>CAJQUN010000025.1:3584864-4325057 GCA_907163345.1 Haberlea rhodopensis
GTATGTAGCTTCATAAATGGTGGATTGACGTGGAGCTTGATAAAAAACAGTTGAAAATAGACTCCATACTAGATTTTCTTGGAAGTTACAGGTGTAATCAACTTATCATGGATGGAGATGTAACGGTCATTTTTTACGGTAAACAGGAATACTTTTACGAGGCTTTTCCGGTTCTATGGTCATTCAAATGATCCTCGTATCCCATGTTCAAGATCTCTGGTAGTGAAGTAAATTATGATTGTTCCTCAATTGATCTATTCGGTTTGTCATTGGCAGTCCATGGCACATCTTTCTTCCAAATGTCAAATTTGTCTTCCCCAGATTCTGTCGGCCTGAAAGTCCCAAACTACTCAAAGGGTGCGCCTTCCCCAGATTCTGTCGGCCTGAAAGTCCCAAACTACTCAAAGTGTGCGCTTGGTTCGAGGATAGGATAAGTGATTGATAGATTTAAAGGTGGATAATGGGTTGATAAGTAAACTTATGGATAAATTATATTCCGTTTGGTTCGTATGATTAATAAAGTATGATAAGTAATATTGTGTTTGATGTTCTTGATAATTATGTGGTATAGATTAATTTTATTCGTAAAATGACAAAAATACCATCTAATAGGTTTTGCACTTATTTCTATTATTTTATTTCAATTAAATTTAAATTAATCAAAATAATTTTATTTATGTAATCAAAATAATTTTATTTATGTAATTTCAAATCAGTACATAATTGCAATTTCAAGTCTTCCATGCATTTTCAGAACATAATTGCAATTAGCCAAATAATCTTTCATCAAAGTAAAACACAGTTAGGCTTTAATGTACTACAAAGCTTGCTTCAATATATAATCATATTATAAAATTTATGGAGTCTGTTACTGTTCGTCAATGTTATGCCTTCAAAATACAAAATACAAAGCGCAACAACGCTAACTTTAAATGTTGGATTAATTTTATAGAATTAGTTATAATTACCAAAATACCTTGTGAATTAATACAAAGTAAAATTATTATCAAAATTAATTTCTGAAAAATTTGATACCAATGTTTCATCTCTTTCAGATTCCAAAAAATTGCTACCAATATACCCTCAATTATTTTTTAGTCTATACGTATGTCTCCCCTAGGCTCCAAACCACCACACCTCTAGCAACTTCATATTCTTCACATCTTCTACCTTCTTTGCTCCTTCATCTTTTTGCATTCTTTATATTTTACTGCTTCTCCCTTATTTTGCTTCATTTCTCCAATATTTCTTTCATCTATTCAATTTCCTCCTCCCCATCGCACATTCAATTTTCTTTAATAGATGGCTTCATTTGTTCTTGTTTGTCTGCTTTACCCACCATGGACCGACAATATTGTGCTCACTGTTGGGTAAGCACAAGAAATTCATTTCCAGTTAACGTGTGTGTGTCTGAATTGTAATTTGAATTTTTGGATTTGGAAATTTTCACTCTCGTCACCAAATCAACTCACATACGTCCCATCGTAGGTTCATTGATCGAAGGAAAGTTGAAAACAAAGCAGAAATCCAACGCTTCTCAGCTGCAAAACCAGAACAGGTATTCCTAATTTTTTTTTGCGATTTCCAGTGGTTGTCGCGGCTGCGGCCATGGGCTGTGGTTGTGGTGGTTGTCGAAGCTGGGATAGAGGATGGTATATGTGTAAAAGTGTGTGCTCAGTCTTCCTTACTGTACATATTTGCGTAGCCATCACACCAAGAACATGGGATGCTTCCTACCGATACTGTAGCAATTAATCACGGGCCTGATGTGATGACCAGGGATTATAGGTGTTAATCCCGTAGTGTTAATAATCCCTAAAGTGGTTTTACGTGGCGATTTGGAAATTAACGGAGGTGTTGGGCCTTCTGGGCTCGTTTATTTGGGTAGTTGGGATCGTTGGATCCAGAGGTTGAGATTTTATTCTCATTTGGGTGAAAAACCTAAGAGTTGGGTTTTTGTTGTGTCTCGGGATCTCGGGTGCTGTGTGAGCACCGGTAGGGGATTTTGGAGTTAGAGATAGAGTTTTTGAAAACAGATGATTTTTAAGGAATCATGATGTATTTGTGGGGTTATTAATTTTTCGGGGTATTTTTGCTATAAATACCAATTGAACCCAAAATTTTACACAAAAATTCATTTCAGCCCCTCAATTTTCTCTCTCCCCGCTCGCGACCCCTTCCCCGTCTGCAACAGCCGCCGCGCGCAAAAGCGGTGCGCCCCGCCGCCGTTCGGCGCGTCCGACCTACCCACGGCGTCGTCTCGGCGAGGCGCTTCTTTCCCCTCCATCAATTCGAAGTTTCATCGCGTGTGGAAGTCGAATTTCGCTGGAATGCGCCGATCCCCAATTTCTAGGGTTCTTCGATTTTTCGTCCGATTTCTTCCGATTTCGTTTGGGTAACCTTCCTAACCCCCTTTTCCATGCTTGTGATGTATTTCCCTGCCTAATTGTGATTTATTGGCTCGAATTTATTCGAATTTCGTTGGTTGTGGTTCGAATTTTTGGATGTGTGGGTGAAGTGGGTTCGAAAATTGTGATCTTTGGAAGGGGTGTGGCGATTCTTGTTATGGGTCATTTATTACATGTTTTAGATGTATTGTTGATGCTTAATTGAGTTCGAATTTAGGGCTTGAAATTCGAAAATTTGGGGGTTTGGCATGTGGGATGATTATTCATGCTATGGATTGATTAATTCACATTTTAGATGAATTATGGAATTATTTGGGTTCGAAATTGTGAGATTCGGGTTCGATTTTGTAGGGTGTTCTTGAACAATTTCGATATTGTCTCATTTATTTCCCTCCCTGCATGTACCCTGCCCCGGGTCTTTTTAGAGGTTAATTGTCGTGTGTTGACAATTTTTTGAGGGATATGGGTGTGCTTGAGCATGGGTTGCATGTTCGTAAATAATTGTGAATTATTTATCGTGTTAGCACATCATTCCTCGGGGCATGGAACTCGGGCAAGGTTTGGCTCGGACTTCGGAGATTTAAGGTACGTGCGACGTACGAGCATTTCTATATATTTGGGCATTTGTGAATGCATAATGAACTGTGATTTCATTGAATAATCGCGCATGAGGATTATATATATATATGTTGATATAGCCAAGGAATGACCCAAATCTTGATATCGCCGCTTGTAGCGTGCGTGACCCTAGAGTAGGATGACTCTTGCATGATATATGGGGTATTGGGTTTATATGACCATTGTAGGGCATTTGAGATGCCTGAGAATGATCGTGGGGATCATGTATTCATTATAAGACATTTGAGATGTCTATGTATAATGAAGAATTGGTAAAATAAATGCTAGGCATTTGAGCTATCTATGATTTATAGCGAGGTTATGAAATCAGTATTAGATATTGAGATATCTATATTTGCATGAATGATGAACTTGGAATCATAATTATTGATATTCGAGAACTAGGCATGCGATGAGTTAATCAATGCGTTGATTTACTGATTTATGAGATTTGATGAGTTTGATGATTGTGAGAACAGGGACAGTACACGGAATCCCGGATGAGGATGTTGCCATCCAGGGAGTATCATTTAAAATTCATTTATATTTACTTGTGTTGTAAATTATGAATTTCATTATGGTGATTATGAGATTTTGTGTATTGGTATGCTCACCCCGTTGGGGGCTGTCTCTGTTGGGGCAGGTGAAACAGGTGCATCGATGGCTGTGGAGCTGAGCTCGAGCTGTTGATTGGATGTACTCACAGGATCGTGGTACCAGGGCTTGATGGAGCACGGTATCGTATAGAGTACTTATATACACCCGAGCTTTATATACACATTTATGATGCTCGCATGTGAGCACGGACATTCTTGTATATGGGTTGTATATAAAGGCATGAGCCTTCCTCTCTTTCATTATATGTTGCATGCAATTGTGTAGAATTGCTAATGATATGAGAGTCGTTAGTGTATTATGTGGGTGTTGAGACCCATTATGTCGTCATATGTATGATGTCTTCCCTGGCTGGGAATTTACTTTGTATTACTGCTGTCTGATGAGTATTATGTTTTCCCTGGCCGGGAATTATGTTATGTGTTGTGCTTTATTTCGGGATAGCTCTATTTATGGGGAGACTCTGCCCAAATTTTTATAAAAGTCCACAATGTGAAAAGTGGCAAAAAGGGGTTGGTATTGGGCGAACTTCGTGAGTCTATTTCGTTGTTAGGCAGATGACCTTTTAACATTGAGTGTTAAAGGAATTTTTTTTTATAAATGCCATGCAATGATAGAGTATCATCTGAGCTTCCCGATTGGCTTTTTATTGAAAGCATGTGCCACACATAGTGGTTAATACACTAATTATGGTTTAAGGGCTTGGGGTCCTTACATTAGTGGTATCAGAGCAGTGGTTGCTCATTGGGGCTGTTAAGGGCCTAGGAAGTTATTGATAGCACATATTTATGCATGATGGCATTAATGTTGTATGACACAACTAGTTGTTTATGTGCTTTTTCTGATATGAAAAGTGGTGTTGCTAATCAGTGTGATTGCAGGAATCGTGTGCGACGCGATATGATGACATTAGTGGTAATGTCTGGCACTCCGTATGTTACGTGCCAAGGAATCTGATTATTGTGAGAGAATCAGGTAAAGGGATATTTCCGAGGTAACATGTCTTGGTATACGTATTGACTTGCAAGTGGTTGCAAATATGCATTGGATGTGTGATGCATAGCGTATATGGCTATTGTTGCTAACCATGATGGTTGCAGGTTACAGGAAATATGGAGTATAAAAAGGAATGATGATTATACATTCCAGGAGTCTTACTTATCACAGTGAGAATTTTTATACTTATGTTTATACCGCTAAATGTGGAGCGGGAGGGGGGAGGCTCGCTTGCACATTGAGGCGGGGTATACCATACGAAGCGAGGATGAGATACCGCTTGTATGAAGAAGCGAGGATGAGATGCCGCTTGTTAGGATGATGATTCATTCCTTTGTGATGACACGGATGATAGCGGTGATGTATTCCGCTGTGTCGAGGATGATGATTCATTCCTTTGTGATGACACGGATGATAGCGGTGATGTGTCCCGTTGTGTCGATTATATTCATTCCATTGTGATGACACGGATGATAGCGGTGATGTATCCCGCTGTGTCGATTATATTCATTCCATTGTGATGACACGGATGATAGCGGTGATGTGTCCCGCTGTGTCGATTTTATTCATTCCATTGTGATGACACGGATGATAGCGGTGATGTGTCCCGTTGTGTCGATTATATTCATTTCATTGTGATGACACGGATGATAGCGGTGATGTGTCCCGCTGTGTCGATTTGTATTTATAGCGACGGTTCATTCCGCTATATTGATTGGCGAGGGTTCATTCCGCCAGGTATATTTATAGCGACGGTTCATTCCGCTATATTGATTGGCGAGGGTTCATTCCGCCAGGTGTATTTATAGCGACGGTTCATTCCGCTATATTGATTGGCGATGGTTTATACCGCCGGACACGGATGATAGCGGTGATGTGTTCCGCTGTGTCGATGATGATGATTCACCTCTTTGTGATTATTGGTGATGATTCGTGCCGCCGTATATATAGATAGCGATGCCTCTTTCCGCTATTATGTGGACGATGATTCATGCTCAGGTGTATAGCGAGGTTTCATGCCACTTATTATATGACGAGGTGTCATGCCGTCGATTCTATAGCGAGGGATTGTGCCGCTATGTACTCAGCACAGGATTTTGCCGCCTTCGAGCGATGGGTGCTGATTACGCACTATTATTGAGCGACGGAGACAGGTATGCCGCTATATTGTTAGCGATGAGGAATGAGATATTGCTATTCTGTTAGCTTTATTGCAGCTGGCATGCGTAGATATACATGTTTTATTATGCCTATTTTACTAGCATGATGGTGGATGACATACGCTGATGTACATGGACCGTCACGAGTTGACTAAGTTGTTTAGATGTCATTGTTGACATGTATCGTCACTAGTTGACAATGCCTTAGATGCCATGAGTTGGCATGTGTCGTCATGGGATGACGATGACGATGGTGTAGGAGATGTCTTACAATGTGTTGAGTATACGTATTCAGTAGGTATGCCTTGGGTGCCAGTACCGAGCACAAGGTGGTGTGTGCGTCACCGATTGACATGACCCTTATACCGAGCGGGTTGCTCGAGGAATGGATGGATGCGCTGTACATGTGATTGTACCGCTGCTTATGTTTGGGGTGGATCATATTACGAGTGGTGATACCCTTGAGGTATGCTCGTTGGAATGACTTTTAGCCATGTGACCTGACGACAGGAGTAATCATGGAAGAAATTACTCGCTTTCTGTCGATGTGACATGTGGTGGACATGGTCACACCACCCTTGAGGGTGTAGGATGGGTCCTAAGGGAGTAGGATCAGGTTATGTTACGTACATAAGGACATTGGAGTGTCCAGGGTGTATCGGTATTAGAGGAACGTTGGGTAGGGACCCACTACTCTATTGATTTTTCCTTCCCACGGTATGGTGTGCCGTGCGGAAACGTCCGTCTTGTTGGTAGGTTTGAGGTAAACCTAAAGAGGCAGAGACTAGGTTGTCTGCCACGTGTGTGTAGCACCATGATGGGCTTGCTAGAGCCGTTATACTGCTCGTTGGAACCAAGTTTGGCAAATCGTAAGGTGATACGATGTGGATTGTGGTGGACTCTAGTAGTCACCACATCATTTGAGGTTGTGCGTGCCTCACTGAAACGTGTATACGTTTATGTTTAATCTTGGTGAGACTTGTCTGGGACAGTTCATGATGTTGGAGTACCAACAAGAGAGTCATCAAGTCGTTATTGACTCGATCTGAGGGAACCCTTGTATTTGGGATACAATGGGTGTTATTGTATCCAGTTTTTCCGAACGGTGGTTCGAGACTAGTGGATCTCGAGTTCGATGGCACTTCCCTTGTGAGGAAGAAGGTAGTATTATACCTATTTGGGAATCTTTGAAAGATTCGGTGAGTTGGTACGTGTGGTGTTGATTTTGGGAATCACACCGTGTTGTCAATCGTCGATTTTCATTCTCCACTGGATGGGAATGACTCAGGATTGACATTTGTGTTTGGGGCTTAGGGATATGTGGTAGATACCCGAGCCGAGTGCATTGAGTATGCATGCGATATCAGTGCTTAGGCAGGTATACCGGTGAGTATACGGATGCCAGTTATTGATTTCCTCTCTGTTAAGCATAGAGTTATGCTATTTTAGGATGGTTAAATCTCTGATGTGAGATATGGAACACCTTGAGATTGGGAATCTCCACGGCACGATGATTATGAGGGGTAATCGTGAAGTTAGTTGACTCCCTTGAAGAGGGATTTTCTTGTGAGGGTTAAGGTATTTCCCTTGTTGGTGTTTTCCTTCGAGTTATGCGACAGCCTTCCCAAGTTTGGATTGTTAAATCCGAGGATTTTCAAGGGATGGCAGGATTTCGGATTGGTTGAGTGTCGTTGACGACACAAGCGTTGAGGATGCAATGGGTTTATTGCATGCCCCTTAAGAAATTTAAACTCTGCGGAGTCTCGGTTGTTATTTATGATCAGGACGTGATTCTTGGGACATCCGGAGGTGGACATCTTATGAGATGTCTTTTGTTTGAATTTGTGGCCGTGAGTTGCCCAAATTAAGTTGCAATGAGGCGACTACTCCTTCGATGGAGGAAGTTTGAAAGTGGAAACCAGGTTTGGTATGTGTACACCGTGGTTGTACTAGTGTTTCCCTCATAACGATGTATGTTAGACATCGTGAGTCTTGGTAAAGATGTCATTGGATGATATCTACGATAGAATCAGGAGCGATTCGAATCCTTGCAGTCTCAGTTGACTAACTGCTTTTGGATTATTAGCGTTGAGTTGTACTGACGCTCTTTGACGTTATGATGGATTTGGAAGTCTACTCCACTCCAGAGTTTGACACGAGGTCAACGTTCTTACGGTTGAGGTGTCATTCAGGACGTGTTCGTACTGTAGTATTAGATCGAAGGATGACTGTCCGATCTACAGTCGTATGTATTGGTTGTTTTGCAGTCATGAGGGACTGACTTTTTGGATGACCCGCATCGAGGTACGTTTTACCTCTTGGGTGATATGTTGGTATTGGTAAGTCGCCTTGTTTCAGAGTTGATGCGAGGTAGGTACCCTTGCGTTTATTTATACGATTCTGATATGGTCAAGAATCGAGATTATGGCTTCATGTTGTGGTGTAGCCCGGGTGTTACGTGATACACCGGTGCTAATTTCGAGGACGAAATTCTTTTAGTGGGGGATATTGTGATGACCAGGGATTATAGGTGTTAATCCCGTAGTGTTAATAATCCCTAAAGTGGTTTTACGTGGCGATTTGGAAATTAACGGAGGTGTTGGGCCTTCTGGGCTCGTTTATTTGGGTAGTTGGGATCGTTGGATCCAGAGGTTGAGATTTTATTCTCATTTGGGTGAAAAACCTAAGAGTTGGGTTTTTGTTGTGTCTCGGGATCTCGGGTGCTGTGTGAGCACCGGTAGGGGATTTTGGAGTTAGAGATAGAGTTTTTGAAAACAGATGATTTTTAAGGAATCATGATGTATTTGTGGGGTTATTAATTTTTCGGGGTATTTTTGCTATAAATACCAATTGAACCCAAAATTTTACACAAAAATTCATTTCAGCCCCTCAATTTTCTCTCTCCCCGCTCGCGACCCCTTCACCGTCTGCAACAGCCGCCGCGTGCAAAAGCGGTGCGCCCGCCGCCGTCCGGCCGCCGTTCGGCGCGTCCGACCTACCCACGGCGTCGTCTCGGCGAGGCGCTTCTTTCCCCTCCATCAATTCGAAGTTTCATCGCGTGTGGAAGTCGGATTTCGCTGGAATGCGCCGATCCCCAATTTCTAGGGTTCTTCGATTTTTCGTCCGATTTCTTCCGATTTCGTTTGGGTAACCTTCCTAACCCCCTTTTCCATGCTTGTGATGTATTTCCCTGCCTAATTGTGATTTATTGGCTCGAATTTATTCGAATTTCGTTGGTTGTGGTTCGAATTTTTGGATGTGTGGGTGAAGTGGGTTCGAAAATTGTGATCTTTGGAAGGGGTGTGGCGATTCTTGTTATGGGTCATTTATTACATGTTTTAGATGTATTGTTGATGCTTAATTGAGTTCGAATTTAGGGCTTGAAATTCGAAAATTTGGGGGTTTGGCATGTGGGATGATTATTCATGCTATGGATTGATTAATTCACATTTTAGATGAATTATGGAATTATTTGGGTTCGAAATTGTGAGATTCGGGTTCGATTTTGTAGGGTGTTCTTGAACAATTTCGATATTGTCTCATTTATTTCCCTCCCTGCATGTACCCTGCCCCGGGTCTTTTTAGAGGTTAATTGTCGTGTGTTGACAATTTTTTGAGGGATATGGGTGTGCTTGAGCATGGGTTGCATGTTCGTAAATAATTGTGAATTATTTATCGTGTTAGCACATCATTCCTCGGGGCATGGAACTCGGGCAAGGTTTGGCTCGGACTTCGGAGATTTAAGGTACGTGCGACGTACGAGCATTTCTATATATTTGGGCATTTGTGAATGCATAATGAACTGTGATTTCATTGAATAATCGCGCATGAGGATTATATATATATATGTTGATATAGCCAAGGAATGACCCAAATCTTGATATCGCCGCTTGTAGCGTGCGTGACCCTAGAGTAGGATGACTCTTGCATGATATATGGGGTATTGGGTTTATATGACCATTGTAGGGCATTTGAGATGCCTGAGAATGATCGTGGGGATCATGTATTCATTATAAGACATTTGAGATGTCTATGTATAATGAAGAATTGGTAAAATAAATGCTAGGCATTTGAGCTATCTATGATTTATAGCGAGGTTATGAAATCAGTATTAGATATTGAGATATCTATATTTGCATGAATGATGAACTTGGAATCATAATTATTGATATTCGAGAACTAGGCATGCGATGAGTTAATCAATGCGTTGATTTACTGATTTATGAGATTTGATGAGTTTGATGATTGTGAGAACAGGGACAGTACACGGAATCCCGGATGAGGATGTTGCCATCCAGGGAGTATCATTTAAAATTCATTTATATTTACTTGTGTTGTAAATTATGAATTTCATTATGGTGATTATGAGATTTTGTGTATTGGTATGCTCACCCCGTTGGGGGCTGTCTCTGTTGGGGCAGGTGAAACAGGTGCATCGATGGCTGTGGAGCTGAGCTCGAGCTGTTGATTGGATGTACTCACAGGATCGTGGTACCAGGGCTTGATGGAGCACGGTATCGTATAGAGTACTTATATACACCCGAGCTTTATATACACATTTATGATGCTCGCATGTGAGCACGGACATTCTTGTATATGGGTTGTATATAAAGGCATGAGCCTTCCTCTCTTTCATTATATGTTGCATGCAATTGTGTAGAATTGCTAATGATATGAGAGTCGTTAGTGTATTATGTGGGTGTTGAGACCCATTATGTCGTCATATGTATGATGTCTTCCCTGGCTGGGAATTTACTTTGTATTACTGCTGTCTGATGAGTATTATGTTTTCCCTGGCCGGGAATTATGTTATGTGTTGTGCTTTATTTCGGGATAGCTCTATTTATGGGGAGACTCTGCCCAAATTTTTATAAAAGTCCACAATGTGAAAAGTGGCAAAAAGGGGTTGGTATTGGGCGAACTTCGTGAGTCTATTTCGTTGTTAGGCAGATGACCTTTTAACATTGAGTGTTAAAGGAATTTTTTTTTATAAATGCCATGCAATGATAGAGTATCATCTGAGCTTCCCGATTGGCTTTTTATTGAAAGCATGTGCCACACATAGTGGTTAATACACTAATTATGGTTTAAGGGCCTGGGGTCCTTACACCTGATGTTTTTTTGGGCCTTTCAATCCTCCAGAAGGACAAAGGATGATGAAAAATTAATTACCAATCATGTGCTTATCACATAAACCGAACACTGCCAAATTGTTCAAATATCCGTATGCCATGGACAGCCTGCTCTTAGAGAATAGCCTCTTCGCAATGGCACTACAAAACACTCTGCACGAGCAGCAAGAAGCGTATCAGCACCGAGTTAATGCAATTATGCAGATCATGTGCAATGGTAAAAATTGTTCTCAAATCCATCTTCCTTAGCCTTTTTTGGATCCTACCAGTGGCGCGGATGTTGTGCTGTGAAAGTAGCTTTGTCGGGTTAAACTCAATCTTAAAAGTTAAAATTCCCTCTTATCCCGTTAATTTTGTAATTGATGAAGTTATTTTTTCAATTCTAACCAACTTTAGCATAAACTTATACCACTTTATTTGTGTAGCAAGTGTTAAATGTATACCAAAATACCTTTTATGACACAAATATCTTGGCCTAGTGATTGTCATGTTTCTATTTCTCTTATGTAAGAAGCCAATAAGGTCTATTCTCGAGTTCGAGTCCTCTCACCCTCCCTGATTAAAAAACAAATAAATAACACAAATTTCTATTGATGCTTGTGATTTATAAATCATATACTATTTGATTATGTCTCTGGGTCTTTTTGACATAATACCCAATTACTCATCAACCCGCCTTGCATACTTGTATTTATTTGAAGTCTGGAAATTTTTTCACCTATAGAAATTTTACTTTTGTGTTCAGTTTGAATTCTAAAGTATTAACGTATTAGGTTTTTTGTATTTTTTTGTACACACAATGTTGGTTAAGATGCCTTTTGAACTTTACCATTTTTAACATCTTACGTTTTTCTTTTTTAGTATGGGTACGGAGGATTTTTACAATAATGGATTTAGAACTCATGGCCATCTCCGAAATATGGTAGAGATGATGCCACTAGACTGAGTGGTCTTGGACAACATCTTACTTTTTGTTCTGTGCTATGTTTGGTAATGCATAATCATATCGGGATAGTTTGAAAATAACCTTGGCCAAAATTCTTTTTGATTTGTGACTTATAAATTTTTTTTTTGCAAAGTGACCTTCAAACACATAAAAAAATAAAGGCCAAACAAAGTTAAAAAAATAAAATAATTATATTTCAAAATCATGATCAAACAATGGTCATTTGTTTAAAAAAACCATAATCCGATCATCATACATTAATTTTACTACTATAGTTCGTATTTTATAATTTATTGAGGAATAAGATGTGTTGCTTCCCAAAATTTGCAAAAATAGAAGTAAATTTATCTCTGGAATATAGACCATGTCAAAAAAATTGATTATGTTGTAAGATTTAACTTTGGAATTACAAATGTTATGTAGCAAATATATTAAAAAACTTTGATAAAAGCCGCTTGATTAAATGATATGATATTTTCTATTTATATAAGAAAGATATGGTAGGTTCTAATCACTCTACCCTTATGTATATGCATAAAAAATATGTATAAAAACAATTTTTTTGGTAGATTCATTCTAATCATTGACCTGAAATATTTCAAATTAATGTTTGATTTGTCACTATTCTTAGGACAGTATCCGAAATTCGAGTGCCAAATTGTATTAACAAATCCAAATATAACCTAAGGTTTTCCACTTTTTGAAAATAAAAAGTAGAAACGAATTCAACAATGTACATGAGATTAAAGTTTGGTACAATTCATTATATATACTAGCAGACGACGCACATGCGTTGCGTGTGTAACATAATAAATAAATATTTTGTATTGGACATGTGTAATACTTTGCGCATCATATCACAATTTTTAAAAACTGATGAAATGATTCCTTTTTTTTTTTTAACTGAAGCATTTTTGGAATATAGAGGGAGATATGTGATGTTTTTTGTTTTATCTTTTTGCCCTTTAATAATAAAAAGCCAAGTAATTTGTTTGGACATATAAGTAATTTGATATTGATTTATTTAAGACGGACCAAAGTAGGATTATGTCTTGGCTACCCCATGGGGCGGTGTCCCATGGGGTAGATCCAACCACACATTGGGTATATTCAATGGAATATACCCAATGTGTGGTTGGATCTACCCCATGGGGCGGCCCCATGGGGTAGCCAAGAAGGATTCCCTGAATAAAGATCTAGTTTGACGAAAATGTTACGCAATCTACGATAATAGTTGTGAGAAACAAGAAACAACTAGAATGTTACTTTTTCCCACTAAGCCTCTTCACATTTCCAGGACCATCAAATTCCTCGACTCCATCGCAAATTTCCCCACTTCCTCCTCCCTTCACAGTCGTCATCTTCACAAACCTCGACCTTTCTGTGTAAAAATGGCGGAGACGGACTCAGCCTCATCTCATTTAACCATCAACCTCCCGAACCAGCAAGACCAACCCGTTACCATCGTGGCTGCCGCCGGCGTCTGTGAGTCTGATTTCAGGTGCATTTTAGTGTTTTTGTTACTAAACTAATAAATATTGATGCTGTTCCTTTCCATCTCGTGTTGAATATATACTTTAACCTCGAGTGATTAACCCTTAGAATCGGTTGCAACCGACGCTTGAAAGAATGCCGGCCATAGTATGAAATTTGTTGGGTTTGAGTAAAACTTTAAAGTTGGGCCATCGTAGGTTTTATTTTGAGTATAACGATAAATAGTATATAATATTTGTAATATAATCAAACAATACAGCGAAAAGAGTCTAAATAACCATTTAAATAACATTAGGCTTGCCATTTTGACTTGCTAGGGATAAAAAACGATCCAATAACAATAAATTTACCATTAAATGACAAAAAGAAATGATAATTGAAGAAATATTTCCTAAAAGTTCCAAGAAAATTAGAAACAAGAGGAGAAAATTCAAGGCGGAATCTCAGTTTTTTCAGAAAATTTCAAAGTTTCAGATGATGTTCTAGATTGTTTTCAAAATTTACTCACTTAATTGAGATAATCAACCAAAGTCCGGAGAAATTTTCACTCTTTTCCTTCGGAAGGTTTAAAGGCTATACAAATTGTGTTGAATTCACAAGTCCAATCATTTCATTTTCGGGCCTCTTTCAAGGTTGGGTTGGGCATCAGCCGTCTATTGGGCCTCACCTCAGGTCCGGCTATTAATATATGCAAGTTATTCTAATAAAAAGGAAATAAATTTTGGATGAGGATGTAACGAAATACTTGTTTTACGCTAGAGCATCTGGTCTAAGTTGGTTAGTAAAAGTTGGTTAGTAAAAGTAGTCTCTCTCAGTCTCTGAGTTGTGTAACTTGCTAATTATTCAAAGTTTACTTTATACGACTTTAGTTAAGAATTTGTTGTTGATTTTTAAAGATAGAAGTTTGTCCTATGTTACTTACAAATCGGGAAGTGTTAATTTGATTTTGTGGAATCATTCATATAGATATGAGTCGATGATATTTTAAGTATCATGACAAACAATTTGGTTCTTCAACCCTCCTTTAAGGTAAGAGGATAACTTCGCTTTAAATGTAACAGAGTGGTAAATATTACATGATTTGTACCTATAGCGTACCAGTAATTTCCACATTATGGAGTGGATGTGTTAGTATTTTTCTCATTGATGGACTGATAGAACATACAGAAGTGCAGTTCTTTGGTGCCTCACCAGTCACCACCTGTAGTCACCGAATTCTATTATCAATTGGTTTAGTGCGATCAAAGTGCCAAATCATATTCTTTTATTCTTTAATATTTCATCAAACATGGATTGAATGAAGATTCTATTATCATGGCATTATAATTTCAAGTGTTTATTGTGTGGACTCTTTCTGCATGCTTGTTTAGAAGAGATGGTCCACACTGGTTTGTTGATCACTTTATACAAAAATAACTTCCTTTTCCTTAATTAGACGATATAATGGTTGTTCGCCTGGTTTCATCGAGTTAATAACTGTTGCAGGAATGCCATTGAATCCTCCTTATTTAAACAGTGGTTGAAAAACATACAAATGGAAACAGGACTTTTGGCTAATGGCGACATGTCACTAAAAAAAGTGCTCATTCAGGTTAGTGGCTCTTGCTCACACAGGCTTCTCTAGATGGCAGTGCTAAGGAAGAGTTCCGTTTTGATATTTTTGCCAATGGAAGGCTGCATACATAGTTGATTCATTGAGCTTATTACTTCGTACTATACATGTAAGAATTTAATGTTAATGGACTTAATGCTTCCAAAATGATTTTATATTCATTCCTTTGTGTAATGAATGCCATAGAGACAAGGTAGGTATTGATGTCGCTTGCCTTTATTCTGATATGCTACTCTAATTTTGGTTTAATTATGGTAAAATATGGGGTGGAAGTAATAATCCCAGTCGTTGGCAGTCCCAAGTTGTAATTGCATTCTTGGTAAGTGAGTACTTGTATATTCTTGGTGACGTTGTGCAACTGAAGTTCATATTAGATACTGAGAAAAGTCGTAGGTGTTATGCACCTTTGCAGCTCATTTTAAACTATTCATTTTTATTTTCAAGATGTTTTACTTCTTTTCATTTTTCTGGAACAGAGTGTAGATATGTTTGGCAGTCGTTTGGGTTTTTTGAAGTTCAAAGCTGATGTAATTGACAAGGAAACAGGCAAAAAGGTATTTCACATACATGCATTTAGATTGCTCTCAACTCACCCGACTGAAGGATAACTCATGTCTAACTAATTGTCCTTACCTCCTTTTTCATCTATGTTCTTATAGTACTATTTTTAGTGGAAATGCAGAATGGATTTAGCTGGTCGATAATAAACCAGATGAGAGTGTTTGTTACACTGATGATTCCAGCACAATTACAGCTATCAATGATTCCCTATTTTATGTCATTAGTCTTGTATATAGTTACTATAATTAGTTTGTTATTTTCCTGATTTTCCCCCTTGTATTAACTACACATTGTATTATATATTTACAGTAAATCACTCAATAAAAGAGAACAAGATTTGATAGTGTAAAATACTCTGTTAATTGATATGGCATCAGAGCCAGAATCGTGATATCCATTTTTTTTTCCGAAAATTCTGGTTGTGCGCCCCTCTCCTTCGTTTGTTCTTGGATTTTGGATATGCTGTGCATCTTCTTCGTTTTGTCCCTAGAATTATCGTGTTTTTTGTTTCACCCATAAAAATTCGAGAGGGATCCTGGTATTCAGATAGCAAATCCGTTGATTTGCTCTCAGATTTTTGGTTCTTAGACGTTTGCGCGTCTTTCTTCCCATCGAACTATTCGCGCATTTTGGTTCTCCGATTTCTGGACGTACGTCGCATCTTGTGGGCTTCTCTTGCGCGACTTCAATTTCTCTGATTTCAGGAATTTCATCCGAGTCGTTCCTGTGGGCTTCTCTCTAGCGACGTCATTTTATTTGGGTTTCAAGATTTTCATCTGTTCTTCGTTATTGTGGGCTTCTCTTTTTGTGTCGATTAATTCTTGAGTTTCTGGATTTGTTTTGGCCGTCGTCATGAATACAGAGATTTTTTCTACCAAATTCAATGGGAAAAGCTATGCTGCCTGGGAATTTCAATTTCGTATGTTCCTCAAGGGTAAGGAACTTTGGGGCCACATTACTGGCTCTACTGCTACGCCTACCACAGACAAAGAACTGGCCAAATGGGAGACTAATGATGCTTGAATCATCTCTTGGATTCTTGGCTCGATCGATGCACATATGGTGAACAACCTGCGCTGCTTTAATACAATGTGGGACTATCTTAAGCGGGTATATTATCAAGACAATACAACACGCCGATTTCAACTTGAATTGGAGATTGCTCATTATTCACATGGCAATCTGACCATAGAACAATATTACTCTGGGTTTCTCAATCTCTGGACTGAATATACGGACATTATCTATGCTCATCTGTCCAAAGAGGCTATTTCTGCCATTCATGAGGTTCATGCAATTAGCCAACGTGATCAATTCCTCATGAAACTTCGCCCTGAATACGAGACTACTAGGGCTGGTTTATTGAATCGAAATCCTGTTCCATCCATGGATGTGTGTTTTCGAGAGCTTGTGCGCGAAGAACAACGTTTGGCCACTCATGCTGCTCTCGGTTCCTCTCTGCCAAATTCTGAGATTGTCAACATCACTTATGCTGCCCATGGAAAACCACAAGGAAAGAGTTCCCCTCAGTGTTACAGCTACAAGGGTTTCGGCCATATTGCTAGGAATTGCAATAAGAAGTTTTGCAATTACTGTAAACAAAAAGATCACATCATTGTTGACTGTCCTACACGTCCTCAGAATCGGCGTGTTAAAGCCTTTCACGCGGCTGCTGTACCGTCTGCTTCAGATTCTTCTTCTGCCAGCACGCAACCTCTTACAAGTTACACCCGACATGGTCCAGCAGATGATTATTTCCACATTCTCTGCTCTTGGGTTTCAAGGCAGCGGTAATAATGTTTCATCTCCTTGGTTTGTAGATTCTGGTGCATCGAACCATATGACTGGTTCCTCTAATTATTTGAGCAAAATTCGCAAATATATTGGTAATCAACAGATTCAGATAGTGAATGGCCATAATCTTCCGACACATGTCGGTGATGTTAACTCTTCGATTCATGATGTATTTATATCTCCTGGGTTATCTACGAGTTTGATCTCTGTTGGTCAATTGGTTGATAAGAATTACAATGTGCATTTCTCACATGATGGTTGTCTTGTGCAGGATCAGGTATCGGGGAAGGTGATAGCGAGGGGCCTAAAGTGGGACGCTTGTTTCCTCTACATTTTACTATTTCACATATTTTATCTCTGTCTTGCTTTACTGTTTCATTTAAGCCTTCTAGTTGGCATAAACGTTTGGGTCATCCCAATAATGTTGTTTTATTACATTTAATGGAACATGGCTTTCTGGGAACACGCCTTCGATTTCTAATCCCTCATTATTACTTGATTGCTCTACTTGCAAACTTGGGAAAAGTAAGATTTTACCATTTCCACATCATGGCAGTCGTACTCATGCTTCTTTTGACCTCATTCATAGTGATATTTGGGGTATTGCTCATGCCCCTTCTCATGCTAATTATAAGTATTTTGTGATTTTCATTGATGACTTAGTCGCTTTACTTGGGTGTATGTCCTTCGTTCTAAGGCTGGCCTTCTTACTATCTTTGGGGCTTTTGTAGCATATATTGAAACACAGTTTTCCACCACTATTAAATGCCTTCGCTCTGACAACGGCAGTGAATATATGTCTCATGCTTTTCAAACATTCCTACAACAAAAAGGCATTCTTTCTCAACGCTCATGTCCCTATACTCCTCAACAAAATGGCGTGGCTGAACGTAAAAATCGTCACTTGTTAGATATGGTTCGTACTTTGCTCTTAGAATCCTTGGTGCCACCTACCTTTTGGGTTGAGGCTTTATCGACGGCCGTCTATCTTATTAATCGTCTACCATCTCAGCCCTTGAACTTTGAGTCTCTGTACTTCCGCTTGCATGGCACCCATCCGAACTATCATCCTCTACGTACCTTTGATAGTACATGTTTTGTTCACTTACCTTCTCCCGAACGTCACAAACTCTCTGCTCAGTCGGTTAGGTGTGCTTTTATGGGCTATAATACTACTCACAAGGGATATGTGTGTTATGATCTGAATTCTAAACGAATGCATATTTCTCGAAATGTCACTTTCTTTGAAAATCACTATTATTTTCAGCATCATGCTCCTTCCTCTGTTCCTATGTTACTTCCTAACTTTGATGATATAGTGTCTTTTACTGAACGTTTCAACCTAGGACTTGTCTATCAGAGATGACGACCCCCTCATCACCACCTCCTGCCGATCTTGATCCATCACTGGGACAAGTTGCTCTTCACCGTTCCTCGCGTCATATCCGTCCTCCTGCTAGGTATGGTTTATCTGCCACTTTAGCGGATATTGTTGTTCCTAAATCTTATTCTCAGGCTGCTAAGCAAGCTTGTTGGGTGAAAGCAATGGATGAGGAACTTCAAGCTCTATTGGAAAATAACACTTGGGATCTCGTTCCTTGTCCTACGGGAGTTAATCCGATTGGTTCTAAGTGGGTATACTCGGTGAAGTTGAGGTCTGATGGGTCTCTTGAACGCTACAAAGCTCGATTAGTGGCCAAAGGCAATCATCAAGAGTATGGGGTAGATTATGATGAAACCTTTGCACATGTCGCTAAAATGACTACGTTCGTCTTGTTCTTGCGATTGCAGCTTCTCAAAACTGGCCCTTACATCAGATGGATGTCAAAAATGCATTTTTACATGGTGATCTTAAGGAGAACATTTATATGACTGCTCCACCAGGGATGTTTTCTACACATTCCTCGACTGTTTGTAAGCTTAGACGTTCTCTATATGGCTTGAAGCAAGCTCCCCGTGCTTGGTTTGATAAATTTCGGACAACACTTCTCCGCCTCTACTTTATCCAAAGTCAGTATGATTCTTCATTTTTTTCCGCAAGACATATAATGGCATTGTTCTTCTTTTGGTGTGGACGACATTGTTATCACAGGAACCGACTCAGTCTTGATATCTGAGTTACAGAAGAATCTTCAAAGTTCGTTCCATATGAAGGATTTGGGTCTATTGCAATACTTTTTGGTTTTGAGGTGTTGTCTAATCCCACTGGCACGACCTTGCACCAGCATCAGTACACACAAGAGTTGATCTCCTTGGCGGGTCTTCAGCATGGCCACACTGCTGACACTCCTTTAGAAGTCAATGTGAAATATCATAATGATGATGGCGAGTTTCTGTCGGATCCTTCCATGTATCGTCAACTAATTGGGAGTCTCAACTATTTGACAATTACTCGTCCTGACATTTCTTTTGCTGTCCAACAAGTTAGTCAGTTTATGCAAGCTCCCCGGCACCTTCATCTCACAGCTGTTCATCGTATTATTCGCTACTTAAAGGGTACCTCTACTTTGGGACTTTTCTTTCCAGTCAACTCTCCAGTTGAGCTCATTGCATACAGTGATGCAGATTGGGCGGGGTGTCCGAACAATCGAAGATCGGTTTCTGGTTGGTGTATAGTCCTTGGATCTGCCCTTATCTCGTGGAAAAGTAAGAAACAAGATCGGGTGTCAAAATCTTCCACGGAATCCGAATATAGATCGATGTCCTCGGCGTGTTCTGAGATTGTAGGGCTACGTCGTTTATTGGCTGAACTTGGCTTCCATCAACTTATTCCTACTCCTCTTCATGTTGTTAAGACAAGTGTTGTTCGAATCAGCTAATCCGGTGTACCACGAGCGGACTAAGCATATTGAGGTGGACTGCCACTATATACGTGAAGCTTATGATGATAATGTTATCACTCTACCACATACTCCGTCACTTCTTCAGACCGCTGATATATTCACCAAGGCTCTTTCTCGCCACGTCATGACTTTCTAGTTGACAAATTGATGCTTTCTCATATCTCAGCATCAATTTGAGGGGGGAGGTTACACTGATGATTCCAGCACAATTACAGCTATCAATGATTTCCTATTTCATGCCATTAGTCTTGTATATAGTTACTATAATTAGTTTGTTATTATCCTGATTTCTCTCTTGTATTATATATTTACAATAAATCACTCAATAAAAGAGAACAAGATTTGATAGTGTAAAATACTTTGTTACTTGATAGTGTTATCCGTGAGAACCTTCAATTGGCTGTTGTATTAGCTATTAGCTTTGTTGGGGGTATCAGGTTTCAAAGAAATTGTGGCGTGGGAGGCTCTCAGCTTCACTCTTTTCTTTTGTACATCCCTATTTTAACAAATATATGAAGCTGTGAAATTAGATTTCCATGCATGGTTCTTTTTTTATTATTCTGAATGATTCTTCATTTATTTTGCCACTTAGAACCATGCAGATTCATTCATACACAAAACTTGGACAGGTTCCTGGAATTGTTTTTGCTCGAGGACCTGCTGTGGCAGTGCTGATCCTTTTGGACTCAGATGGAGAGACATACGCTGTGCTGACAGAACAGGTTGTTTAGCCTTATTTTAGTTTTTCTTTTGGTAATGAAACCTTATTTTGGTTATTGTTAAGTTGTAACTCTCTAAACATCCGATTGAATTGCATGAATATGGAAGGTTAGAGTCCCTGTTGGAAGGCTTATTTTAGAATTACCTGCTGGAATGTTGGATGATGACAAGGGTGATATAGTTGGAACAGCCATTCGTGAGGTCTCTCTCCCTCCCTCTCTCTATCTCTCTCACACACACGCGCTTACACACACAAACACACACGCTTAGTTTCTCTTAGCTTTCTCGTGTGGATCCCTCATAAATTCGTCAGGGATTGATATAACTCTAAGGTACCGTTTGGTTTGAAGGATGTGATAAGTAATGTAAAGATTAAAAAGTATGAAATGATTGTAAAAATAATGTGTGATAAGTTGTATGATGTTTGGTTTGAGGATAAGATGGTTGATAAAATTTATTATTTGGTATAATTACTAAAATGTCCTTAGCATAATAATAATAATAAAATAATAATAATAATAATAACATTAATATTAATAATATAATAACTATTATTATTTTTATTATCTAATTAAAATAATAATAATAATTATTATTATTATATTATAAAAAAGTACTATAAAAATAAATAAATAATAATAATAATACTACATAATATATATAATAGATTATTATTATGATACAAATAATAATTATTCTTATATAATTATAATAAAATAATAATTATTATCTTTGAAAATAGTAATAATAAAAATAAATAAAAATATATAATATATAATATCTATACATATAGATTATTAGACAGAGATTAATAATTATTATATTATTAGATATAAAGGATTATATACGTATAGATTAGGAGGGGAGAAAATAATTAGGAGATATAATAGATAGAGATCTCTTTCTATCTAATTCTCTCCTAGAACAGGTTTTATAGATAATATAAGATTTTTATATATCTCTCTATATCTAGAGATATTATTATCCTCTATTAATTTATTATCTGATTATATACTTCTTATATCTCCGTCTCTTATTCTTTTTAAATAATAATTCTATAATCCTTCTCTCTTCTCTTCTCTCTATATCTCTCCTCTCTAAACAGTTTCTCTAGATCCTAATCTTTTCTCTCTATATCTCCTCTCTCCTCCCCCCTCTCTGTCTTCTCTCTCCTCCCCCCTCTCTCTAGATCTCTCTCCTTCTTCTTCTTTTTCTTCTCCCCTCCTCTCTCTCTCCTCTCTGTATAATAATCCTAGCCATCCTATAATATCTATCTCTTTTATTTATTTCTCTTATATCGATTCCTTTCTTCTTTCTCTCTCTCCTCCTTGTATCTCTAATTTTCCTCCTCCCCTCCCTTTTCTCTCTCTCCTTTTTTCTCGCCTCTCTACTTCTCCTCCCACTCATACTGTCTCTCCTCCTCCTCGCCATCTCTCCCCTCTCTACCTATCTATACTACTATATCAACAAAATCTCCTCCTACTAATTTTTTTATTCTAACACTACTCTCATATCCCAATCGATGTATAATACCTGTAAGTAATAAATAACCATAATATAATATAATTATATATATATATTTATTATATTTATTTGTATTATATGTTCATTAATATTATATATTTATATATATAATATAATAATATACATTCAAATAACAATACATAATAATAAATGGTTGTAAGGAAAGAGTTGGTACTTTTTTGGAGGGAATTTCAAGTTGAAACTAGTAAAAAATGGGAAAAGGGTAAATATGTCTTTTTACTATAAAGTGGGAATAGAATGTGATAAAAATGGTGGGATAAAATTTTTTTATACAACAAAGTAAACATTGGATAAATAAGTAATCTAAAGATTAATAATATCAATACTCAATCCAAACGGAGCCTAAGATGTTTGGAATTCCATAAAATTATGAGGCCCGTTTTATGTCTCTTCATTGGTTTGTATAAAATGAAATTCGTAATCTGATAAAAGAATGTTTACTCAAGGGGCGTAGGGTTTTCTATGTGACATGGTATTGCATTATGATCTGCCGCAACTTGTGCTTCATGCAAATCAATCTTCGGGTTTTAAGACATTCATAGTAGATATTGTGACATTGGTTGTTTCTGCCCATGCCACGTAACAGATCATTTATTTGTCTACCATCCGCTCAGGCTTTAAATTAGTTTTCATCAAACACCATTATGTGGTTGATGGTTCTACCTAATAAAGGTGTTGGGATGAAATACTGGGTGAAAGTCGAGAAGATTAAAATTGCTAATGCGATGCTACAATCATGGATTGCTTGATGACTTACAATTTGATTGATTTAAAATCATTGTAGTTCACCCATCTCAATTATAATATTTGATGATCAAGAACATTGTTTGTTCATTTTTCCTCGTGGTTCATTCAAAACCATGATGGCTTACATGCAAAAATTCGTATATGCTTTAGAATAATGCGGCTTCAAATTTCAAATCTTTGTTCAGATGTCTTAACAGGTTGAAGAGGAGACCGGGTTACAGCTAAATCTGAATGATGTAATTGATCTCACAGCTTTTCTGGATCCGTCCACTGGATGCCGAGTTTTTCCTTCTCCGGTATTGCCCTTACTATATTTGCGATCGTGATACATGAGTTATTGATTATTAACATAATGTTACGCAAGCTGTTGAAAATGGTTCACTTGGCATAAATTTTATGCAATTACATCTTTTTTAAAGAAACAGAAGTGTATTAGAAAGATTTGTCAATAGAATCTGTTCAGTATTGAGCTATTACTCAGTGTCATTGTTTATATAAGATCTCTAGATGTTTGAAAGAGCACGAAACAGAGAATCGTGCGTCCTTGAATTTCTTGATTGGTTTAACAGATGTTTTGAACTATCTTTGTATCACATTTGATTCAAGTTATTGTTTCATGTTTCTCTTTGTATGTTAGGGTGGATGTGACGAGGATCTTGGTCTATATCTGTACAGAGAAAAAGTCGATAAAGACATAATTAAACAGCTGCAAGGGAAGCAAACGGGTCTTAGAGATCACGGTGAACTGATAAAGGTACATGTAGTTCCCTACAAAACTCTATGGCGAATGACATCCGATGCCAAAGTACTTATGGCTATTGCTCTATATGAAATGGCCAAAAGGGATGGGTTCTTGCCCCCTCTCAAAGATTGAACATCAGTCTAAGCAGAATGGTTACTTTTTTGTTCATTGTTTCTTTGCTACAACTGGTTAAGCGTGCATGTCCTGCTGTTATAAAAAGAACCCTTTTTGTGAATCTTTATCATTTTAAACATCTGCCTTACGATTTAATGTATCCAACGTGACATTTAAGATGGGTTTGAGTATGAAAGCATGAACTTATCAATGGTTTCAGGTATGTGAATATTTTGGAGAGAGTTATTGTGTTGCAACCACCTATTTCAAGCGTAAATGACAGCAGCCAAAGAACAAAATAATGAAGCAAATTATATTTTATAATAAGCTTTTCGTTCACTTTTTGGCTCACATCGTATCAGATTATGTAAGAATATAACAAAAATTTGTAGACGCCAAAATAAACCTCGAAGGAAATTATTGACTTTGATAAGAGGCAGACAGAGCAAGATTGATTATTACACTTACCTCGTCCTGCGTTCGGTATGAGTTTTGGCGGCCTGTTCAGTATCAACAAGCCCTTTAAAAAATGCTGTTTTAAACAATGTCATCCCTAACCCATGATGGGATACCTCATCCAAGTGAGTATATTATATTTAGATTACCAAAAAACCCTCACCCCACACATCCATTACCGGTATCGACCAAGGCGGCAGCATGAGCGGCGCCTCAGTTGGAAGCAGCACCATGAATCCGGAACATAATAGCGGGAGATGAGGCGACAAGTATTAGCGAGAAGTTGATTTTGAAAAAAATCACTGAATGATGATATGGTAAAAATCCGACCAAATCTCATACTATCTTTATTTAAATTATGAAGATTTCTCCCAATATTATCAGGATTCTTGAGATAAATATGGATCTAGTTGATTTATATAATAAAATATAATATTGATTTGTGCGAGTACTAATGCATAATTCTACAATTCCAATACTTTTTTATTGAATCATATACTGACTTGAGCGTCGGAGTGGCTTCATCTACGAATGAAATTATCTCAACATTTGGGAGCAATTTGATTCGATTGATGGGTAAAAAACGATTTGTTGTATCATCACAAGTTTTATCAATATCACAGAATAGCGCATATTTTATCACAATATATAAACTATCTATATACAATTATCTCTCTCCCAAAATAATTTTTAATTATCCCATCACACAAGCCAATCGACATTATTAACACTTTCGTGAATTATTTAGACCTTATTTTCATTTAGAGCTAATATCCAACTAATCTGAGATTAAAAGTTATGCGAAGATGTTAAGGGCGACATTTCTTTTTGACATGGCGATGTTGTGCTTACAATTGAATTCTGTCTTGAATTACATCATAACTATGAGCAATTACCAGATTTTCATAAAATAACATTAAATATTCTCAAAATTTGGTATAGCCAAACTTTTTTCTTTATTTCTGTATACAGTATATACTGATGATTTTCAAATAAAAGTTACACAAATCTTGGAAAGAGTCAAGTACGGAACTCCAAAAGCACAGAATGCAGCAGAAATGAAGTGGCTAGATCAAACGATTAGATTTTGCTTGGTACAAAATCAGCATTGGTTGCTTCCCAAATAGTTGTACCATCGCAAGTGCACAACTTTTTGTAGTTCTCACCAACACCAGCACTTCGAGCCACCACCGCAGCTGCTAGACCATCATCCGACCTATCTTCGGACTCATACACTACCACGGAACGTCCTATAAGATCAGCTACTCTCAGCTTTTCTTTAGCACCCGAAAAGAATGCCTCACCTTCATCATCAACATTTAGTGTTCCCAGGTCACCGAGTGGCTGAAAAGCCAAGAAAACAGAGAGAAGGGTGGTGAGAACTTAAGGCAACAGAAAATACCGGCAAAGAGGGTAAATGGATGCAAACAATCATGACAGCATATAAGACACAAATTTCAAGAATGGCCCTGAAGTAAATACTAAATACTGTCTAACAAACAATATATACATCATCAATGGAGAATCTATATATTTATCATATAGTATCCCTAACAATTAAGCAGTGATTTTTTTCCGCTGATCCTAGAGAAATATCATTCAATTGAAGAGCTACGACAGCCTAAAAAACACCTCTTAGCTTACTTTAAAACTGGTGAACAAGAAGACTGGCTCACTTGGAAAGAATATAAAACACAAAATTGTAAAGAAAAAAAAAACAAGAAAACTCAGGTCTGTTGCATTTATTAAGCATCTCAGTGGTATGAAACAAAATCACAAACCACTTTATCATAGTTTGTCGGATTGAACACATTCCCGGTGCTTGCTGCTCCCATTGTCAAATCACCAAATTGGTTAATAGACCAACCGTGTTTTCCAGGTGCCAAACCACTGAAGTTAGCTTCAATTTTAGCCAATTCCATACTCACTTGAGCTAAACGAACTACTCCAAAAATAACTGGACCTTTAAACTCAGCAACAGCAGCTGAAACAAGAAAGTCTTCACAAAAAAAAAAAAAAAAATCACCTCTTTGTAAATAAATTTTCCATGCTGCATACTTAGAATCATCAAGACACAAAACTTCCGAGAAACCATTATTTATGACAGATATAAGTTCCAAAACAACAACGGAAGAGATACAAATTTGAAAGAGATGGTCCACAGTTACCCTCGGGAGTTCCATGTCCAATTAATCGTGCTTTTCTCCCAGTCTGCTCCAATGCCTCAGTCAAGATCTTCATAGGTGATGTTGCAAGGACACGCACAACTTGATTAGTTAAGTCCACATCAATATTTTTAACACCTACAAGTTTAGGAATGAGCAGCAACTATTGATTAATTGCCTTCGACATTGGAAGAAGATACAAGGGTTAAACTATAACATAAACATTATTGTTAGCCCTCACCATCAACAGCCTGAAGTTTAGTCTTGACCGATTTAACACATCCCTCACATGACATATCCACCATAAATTCAGTCTGTACACACATGAGTGGTAAAGGAGTTACACATTTGTGATAAATATACATATTACCTCCAACAGGCAGTAAATTCTTTGCACCAATATTTAATCGTCAACAATAGAAAAAAACCAACAATATCCAATTTTTTCCCCTCATCGCCAACACATACACAGACATAAAGGGGAGAGATGTGAATTTCATATCCACACCTGAAACATCTCTTCCAGTCTCCAGAGGACTAAACTAACGATAGCATAATACAATTAATTATACTTGGATAACTAACTTCAATCCCTGAGCAATTTCATTTCAGATTGGAAATCGGCAAACTTGAACAACTAGATGTTACTAGGCCCAGAGTAAATCTATCCACTCAAAGAAATGGACAGCGTCTGAAAGAATGGGTTTAATCTGATCTCATATTTTTCATCAATGAGAGATACTATCATTGACATGCAGTTCAACAATAACAACTTCAATACAGTGTCAGAAGAATAAATTGATACCTTTACACTGTCGTTAGTACCGTGGAGCAATCAAATGAAAAACCCTTAATTTTATTTGCAATTGAGGAGAGCCGAAACATTTAAAGTTCAGAAAAATTACACCGCCAGGTCCCCTGAATCAATCATCTATATTTTTCTAAGATTCAATAGGGTGACAATCAGAAATATAGTCTACCTGAAACAACTATTTAAGAAGACATAAAAAGAGGGATACTCTTCCCCCTCAAAATTGTATCTGTTAGACGAGGGATGTTGTTGTAGTGAAAAGAACAATTGTTTACGATTTATCAAACCGAAACGCTGGGAGTAACAATTTAATCAGAATTACAACCAAAAGATTAGAACTCACCAGAAGCTCCGGCATTACGGCACCATTCTGCAAGCAAAATCAAGAAAACACCCCACATAAAGCTTTAAACTTTTTTATGCTAAAAATGCGCATATGAAACCAAACCCGACAATTTTACCATCTAAATCAAAGCTATTACTACCTCGGACCGTGGGTTCTGATCCATTTCAACAGCAGCAGCAGGTGTATTCCCAAAACTCTTCACAGTACACGATTCTTCGAGCCTGTAATTCGGATTTAAAGAAAAGCTGAGCGATCCAAAAGATATGTTTTTGGATACCCTTTTGAGAGAAGAAGAGCTTGAAAATGAAGAAGAAGAGAAGGAATAGACTGCGACGGCCGCTGGGATTGCAGCGGTGGCTGCTATAGCTGTTGTTCTTGTAGCCAAAATTGACCGCAAAAATGCCATTTTCCAGCCCGAAGAGTCTTTTGTTTCCTCTTACATGGTAAATTGATTACGTATTTGTAGACATGACCATGGTTCGTGAACCGTCGGTTGACGGTTCGGAACCGCCGGTTCGACGGTTCGGAACCGCCGGTTCGACGGTTTAAAAGAGCTCGACCCTTAACCTTAACCTTCGTAGACGGTTCCGGTTACGGTTCGTGAACCGCCGGTTACGGTTAAGGTTACGGTTACGGTTAACCACCGGTTACGGTTACGGTTCGACCCTTATTTTTTAAATTAAAAAAATTAAAATTAAAATTTTTATTTAAACAACTTATTATAAAAGAATCATAAAAAGAACAAAGTAAATGTAACGGTGGGAGAGTTTGAACTTTTTAAGTTGTCATTAACTCTCTATATTCGTATGAATCATTTAACAATTTTTAGTTCAACGTATGGGTATATCTAGTGGAAATTTTATAGCTCGCATGCCATTAATCTTACAAAACTTACCCCGTTGTTTTATCAAACTCGATGGGACCACAAATAAGATAATGTCATTTTAATTGATTGAATCTGATTATCTAACGATACTAATTACATATGAAATTGGTATGAAACATATATAATTTTGATACTAATCACAAATGATATTGGTATGAAACATTTACAATTATCATACTAATTACATATGAAATCTGTATGAAACATATACAACTTTGGTACTAATTACAAAAGAGTTTGGTATGAAAAATTTACAATTATGATACTAATTACATATGAAATTGGTATGAAAAATATACAACTTTGGCACTAAATACAAATGATATTAGTATGAAGCATTTACATTTATGATACTAATTACATATGAAATTGGAAACCTATACAATTTTGGTACTAATTGCAAAAGAGATTGGTATGAAATATTTACAATTTTGGTACTAATTACTTATGAAATTTGTATGAAACTTATACCACTTTGATACTAATTGCAAATGATATTGGCATGGAGCATATACAATTTGATATTAATTACATATGAAATTGACGAGTATAACATTGAATTATTTGTTATTTATCTATAAAAAAACAACACAAAAGTTATTGTTATGTTAAAAAAAGTCAGTAATAAGATTTGTCACTATCAATTTACAAACAAATGCCAGTAAAGTTATTTTTATGATGATTTCATTGATTAACCATAAATATATTAAGTTAGGAGTTATTAATTTATATAATATAAAGTTAGTGAATTATCAATTCAATACGTTGTTCCCAAATCAGTATAAGTAAATTATTTAAATATTTTATTAATTAATCAAATATTATATTATTGAGTTTCTTTTGTAAGTTATATTGTGATAAACTAATATATACTTATTTAATTATTATGTATATAATGTAAATCCAATAATGAGCATAAATACTTGTAGAATAATCATAAAAGGTATATAATATATTTGTTTGCAATAATTTGTTTCAAATATTTTATTTTGCAACCACTATTTATAGTTCTTATTAATTTATTGAACATTTTTTGTTATATTTACTTTGTTATAGATGTTTTTATTATATAATATTTATTTAAGAGCATAACATATTTTTTTAGATAATTTTTATTTGTCAATATAAAATAGTTATTATTGTATTAGACATATAATATATATTGTCTAAAATAAAACAATCAAGACAATAGCTTAGTTAAAAGAAGCTGTATATACCCCATGAACCGTAACCGACCCGTTGACCCGGTTACGGTCCGGGCCGGGGCCATGTCTACGTATTTGGCATTTCATGTAAATTTCAAAAATCTTGACATTTCTCAAAAACTCTCGAAATTCCAAAATTTTGTCCGAATTTAATATGACTGTGTGATATATTATACATGTTCTAACAAGCTACAACCAAAATTTCTATTATTCAAATTTTTTTTTTTACATTAATAAAGAATATACTTGTCGAATCGATAGGACTACAAAAAATTAATCTGTTTAAGATACTTTTCACATTACACGCATTAATTTAACTGTAAAAAACAAGAGAGTCAAATGAGAATTATATATATATAATTTATTATATTTTAGGGTGGATTGAAGTTCAATAGAGCATGCATATATTGATCAATTAAAAGTCCATACATATATTATTAATTAAATATGAACTAATTCACTAAAATGTTATAGATTTTAAAAAAATACTGATGAATAAACCAAGATGATAAATCAATAGATAAAAACCAAAAATATACTCTCTTTTTTTAACAAAATTTATAATAGGAAAACTTATGGGTGCTCAAACCCGAAATGATACAAAGGCAAATAACAAGACAATATCAACACTAAGGCCCCGTTCGGCTCATAGGATTACGTGTGGATAAATCATTTATCAACCAAGATCCTTTGTTCTTCTCGAGGATAGGAAAGCCCGAAAAATTGAAAAAGCCCGTGATAAAATAGAAAAAAGTCGGATGAGACATCTCTGGAAGGAGTGTGATGTCCAATACATTGACGCACAGTAAACAAGATTGGGGAATGCTTTTACACATTTACCCTTATTGGTAATTGAAACCCTACTATCTTTTTATTCTCACAAGTTTCCGTTGAACAATTCACAATTGTTCTCTCTATGACAAAGCTGTGAACAAGAAATTGAAGTTCGCTTCTCCCTTCGTCGATGACGGTTTTTCTTAAAAAAAAGTAAACGAGGCAACGGAAATTTTTCTTTACGAATTTCTTGTTTCCTAAACTTGTTTGTTTCAAATTTATTGGGTTGTTTGGTTTTGTGAGACGGAATCAGCAAGAATTTGGTATTAATTTGTTTTTCAAAAAAAAAATATTTTTTTGTATACATGGTTTAGCAAGCTAGAACTCATTATCTGGAGACGAGGAAGGAATTTAGGGGTGCTGGTCCGGGAAGAAAGTGGGGGAGACGATACAAAAGAAATATAAAGTTAAAATTTATATGAAACAAAAATAATAATTAATTTGTTTAATGATTGTGAGAAGAAAATATCAATTCATACAAAAATACAAATTATCATCTATGCAAGGATATTTTTGTCATTTTACAAATAAAATTAATATATACCACATATTATCAAGTACATCAAACACAATATTACTTATCATACTTTATTAATCATACGAACCAAACGTTATATAATTTATCCATTAGTTTACTTATCAACTCATTATCCACTTTTTAATCTATCAATCGTTTATCCTATCTTCGAACCAAGCGCACCTTAAGGCTGCGCTTGGTTGCTGTGATATGATAGATGATGGATAGATTAAAAAGTGGATAATGGGTTGATAAGTAAACTACTTGATAAACTATATTGTGTTTGGTTCGTGTGATTAGTAAATTATGATAAGTAATATTGTGTTTGGTGTAGTTGATAATATGTGGCATAAATTAATTTTATTCATAAAATGACAAAAATACCCTTGAATAGGTTTTTCACTTATTTATATTATTTTATTTTAATTGAATTTTACTTAATCATACTAAATTTATTTATTTAATGTAATTAATAATAAAATATTATAATGAATTAAATAGTATGTATAAAAATTGTGAGGTTCATTCAGTAAACTCGACTACTCTAGCACTATATTGGTCTTGCAAATATATTACGAAGATCAAATGAATTATATCACAGTAAAAATAGGATTGACATGCAGCAGGTTGAAGAATTATATAACTACAAAGCCAAAGCAGCAAAAGCTTTCATCATATACTTGTCAAAAAACAATAATAAAACAATGGCATTTAACCCATCTATTGCACTTTGTTCACAATGTGGACTCTATACCAAAACACAAGCTCATAATGTAACCAGCAGAATCAAGCTCCACAAATAAAAAATGGGATAGCACCTAAACCAATAGCAGCAGCCACTGCAAGAGTGAAAGGATGCCTGTTGAAACGGAAACTTTATTCCCACCTTGCCACCACTCACCTCTTCTTCCCCCACCAGCGGTATCAGTACTAAGAATGTGCTCTGTGCCCGAGCCATCGATCACACCACCCCCTGCATTCCTTCATGGAGCTGTTACCAATGTTTGTAAAGTTTGTTTCTTGTTTTCTGCTGTTACACTATGACTTAATTCAGCTATGAATAGAAAAAGTGAAAGAACTGGCTTAATTTCTAAACTCATTTTCAGCCCATTTACACCACCAACCGTTTTACAGTCAACAAACTAAGGTAAAATTGGATGTTTTATTATTGCAATATAATCATATCCAGTAGTAACGTAATCACTCAATATTTCAACTCAATATTTCAAAAGCAGACTAAAATGCAAAGACTAAGATAAATGAATAAATCAAACAACACAACCAGTATTCCATTATTTTAGCTCGAGAAGAAATATAAACTAGCCAATTGCAAATAACTAATCATACTCCACCATAACCAATTTCAAATCTGATACAATCTGAGTGTCTTTAATTATTACTTTTGTATGAATGCACACATAAACAATAGAGTAGCTTGTATGCAAATGATCCAATTTTTAAATTCAAGAACAGAATACATCAGAGCCATACAAAAGATCCAATTTTTCAACCAATAATCAGCTCTCGACTGAACCCACGAATCAGTATGCAAATGCTAGTTGTTCAAATCACACTTAACCTCAAAAAAGCATAAAAATACCAATTATGAACTTGACTTCAAATCAATAAATGCAATAAAGGGGGAAGACCTATACCATTTAACCTACCAACAATCCCACATTCAATGAGGATAACCGGCACAATTTGAACATTTACCGAGAAAACCAAGAACCCAATAAAGAACAAGCAATAATTTCACGCGCAAAATCCCTTCCCTGGTGTAATATTGCAAAATCCATATGCAAAATGGGAGAAGATCATTGCTTTCATAGAACCCTAAAATAGACAACAAGTGCCAACAATCCCACAAGAATTATCATTTCCTCTGTCTGAATGTCAATATTCAAACGCAGCTATAATCCCAAAATTTAAATAATTCTCAAATCTAATAGAAACGACTAAAAGGAAACACTGAAACCTTAGTAGATGGTGGAGGCGAAGGACGATGCACGAAATGGAGTCACGGGGAGAATAGAGAGCAGGCTGAGGAGAACGATGATCGCCCTCGTTGCCTCAGTTATTGGAACAAAAATTTAGATTTGGGTTTCTTCGATCTGATCATGAAAAGGGCAATGTTGTAAATTTGGGTCTTTATCATGAACACTGTTGCAAATCGGTTTATTAATCTCATGTTCAACAAAGGATATGTTTTCCTATATTTTCCCAACTACACAGCCTTTAATCCCGGGCCCTTTGGATTATGCCTTTAAGCTAATCATGGAACCAAACATGGAATTAAGAGTCTATCCCACACTAATCCATCAAACCAAACGTAGCATAAGAGTATAACAATGACAGATAAAAGAGATACAACCTCTTACAAACTTAAGTATATTGTTGGTTCCCGGAACCAATTTAAAGACGATAAAGAATTGATGTCACTTCTCTTAGCTGTAATCCAATGACACGATCAAAACTTCACCAATTCAACTATAGATTAGTTAGAACAATCCAAATCACAAAATACTTTCTTACTGCGAGCTTGCTAAATGCTTTAAATCACACTCTCAAATAGCAAGACATTCCCCTTTGCCTTGTGATCTACATCAAAACAATGTTGCCAAAAATTTATTACAGGATCCTCATGAAGCACAGAAACTAAAATGAACCACTTGTAACATTCTTTCCAACAAAAATGAGCATAAGAACATGAGAAAAATAGATTCGCACAAAACACAAAGAGTAGGTCCAAGTTAATACCTCTTTTAAGTAAATTTGTTTTTGTCGGTACTCTATTCTAAAGCACTTTCCAAACAAAAACATGAGACTTTCTTTGGTATAAATATGGATTTGAAATGAAATGTAGTTGGTTGTCATTTGAAATTCTCATAAAATTCAAAGAAAAATAAATGTATTGCAAGAAGAATGATGAATTTGAAATACTCACTTCAATTTATTTACCTAAACATAAATGATGAATTTGAGTGAAAAATTTGAAATTCACGCACTCTAAATTCTTCCATCCAAACACAAGGTAACTGAATACTTATCCGATTTCCACACAATATATCCATGGGAAATTGAGCTAACATTTCCAGTGTTTGCTGACCTACTAAATATAACTTTATATGTATATGTCATCTTCTGCTTCAACTCTGAGAAATTTAACAGTTTCGAGCTCTACGGTTACATCGATTCCATGGGGACTGTGTAACTTGAACTAGCTCACCAACATTAGTCACTGTTCTCGTAAATGTCTTAAAACTTTACCGAACACATTTATGAGGTTGTAAGACCATTTAATAAGCTTAGATTTATTTTATTTGTATGCAATTTCTTTATAAAGTAGATCCAAATTAATTGTTCCAAAGTTGCTCACAATCTCTAATTATTATCTAATATTTTTAAGTATAGATGCACCGAGCATTCGTACGACAACAACTAAGCTTTTAGTAATACATGAAACCTTTGTATTTCTTTAAATCTAACTCAAACATCCTTTCAAATCACCTTTTTTAAAAAAAAAAATTTTGAATTATAATATTTAAAATATGTTTGAATTAAATTTTTAGGTCTCATGATCGTGGATAAGAATTATCAAGAATATTTATATAAAACTCTGATTACGTGCAATTTTTCCTTAGAAATATTTTTCCCATTTAATTTCTTTCGACCATAAAAAGAAAAAAAGGGAAAAAAAATAGTCAACACTTAATTTGATTACATTTTCTAACACAATTTTAAGCAAATTTAACAACCCAATAAGTATCGGTTGCCCTTCCCTCTTCATGATGCAATTGTAATGCAATGGAGAATTATTTATATTATAATATTCAAAATTAAATGAGCTTAGAGGATGACATTAAGCATTTAAATTGGGGGACCTATTGAAATCTCATATAATTAAAGCCTAATCTAAAGTGGAATTTGCTCATTCAAAATAGAATGCCCAAATTTTGGTTGGTACTTGGTGATTATGAACTCGCAAATGTTCAATTTAGGTATCACTAGGAAATAGATGACAATCACTAGGTCAATGCTTAGTTGTCGTAGCTTGATCGAAGCTTTAATACTCAATTTAACAAATGATTTTTTTTGAAAAAGAAGGATAATGGTGCTGTTTTATAACAAAATTCATATTCACCATCTAATAATTGTATATTTACTATGGATTTTTGCATTTATCATGTCCTCAATTTTATCACAGTTGAAGTTTAACAACAGAACCAATAAAAGGCATCATGGCCTACATGCACAATTATAAAGTGTTCTTAGTCAAACTCTGATAATAACTACACTTGTTTTCTGATTTTAATTTATATGTTTTCCTTCTCTTCAAAATATTCAATACTACAACTAAAACCTTATGACTTTTTTTTTTTTTTTGCAATAAAACTAGGGATGGAAGATGTGCCGGATGGAAGCGAGGCTGGATTGTGTTGAGAATTGTCCAACATTTTGAATTTAGAAGTTATGCTAGCTCGTTATAAAATACATGAGCCACTCCACTCATTACCAATTAGTTTTGTGTTGAACCTCATGTATTCTTAACATCATATCAGAAACAGATTTTTCATGGCTACTCCGCCTGCATGATCACCATCACCCATGTTATCAGTCCACGTGTTTGACTTATATAATGTCACACGTGAGATGGCGTGTTGAGAATTGTCCCACATTAAGAGTTTAGAAGCTATGCTAGCTCTTTATACTTCACTCATTGCCAATTGATTTTGAGTTGAAACCCCATGTATTTTTAATAGGCTGCAATACAGTTTAAAGATTAGATTGCAGTATTACCACCAATTATAACTTATGGTAAAGCGGCAAGCGTTTAATCCCACATTTTCGCACAAGCTGGTGGTCAGATTCAATATTACCAATTTATGATTTCTTTTGTTGCGAGTCCAAAATTAACTTTTACATATTTTTATTTAACATGAATTAAAATTTAATATTTTATATAAACACATATATGTTTGTATAGTCGTTAAGCAAATAATCCTTTTGCTCTTTAGTCTGCGCATATTTGTTTGTTCTTCCCCTTTTTTGGGGAATAAATATTACATGTTTTTTTGTGTAAAGAAAAATGTTGAATACAGAAGTAAGGGATAACAGATTATAATTCAATATCTATGTCAAAACAAGGAGATGAAATTGATGGGTATAAATATTTATTAAAATTAAAGGACTTATATATTTGATTATTTTTTAAAAAAATAAAAGAATGATGTAATCACTAAATTAATGTTAGTCGCAGGTAGGGATGGCGTACTAGTAAAAGCGTCTTAGGGTGCTAAGACAATTACCCACTCCTACGGTGACTAGCGTTAATTTAGTGATTTTTTTTCTTCTAGAAAATAGACTATTTTTTTCTCAGTAGATTGAGGTAGGCTACATGAACTATAGAGGAATCAGGATGGGTCGCGCACAAACATAGTATTTTTCAAGAGCTTCTTTCGGTCAAAATATGATCGTTAATCCATTTGGTTTGTTAATTAAGCCATCCAGATACTTAATTAGGGTACCTTGTGCTGTAGGCAAATAAGTTCCAATAATACAGAAAATGTCAACGTAAAAGTGCTATTTATTTTTACACAAACCTGGAATTCGTAGACGAAGAAAGTTAGCGATTAAGAATGGCTTCTGCGTTTCTTCTCTTCTTCATTTTTGCATTCCATTTCCATCTACACGTGGCGCAGGAGAGAATGTTACAAACATACATCATCCATGTCAACTTGCCAGAAGATCACTTTGCAGGGCGATCACAGGCCCTGGAAAGCTGGTACGGTTCATTTTTGGATGGAATACAAGACGTGAATAGGACGCCTTCTCGTATGGTATACACGTATCGACACGTGATCGCAGGATTTGCAGCCAAGTTATATCCACACGAAGTTAAGAAAATGGAGAAGAAAGAAGGGTTTCTGCATGCCAGGCCTCAGGAAAAATATGCTTTACATACAACTCGCAGTCCGAATTTTTTGGGATTGTATCAGAATCTTGGTACTTGGCCTGCCTCGAACTATGGAAAGGGTGTGATTATAGGAGTCGTGGACTCCGGAATAACACCTGGACATCCATCATTCAGTGGTCAAAACGTCTCCCCACCGCCTGCTAAATGGAAGGGGAACTGTGAACTGAATAAAATTTCATGTAACAACAAGCTTATTGGTGCCAGGAACTTCGCAAGCGATAATCCAGGGCCACCTGTTGACTATGATGGGCATGGAACTCACACAGCCAGCACCGCTGCCGGAAACTTTGTCCCGGATGCCAACATATTTGGCCAGGCCAATGGCACAGCATCTGGCATGGCTCCTCTGGCTCACCTTGCCATTTACAAAGCGTGTGTCTACGAGTGTTACGACAGCGACATATTGGCTGCAATTGATAGTGCCATAGAGGATGGTGTCGATATTCTTTCTATTTCTCTTGGTTCAGATTTTATTCCATTTTATAGAGATGTTGTAGCATTGGGTGCATTTTCCGCCATGAAGAAGGGAATCTTTGTAAGCTGCTCAGGTGGTAACAGCGGCCCCGATAAATTTTCAGTGTCTAATGCTGCCCCATGGATTCTCACAGTTGGTGCTAGTTCAATCGACAGAAAAATAGTTTCTACAGCACTGCTTGGAAACAAACAGGAATTTGAAGGCCAGACGCTGTACCAGCCGAAAAATTTTCATTCTAGAGTCTTGCCATTAATTTTTCCAGGCATCAAGGGTGGCAAAAAATTGCGAAAGGCATCATTGTGTCTGCCTGGAGCATTGGACGACATTGATGTAAAAGGAAAGATAGTACTGTGTGAGATAGGTGGATCAATTGATGGAATAGACAAAGGGCGTTTGGTCCGAGATGCTGGTGGAGCAGGGATGATCCTGGTGAATGAAAAGCCTGAGGGATACACCAGTTTTGCTGATCCTCATGTACTTCCAGCGATAGACGTTAGTTACGCTTCGGGAGAAAGCATAAAATCATACATACAATCAACTTTATCTCCAACCGCTACCATTTTATTCGAAGGGACGGTGATTGGAGACAAAACGGCTCCAAGTGTTGCCTTTTTTTCCTCCAGGGGCCCCAATCCTGACAGTCCAGGGATCCTGAAACCCGATGTCATCGGCCCTGGTTTGAACATTCTAGCAGCATGGCCTATTTCCGTAGACAAGACCAAAAACGAAAAGGCGAGTTTTAACATGATTTCCGGAACTTCAATGTCCTGCCCTCACCTTAGTGGCATCGCGGCCCTAGTCAAAAGTTTGCATCCTGATTGGTCACCTGCGATGATTAAATCAGCCATCATGACATCAGCCACCCAAACAAACCTCGATAAAAGTCCTATTCTTGACGAAAGAAACAAACCTGCTGACATATTTGCCATTGGAGCCGGACATGTGAACCCAACGAGATCGTTGGATCCAGGGCTCGTCTACGACATTTCTACAAATGATTATATTTCTTACTTGTGTTATATCTACACAGATAAACAAGTTGCGATCATCGTGCAGCAAAAAATCGATTGCAATGGATCTAAGTACAAAGGCTTGACTGAAGCAGAGCTGAATTATCCGTCAGTTTCTTTGGAACTAGGATATCAAGAAAGACGTGTATATTCCAGGACAGTGACAAACGTCGGCGACGCAAATTCAGTGTACCATGTCAAAATTGAAAGTGTCCCAAGTATGAGAGTGACCGTGGAACCTGAGGTACTTAACTTTACGAAGGTGAACGAAAGGAAGACGTATGAAATTTACTTTAGTAGATACGAGTTCAAGGAAACTGAGTCTTACGTTGAAGGATCCATTACATGGGTTTCTCCCAAATACTCGGTTAGAATTCCGATTTCCGTAAAATTGGTAATATGAAACGAGAAAAGTTATATTCTTTCGACTAATTACTTCGATACGTTTTTATAGGTATGGTATCTCTCTTATATTTTCATGGTAATAAGGTCACACATCTTATATGATAAATACATTAATAGAGTAAAATGTATTTATTTTTTAAAAGTATTTACTTTTTCTACTTTCTTTGATTTTTCCCGCAATCTTTGGTTTCTTAATCTCTCCCCTAAATAAATGGTTACATAGGGGACTAATTATCATGCAGATTTTCAATATTTGTCCAATGTAGAAAAAAGATCATAAACTAAAGTTATAAACTAATTTTATCTTGAATATTCATTCATTTACCTTTCACTATAATTTTATTATTTGTAAGTTCTTTTTCATTCTTACTTTTAACATCACTAGCTTAAATTGATTTTGATTTACATATATTTCTTAAACTCTATTTAACTAGGCTCAATTTAGTTGTTTATGTAACTTACATGGTTTCCAATCACACACACATACACACACATATATATACTAGTTAATTTGGCACCACGCAAGGCGCGGTGCCAGTAAGCTTATAATCTGGTATATATGTCCAATAAAGCGTCCGACACAAGTTCAACAGACAGTTCTAGAGAATAAAAAGATGGTCCTTACGTATTGAACATACAAAATCGTACGTATATAAAATCAAATAGGTTGGAGTAAACAAAAGTCTTCCCCAACAGTACACCATATCAAGAGTTGGCATATGATATCCTTGTAGGGCCCAATAGACGCTCTAAACAAAAGTCATCTACGAAACTGCAGTAGTAGATGACATCAGATATCACAATAAAAGTAAATCTAAATGAACTCCAAAAAACCAATCAAAAGTTGTTCGCAAGAGTTTTCAAAATGACGATGGTTCATTTCATAATGCAGATACGTGTTCGGTTTCTCATAGCAGTAGCGAGCATCTCATAAGAGGAATTATAGTTTATATTCATTGTTGTAGCTGTATTGTTATTTTAGGATATTGCTCTTATATTACTTGTTATGGCCTCATGATTAATTAATCATCTTACTTTTATAATTATTATATACTTTTTGACAAAATGAATGTAAATGTGACGTCCCAAATTATTATCAAACAAGTAATATATAATTATCATAATTTAATATTTTCTAATTTTTTTGATATAATCTCCTTGTACATGAAGGGAAAATTTGATGACAAACATCATAACAAAGGTAACCGAGAACAATCACATATTAGCAATGGGTCGTAGGTAAGACAAAACTCAAAATATATACAAACAATCAAAACTGACGACCTCCAATCTACCAAAAATTCATTATGCCGAATATTTTATAAAAACTTATTATTAAAGTTTGCCACAACGAAAACTTATTTTTAACTCTTTTTTTTTAAAATAAGTTCACATAAAAAAGTATTATTAAAGTTTGCCACGACAAAAATCTATTTTGAACTATCTGTTTTTTTTTAATTCATATGACAAAATCAACAAGTTTTTTTCTAAAAAAAAGAAAAAGAAAACATTTTTAAATTTTAAAATTGAGATAGGATGCACTATTGGGTCAAGGGTTTTGATATAATCTCCTTATATATTAAGGGAATATTTGAACGAAGATAATACCAAATATCAGCAATAGGTCGTAGGTAAGTAAAAAATCAAAATGTACATAAACAAGCAAAATCGACGAAAGAACTAATATAAAAATCAAAATATACATAAACAAGCAAAAAGGAAATAAATGTCGAATATTTTATAAAAAATACAAAAACAAAAGAAAAACTAATAAAAACAGGAAATAAAAAATTTTTAAAAATAAAAAAGCGACGGCCGTATCATAGGAATAATAACCGATTGAACAAATAATAAATAACAAAAAAAGAAAATAACCAAAAAAAAAGGAGAAAAGCAAAAAAAGGAAGGGTTACAATAACCGATCGAACAAATTGAACAAATAATAAATAACAAAAAAAACAAAAAAACAAAAAAAACAAAAACAAAAAAAAATAAAAAGAAAAAGCGAAAAAGGAAGGGTTACTGTTCATCGGAACAGTAACCCTTCCTCGCTTATATATATGTAATAATATATATATATATATATATATATATATATATATATATATATATATATATAATCTCATGCTACCTCAACTTAATTTAGCATCATTCGTATGGAATTTTTGATGCTATCTCCAAGAGCAGTGTTATAGTGGATGCATCAACCCTTAATTTGGAATATGATCTACTCCTGAGCATTAGAGGCAATATCAAACTAGCCATGCATATACTCTCTCACTCAGTTTTCATTAACAATTTTAAAGCTTTGTCTTTTATCTCAAATGGAATTCTGCAATGCCTGTCTGCTACTGTAAATTAATCTGAGCAACTTCAATTATTCACAAAATTATGATGACTGAACATATTTTCTTAGAAAATTCAATTTTTGTTGGTTAATTTCGTAGTTCCGAATAAATATAACTTACAGATTTCGGTATTATAGCTTGAGTCAAATTTTAAACTTGACAAGCATACCCAGAATTTATAGATCAATTTTATTATCCCTTATTTTGTAGCGTATAACCATCACATTCATTTAGCATACATCTTGTAAGGCCTCGCTACCTTAAGTGTGGATTAAAGGCATAAGAAAAGCTAAACATACATCTAATAGAGTATAAAGTTAATGTTGATGCCTTGAGCTATTAGGATTACAGTGCCAAAAATAAAATTCCCAAAATGATTAATCAAATTTCCAGCAAAATGAATGTTAATGCTATAACTGTACACTACTCCTAGAGTAGGGGCTATACAAAAATAATCATGCCATCCTAAACCAATAGCACTCCTCACAAGCTCACCGCATCAACCCGATCCTTAGCCCTTCATGCCAAAATATACCTACAGGAACAACCCCCAAACCATGAGCATATAATAATCCATATTCACCACCATATGATTAAAATGAGTAAATGCATAAACCATAAATACAAAGCACTTCATGTATTCCAATGCATTTAAAACGCTCATTTTGGTTGTCCCTGTACCATAACTCATAATCATAATCAATGGATTTATTATGGTTCCACAAATGTCATGACATATAACCATTCCAATAATACCAATAACCAATCCATAGTATTGTTATAACAGTGTATTTTAATGCACCTCGCTTGCCATGACCGCGGCACTAATACCCCTCGCTTCGACATGCGGCATCGAATAACCTCGCTTCAAATGTGACATGCGGCATTTACCATCGCTTCAATATTTAGCGGCAAATATTCTTTCCTCGCTACGATATGACAGCGGCAAGTATTCTATCATCGCTTCAAATGACAGCGGCAAAGCATTTAAAAACATCACTCGAATATAACAACGACTCATGGGATGCCACCAAGCATTCAACATATGTGTATGCAACCAAAATGCATAACCCAACATGTATATGCAATCACAATGCATAAACCAACATATATATGCAACCTCAATGCATAATCCAATATGTATACAAAATACATATTACCGGTTGGTGCTCGTATGTCTTCTACGTACCTTTGTTCCAAAATGTGGGATGTTGTAGGACTTTATCTCCTAGGATGTGTTGCCACTGGGATAGTTCTACACAATCACACAATTCAATATTAGGAGCCAAATAATAATCCGATACCAAAAATCCCACAAAATAACCAATTATGGCATCTCGCGATCGATCATATCGAGACCCCATCGATCGCGAGATCCAGCAGTCTGAAATACCAAATTTCTGTCACAATCGATCGATCGCCAAGTTTGGCGAGATTGATCGCGAGACTCACCGATCGATCGCCCAAACTTGGCGATCGATCGCCAAATGGTTCTGCTCGCTACTGCTTGCGTGCGATCGATCGTTTGTTTTGGGCGATCGATCGCTTGTTTTGGGCGATTGATCGTCGTGACCTGTAACCAGAAAAATCACCATTTTTCCACTTTAAATCTTCCCCAATCCATACCAACTCAAATACCAACCAAACAATAACATCAAAACACCATAAACCTTCAATATAAACCTTACCAACAATCAATATCCAACATTAAAACAAAAGCAACACATTTTCAAAAATCAAAATCTTTTAAATCCTAATACACAAACCATTTCAACACCAAACATATTAAAACCATTTTAGAAGGAATCCATACCACTTGAAGCTTCAATACAAGCAAGAAATCAAGCAACCAAAATTGTGAATCTCCTCCTTCGTCTCCCTCTTTGATCGACCAAAATGGAGAAATGGGGAAAAGGGTTTGATAAAATGTAACGTGATGGGAAAGTGAAGGTAAAGGTGTTGAGTTTAATTTAAAACATGTACCCAATTAATTAGCATGATGTATAAAATATCCCAACATGATATTTTAAAAGCATTTTCCAAGAATGCACCAAAACTCCAATTAAACATGCTTTACTAAAATCATTAACATCCACCACAAATAAACCATGCCAAAACCCAATTTCACCAACATCCATCATATGAACCCTGAAATGTACTACCAGGTCATGCCCACCGCATAACTACACATTTCACTACCATAATTAATTTAGCATCATATTAATCACATAAACATAATTAATAGCCCAAAAACACATAATTATTTCAGGGATACCACAATACTCCCCCACCTATAAGATTTCGCCCTCAAAATTCGCATGCACTTACAAATCCGAAACAAAACATAAATCACATACCAGAAAATAGTTCAGGGTAGTGCTGCACCATCTGTCCCTCCGTCTCCCACGTGGCCTCCTCGACACCCCTGCGGTCCACTGAATCTTGACCATCGGTATTACCTTGTTCCGGAGTCTACGATCAGCTCTATCCAGAATCATGACTGACCGTTCTACGTAGGACACATCAGAATCTAACTGAACCTCCGAAGGCTGCAGCACATGCGACTTGTATGAAAACAAACTAAATCGTAGAAAGAAAGTAATAAATATTTAGAATAAAAAAATTATTCTAAATAAAATAATATGGAATATTATAATAAATTCAAATTCGAGGGCATTTTAGTGTAATGTCAATACTCCTATGAAAACAAACTAAATCGTAGAAAGAAAGTAAAAAAAAAAAAGTAAAGTTATTGTATTAACTATTACTACTGAAGTTTGACTAATTAGGACACCAAAATCAAATTAGACAAATTACATGACTAATTTTTTCAAAATATCCTATAAATTTCTCCCATTATATCATCCACCATTTCATATAAATTAGTGATAATGTGCCCATAATGCGTGTTTGTACTATTGGTTTTTTATGGATAATTATTTTTGAAATTTTTTAAATTTCCATATAAAACTACAAGTAATTGTTAAAATGTTTATCATTGTTATGTTTTATTATTATTGTTTGGATAAAGTGTGATTTTTTTAAAGAAAAATAATGATAAGACTATAGTAAATATATTTGAATTTGTATTGATAATATATGGATTTTTTTTTTAAATTTTGAAAGAGGTGAGATATAATAGTTATGATTAAGTTGGAAATTTACTAAAATAGGTTTATTTTAATTTTTATTAAATGAAAAAAAGATTATTAATTCTAAGTTAGTATATTTTTGAAAAATTCAAATGGTGTCACAAAGTCGGACCATGAAGAGCCTCATATTTTATATGTAGTATAGATATACTATGTTAATTCATGAAGTGAAAGGAATCCAACACACAAGTGCGCAGCGAAAATAAAACATGGATTCCTAACCGATGACCTATACAGAGTATTCATATCGGAATGATTAAAATAGTCTCACCCTTGTAGCGTGTTTGAAGCAGATTCCACGTTGTAGCACCACGAGTCACGAACGAAAATTTTCACCTTCGTCTCTACGGTATCCACACGATCAAACCGAAAGGGTGTTCAAGAACAAGTTGCTAGACTCGTTCTTAAACGAACCAAAACTTCACGGTTACTATAACCGAACAAGGACGGCCGTGAAGATCAAGGCGGCGGTGGCCGAGAGCTTCGAACAAGCGGCGGCCGTGGCTCCTTGGGTTTTAGGTTTTATGAGTTGTATAATTATCCTCATTAACCTTGTTATCATATATATGTTGGATTTAATTAAAGGTTCAAGACTTTCTTAAAGCTTCATGGGCCCAAACCCATGATTTAATCAAATCCTTATAATCATGTACTTAAGACTTTTCTTAATTAATTCATTCATCCAATGAATTTAATCCCTTTATCGATTTAATCTTTTGTGCGACCCGATAGGATCTTGCAATGTTGGCAGTGACATAAAATCTCATTTTATGTCACAAGCAATGAGCGGTATCTAGCAACACATCAAAGCTACCCAAATTACAAGAATGCCATTCACTCGACATAACCTAAGAACTTGTGATAATATTAACCATGTAACTTAATCCCTTTGTCCAATGTGTTTAGATTGAACACGAGTCATGGAATAGTCATACTCGTATATTCAATCTTTATTTCTTGATCCCCAAGTAGAACTAGAATAAACGAATAAGCTCGATATCACATATCGACTCATTCGAGCACGACCATGCATTTTAGTCTTACTTGATCAAGGGCCCAAACACTTCTCCTGTTATATAGGAGGGACAAATCATTTCTTGATCAATTAACATCCATCTACATAATTCGTAGTGTATCCAATATTTGCCTTTATAGTTTACCCTGTTACAGGCAACGTTTGACAATATCAGGATACATAACTCCTTATGTTGGGATCTCTGAGGATCTCAAGTCGTAAGGATTACATACATTATTGTCACTATGAGAATTGCTTATGACACTCATATAACTATCTATGTAGCATTCTCATTGTGGGTCTATCCAGTACATCGTTCTCTAACATCTACCCATGTGTTGATTTGATATCTCATATCTATGAACAATTCATCAATCAAAACATACTAGTCTTAATGCATTATCATTATCCTAATTCACGATAATACTTGACTATGGACAATCTTTAAAAACAATACAATATTATTCTAAGGACAATATATCAATTCATATTGCACAGATATTCGAATAAGATATAATAATGATTTGTCATTTATAAAATCATAATACATTGTATGTCATAAACAATCATCTAATAACTTATCTTAGGGTATATCCCAACATGAAATTGGTTGGAAAATTGAGCATCGATATTAGTAAATTTCTATGAAAATTATGAATAAATTATGACAGTATTATAATCCAACAAGATTTACTATTACAATAAACAGTGTAACAGTTCTTTCCTATTCTCGACAAAAAAATGCCTTCTTGATTTGTTTGGCTTCTCGATTTTTTCTTGGGCTTCACGATTTTGTTTTGGCCATTGGGCTTCTCGATTTTGTTTTGGACCATAACTTTTTTTTTGTTTTTATTTTTTTGGGCCATAACTTTTTATGTATTTATATATATTTATAGTATCACGAAAGTTGCAACATTTAATACTCCTTCCCGATGATGTCATGGAGGAATGGCGCACCTCTTCACATAAAGTTGCAACATTTAATAGATCTGATGTTTTACTGCTTCCCGATGATGTCATGGAGGAATGGCGCGCCTCTTTGCATAATGACGACGGGATTTCAAGCTGTTCATTTTTTAATGCGCAATCATTAATAATTTCGTGGCTTATGTTTGCATCCGGAGGAAATCCTGTGGATGTGAGGTGCCATACCTTTTTGAGTATGGTGATGGGTTATCGATGTTGCCGGTATAATGTGGAGTTATATATGAGCTGCTCATTTGATTTTTTTTTCATTTTCCTGGGAGTTTTTTAGGTGGTAAGGGTTCTTTTGTTCTTCCTCATTTTGCCACAACAATTCTGCATTTCGGGTGAGTTTTTCACAACGCTGGTTGATCGCTTTATTTATGTTTTTATGGCATTGCGTTTCGTTTCTTCTTTGCATATCCGCGAGGGGAACATTTCAAGTTTGTAGGAAGATCATATGCAGTTTTTTGCATTTCTGCATCGGTGCTTAATATTGTGTTTTATGGATCTTTTTTTACAAAAAAATCGTGCTAATTTTTTTTGGACAGAAGCTACTGCTTTTAAGTGGTTTCTTGATGTTTAGCCAATCTCTTGGATCAAATTTATTTAAAATTAAAATTTAAAATTAAAATATTAAAAAATTAAAAAAATGTGCTAATATTGTTGTGATTATTCCTTTTGAATATAATTGTGTTCTTCAATTTTATTTCGAGTTTAATTATTAACTGACTATTTTTTGTCTTGCTATATTTATATATTATCTATCTCAATGTTTACAACCATAGACTATTTATCCAATTGATAATATTCTGTCAAAAGGGGAAAAAGGAAACAACGTTCTTGCTGTGTCCAAATTTGTGTACTGTTTGTTTAGTCAACAAAAAAATCGTGCTAATTTTTTTTGGACAGAAGCTACTGCTTTTAAGTGGTTTCTTGATGTTTAGCCAATCTCTTGGGTCAAATTTATTTAAAATTAAAATTTAAAATTAAAATATTAAAAAATTAAAAAAATGTGCTAATATTGTTGTGATTATTCCTTTTGAATATAATTGTGTTCTTCAATTTTATTTCGAGTTTAATTATTAACTGACTATTTTTTGTCTTGCTATATTTATATATTATCTATCTCAATGTTTACAACCATAGACTATTTATCCAATTGATAATATTCTGTCAAAAGGGGAAAAAGGAAACAACGTTCTTGCTGTGTCCAAATTTGTGTACTGTTTGTTTAGTCATTTTGTATAGTTAATTGGAAATGAAGTCATAGCCATACAGTGTTATGTGTCTTGCCTGTCGGTCAGTTTATTCTTAATAAAAGCCAATCTTCAATTCTTGTTGTATTCTCTTAGCCCAATTCATTGGTGGATGTCAACATTCAAAGACAATATCATAAAGGTACACATGCATTTAAAGATATCAAACAAGAATAAAACTCATTTTTTGAAATAGCACTTAGTTGTTAGGCTGGATAAAACATTTTTGGTGTAGAAGTGGTCAGAATAATCTTCAACGGTTCGAACTTTTGATCATGTGCTTACAATTTATGTTTACATGTTCCTATGATACATCTTCGTGAAAAAATATTTGAGGAGCTGCTCCAGATGAACATGGTGGAGGTTCAAAGCCATTGATTTTGGCAAAGGTTAAACATTGACACAACCAAAACTCTAGAAAAAAAAGTTAATCTACTATACTCTGAAATATGGGAATCAAGCAAAGGTTTGAATATGACCGCGCACTTTAAAAGAAAGGAGAGGGGGTGTTGTGTTATTTGATGCTATCTCTTATAATGTCTCTATGCATGAGCTTGTTGTCACGACTATAGTTGACATTCTAGAATGTTTGGTTATCCTTTGTATCAATATATATGTTGTATTAGAATATAAATTTTGATAACTTGTCTACGTTATATTGATAAGGTTGGGGTGCAGAAATACCTACTGACTTTTTAAGGGATTGAATACGTTTTCCCTGTTATATTATATGTTTCCTTTTCCTTGTTTTGTTTTCCTTATCTTTTTTGGAATAACATTTTTTCCCCTCCTAAGATTGTTCTGTTGGGCTGTTGGTTGGCTGCGTGTTCTCTTTACATCCTTTTCTACATTAACTTGGCATGTTAAATTAACTTCGCCCAATGTTTTCCCCGCTATGGTTTCATGCCCGGCATATTGTCTTCGAGGTTTGAAAAAATATAAAATAGTGTTGTATTCTACCCACTCATTTATTATGTGAATAAAAAGCAAAATGGGATTTTAGAAATATAAAATAGTGATTTATTCTGCCCACTCATTTATTATGTGAATAAAAAGTAAAATGGATTTTAATGGAATTAAAGACATCATTCCTTCTGTTTTTTTCCAATGAAAAAAAGATCTATATTGTGTTTTTCGGGGAAAAAAGGGAATTATTCACGAACTTGTGAATATGTGTATTCTCGTTAAAGTAGATAAAAAAGGTTAATTCTCCAAGCTGCCTTTGGGTCCGTTTATTGTTTTGGAGTCCTACGGCTTTGCTAGACCTTCGTGCAACCGAGGATTTTTCCCCGACTGTATTCCTCTTTCCCCCATAACTCAGGTTCTATCTTGATCCATTGCTCAACTTCTTGCAGACTACGATTGTGCACCATCACTTCACCCGTCGTTCTCTACCCTGATTCCCCCACGGACCCTTTCAAATACGTAACTTCATTGCCATATCGCTCTCTATATCATAATGGTTTATCTTTGTTTTCTACACAATAATTCAAATTGTGGTTTGAATACTATTTAATGCATTTTCTTTGTTTCTCTGATCGAATTCGTGTTGTGTACAAGTATTTTGTGACACATGCATATTGTACATCTACCATGCTTATGCTTTTTCGCTTGTTGCGTTATCTTACAGCCTTGCCTTTGTGTTGAATTTCATCCGCGCTAATATCCGTCATGCCAAACTCATCGTCCCATTTCATGCGTTCTCGACGTGCTAATCGCAGAGGTTGTTCCTTTCAATTGAATATACCTTCCACCCGTCGTGCTTGCTCGGGTTACTCCACTCTGTCTTAAACTTGTTATTGTTTGTTCCTTTGTATATGGCTACTTCCGGGTGCAACTACTCATTTAATCATATTTCCCTCTATGTAATTTTCAGATTCTCACTCTGATCAACTTGTAAACCTCAATTCGATTCAAGCTCATATCAGCCGACCACGCCGGACCGCTTTCACAGGTGGGTTAGCGTGTTACCCTTTTTTTTTTAAAGGAAAAAAAAAACCCTCCATTCGTCCTATATCATTTGTTTCGACTACTTCATCTATGGAACCCTTGGTTACTATTGACCAGCTTCATTTTTTACTCCCTACTATGAACTAATAAAGCTATTTGATGAAATGTTAGCTTCCGAGCTTGGACCCGCACATAAGAAGAAAAAGGGTCCTCAGAAATATGTCGATCGTATCATATGCGTACATACTGAAGCGTGGTTTTTACCTCATTCCGCTGATTGTAATTATTGTGGTGCACGCCGATTCTTAAGGGAACCGCCAGGGTTCTGTTGCTGCAGTGGGAAAATTTCACTAGAACAAACAAAAATGCCTCCAAGATTATGGCAGCTTTATGTGGACGATGCCTCTCGTTTTTCTGATCATTTCCAGCAACGTTGTCGGACATATAATAACTCGTTTGCATTCACTTCTCTTGGGATCTATTATGATCACAACCTATGTAAAGGAACAAATGGGGTTTACACATTCAAAGTCCAGGGTGGGATTTACCATTTTATCCGGGATCTGGTGCCAACAGAGGGGTGTGGTCGGCAACTCCAGCTTTACTTTTATGGGACGGAAAATGAAATTGACAATAGGATGGCTCAGTCGGGCGATTTAGATGACAAAGTTATTTCATTTATTATGGAGATCATGGAGCTTAACCCATATGCAAATTTCTTTAGGAGCTTGCGTAGTAAGCCCGATCTGAACTTATACAAAATTGTCTTACGTGCTGATCCTTCTTTGGACCATAGAGTCTATAATTTACCTGTTGTCGACCATGTTGCTGCTATTTGGAACGAACTGACTGACCCACCTTCAGATTGCCCTCACGATGTACGAGTATACACAAAATCAAACAACACGCAATTCATCCACTATTATTATGGTTGCTATGATCCGTTGCAATATCCATTGTTATTCCCCTACGGTGAACCGGGCTGGCACACAGGGATCTGCAAAGAAATCAGCATTAGTTATAGTTCAGAGCCCGCTACCTTGGAACTTGAGGACGAAGAGTGTATCATTCTCCCCGACCAACATAACTCTGCCGAGGAATTGTTGGATGCTGAGCATAAAAGTACTTATCTATTTCTTCATTAAATTTTGTTCTATCTCACCTGACATATAACTCTAACATTTACTTTAACTTGTTTATTATTTGATTTGATTTATTCTATTTCCCATCTTCTTTCCTACAGATCTAGAACGTAATCGGGACAATCAAAAGAATGTGGCTGCGCGAGAATTCTATTGTTATAGATTTCAATTGCGTCGTGATGATCTTTCTAACATACTTTGTGCTGGTCGGCTTATCCAACAATATCAAATAGACATGTACGTCAAGATTGAAACACAACGACTTGATTACCTACGTAAGTCACAAGTTCAAAGTGAAATTCGGATGGAATCATTTCAGGGGGTTGCTGATAGCATGGCATGTGACGGTGTTACCTATGGCAAATCCATCGGCCAACGAACCGTCCTACCATCTTCTTTTCTGGGTGGCCCAAGGGATCTTCGTCGCCGATACATGAATGCGCTTGCCTTGGTCAGTAATTTTGGCAGGCCTGATTTCTTTATCACCATGACATGCAACCCAAAATGGAAAGAGATACAAGAAGAACTATTGTCAGGAGAACACGCGCATAATCGGGCAGATTTACTTACAAGAGTGTTCCGTGCCAAGAACGAGGAATTGAAAGACGAGATTGTGAACAAAGAAATTTTTGGGAAAGTAGCAACATACTTATATGTAATTGAGTTCCAAAAGCGAGGACTTCCTCATGTACATTGGCTCATTATCCTCCAAAAAAAATATAAGGTCACTTCCATCGAGGCATATGATCTTTTCGTCTCAGCAGAGATACCTGATCCTGGTATGTCCCTTCATTTACACTCATGTGTGTCAAGGCATATGATGCATGGTCCATGTGGAGATATGAACCCGTCTAATGTGTGTATGCGCATGGGTACTTGTAAAAACCACTATCCAAAAGAGTTTGTTGACGCTACTTCACATCGCACTGATGCTTATCCAGCTTATAGACGCACAAATAATGGTCGTAAAGTTACCGCGCGAAAAAAGATGCTAGATAATCGCTGGGTTATTCCGTACAATCCCTATCTATTGGCGAAATTTGATTGTCACATTAATGTTGAAATATGTGCTGATGTTAAGGTTGTTAAATACCTTTACAAATATGTTTGCAAAGGAAATGATAAAGTTGCGTATAATGTTGTGGACACTCCCACACTTGAAGATATGGACGAAATACGTGATTTCCAATCAGCACGTTGGCTCTGTGCCCCTGAGGCTATGTGGCGAATTTATGGTTTCACAATTTATGAGATGAGCCCTAACGTCGTTCAGCTCCATGTACATCTACCAAATTCTCAATACATATTTTTTCATTCTACACGATCCTTGGTGGATATACTGTCCAACCCTAATAATTCAAGAACTCAATTGACAGAATTCTTCTCAATGAATGCTAGCCATCAAGATATTCGCGCCTTGAACCTACTTTATCGTGACTTTCCGAGGCACTTTGTATGGAACGCGACACGGAAAAAATGGTCACGCCGCAAGCGCGAAATTGCCATTGGTCGACTTGTGACTGTAAGCCCGACCGAAAATGAGAGGTATTACTTGAGATTATTGTTAAACCATTTGGCAGCACCAACCTCCTTTGAGTTTTTGAGGACATACAATGGAATATTATTGAATAGCTTCCGGGAATCTGCTTTGCAACGAGGTTTGTTGGATGCAGACAATGATGTCCGCTCGGCCATGGAAGAGGCTTCGAGTTATCAAGTCCCATATACTTTGCGCCGATTGTTTGCCACACTACTCGTTTTCAACATACCTTCGGACCCTGCCTCTTTGTGGAACGAATTCAAGCTCCATCTCTCGGATGATTTCCTGCGGGCGGGATCCCAGGACCAGCATGTTGCATTTGTTCGTGCTCTCCGCTCAATAGATGTTTTCCTGCAATCGATGGGTAAAACAATAGATGACTTTAACCTCGTCCCATTTAAGACTTGGATGAGTGAGGATGAAATGCGCAGTAAGGATTATGAGAATGAGATGAAAATTTGTGTGTCTGAAGAGGACCTAAGCTCAGTGGCTAAGTTGAATTCCAAGCAAAAAGAGGCATTTGATCGAATTTTAGCATGTGTTGCTGATTCAAACGGGGGTGCCTTTTTCATTGATGGCCCGGGGGGGACTGGAAAAACTTTCCTTTACAGAGCATTGCTTGCAGTTGTACGAACCACACATGGCCTAGCTCTAGCGGTCGCATCATCTGGAGTTGCGGCATCGTTGCTTCCTGGTGGTAGGACTGCTCATTCAAGATTTAAACTTCCAGTTATGATCGACCACACTATGTCGTGTTCAATAAAAAAACAGAGTGTCCATGCACATCTTATTTTATAAGCTAAATTGATTATTTGGGATGAAGCTTCTATGGCCAATCGGAGATGCATTGAAGCATTAGATTTGTTCTTACGAGACCTAACAGAGAAAGACCTCTTGTTTGGAGGCAAGACGATTGTTTTTGGTGGTGACTTTAGACAGACCATCCCAATTGTTGTTGGCGGTTCTCGAAAAGAAGCTGTAGATTCTTGTCTTGTTAATTCACGTTTATGGCCTTTCATACATAAATTCCACTTGAATGAGAACATGCGTGCGAAGGAGGATCCTTTGTTTATAGAATTTTTGTTGCGTATAGGAAATGGTACAGAACCAACTATCTCCGGGGACATAACATTGCCAATAAATATGTGCGTGCCTTATGTTAACTGTGAAGAGCCTCTAGACCATCTCATTGAGAAAATCTTCCCTTCGTTCGATGCTTATTACATGGATCCTTTCTCAGTCATCAATAGAGCAATACTTACTCCAAAAAATGAATGCATGGACGGCATTAACAGGACTCTAATTGATAAGTTCCCCGGAGAATCTTTTGAATATATAAGTAACGATGTGACAAAAAACGTACATCAGCAATGCCAGTATCAAGATTTTCTGAACGGCGTTTCAGCACCAGGTTTGCCTCCACATATCCTTCACCTCAAAAAAAAGTGCCCTATCATGCTTCTGAGGAACATCAACCCTTCAGAGGGCCTATGCAATGGAACCCGCCTTATATGCCGTGATTTGGGGAAAAAAGTTATTGGTGCAGTGATTGCGTCTGGTGAATATATTGGTAAATATGTTTTCATACCAAGGATACCATTGGAGCCTTCAGATAACATAAAATGTCCTATACCTTTTAAAAGACATCAGTTCCCCATACACTTATGTTTCGCTATGAGTATTAATAAAGCACAAGGACAAACACTTAATGCAGTTGGTGTTTACTTGCCGCAACCTGTATTCTCCCACGGTCAGTTATATGTTGCACTTTCTAGGGCCAGAAAGTCTGAAGCTATCAAAGTCTTAATCAAGCCACCTACTGCTGTATTTTCTGCTCATTGCCGAACAAAGAACGTTGTCTATAGAGAAATTTTACATGCTGCACAATGAAGTTTTTGCCATCAACAATGTTGACTCATGACGCTCTCCTAATGATTTTAACCTTTTTGAGGTTCTTTCTTTGGCTAAATAAATGTTTACATTATATAGTTTTGTTGCTTCCTTACAATGTAAATATATAACAGTCATAACTTGTTGATACCTGACATGAAAAATACATTATCCAACTGGACCGCATCTTTTCACTTTTTTATATTATGTTCTTGCACTACAATTATGTTTCTGTAGGCCTCAATGGAAGATAAGCTTATGCCCATTAGTATGATCACCGATGAAACAAAAAAATGGTCAGTCAAGGTCCGTGTTGTTAGTAAACTCGCCATTAAGACCGCTCTTAAATCTCCAACGATTAAATATCAGAAGATGATTCTTGCTGACGATGCGGTACTACCATAGTATTCTGTAAACTAACATATGTTAACGCCTCTTTCATGAATAAATTTTAATTTATTCCAATGGTTTTTATCTAACTGATAAACAGGGGGACACCATCGAAGGGATCATCTATGGAACTGATATCGATCTACATAAGGAAAAACCGGAAGAATCGAAGACATACAAGATCTCAAATGCACATGTAACTAAAGTAAGCGAGATGTACAAAAATGAATTGATCAGTAGTGAATACCAATGGACTATTAGTTCAAATACGTCGGTCATGCCTATTGAAGATAACATCGTTCCTCCCTCAACTTTTCACCCCAATTTCATGCCTTCTGAGGAATTCATTGCACTTTGTGGCTCAAAAAAACTCATCTGTAAGTAGTGACTATATTATTGTTATTTTTCTGTTGTACATTAAATGTCTTTGAACCATGATCTCTCGCTCTAACTTGTCTTCTGATTTTATACAAGCAACTGTCTGTCTTTTCATTGAAAAACGAGGGCCAAAGAAGATAACTGTACGCGGCCAACAAGAGGTTATCCATGAGTTCGCAGCTATTGACAAACAGTTAATGAATCTATTTATCTATCTTCTACAATTTCCAATACTACTAAATTAACTAAACAATTATTTTTTCCCACTCCCCAGTTTAAGCCCCTTTGTGGTCACTTTATGGGGTAATGCCGTGTCCGATTCAACGTATGCTACCCTAAATGAGACCCATAAACGGTCGGTCATTGCTCTGTTGAATTTCCTGGTGAAAGGCTACTATGGTTAGTACATATGATCTTTGTGTTCGGAGTTTTGATTCTTATTGCACCAATTTATATAATATTTTGCTAATGTTTGTAGGCTTATCTCTCAGCTCGACCTCATCTTCGATTGTGCTGGATCAGATGGATAACAAAACTTTTCTTGAAATGCGAAGATGGTCAAACATTTCTTCAGATATTTGTCATTTTCTAAACCCTCACAATATGCTTCTAATAGTTAGTCAATTTTCCTTTTCAGCCGCATGGAAAAAAAATTGTTCATAGACGAGATCGTTGAAAGAGGTGGTTTTTTTGAGGAAAAAATTAATTTGAAAACAAGTGGGACGACACCTATAAATACTATTTCAGAGGTCCTCGGGTCAAATAAGGTCGCCTGGCTTAATGGTTTTTAAATCGAAATTACCCCCTACTTAGTACCTCATAATACACTTAATTGTCTTCACTTTACCACAGCTTGGTAGATTCAATATAAAAGTCAAGGGATTTCTTGCGGACGAAACGCAAAGTTTTTTCTACATGAGTTGCGAAGAATGTCACTGTGGGATTAACGTCGATTATAATAATTTATTCAGATGCAAGACATGCGATGTCAACAGGATTGCCAAACCTAGGTAATAACCATGTCCAGTACTGACTACGTCCTCTACTCAATTCATATTCTGTCAAAATTTATGTCACGATCGAAACTCCCGCAGGTTTAGATTCCGTCTTAGTGTTTCCGATCCTACTGGAACATTGGACATTACTGTATTTGGTAAAGATGGAGAATCGATTCTTGCGATGACTGCACATCAATTCCATGATCAAATTGTCAAGGTAATCACATCCAAACTAAATTTTCCCACTTCATTCTTAATATTTAAAAGACATTAAATAATACAATGTTCACTCTCTAAAACAGGATGGAGTTCCTCCGATTCATGCTGTTAACGCCAGGCTGAACGACCAACTGATGTTAATGAAAATTAGATCAAGCCTCTTCACTGCTCAACAAGGAAAAGAAATAACTGTTTATAGTTTGTTGGCAATGGAATTTCCTAACATCTTTGGACTAGAGCCTTTGATAACACCAACACCAACGCTGCAACCGTCTCTCACTGTTGGGGACATCCACAAAATGGAAGGTAATTTTTTACGTTGGCAGTCTATTTACCCATCATGTCCATTTGATCTTATTCACCGTATAATACATAGTTCTATTTTACAGCCACTAACAGCTCTACCAGGAGAAAACTAGACTTCGGTTCATTACTTATACCATCAGCAGAGGAGTCTAATCCATCTAACTTGGATACATCAGTAGATCTTTCTAGAGAAGGTGAGTAGTTTTTCCAGCCACATCTCCCACACCACCTGTTACAATCACTATACATCGTAAATAATTTATGAGAATCTAATATTTAACATATCACTCAGATGATATGGACTTGAAGAGACGACTAATAAAGAAGGGAAAGACTAAAATTGTTGGAGACAATCTACAAACTCAATCGGGCGATTTCTCTTGTTCATACATGATTAATACAAATATTTAAATTGATGTTTCTTACCTATCACAGTACTGAGATAGGAATATTGATAACTTCATCAGATGCAGCCATTAGAAATGTCATAGACCCATATGCTGAAGCTACTTTGAACTCCATTGCTATGCATTGCAAAGATCCTTCTGATGACGATATGCTACTTTCAGGTCATTAACTTTATCATCTTCTGAGGATGCAACTCACTCACATATAAAAATATACATAGTAGTAGCCAACAATTTATTTAGGCTGCTTTGAAATGCCTCCAGATCTCATTGAAACAAACAAATGCCATCGTTTATGCAAAAAAAAAAAATATCCTGAAGGAAATACAGGATCGCAACTACTTACAAACAGAAAAGATGGTTCCCACTTGCCCGGCGGTACTATGTTACAACATTCCTTACTTATTATAATTAAAAATTTAATTCCTTCTCATTTCTTTAAGCTGGTCTTATTTTGTTCTCTTGTGCAGCCTATGAATATAATAAAATATCCATGGTCATGAAGCCGAAAGGCAGCCGTTCCCAACAAAGTAAACACAATCTTACTTCTAACTGAACACTTTATTTCATTTACAACCCAACACATCCATTTTCCAATCAGGATTTTAGTCCCCAATAAAATATTGTTGCCTATCTCATCTTAAAAGTTGAATTATCTCATCTTAAAAGTTTAATTCGTGCAGATGAAAATACCAAAACAAAACATTCCAGCAGATCTCTGCACCAGGTTGTTCTTGACAATTCAGACTCTGGAGACGAACTCAACACCACCGTGAATATTATTCAACAAGGAGCTATTCAAGAAGGTTTTTCTTAATGATTCATGGCTTGGCTATGACCTATGACGTACTTTGTGTTTTTCGACAAATAATCAACATGTTCCCTCCGGTTCTACATTGTAGCTACTGCAAAGCCAACAACAAAATTGGAACTGTCCACAAAACGCAAGACAAAGCATAAGGGGAGATCTACGCAGCATATTGTTCTTGATAATGTCATGCCCGTACACAAACTCAACGATGATTTGAAGATTGGACAAGATGAAGCTATCGCACAAGGTTAGTTTTTTCATGTCTCATTCCATATGTTCACTCTCTGCATTGCCTTGTATTTTCCCATAAAGAATAAACATGTTCCCTACGATCTTATCCTACAGATGCTGCTCCGCCAACAACAAAAATGAAAAGGTCCATCAGAGGAAGATTGGTCAAACCCAAAAAACTTGACTGATATTTGCCTCATCCTACTCCAATGTCGTACAAACATATTTTGAGTTTTGGCATGCCCAATTATATTAGTTTGAACTTTTGTATACGCGTTGTGCTCTTTTCGACAAGTTGTTTACTCCTAGGTCGTACAAATATATTTTGAGTTTTGGCATGCCCCAATATATTAGTTTGAACTTTTGTATATGTATTTTCTATGCAACACTACTTTGCACGGGCTTTTCCTCTTTATAAATCTGTTTACTTGTATGTGTACAACTACATGTCCTAAATAGATACAAGCCAACTCTTCATTTACTTCATCTATTTTTTCTATCTATGATTGAAGGTTTACCTATATTTTAGATAAACACCCTTATTTATCTTCCTGTACAACTTGTCTTTGAAACTTCATTCTTATCAGAAATATCATGTTCGAGATAGATACTACTATAAATGTTTATTTGTCCACTGAATTTTCTTGGAATTAAAGATGTTTTGGTCAGAAAGTTTCATATGATTCAATTACTGTTGCTCAAAGGAACTACACATTTGACTCGGTGTTGGACTCAAAATCAACTCAGGTATCAATTTTTTTGAATAGCTTCATATTTTGCAAGTGGAATGTCGCTATGTTGTTCTCATTTTTTGGCACCAAATAAATTAGTGTACTTGGGCACTCTATCTGATTTCTAAATGTCCCTTATTTAAATCCTCATACTTGCTGGAGTTGAATTGTAAATGATAGCTTGCATAGTTAGTAAAATGTAACTAATATTTATTTAAGGCCCTTTCCAATACACAAATGTTGAACGGATTAGAGTGCGTCTCAATCTTCATGGAATTGTATTGCTTAAGTCAGCTATAATAGGCTCACACAATAAAGTTCTTTAACTAAATTTTATTTTGATATATTTTTTACTATTAATGTTTCATGCTTTTTCTCTCATAGATTATGTAAAAATACAATTCAATTTGTAAATAGTTCCATTCGATTAAGTGACAATTCCATCGTGATCCAAATCTTCTAGCTTTCATCACCATGATTGAAATATATATGCTTCATGATACAAAATCCACATATAGGCAATTTAAAGGTATAACTTTTTTCAGATCTTTAGGCGGTCAGATGAATCTTTCTACTTCAGCAATGACTTTCATTATTTTTCGAAATTAGCGTGCTTCTTGTGGACTGCCTATTGCTACTGGAGTTGAATTTATATGATAGAAGTTTTTTGGAGCCCAATTTCTTTCTCATCCAACCGACACCTACCAGGCAGAGTTTCAGCACTGATGATACTTTCTCCAATTCCAATGAAATCAAATAAGTAATAGATCCACGTGTTAATATTTCTGTTTGTGTGATGTTGTGAAACCAAATATAGATAATCTAGCAAAACATTATATTAGAAAATGCTGATGGACATCTTACTTGATTATAAATTATCAGACCCCATTCAGATTTGATTTACTGGCATTTTTCTATGAAAACACACTCATCCACATTGCTGTATTTCGTTTCTTCTTCATTTTACAACGAGGATTTCTGCCTCTCAGATGAGCTTTTTCTAGCAGTTGTTGACCATTTGATGTACGTTTTTATGGCTTGGCGTTTCATTCCCTATGTTGTTGTCGGTTGCAGGATCTTCATTTATGTCTTTGTTTATTTTTGTTTTCCTTCGATTCATGATGTGTGCTTCATTGTGGAGAAATTCAAGGTTGAACTATGTGTATCACGAATCAGCATCTTGTTTGGATATAGCTTTTGTTCGAATGTTTGATATATCTTCCAGAAACAAATATTTCATTTTACCAGTGTTGATCCCTCCATTCAGTAAGTCATAAAATTACAACTTATATTGCTCTCTTCATTTGTCCTTTTTTTAGCTGCATGTTTTATAACGATCATCATAATTCAAGTCATTTGCCAACTGGTTGTGCATCATGTGTTTAAATGCAGCTCTCCCCTCTCTCAATTGTCCACTACCACTAAAGAATCGTCGGATCTACAGAAAGACCCACTTCAGAGCTGAATATATTCAAGACAATAATATGCTCACAGACTTGGGTTGTCAAGGAGTCAAAGAAGCTGAATACTTTTTTATATGTTCTCATCAATCAGACACTAAGACACTAACACTGACACTGGCACCATCACCGCACAACACACTAACACTGGCACCGCGCAACCGCGGTGCCACAAAAAACTAGTATTAGTATACCCATCTATAACTATTTATAATTAAGTGTGAAAAAGGGTGGGTGATGGTAAGGGAAAAAAATTTGGCTAGAAGTTTGGGTGGTTTGGGGTTGTTGTGTCATAGATTTAATAGATTATTTATGTTATCGCTATAAGAATTTTTCTATTCGAGAGATGGGTTTTTGAGAGGGGGGAGTTGAAGTGGAAGTCGGTTTGGAGGAGAGAGTTTTAATGGGAGAAAGAATTATTATTGCAACTCTTATGTTTGATTGACAAGTTTGAACCAAAAGAGGATTTGAAAGATCGATCATTGTCATTGGAATCAAGAAGGAACTAGACTATATTCAGTACGATCGGCGTATAAGGTGTTACGCTTGAATTCGACTCCAGATGATTTTGTATTCACGCATTATAAATGAGTATGGTGCAAATGTATTTCATTGAAAATATGTGCATTTGTAAACTTTTGCAAAACAGGGTTTCCTCTAAGTGAATCTTATTCGTCGAAGAGGGGTCTTGGGAATTCCTAATTCTCTCAACCACGACTTGTTCCAAGAGGAGAACGATGATGTCAAGTATATGTTCATATGTTGTTTATTCACTTATAAGGTGTGGATGAAATGTATTGATTAGCTTGGTTTATTTCTATTTTTCTAGAGATGTATACTCTTTTTTTCTCTCAATTTATTGGCTTGGGGAATTAAAATAGCTACGAGGAAATTCTAGATAATGCTTTGACAATGCATAATATGATCTATTTGGAAACAAAGAAAATGTGTGATTTTCAAGGTCATATATCGAAAATTGAACAATTAGTAGAAAATATCAAAATAATTATGTAGACATTGATTCAAAGTACAATACCCTTAAAGTTTTTAGATTTTCAATGATTGATTTTTATGCCCAATTGATTGTTTGGGGTTGATGAGATGAATTTTCATAATTTGTTGAGGATTATAGTATTCTATTATGTAGGATTTTTCAAATTTATTGTGATTAGATAGCCAAGTGTTGTTGGTCTTTAGTTGTTTTATTGAATTATGAGCTTTCCGTAAGATTTTTATATCAGATTTTGCTAAATATGTCTTGTAATTCGGTTTCGTTTAATGTAATGATGTTTTTCCATATGTCAATTGTGTTCTCTCGGTAGATTATACTTAGTGCAATTGTCCTCTCTTAAAAATTACAAAATGACATGTGGAAACACATTTTGTTCAAGACAATAGATTCCAATATTCTGTCCAATTTATTCACTTGAAGAACACGCGCCAACTTAAAAACGGAAAATATCAAACAAATAGTACACGAATTGTCAAAGAGCGACACCTATCACGGTTCAAATTAAGAACATAGATGAATTCAAGTTCATCTACGACATGGTGAATAACAAATCAAGAATAACAAGAATTTTTACCAATCTACATGCTTTTGTTTCCAATATGCTTCGATTTAATTAATTAATAGCGCCACAAACCTTTCTTATGATCCCATTAGTTCCAGGTGTTGGAAGAATTTCCCCCATTTTTATCATGGCGGTGGCGAAATCAGCGGCGAAAGCTTTTGGACTCCTGCTATACTCAAAGACGATACTGTTTGTAGATGGGGAAGTGAAAAGAGCCTGATCGGATTGAAGAAGACCCTTTCTCTTTTCCAAATTCTTGAAGTAATTGTTATCGAATGAATTTGGTGTCACCAAATCCAGTGGTGCCAAATTGGTGTCACCACCTGTTTGAGGGCATCGGCCCCTTCGCATGCTAGCAAAGCTAGGATCAATATCTGTTCCATTGCTGTTTATTCTTGACCGAAACAAAAAGCATTGGGCTTGGCCGAGTGTATGAGATCCTATCAACATGCATTTAGTCGTCAATATTCGTGATTTCGAAAGTCTCTTATGTACATGCATGTACGTAAAAAACTACATTAATCTTAATTGTATTACATACCTGACAGGGCAACCATGTCTCTTGTGTTAAGTCCCTTGACGAAGAAGCCGGAAATTAGGGTGCTGGCATTGGCAAAAGGACTGGGAAGATCGGTGTTTGCTCTAGCAAAGTTCGCGGTGGTGGAGTCCTTTCTTCCGAGCTTCACTTCCCACGATGGACCACCAACCTGCATGCATTTTTTTCATTTTAAAACAAATAAACACGTCGTAGTTTGTTTGTTCGAAAATACTATTTACCTTTACAAACTATGCTAGCTTTACTAACTTATTATCAATTGCTTTTGAGTTGGAATCCACATATTCTTAATATATAGTTAGTAGTAATAGTAACTATAGTTAGACGAGGAAGTGTATAAATTCTTACCGCAACTGAAGCATCACGTGCTGCTACGGTGAGTATGTCTGCACAGGAAACTATGCCGGGACATTTGCGCTCCAACTCACGCTTAGCGTCCTCTATGACATTGTATCCTCTTGCAGAATTTATATTTGGGAATGCTGTTTTCTCACTTTGAATAGAAGGAGACTCGTCGAGCAGAATCGATGCATCGCAACCCTGAACAAAGCAATCGTGAAAATGCAGACGAATGAGTGAGGCTGCCATGCGACGCTCAGCCGATACTGCCCGTCGGACGGATGTGCGGATTATAGTAAGTGCATCTTTGCATGTTTTGGTATAAAAAGTAGTAGACAGTTGTGCTTCACATGACATGTTAGAGATCAAAAACAAGAGGGATATTAGGGAAAAAAGAGTGCAAAATGACCTCATAAAGCTACCCATTATTTGAAACTAGAAATTTATTTTAGAAAACTTATCCACCCAGACAACAAATATTGATTGCAGATGTGGTTGATGGTGATGATGGGGTTCTTGGCAACTATTTATAGGACAAAAGAGAGATTCTTCAAAAAAAAAATAAAAAAATTTGTTGTTCCCTGTTGACTTTCTACCACGCGTATATACCTGCCATAATTTAAAAAATGCTCGTTAATTCCAGCCTTTTATATTCGCATTTGCATATAAAAATTCAACTGATCAATCCCATTGGAAGTGGTCTTTGTTCGAGGGAATTTAATCAGTTTATCAATCCAAATCATTGAAAAAACTAATTCGCACGTCTCTCATCGTAATGCTGAACAGATTTGAACAATAAAGGAACGATTCTTAATTTTTGTAAAATATAAAGAAATTATTTCAACCCTAGATTGTCATCACTTAATATAAAAAAAAACACTACTTATATTTTGAAACCTTAATTATCATTATTAATTATTTATAACGAATATAATATGCAATGCCATTTTATCTCAAGCCTATTATTTGAATTTATCCGATACTTGATAATGCAGATAACGACCAAATGATAGGTTTTTTTCTATGCAACGGGTGTGCACCAACACCAATACACACAATTTACGTTACGACTCCCAAGAATTCAGAAAATACATGCATGAATGTATGGTAGGTGAGGCAAATTTAACAAGTCCAATATTGGTATAAAAATAACTTGCATTGGAGGAAGGGGAGTGTAAATAATTTATTAATCTCCAAAGTATTTCTATTTTAAATAGCACAAATAGAATAGTCAAATTAACTTAAATTTTATTGAACTAAACCAAAATATAAATTAGGCAAAGTCTTGAATTTAAATACTTATTTCCAAGTGGTATTCTTTTATCTCTCCATTTAGTTAAATTGTAAATATCGAGATCGGAATTAAGTTTACTTCTGAGTTCGAATTCTACTTTTGAGCTCCTTTATAATTTAATATCTTATAGATATTGTATAAGAATGTACATTATAAACTTATCTTAGTTTCAAATGTTATATTAATTATGTTCGCGATAAAAATACATGCTTTTTTTTTTTTGTGTGTGCTTAGAACATAGGAATTAAAATAAATAGTTATACAGATGGGCAAACTCGGTTTACGAACCTCCCGCAACGTGTTAATAATACATGGGTTCCAACTCAAAACCAATTGACAATGAGTGGAGTAGCTCATGTATCTTATACATAGCTCACAAAGCTTGTAGTTTCTCAATTTGGGACAAGTCTCAACACGCCTCCTCACGTGTGACATTATATAACTCAAACACGTTAATTGATAATGCGGGTGCCGATGAGCAAGCCGGCTCTTATACATTATTGAAACATGTCTCTGATACCATGGTAAGAATACATTGGGTTACAACTCAAAATCAATTGTCAATGAGTGTAGTAGCCTATATATCTTATAAGGAGCTCACAAAGCTTGTAGCTTCTCGATGTGGGACAAGTATCAACACAATGCATTGGGAGGAGTCGGGCTTATTGGGCCTATTATACACAGTCTTTCACTACAATACAAGAGGCTGTTTTGCGACTCGAAACCGTGACATACATGTTAGATGACAAGAATTTTACCATTGTGTCAAAACTTACCTCCCAATATATAGTTATAGAAATATTTGAAATAATTATATGAGTAAAAACATGGGTCTCAGATCAAAAAACTCATTTTTTCGATGACATCTCAGTATTTCTATGAAAAATATCAAGCATCCTAATATCAAATTTGAATCATTAGAAGACCATAGCTAGAATGGCCTAATTCAGAACACAACTTTGATAATTTTTCCTCCTACAAAGTTACTGTAAACTCGAGAGCTTGTAATAAATTAAGACCAAGGTATCAGGGGAAGACCAAGGGCTCTATTGCCTACATTACTGTAATTCGTATGAGTTTAATAAGAACCTTTGACTTCTTACAAAGTCAAAATGAAAGTTGGCATAGGGATAATATTTATATACAAGTTTGAATAAAAACAAGCTGTTATTGGCGGGGAAACAGTCAATGTCAATAACTTTCATGCAAATCCTCTTAGATTTACAGCTCACCACGGCGATATTAAATATAATGTTTTTTTTCACTAAAATTACTAAGTAATAATATTAAAAATAATAATATAAAATTTATATGAATAATAATATAAAATTTATATGATAATCTAAACACCACATTTATCTTTGACTAGCTCAACTCGTTTTTTTTATGCTCTGCAAATTGGGCATGATCCCAAATCAAATATGTAAAATATTCACTCATAATTAGATACTAGTAAATCTTTGCATATGCATATAAAATAAATTTTAATATAAATATAATTTTATATATAATAAAAAAAATTTTGAAATATAATAAAATAGGAGTATTTTTTATTTAAACTTAATGTGTGAAATTATAACTTATTATGTTATGTTTTATGTAAAATTAGTAATATAATGGGAAAGGTTATTTTGGGGAGAAAATTTGGTATGACATGAGAGGTTAAATGTAGTTACTCTAAACCTTTCACACTTTATATATAAGTATAGATGAGCGAAAATTTGGTATAACCAAACTAACCGATCAAAAGTCATTTTTTTCGGAAATTCAGCTCAGTTTTGATTTTCATTTTTAAACAAAATCAGTTCAATTTTGATTTTTATTTCAAAAATATCAATTAACAAACTTGACGGATAAAACCGATATTTTATATTTATTACATTTTTAGTTTTAAAATTTTTAAATTTTTTAATTAGTTTTTTAAAAAAATATTGGTTACTTTGGTAACTAATAAGTGTCGTTTTACATTTATTTTTAGGGGTGCTTAACAGGCGGGTCAATCCGGACCCAGCCCGAAACCGGGCTGATTAGCCCGGTTCGGAGCCGAAACCTGGCTAACCGGTTCCGAACGATAAGATACCGTTTCGGATCGGTTCTACCGTTTCGGAACCGGTATCTTACCGATTTCGGATTAAACGGATCCGATTCCGGATTGAACCGGAACCGGATCCATTTTTCTAATATTACTTTTTTTTAGCTAATATAAGTTAGTTTTTTTGAAAAAAAAATATTCAAACAAGCCGGTTCCGGGTTGAAATAGGTCCAACCCGGAACCGGTTGGACCGGAATCGGATCCGATTCAGTTCCGATTATCGGATCTGGAATCGGCCGATTCCGGACCGGTCCGGACCGGATCAATCCGTTAATCACCCCTACTTATTTTGTTGTGATTTTCTAATGATTTTTGTATTGATTCCTGGACGATTTTACGCTTTTTGGTATATATTTTGATGTTTCAAGAATTAAGATCGAATTACATGAAAGTGAAGGATTTATAATTAAAATGATGAAAAGGGACTCAAATGAGCGAACCGATGAAGAAACGGCGGAAAACTCAACTTTGGAAGAAAATGAGCCACCGATCGATCGGTCCAATGACGTATATTGAGTTGAAAATTGAAGAATTACTAATCGATCGGAAGCCATGTAGCGATCGATCGGAAGCCATGTCTTAGCTAAAAGATTTAATTCTGAGGAAATACCAGTCGATTGGTATTTCTTAACGATCGATCGGTAGACGGAATATTCTGAAGAAAAAAAATATCTTTTAGAGCTAGTTAGTCATCCTCCTCTATAAATATATGATGGACGAAAATAAAAAGGGGGGAATCAGATTCACCACTTCTCAATCTAGGAATAGCCTCCATCACATATCCATCTCACCTACATCCATCTTCATCTATCAAAACACCCTTGAAATTGGAACAAACCAACAAGGGAATTGAAACGACGATCGAGAAGGAAGCGATGATCTACAAACGGGGCGGCGGGAGTTTATTCTTACTTTTAAAAATTAGTTTTGCTTTGTTTTACAATTGAATGTTGAACTAAATTTATTTATCAAGATTATGGGATCTTTTGTTTGAACTTATGACTTGAGTATTAAACTTTGATTGAAATCATATATTATTTGCGCATAATTTATTGTTCTCTATGCTTTTAAAGGTTTGGCCACCTTTGAATGATTATATACATCGTAATTGAGATCGAGAGAAGATATTACGATCCGAGATAGTAAATTAGGACGTAGATTTCATATTGAGGTCGAGAGATGAGATCAAATACACGTGTGAGATAGCCATAGATATCTAGTATTCGAAAGCTAGAAGTTCTTACAAAGTTCTATGCAATATTAAATTGTTAAAAGTGCATGACAACTTACTGCAATTTAATATTAAGTTTAATATAGCTCGAGAGAATATATTAGATAATTTCGGAGAACTCGTCAACTTAGTGATATATGGATATTCAATCGAGAGTCATAGGGATTACATTGGTGAACCGACGTCTTGATAATCTCCTCTAGTGGATTTTTCTCGTCATCTTTGGTTTGCTTGCTTGGATCATTAGTAGTAATTTAGTTAATTAGTATTTTATTGAATTGATAATCGTATGTTAAATATAGTTAAAAATGTCTTATTTGGTACTTACAGTTAGTCTCTGTGGGTTTCACATTAAAAATTCTTATTATCTATACTAAAACTTGATAACCGTGCACTTGCAGATTAATCGATCACTACTGGTATTATTTTTGTTTAAAAAAGTGTCGATCAAATTTTTGGGGTCGTTGCCTTGGACTAAGTTTAGTAATATCTAATGAGAGTCTTTGACTGTAATTTAACCATTTTTTTATTTATAATTTCTAGAAAAAAAATTAATAATAATATTTGATTGTTTTAATTTTATTTTTTTTACGAGTTATCTGTGATGTTTTATCAATAAGTCTTCACAAGCTTTGCCCAACAACTTTCCGAGCCGTTCTATGCAGCATGGGAGGGATTCAACGATTTGGCGAACACGTTCCGGTATCATAACTTTTCAAACTACACTCTTCTCCAAATTTTCTACATTGGTTTGGATGCAGAGACACAATGATGGGTATTCAACGGACCACTGGCAACTGGGAGTCCCCTGCTCGATAGAGATGAGGACAATGTGATGCACATGTTCAATGATATGACAAACTTCGTCCACAATTGGCATTGTGATCCTTCACTACAAGGTTGGAGCCACCAATACCTGACAGAGCCTCACTATCCGCTTTATACACACCAACCATTTGTACGTCACAGAGTGAAGAGAGATAGTTCTGAAGAAGACATGGCTCAGTTGGAGGTAGGGGTGATTAATGGGCCGGGTCAATCCGGACCCGGCCCAAAACCTGACCGGTTAGTCCGGTCCGGAATCGGAACCGGACTAACTGGTTCCGAATCGGTCCGGAACCGGTTTGATACCGGACCGGATCGGTTCTATTGTTCTGGAACCGGTATCTTACCGGTTCTGGACCAAACGATCCGGTTCCGGAATCGGCTACTACAAATCAGGTTTGGTTACATGATGATGACTACTACACCAACCAAGTTTGGGGGAGTGAGCCTACTCATGTGGAAGAGTCAAGGGAACTTGAGCATCCTCAAGTGATTGGGCCTATTTTAGAAACATTATCCGAGGAGTTCCAATGGGAAGATGAGCTGAGTGTGATGTTGGAAAAGGAGGAGATTTTCGAAGATTCTGGCTTGAGCTCATCGATGGAGACATGTTCTATGTCATATGTGGATTCTTTCTTTCCATTGATGCCAACTTCACCATTCTATACTCTCCACGATATGAAGCCACGCCAAGAATCCTTCTCCCATACCTACAAATCAAAGAATGTTGTTGAGGCGACGAACTTACAACGGAACAATCCTGTCAGTCTTGAGGGCATACTTAATGAAGACTCATTTGTGGTATCATATGATACTTACTATGGCGACAACCGTTATTTGATGGTTCCTTCTAATGGTCAATCCGAGACTAGAAATCGGCGCTTTTGTGAGGTAACCCAGGCAATATCTTTTCTTATTTAGTTTATATATTTTCAGTTTCCGATTTTAATTTTTATTATATCTCGAGTCGACTATTGTATTATTTGCATTCTTCTCTTGCAATGTACTCAGTTGGAGCTATAAACCCCTACAGCAGCGGAGCTTTTCAAAGCCAATCACCTCAATATTCATGCAAGCTTATTGATCAGGGGAATTTATTGTTTTCTTTTTTATTCTTTTGAGCATTGAGGACAATGTTTGATTTAAATTTTGGGGAGTTGCTTGCATGTTTTTACGTATTTAATCTGCATGTTGTGTGCTGAAATTGACACTTGAATCGTCCAATTATTATGAGCTAAAATTTTTATTTTATGAGTTCAAACTTCAGAAAAGAATGAATTATAGTAGTGACTATTCAATAAGGATTTTGATCTCACTATGTGCATGGACTTGAATTTCAATGATTGTTAGACTTGTACATTAATATTCTTTGTTGAGTTAGCATGTCAAGAATGGGGAATATATTGAGCACATTAAGTCATGATCGTTGCGGATTGCATGTTGAATAGTGATAATTGTTGTGAACTCGATGATTTGTCTTGAGCATCTTAGAGTTATCCTAGAACCTATTTGAGAACACTTTGACGTGAAATTTTATAGTTACAAACTTGACTTGGAAATGATATAGGCGATCTTTGGAACGATTGAGCTTTTCAAGCCTACCATGATATATATTATTCCATATTGTCCAATTTTGAGCCTTATTGAAAAAGAATGGTGTATGCTTTGCATACAATTAGCCAGCATTCGACATTCTTGGTTAACTCATTATACCTACCCTTTTATGAGCCAAAACTGAAAATTGTATCATTACCTTAAAGGGAGTATAATGAATCTCATTAGATGCACGTGAATTGTGATACTTTGAGGAGCTTAATCGTGAAAAAAAATTGATGAATGAGAAAAATAAAAGAAGAAAAGAAAGAGGCTTGAGAAAAAAATAATATATATAAATGAATAAGACCCAAAGTGGTCAAGGCTAGAACAAGGAGAAATTCAATATGTGCGCAAATATGAACTATGATTATACTCTCTTATTTGTGTTTATCCTACATTTTCTTTGAAATCGACACCAAAGGCATTACATTACAAGTTTAAAAAGATATTTTGATCCAAGTCTAAGGAATGCTACATTAGTGGAGAAGTTGTTTAAAAATAGGCATATGTGGTAATCGACGATAATCTTGACTTTGATTTGATTAACATTATTTGATCTTGAAGATGTGCATAAAACTTGAGATTGACAATGACACAACACATTCCGATTTTAAGATGTTTTACTTGATTTTGTTCAACTTTTGTATGTGTTTAAGTGAGATTTCTGAGGTAAATACTAGTCATGAACTAATTTATTTCAAGTATCAAGTATGAACTCCACTTTTTGATTTTAATGCTTGCTCGAGTACGATCAAGTGATAAGTTCGGGGTAGTACATCCCGAATAATCGATGTTTTATCGGTTCAATTTGTTCGATTTTAATAGTAAAAATCGGTCGGTTCGGTTGGTCGAAAAACAAATTCGATCGATTTTTTTTTTACCGATGTTCACCTCTGCTCATAATCAACCTCAAAATTAGGAATTTTTTCTCAATTAATTTACTTGAAATAGAAGAATAATATAAATGGTTCCGCTAAAAATGACTTGAAATGTATTGTTTTTTTTATAAGCAAAATTTTTTATAAAATGAGCACTGGAGGTACTCAAACCCGAAATTACAAAAGGTTTAATTACACTCCCAATTGAGCAAGACTCAACTTACACACCAAATCTCAAAAGGGAGACTCAAAGTAAAGCAATACAAATTCGGAGTTCTTGGATCCAATCATTAATCGAGTAAGAATTGATACATCCTTCCTTTGCCGAAAACCATTGCAAAGATTTAACTTTCACTAAATCCTTGATTACCTCCTTTGATTTTAATGTATTGTGATATCACAAAGAATTCAACAGATTTCAAAATACTACCAGACTGGCTAGTTATTTCTCACCCATTTTCAATGGTTTTTTTTTATTTTGAAATTTTATTATATATTATGTCTCCAATTTTTATATAATACCATCCCCTCAACCTTAATAATTAACTAGCGGAACAAGTTGTGTTTGCATAACATATTATGCATAACATATTATTTATGTGCATTCGTTGCATGCACATATAATAAATTTTTTGATGTTAAATAATTTTTTGATACAAATTTTAGAAATTGTAAAAAAATAAATAATTTTTATATTTATATAATTTTTGGTATAATTATTTACATAGAATAATTTTATTTTTATTAATTTATTGAGATTATGTTGAGATAGTAATAATTTTGTTGAAGAATGCCAATTGGTCATTATCCTTTGGTATAACCTCACCTATAATAATTTTACTGAAGAATGATAATTTGGTTATTATACTTTGGTGTAACCGTTGATGTAATATGATGTCATCATCTGCTCTTGTTTTCTTATGCGGAGCGTATAGTAGAGATGTTGCTAAAGATATTAAACCAAAAGTTTGAGCAATTTATTTCATCCTTTTATAAATTATTCCATGCTGTAGTATGAATGCTTGGAAAATGCAACGAATTAATTACAAATGACAGTATATTGGCAACTACTCTTTTAATTTTTTTGCTAATTACAATTATTTTCTTCACCATGTGAGACTCTGTCCTTTGGTTCAAATAATCGTAATCGAAGTCGTCGCGTTACGGAAGTGGCGAAGTTTACGGAAGTGCAAAATAGTTTATTATTTTCAGTGCTTTTCACGATCTTAGTTGAAAATTAATTTTAAATAAGTTTATAGATTATATTAGTGAAAAATAAATAAAAAAAGCCCAGATTCCGCGGACTAGAAAACATTGACTATAAGGAAAGTCGTTTAGTTCTGCTGTACTCTTTATACTGGATATCAGGTATAAAGTATGTGTAGATAAATATTATAGAACAAAAAGTTTGTCTGTTTCATAAAAAAAATTATAATTATTGATAACGGTACAATTTAAATCTTTCTGAAATATACAACATGTCATACATACGTTTCGATAATTCATCTAGAAAATATTTATTACTTCTCCAATGAAAACTATTTATTTTTTGTTTGTTTGTGTTGATATATCATTTATCAAAATTATTTCCTATCACCTCAAATGAGGATTTTATTAGAAAATTATTTAGGATGATTTTTTATGTATGGATTTCATTTGAATGAAGAATTTGATCTGAGAATATATTTGAAAATTGAATTTGAAATGACATATATGTTGGTGAATTTCAAATCCATCACAATTACCATTATATTTACATAAATTAATAAAGAGGTGGATTTAAAATACATCAAACATAAATTTATCCAAACAATTAAATGGATTTGAAATGAATGATTTGAAATTCATGGCTTCAAATCTCTCAATTCAAATGCACCCTAAGAAGGATTGAGGTTATGTATCGATCTATGATGCGCGGATACTCCTAAAATTTTCGTGGTCACGTATCAGATACTTTTTGGATATGGATACTCACGGATGCTGCACCGATAAGTATTGGATACGTCACATGGCGTATCTGAATTAAAAATTATTTTTTATCTCGAATACTTTTCTGGATACGGACCCGATACTTCTGACTCGGACGTATCAAAAATGCCATATGGCATATCTGAAATTTAAATTTATTTTTAACATGGGAATGTGTCTGTATATGTCCAAGATACGTCTACAAGGGTGGACCTAATGTATGGTCTAGGTGGGCTTGAGCCCACCCAACCCTGTACCAAAATATTTTATATATATAAACTTGTTTAAAATGAAGGCCAAATGAGTGGAGCTCAGGTGGTAGAGGCCCCGATTTTTTAGCGTGGGTCATAAGTTCGACACTCGATGACCTCGTTTTATAAAACCTTTGGATTTTCATTAATATTATTTTTGGATTTATTTATTTACCCAAATAATATTTGTTTTTAAAAAGCATGTTGGTAAAAATAAGTTCATATATATTTGTTCGATTTTCTATTTTTTTAATCGTATTTTTAAAAAATATGTAGATATACATTCTTTTTAGGAAAAAAATGTATTTATTTAAAAAAAAATAAGTTAACAAAGAAGTTAAAAATGTAAATGAATGGAATTCAAATCCATGAATTCAAGAATGCTTAAATAAGTTAAATAGGTTTAAATCATATATTTCAAATTCTTTCATCCAAAACAATTAAATTCAGATTCAAGCTAGCAATTAGCTAGAACAATATATTGTTCCTTATTATTATTATTTTATTTTAGGAAAACACAAAAATGATATCATAAAATATGCGTTTTTAATGCTAGCCACAAACTTTTACACTAATCGATTTTGTCCCAGCTAAATTTTTTTATGACTAATCAAATATACTCCAACAGAAATTATATTTTATAAATAATGACCCATAATTGAATAACGGAATTTGGAGCATATTTGATAAATATAATTTATGTTAAACTATATTTTATTAGTTCTAAAATACTGGTATTGATTAGAAATAATATTAGTGAGATTATATTTAATTAATTTTAAAAGTCCGAAACTAGTATTGAAAATATACCTATATTATGGATCAAATTTAAAATTTACCCTTCTTATTTTTACTTTTATATTACTATTATTATTAGTACTACTATTAATATTATTGTTACTGTATTACCATCATCATCATCATCCTCCTCATTCACATATGTTGTATTTGGATTGAATGATTACATTTCAACAATGGATTTGCAAATTTGGATTTAAAATGACTTCAATAATTAGGGATTTGAAAATATCTTGGTATTGTTAAAAACACCTTAAAATTGAATATGGTGGATTTGAAGTCATGAACTTCAAAATTAGCCAAACAATTTGAATTGATTTATATTAAAGATTTGAAATCCAAATCCTCGCAACGTAACATTAATTCATTATTTATATTATCTAAAAGATAAATTTCCCTCATATTCAGAATATGCTAAGAGCAGCCACCACCGATCTCTGTTGAAAGATTTTGGGCCGAAGGGATCAGGCTCGTTGCTGGAAAACAGCACGTGCACTTCTCTACGCATGCTTGGGGATTGACGGAAGCAAATTTGTTCTTGACGAGTGATATTTTCTTCTCTTCGTGTGGCCCAATGGGCTTAGCATATGCAGCCCAACTTTCTTTAAGTGGGCCCCAACACTCCATTTTGTTGAACCGGGGGATGTTGGAATGAAAGTAGACCCAAACCAACGCCTCTTGTAGTTCCGGGTAACTGTTGAATAGGTTCTTATCTCCATGCGTAAAGGCCTTCAATACCTAGTCAATATTTTGAATTTTTTTCAGCCCCAACTTCAAAACACACTCTCTTTGACATTTATGTTGAGCATGAATTGTTGGATAATGAAATACTTGTATACACTCGATTTGAGTCTCACTTATGCACCAACTCAATATTAAAGCATAACACATTTTAGATAAATATAAACTAATAAACTAACTATTTCGTATAAATCAAACTAAGTTGGTCGATAAGTAGAAGCCACTGCCGAGTCTATAGAATTATTTTCCATTCAGATATACATGAAAGATAATCCCGGTTATGTTGGGGTGCCCTTAAGGGCACTATCCTTTGGGCACCCCCAACCATTGGATTGACACCTCCCAATGTTGGGTGTGTCAATCCAATGGTCATGCTGCCCTGAAGGAAAGTGCCCTTCAGGGCAGCATCAAATAAACCGATAATCCCCTCCTTGAGCAAAAAAATTCATTACCCAAAATCGATCTTTTCTTCAAAAATAAAATGTATATTTTGAGCACATAATGACATCATGGATTATGGCAGAAGTTGGTGTGTTTTTATATGAAATACCAAAAATGTCCTCAAGAGTCAAAATCAAGATCCTACTGACCACGGGGAGTTCTTTGGAGAAGATGTAATATCTGAGGCTAGCACAAAGATTTAACCAAAGGTGATCGCCACTAATGTGACAATGTACATGAAGTGACATCTTCCCTTTTATTTTCTTCCATTCCGCCACCACTTCATCCCTTTGAAATCTATTGTACCATCCTTGTAACTGCACATTACCAAAATCCCAATTTATTTATTTTTGTGTAATAAAATAATATTAACATTAGCTTAAATAGTTAATAGATAGGCGGATTGACGCATCTGAGCAGGCAGGGAATACTTAGTGTTTGGAATATGAATGCTATGAGGCTTGGGTATCGTTGTGAGAACTTGAAAGCTAAATTTGCTCCTTATAAAATATAATGAGATATTCTTGTCATAACCAATTGGTTGTGAGGTGGTTATGAGGAGTAGACCTATGGATTATTAACATGGTAGCAGAGCAGGTTTTTAATGTAATTAACTATTCCGTCCACATGCTCACCGTCCCCAAAATATCAATCCATGCGTTTGGCTTATATAATGTCATATGTGAAGGGGCGTGTTGAGAGTTGTCGTCCTACAATGAAAACTTGAAAGATAAATTTGCTAGCAATAAAAGATCATGGGATAGTCTTATCATAACCAATTGGTTATGATAGGAGTATCACATAATCGGTTATCAATAGGAATTCTTCACATAAATTAAGATCATCCATGTGCCCAAATTAGTCAACCTTATACACTTTTTTTGTTAATAAATTTGACCAAAAGAAAAGAAAAATAAATTGACCTGGGAATTATTTATGGTGTGAGAAATGGCCAGAGTAAGCTTAGAGGTGATATCACTATGTGTGAGCGTGTAAGTTCTTGGAAGTTTTCTTGGTTTCTTCTCTTCATCATCCCCTAAAAACAATACTTTCAGCTTTGATTCTTCAAATATAGCTTGTCCAAATAATCTTGCAACCTGATCCAACAAAAATGAAAAAGAAAATTACAATGAAAATGAAAATTAATTAGAACGACCCTTAACTTTTTCATCGATAAATCCCACAGAAAAAAATATCAGAAAATATTTAAATAACATTACAGGGACAATGGGCTGATTCTTCTTGGTTCTTCTTACTGTTCTTTGCAGAAAGAAAGAGGGATTTTTCTCCCCGAGAAAAGAGGTTTCTAGCTTTGATTGGAAGGCTGAAGCAGCTGTTAAAGTACCCATTTCAGACGAGAAAAGAAGAGTGGTGTGATCTCTGTTTCTTTACAATATTATTATAAAAATTAATAATTCTCAGCTTTGGTTCAAGTTTTTGTTTAATCTAAGAAGAAGAAGCAGATAGTGGTGCTGAATGCTTAGGATTACGGCAAAAACGTTGCTCTGTTTCTTCTTTTTTCTTGCTTTGCTTGGCAGCCTAAAATATTCCTTTAAATAATGCATGTGAGTATACTTCGCCAAGCTGTGCGGTAAAAAGACCTTTAAATAATGCATGTGACTAGTTTTGTACGTAGGGCTGAGTAAAACTTCGGTTTAACCGAATTAATCGACCGAACCGAATAAATTCGAAAATTCGGTTCGGTCAATTCGAAAGTTCGGTTTTAATTTTTTAAAATATCAGTTAAATTGGTTCGGTTATCGGTTTTGATTTTAAAAATATCGGTTAACCGATTTAACCGATCTAACAGATTTTTATTATTTTATTATTTTTATATTTTTAAAATCAGTTTTTAATTTATTATTTATAACTTTTTAATTTTTTTTACATTTTTAAAAAATATAGGATAATTCAATTACCGACCGAGTTAACAGATATTTTATCGGTTCGGTTTGTTCGTTTTCGTAAAAAAGTTCGATCGGTTCGATTTTGTAAAAAAAAATTGGTTTTTTGGTTTCGGTTAATTCGTTCGGTTGGTAATCAAATTAACCGAATGCTCACCCATATTTGTATGTCTTTTGCATCCATTCTATTTTTTTTTACAGTAATTGGTTCAACATTGGTCTTACATTGATTTATGAAATGAGTTTTAAATAATTTATATGACAACACGTTGGATTTCAAGCACTTTAAATCACTATTTTTTTTTTGGTAAAACAATAATGAAAAACATGGTAACTGATGTTGGAAGGTGGCTGACTTTCCAGAAGATTAGGGATGGCAATTGGACGAGTCCAAACCCGGACCAGTTTCAACCGGGTTTGGAAGCGGGGCTGGGCGGGGCGGATCCTGGGATTGGCCGAACCCGCCCTGCTATATATTTTTAATTTTTTTAAAAAACAAATATGATATTGATTATACATTTTACTTATTTGATTGAACAATAAAGTGTCATTATTTAATTTTATATCAAAATTCATGTGTTCATGTTAAAAAAGTTGGACATTTTGAAGAAAATAAGAGAAAATTATTAAATATTTAGTAGTTTAAATATAGTTTTACAATGTTTATTATAAATATTTACTAGAGAAAACATGATACTTAATCACAAAACTTAACTTTTGTGTTTCAAAATGGATTTCTAGCTAAATCTTTTTTTTTTAAAAAAAAAAAAAAAAACTGGAACCGGGGCGGGGCGGGTAAACCCGCCGGGTTCGCGGGTCCAAGCGGGGCGGATCGTGGGATTGACCAAACCCGTCCCATACCCGACCGTTGCCATTCCTACAGAAGATGGACGATAGCTAGGGGTGAGCAATTGGTGCAAACCGAACCGAATTGTCGAAAAATCGAACCGACCGAATTTTTTTTGTCTAACCGAACCGGCCGAATTTTATTCTCAAAATCGAACCGATAAAAAATCGGTTATTTCGGTCGGTAACCGAATTAACCGATATTTTTTTAAAAAAAAAAAAATTTAAAAACTAAATAATGTGATTGATTTCCAATTCACATAAATCGGATTCAATTTTTTTTTTGATAAATTGTTTTTTTATAAATGAACACTAGAGTATTCGACTCAAAGGTTACAAGGTACTTATATTATGACAAGACCTTCTCACAAGAAATGAAGCTAAACAATATTATAAAATATCACATAATTTCAAACAAATATAAGGACGACGAAACCAATCAAAAAACAGAATACAGATAGATATTTTAATAATAAATATTGTAATATCAATTTTCAGATAGTAGTTCGTTTCTCATCTTTAAATACTCGTCCAATGTGTTTAGCAATGAATTCTATTTATATTAAATGTATAGTCCTAAATATACTAGAATATTTCATGTTCAATTGTTTTCACACTTGGATCAACTAAAAGTAGTGTCTTTTTCTTGCTTATATTGATGACATATGACATATTGACTTAATCGGGTACCCCCAAGAGCCGAACAAGCATATACCGAACAGAAAGACACCGAACAGGTAGCACCGAGCAGGGTTTTACCGAACAGCTGCTAAACCCTCATCGGTACCCTGGTCAAAGATTAGCGGAAGACCCGGAGATAACCAACAAATCAACCGATGTGAATAAACGTGTGGTAATGGGACGCGGATTTCTCGGACACGTTTGACCCCAATTAAGCCACGATCATAGGAGATCGTGTTCCAGATCTTCCTTGAATTAATCATCGGGAACAACCCTATAAATACTCACAGATAGTCTCATTGAAAGGGGTTGTATTTTTCTATGCAAAAAAGACTCCGAGGAGAGCATATTTACTTCTGATCGGTCGTTTTCATCATTTTTTCTAAAATATTTTTATAGAGTCATTTTACAATTGTAAGTCGTGTCCCAAGAGTCCTGTAATCAATAAAAAATGTGATAGTGAAAATTATACTGAACTAGGTACCGTGGTTTTTCTCTCAATTTGAGGGCTTTCCACGTAAAAATCTTGGTGTATTCATTTTATTTTTCGTAAACATTTAATTCTACCGAACACGTAAAATAACGGATCACATCATATATATTTTATTATTATTCAATTTGAATAATCACGTGTCATCATAGATATTTGGGTTGTGTATGTGGAGGTCTAATGTAGGAATTTCCAAATTGGTCTCAAATAATTCTTTTTTTTTAATACTTGTATTACCACATGAATTAACGCAAAACAACCAAATAACCACAAAAATATGACCCAATAATGTATAAAGATTAAGGTAACATAAATCACATCAGAAGTAGACGTGTTTGACCAGAATAGTGCAGAGACTACCGGAGGCAATTAAGGTCCCCTCAAACCATACAGGAGATGAGATAGGCTAAAAGAACTGCCTTCCAAAAATGAAGGTACAATAGAAAATAAAGGAGACGAAATCTGATAAAAGACAGCAAACATGCAAGCAACGCCCATTATATTCACATCGATAGAAAACTTGTGTCCGATCAAAAAATATATATGTATACCACATTTCGAACTATTTTAATGTTAGATCTATATATACGAAATTGCTCACTAAACTTTATTTTTGATCATGAAAAGAATTTGATATTTGAAACCTGCAAAGTCATCAAATACAAGTTGAAGAAGTTCGCTATAAATGATGTAATTAATTAGTCTTTAAAACTAAACACGAGTCGTCTTTGTTTTCGGAGGTCCGATGAACAACCCTGTCTCCACCTCCATATCTGGCGATAATGGTTGGCTTCTGGGAACAATGGACATCGCCAACATTTCACACTTGCACACAAAATAACAAGAAATTAGAACTTTATAACAAAAATTAATATATTTATATTTTGTTACATTCAAAATAATATTTTCAATTTGAGACTGTTTAAAAATAAATTCATATGCCTATATATGAATTTGAAGCGCCCAAAGGCTACTAAGGAGAGGTAGGGGCAAGCAAGAAGGTAGCTCCAGTAGCGTAGATCTGATCGAGGAACTCGTTTTCTGGACTGATAATGTTTTGAAAGAGAGAGCTTCGTTTTGAAACCCCAACCGATAACCATTGTAGGCTCGATCACTTACCGCTTTACCAATAACTAATATCAATCTTTTCAACCATACACTGACACAAGCATCACGTGTTCGACCGATCACAAAGCAGAGGCAATTGTTGAACCCCAACAATCCCTCCCCCAATAATTGCACTCTCTGGAACTCATGGGAATCGAACACGCGACCTTCACTCTGATATCAATTGTAGGATCGAGTGCTTACCACTTTACCAATAACTATAATTAAGGGTAATGACGCAACATCAATCTTTTAAATCATGCACAGGCACGGGCGCCAATCACAAAGTATAGACCATTGTTAACCCCAACACAAAACAAGCGAGCCGACTTCAGTAGTGATAGTAGCTTCAAAGGAATTGGTATTATATCTTGCATAGGAAAGTTATGGACTAACATGAGTCAATCTTTCTTCATTTTAGTGTTAAAGGGAAAGTGAACTTCTTCTATTATCTAATTCATGACTCATATATGATCATTTCTACATCTTAGCGCTGAACTAATGAATAGAGATTGAGCATCACTTCGTGAGTCGGGAATTTCATCATTTAAGATTTTAGTCACAAAAAGTTTTACCCTCTCCGATGTAACACAAGGAAACCAGAAAATAATTGATTAATTCAGTACCCACCTTTTCCCTTAAATCAGTGTTTACTTCCAGTAGCTTCACCTCCTGCGACATCAAACAATTAAGGTTTAACAAGCAGTACTTAGAATCAATTATTCTTGGTGGTCAAACTCGGTTTATACCTGTTGTTTTAGCTGATGGATCTGTTCTTGAAATAGAGTATTCTGGCCAAAAAATTTAAAAAGTCACATTCATCCAAATAATTAAAATTCGAAATTTCATGCATATAACATACGATTATATATGCTTGCAGAGGAAGTTGAATCAACTATTTATGTCACATTATAGTATTATACTAATACTAGATTATTACCACAGCCGGATTCAACTATTTATGTCACGTTATAGTATTATACTAATACTAGATTATTACCACAGCCGAATATTACATGAAACTCAACTCGGATTGAATATTTGTATGAAACAAAAACAAATCGATACTATAATTAACACAAAAAGATTGTAAAAGTACTTTGTTAGAATATAAGTTGAACATGGGCCGATGAAGACATATCAAGAGTTTTAGTATGCTAAAATAGGGGGCAAAAACGTATAAGCGAGACAGATGAATGTGGTTGAACTTTGAAGGAATGTAGACAGAAAAACGTTAATGAAATTACTTTTCTAGCTCTGATTTTGCTTAAACTGTTTTCCAACTGTTCTTCCAAGTGTACTAACTCCTCAATAGAACAAGAATTTAGATTTTCTCCCAAGAGCTTTCTGTAAATATTTATGCAATATTCAGAGTTAATATCAACTTGTTAAGTATTGAACTTAATTATATAAGCGCGGGGTGGCTCGTGTATACCTTTTAGCATCTTCAAGGAGCTCCATTTTCTTATACAAATCAGCTGCCTCATCTTTCAATTTCTGCTTACGATTCATCATTCACAATCAAATACTCAATGGTATAACCTTAAAGAACATTATTGCACCAGCTATCGGTATTTTCGACGGATGAACAGCAATAATATATTAAGACCATCACCAAGGGAATGATTAAACATACTTTGCAAAAGTATAATATTGAAAAATTGTCCGAATTTTATAGCCTTTCTTTAAGGTTCTATATGATGAGCTAGAAATGAATAAGAATCCTTACCTGCATATATACTTCTTCAGTTATTATCAGGTTGGCATTCTTTTGATACCGTTCAATTGTGTTGCTGATCAGACTGCCAAACAGTTTCAGAATAAAACACAATACCGAGAGAAACCACTCAGAATTAGTAAATGAAAATCCAGATGTAATATGCACTTTGATTTTACTCAAAGCTTGTAAGTACAATTGTTCTATTAGCAATGAGGGTCCCAATTACCAGATCCACCTATCATCGCCGCCATAAGTCATAACCATAAAAAATCAATGATCGTGAGTTTCTTTCCTTATTAATGCTCTACGATGCTTGTTATATATAGAACAATCAACAATCCTAGGAGAAATCAACTTCCCATCGAGGGAAATTAACTAATAAGATTGTAAGAACTCATAGTAATTTTAAGAATAATTATTTAACTTGTCTTTAAGTTGGCATATTTTCACTTTTGGTCCTGTAAGTTGTCAAAGTTTGATCTTAGTAGTTAGTATCTTACTAACTTTTTTTGTCAGAATACTGATTTCACGCTGCACATTGATGATTCGGCATTAGACATCGTTGTTAATGTATAAGACATCTCATGTCAGCACTTAATGGGAAAGGGAAACTTTGAAAATTTGAAGGTCCAAAAGCCAAATACACCAACTTATAAAAAAAAAAATTTCTTTTTTTTAAAAACATTTACCCTTATTTTTCAAAAAAAAAAATTGTTTTGAACCCACATACATTTTTAACCCTCAAGTATTATAAAAAAAAAATTACGCCCCCCCCCCACCCACACCACACCAAACCAATTTTTTTCTGGGTTCGACCCTGGATATGATAAACTTCATCGATATGATAATGCCTGCTCGTATACGTAATACGAAGAAAACAATATCTCGAAGCATGCACGTAAAAATTGGGGTAAACTTGTGGGCAACATAACACATGTCCATGTAGTTTACATCTTCCAGGGCATGCCATTGCATCTGCAAAGCTTGGTACACTTAATCCTAATATAAAGTATAAAAAAATCAGGCATGCAAACATTTTATTTACAAGATTAGACAACACTAGCATTTTCAAATATATTAGCATTATCAACTAATTTTGAAGTCTCCAATCATTTAAAGTTAATCACATAAATCTCCATTTCGCACACATAGAACGTGAAATATTATGACATTGCTTTGACATCAAAATCAAGACCTTAACCATACATTCACATGGTAACTTCAATCATATATTGCATCACTTTCTCGTTCTAAAACTTTGAAATATAGAAATATGTATTTCATCAGGAACATTACAAATTTTGAGTTTTGATTTTGCCGCGGTGTAAATTGATCCCAATTCATTATTCTTTATGTATTCAAATGGAATGTTAGGAAATTTAAAGTTTTTAGACAATTTACATTCTTGGAAAATAAATGACCAGATGAATTTCACCATTTAGGTTGAGGTAAAACGATAAAAGTTTTTAAATTCATGCATGAAATAAGCTAAATACCAACTGAAAAATAACATACTAAACGGTTAAATAAATAGCTAGCTAAGTATGACTTTATAACAAAACAAAACTTTATAGTTGCTCAGAGAGACAGCTCAATATTCCTTCGAATGGTTAAAATATGATGACTTTCTAAATTAAATGATCTGCATCTTTAAATGCCCAGGTATTATGTTGATCTGTTCTACCAGACATCATCTTCCTTGAAGTTTATATTGCAATCATGGAGGAAATGAAGCGAAATTCCACATTAAAACACAAACAAGTTACGAAAACATATATGCTAATTGATATGAAATTGACATGAATCACCCACAACGGATATGCGTCAACGCGGATTGACAGATTGTATTGTTCGAATTAAAAACATAAGAAAAAGAGAGACCTCAAAATGAATAATTCATGAAGAATAACTTTGTTAATAAGAGTTGCAACATTCTATAGTACTTTTAACAATAAGTATTTTGTATTCTAATGTATGGAAAATGCTTACTTAATATCAAACAATTCCAAATTTTGTTAAAATATAAACTATTGATTGTATTGTCAGTCAAGCTTAATTTAAGGACGAGCAATTTCAACATGGTATACGAGCAAGAACCTCAGATTGTGTTGTCTTTAACGAACTCAAGGTTATATTCTATGGTCTCCAGCTCAACAATTTAGGGCCGATAGTTGATCAAGAGAAGTGCTAAAAAGAGAGATGAGCACATAAAATTCTCACCTAGAACGAAGAAAATATCAAACGTTTATGATTAATAGTTTCCGTTCATGAACTATAAAATCTTCCCAAAAATGTATACTTTTAGTGTGGGATAAGGGATTTCGTGAGAATATTCCAATATGTTACTACATCTAAAATCCGACTTAGTACATGACACCATGAAACAAGTACATACGTAAATCAATACATTTATATAGGCCACAGCTATGCACTCATAATTTTTTATATCTCCTCGACATGAAAATTGACTGCTGCAGCACATTTTATTTTAATCATATATGGGAGAGCACTGTTAGAGGCAGCATCAACCTACCTGTTTAGCCTTTTAATCATGGGACTATTTTAACATGAAATCATGAAAGGGATTAAAATAATATTAATCGTTTAATGGGTTTTGCCACAGTATAAAAAACAAAAAAAATTTGGAGATTCAATATAAATTTAGAAAAGAGGGAAAATTTAGTTTAATTTCACGAAATTAAACAAACCCTCCACAGAAAACACACTGAGATTAATAGATTCAAATCTATAGATGTAATTAATTAATGTAACAAAAATAAAGGGAGATTTAAGTAGAATAATAATGTAATTAATGGTTTGTACCTGGAACTTGAAAATTCATAGAGTCTACCAGAAGGTGAAAATATTATAAGTGCAACCTCAGCATCACAAAGAACTGAGAGCTCAAAAGCTTTCTTTAAAAGGCCACTCCTGCGCTTGGAGAAGGTAACTTGCCTGTTACTTGCATTTTCGATCCTTTTCATTTTAACTTTTCCCCTCACCATTTTCTGTATATACTTACAAACACTGATTATTTCCGGAACTATTGAAACATAAACCAGAGAATCACGTGTTCGAGTTTATGATCAAGAAAAAAGAACCTAAATGGATTTCCAAAAATAGAAAGTGATTTGGGGGTTTGTGATTCGTTGATTCACTTCAAGAATAGCAGAAAGTGGAGAAGATTTTCCATGGGTTTCTCAGATCTGTAACAAGGAATTAGCTGATATCTGTAAAGGTTTAGAGAGGTAATTATCAAGAAAACAGCGAGAAATTTCTTGAAAAATCATAAACCTAGGTGGGATTCCAAATATAGAAAGGGTAGTATTGTGTTGATTGACTTCTAAAATAGCAAAGAACAGACAAAACTTTACATGGGTTTCTCAGATCTGTAAGATTAAGGAAAGGAAAAAGGGAGACAGAGAGATAGATCAAGTAAGGTAAGACGAGGAATTTTAGAAACCCTAGATTACAAAATTTTCAAGAAATTATGATGGAAAGTGTCGGTTGCTGATTTTTCCGTTGGATTTCAAGTTATTTCAAAGATTCAACCCTGGGAACAGTAAAACAGATGGTTTTAGGAAAGACCTATAACCTCATATCTTTCTTCTTTTGGTAAACACAGCTCAGAAGCACTAAATATGGACAAGGTAAAGAGACTGAATTGAGAGAATGAAAGTTACAAAGATCAAGTGGAAACTTTATTGAATTATTTATAATATTTTTGGGGTATTAATTGAGGAGAGATGCCTTTAGGCGATGCTATTAAATATATTAATTAATTGACTAGCCAATAACTCTTGGATATAAATTGTCAATTATCCATATTTTTGCCACAATAATCTTATGTTATATTATTTTTTTCCTTGCTATTGCAACATTGTATCCATATTGACATTCTAACGTAGCTGACAATCAGGGAGTGAAGTCACGATTATAATTTAAGAGGTGAAACTTTTTTTTTTATTAATTTTTTTTAAAAAAATTAGGTGTAAAAAATAATTTTTTAAAATATACAAAAAAAACTATAAGTTTTCAAAATATGTATACTATTAAGCTAGGTTTTGCTTGATTTACTATGTGTAAAAAAACAAGAAGGATAATAAAGATAAATTTGGTCTCATGTTTTAAATGATCAAATTGATCCTGTTCGTTTTCTTAGTTATAGTGTGTTAAATGAACATAATCCTCCTACTTAGTTTGTTAATTACAGTATAAGTCAAATTACTTTTAAAGAAATCATAAATCAAAAGCAAAAAATTGATTAAACTCCAAATAACAATTTAAAGAAAACAGATTATACAATCATACATATTTAAATAAAAAAGACTATACAAACATGCATGCATCGGAGGGAAATTTTTATATTAATCTGGTCATATCATACACTAACATATATATATATATATTGTTGTTTATAGGACCTGATACATACAAAATTTTATGAAAAATTTCATGAGTATTAAATATGTATAATGAATGAGAAGAGAGAATTCTATGTGGTGGACCAACAAAGAAAGGTAAATGTGTAGTTTTAATATGAATATCCGTACAATTTTGCTACACGTCAATATCTATCCGTACGATCGAGCGACTCTCAACCAATGCAAGTATGCCAAGTCAGCACCTTCACATGGGTCTTTCGGTGTCTGCGGCATTTAATTAGCAATTTCTTTCCAATATTATTTTCTAAGTTTTCCCTTTTTTGGCACGCCACACATTCTGCTTCCATCCACTTTTTATAAGATCAAAACAATCTATCTGATCGATATCTACTCCTTAAATATAATGTGAAAGATACTCATATAAATGTTATTATTTCACGTGAGGGATTTTTTATGCTATCTCATGAGATATTTGAGTTATCCAAATTTAATTTAAAGAATGTGACGTATTTCTCAAATTAAATTTGGGTCAATCACTCCTTATATGGTAGGATAAAAAAATCCCGTGGACGTTGTAGTGCATGGGGATAGCATAAAAATATTCTCTTTCTTCCAATCCCTAATCTTACCTCTTTCTATAATCCTCACAATTATTTTTTTTTATCATCATTTTTTACTAGAACAAATTTAAGGCAATACCATTTATGTATTATATTTTCTTATTTCTTTAAAAAAAAAACTGAGAACGTATATGTTATGTTAGAGAATAAATAATAAAATGTTTAATCTCTCTACAAGCTCGAATTTTTAGACGCAACGACAATTCTTTATGGTATCAGAGCTTCTGGATAACGTCAAGGTCCTGACTTCAAAACTCAAAAACAACAATTCTACCAAAAAAAGAGGAACGAATAAGCCACAAGTGAGGGAGAATGTTGGAGAATAAATAATAAATTGTCCAATTTCTCTATAAGTTCGGGCTTTTAGATGAGACGACAATTCTTTACGTCTAACTATTTAAACCATTTCAAATTTATGCAAATACCCAAAACTATCTTTATATTTAAAAATTATGTCCAGAAATAACTTTTTGCATTATTTTCATATTGTATTTGACAAATTCAAGTAATTGTTGGGCCCGACAGGTATATTATCATAAAGATATTATTTACACAAAAAATAATTGCAGAATTTATATATATCGCAACAGGAAATCAACTTTTTAGTTACGAGAATAGTGTTTTGGTTTTATATAAATGGGCGGCTTAGGGATGACTAAATGCAAACTTTGGATAGTTTTTATTTTTGAAAAAAAAAATCAAATTTGAGTTCAAAATTTTTAACTATATAAAAACAACATAAGTGATGGTTTTTTTTTTTTTTGGATAAGCAAAAATATTATTATAAGAGCACTAGAATACTCAATGAGGTTACGAGGGGAAAATAAACTTACATTATTAACCAAGCCTCTATTCAATCAATATTAAAGCTAAAATCTAAATCGAACAATGACGTTGAACAATTCAATGCATATAATTGATACTAAGAACCAATTTCAAAGTCATCTAATGCCTTGAGTCTAGAATCCAATAAACCAAATCTGCAATGCCCTTCCAACGTTTTACGAAATTAATCATCAACCACTCACCAACTAGTGACTCTCTTACTTTTTGAATGATTTAGGTGCCAAGGTTATTTCATATTCCACAATCGAGATTTTACGAAGCACGGAATGCAAAATATCCCCCATAATTGACTACATAACCTCAAGATGCCCGGATACAGGCAACGACTGCCCTTAGTGATCAACAATATTATTAAGAATCCATCTCCATCTAAATCAAATCTCCCTTTAAGCCCATTAATAGGTGAACTTAAACATACCTATCCCTCGACCATCTAACATTGAACTGCGGATTGGAGAACAAATTTTAACTCGCCAACCTACCTTTTACTCTACATTGGTATAATGACTTGGTAAAGCTATGCCCTTTGTGGAGAATTTTCCTTTGTGTTCCATCTTTATACGACATAGAAACCAATAAAGATCCTGCTAACCATCATACATAACTGATCTTGTAGGTCATTCTTTCTTAAAATTAATGCAAGAATAAAGATGGCTATAATGGGAATTCAATTAATTTATAACTTTTGATAGAATAACATGTAACCAATATTTATTATTTGTTTTGTTTTTTTGTCAATGTGTGTCGTTTGATGGGTCTCTCCCTTTTATTGTTGTCACGATTATATCGATGATATTTTTTTAATTATTAGGCTTAAAGTTGAGAGTCTTAGTTAAACAACAATAAACAAAGGTTTTAAATTTTTTTAGAAATTACTTAAATATTCATCGTGATAGAATTCACTCCCGGTAATGTTAAATTTAAATGTTTGGCACCAGAACAAAGCCAAACATAGTATAATCGCGTCGTGGGGAAAAAAATCACATCGAGATATTTCATTTTCCGTTTCCAAAGATACCGACCATATGAATTTGACCCCTCATTTTTCACCTTCGTGTTCCAACTGTGGCTGCGCATGGACACTATTAGTTGTATTTGCAAACAGCTTTTCGGATAAAAAAAAAGCAGATTTTGAGTGTTTTATTTTATTTTTTCTGTTATTGCTTCTCTAAAAATTAACAAAAAAAGCAGATAAGCAGATCATGACATGCTTTTGACTGATATAAGTTGTTTTGTGGCAATTTTGTAATTAATTGAAATTTATTAAGCTGCTTTTTTTTATTTTAATAACAAACACTCAATGTTTTTGCTTAAAAGCAACTTTTTCTAACTTTAAGCAAAATCAACATAGAACTGTTTTGAATATGCAATTGCAAACACACCAAATTGCTTATTTAAAACACTTTTATATTACTTTTGCTTAAAGTTGAAAAAGTTGATTTTAAGCAAAACATTGAGTGTTTGTTGCTAAAATAAAATAAAAAACAGCTTAATGAACTTCAAATTATTACAAAAATGCCAACACACAAGTAAAAGTAGCGAAAAATATCTCATGGCATGTTTATATGCTTTTGTTTTTACCTACTTATTTCTAGAGATATAATAGCAGAAACAATGAAATAAAACACTCAAAATCTGTTTTTTAGTCTGAAAAACAGTTTTAAGTAATTACAAATAACCACTAAATGAATGCCAACCAATATATCAGATAAATAATATTTGACACCTTTCTGAAAATCCAAAAAATATATATAAAAAATAATTGTGTAAAACTAATAAGCTTTTAAAACCCTATATTTTTAACAGTCAACCACATTCACCCCATTTACAAGGGGTTTTATGCTTGATTTTTTTTTAAAATATCAGGGTTTTAAAAGTTTTTTAATTTTGCATAAGGGGCTATATAGTTTTTTTAAGTTTTTATGGGGTGATGATGTAATTTTCCCAGAATCACCCCGGCCCATTTGGCCCAAATTTGAGAAATTATGCAAAGATTGGGCCATGCATGATTGCAGCGAGGTTAACTAATTGGACAATAGTATCTGTTCATGGGCTTATTTTAATCATTAAAGCAGGCCCACCACCCGATTCCACCCATTCAAATACCGGGCTCGTTTTGTCCGACCCTATCTCATCCATCGTTTGAGCACACTCTCAAATTTTAAATATTCAATAAATAAATTTATTTAATCTATAATATTTGAGAGCAAAAATGCTAATCGGATCATTACATTCATTACATTCTTACTTTTGGGCATATGTTCTATCATTATATTTTAATCTCAATAATTTCAAAATTCTAATCACGTTTTCAATTTTTGCATCGTTTGGTACTATTGAAAAAAGTGTGAAAAATCATCATTTTAATTACTCATCAATCATTTATCTCATCACATTCATAATCTTTTGATACATTTGATGGAGATGTAATGAGTCATAACTTTTAACTACTAATCTATCGTTTATCACATCACATTCATAATACCAAATGGTTATTGATTCAAGTTTGTATTGGGACATTTACAACCAACATCTTGTCGAAAGATATTAATATTTGAATAAAAAATTCTACAATATAACAAAAATATAATTTCACAAATTTCTATTTCCGAAAAATCTTTTTTTCTTTTATATATTTGTTTTTTTAGCAATGTCAATGTTTTCGTGAATTTAAATATATAAACAATATAAATAGCTCCAAATTTGCAATGGTTGTATTTGTCCAGCAAGTCCTTTTGTGCACTTGTGGACGAAGGTGATGTCATCTGCCGTCTATTGGCTTAACAACCTGGATTGTCACATATAGTGCGCAACTCCTCATGTGTACCTGTTTTTTAGTACGAGGCTTTGCGCTGCCACAATAAAAAAAAATAAAGTTGCACCTCTGCTATCACCTATAACTTTTAACCTAGTGGTAAACTCTTGATCGTTAAATTGGTATCTGAGTGAGGTCATGGGTTCGAGTCGCCCACTAAGCACTTTATAGGGGGTTGTTGGGGCTGTGTTTGTCCAACAAGTCCTTCTGTGTACCCGTGGAAGGAGATGTGTTATCTGTCGTCTATTGGCTTAACAGCGTGATCCATTGGCGCCTATAGATGCAGCCTCTTGTGCTGCCATTATGAGGAAATAAAGTTATGCTTCTATTACCAGCTATAACTTTTAGCCTAGTGGCAAACAAATGATCATTTAAAATGTAAAACAAAATTCATTACACTCGAATTTACATCCAAATATACATGCACCGAATTTTCACCTTATGAATGCTCATGAATTCAACCATTGACTATTAACATAGCTTAATCTACTTAAGTCATTAATTTAAATCATTAGTTACATAGTTTGTTAAATAAAATAACCCAAGTTATCCAATATTATAATAAGCATCACATTTGTAATAGAATCAGATGGCTGATATCATTGTCGGATGATAAGAACTTTCAATAAAATCATTGTCACATTTTTGAAAATAAGACTTAGATAATTAATTAATCTTTGATGTAAAATTCAGATATTTAATTAATCTTGTATAATAAATTTCACTATTTGTCTAAATTACCTTTTTTTTCCAAATTACACAAATATAAATTCCCGAGCGTCCACTCACTACATCTTTTGTTCTACCACAAACAGTCAAACCAGCTACTGAAATATATATATATATAGTGTGCCTCCATCAATATCAAGAAATTAAGGGAAATTTTATATTGATTAGGTCCTGCCATACACCATATATATTTATAGATATATATTATCATATATATATATAATTATTTATATGCGTTGATAAATGGTAGGTCTGAAAGCCCCACACAAAAAGTACACACAATGAATTGATTGGCCACTTGAATTGCTTATAATTTCATTATACCAGGAACAATGAAAGCACTCAAAGTGAAAAGTTTAGTTAAAAGTTATTTTTGCTGATAATTAATAGGCATAGTGAGATGGTTATTGAAGTGTCGGTTGTGTATCAATTAATGTAATTTAATTTAAAAGTTGTCCACACCTAGACAAGAAACTGATAAATTGGCATTATTGTTTGGGGAGTTTAGAGATGTGACACAACCAAACCTAATATCAAATACTATAGGTTATATTCCAATTTGGCAGGAGATCTTGCTTATTTCACTTTATAATTTTTATGGATATCTTGGTTCATTTGGTAGGCAAAGGATAAGAAAAGGATTTAAGGATTTTGTAAGGTAGTGTGACTCCACAACAAGAGGTGGGCATAGTGGGATCCATTGAGGATTAGTTTATATAGTTAGGAGAATTTTGGTGGTTGGGGTTGATGGATGTTACAATTAAGTGATAATCAACTGACTAACATTTATAAATCTACCTCTACCAACCAATTAGGATGTGTTGTGTTACTTGATCTTATTATTTGTGTTACTTCCTGATGCTCCCAAAAAGAGTGATGCTTTTTAAGTATCAATAATAGGTTTAATGACTTCCCTTTATATTCCTCCCTAGACCAGATAATCAGGGACAGATCTTTGAATGACCTGCTAAGATATGAAACAAGATGTTAGAAGGGGTCGGAAGATTTTTCCGGCGTGTCCCCTCCGACGCTCAAGTCAGGCCACGGGAAATATCTGTCAAAATCTGTAAGAGAATAGGTGCTGTATATTGCGTATAGGAGAAAAAAGCATACCTGAAATCTTGTATTGGTTTGCTATTTATAGAGTTTAACTCAAGACCGTGCACTTTGGAGCAGTTAGACCACGATTCACACGATTCCCGGGATTTCGGGACATGTCAGTCAACTGATAAAACCACTACTCATTTCCACTTCCGGAACTTTCGGGACGTGCCTGATCAACGTAGACTCGGTCAACATGTTCTTAGAGGTAAGATGCTTGAAACTCAGATGGGAGCTCTGAAAATTAGGTCTTCTGGTCTTGATCCAAGTAGGTCGGTAGGTTGAGGAATTATCTTCTGGTCTTGAAGGTATGACACTCCCGAGGACAAAGTGTTGATTAGGTCGGGAGGTCGGCCCAATGGTATTTCTGAATCAATGTTGAATGATATGTAACTTGATTCAAGTAGGTCGGTAGGTCGGGAAATTATCTTCTGGTCTTGAAGGTATGACACTCCCGAGGACAAAATGTTGATTAGGTCGGGAGGTCGACTGACTAGAATAAGGTGAGGTGAGATCATCCTATTGCGGAGTATCATAATCCCTCCCCCTAAGTCGAGTTGACACCAAAGGTCAGAAACTCGTATACTTGACCGAGCATTGAAATTATAAGGGCGGGAAATAGGAAAATTTTGAATTTCAAATTGCCAACGGTAACAATCCAATTCCCGAGATTAATCCTGACCCTCTATATCGTTTTCATCCAACGGTCCCTTTTGCGCATACTTTTACTATAAATACCCTGTCTTTTTCACTCATTTCATCTTTTATTTTAGTTGCAGAAAGCTCGGACCCGACCTCTTTCTTCTTTTCGCTCATTAGGTAAGATCTATTATTTATCTTGTTCCTTTTCATCTTTTACTCCGAAAAATTTAGGAAACCTCTATATAGTCATTATGTCATCTGATAACGGTTCCACCTCTTCTACTTCGGGTGCTGTGTATAGGGAAATCGATCGTTATGAATCTTCTGAAGATTCATTTTCCCTCCCCAGTACTTCCTCCCGAAGTGAGGTCGGACGCCTTCTTCTTACTGAGGACCCAACCTTAACCACAGTTCAGGTCGGGGAACCAGTAGATTCCCTTGTAGTAGAGGATTCTCCTTGGTATGTCCATTATCGCTCTGGCCTTAACGATTCGGCTAAAAATACAATCCGTACCTTAAGCCATCTTTCTGCTGATTATGACATCATCATTCCTTCTCCTGAGGATCGGCCTCACGAGCCCCCCTCTGATTACTACACTTTTTATTTTGATCAGATTGAAGGGGGGCTTCGATTTCCCATCCCTGACTTTTTTTTACAACTTAGTAGATACTATCACTTAAACCTTAGTCAATTTGCTCCAAATGCCTTTCGCCTCCTCTGTTCTTTTGTAGTTCTATTCCGAGCTTTAGGACTAAGGTTAGACTGCTTCTCCCTTAGTCATTTCATGATTCCTAAAAGATCTAAAGAAGGACCTATTTACTTTTCTGCTCGTCCTGGATGTAAATTTTTGGATGGGTACCCCTCAAGTAACAAATATTGGAAAAACTATTATTTTTTTATTAAACCTCCTCGTCCCTGGTCAATGTTCTCCCGTTGGCGTGATCATCTCCCCCACTTACCTTCTCCACCTGATGGGTTTCGGAGGAGCCCTTTATTTACCGAGGTGAGGTCGGTGATCGGGTCGAGGTGTTTCAATATCTCTCGTCTTTTATCTGAGGATCTCTTATGTCACTGTGGTCTGAGCTTGGCAAATGTACCCTTGAAGGGGATCTTCGGTAGATAAAATAAAACTTACTTCTTTTTATTATATTGTCTTCCCCTTGTTATGGTATCTAATCATGAATGCCTACATTTCTTCAGTTGATAGAATCATGAATGCCTCTATCTTGAAAGCGGCTGCTAAGAAAAAAGGAAAAACCAGTTCAACTACTGCTCCCGAGTCTACTGTTCCTATTGTAACCATTGCTGTATCAGGGGAGAGCGAGGCTATTGGGACTTCTTTAAAGCGTAAGAAAAAATCTGCCCTTCCAAAGGTGATTACTGACTTGACTGTGGAACAGGGAGCTTCAATTCCAGAGGAGGAACCTTTAAGGCAAGTCAAACCCCGTACTGAAGTTCCGAGGACTTCGGTGGAGAGATCAAGGGAAAAAGTTTTTGAGTCTTACCATGATGGGATGCGCCTGGTTGGTGAAGGTCCCAGTAATGTAGCTATTTCCCTATTTCGTGACTTAGCCACCCCACCAGATGCTGATTTCATGGCCGACCTGTCTTGGTCCGAGCTGGCTAAAAGGACTTGTAGCAGCGCTGCTGAGGCTTATGATACATCCTCCCTCTGCCCATATATTTACTTATTATTATTATTTATATTTGCTGTATTTTGAGCTAGGATCTTTCATTTTTTATTTAGACCATCCTCCTACTGGGTGAATTCTCCTCGCGAGCCAACAACTTTCGTAGGCAATCCTTGAGGGATTCTAAAACTTTTGAAGCTAATAACGCTGAGCTTCAACGTGCTTTCAATGACCTTAAAGTTATCCATGAGCAAGAAATAGCTAAGTTGAAGGAGCAATCAGACACGTTCAAGGCCCAACTTGAAGAATCTCAAAAGAATGCCAATCTTTATAGCAAGGAGTTGGAGGGAACTCGTCGAGCTCTAGAAGCATCTCGGGAGGTCGCCGAAGTGGCTACTCAAGAGATGGAAGTGTTTAAAAAGAATTGGGAAGAGGCAGAGGCAAGAGCTTCCCAATCAAAAGCCAGCTTTCAAGATGAATTCCTCAAGTCCTCTGAATTTACAGATTTATGTGGGGAGAAGGCCTATGGGTATTTGGAGATTGGGTTCAAAGGGTGTATCTCTCAATTCAAAGAGGCAGGATATCCTCCCGAAGGAACTTCTTCAGATTTTTTAGATTTTGATCGTGCTCTCCAGAACCTTCCTCCTGATGTTTGAGATTCCTTTATCTTGTAATGTTCCCTGTGAGGGCAGACGATGTTTAGCTTTTCATATTTGCACTGTAATTATTTGAGACAGTGACTTATGTTAAACTATGAACATGTTTCGTACTTATATCAATCTGAAAGTTAGGAGTTTTGTTATAAATCTGAGGTTCGAATTATAGAATGATTGGTCAAAAAACACTATCTGATTGCTAATCAAGACCTGCCACGTCCTTTTATTTAAGAGATCAATCCAGCTAGTGATATTTATTCTTGTTATCTTTGGAGATCGGACAAATCGGAAAGTTCTAATCTCGAATGTAGCTTGTAAAGCTTTATTGAAATTTATAAATTCTTTTTGTCTTCGGAGGTTGGAAGAATTTGTAAAATTCTAAACTTGTATATAACTTATAAAGTTTTATTGACTCGCAATCTTTTAACGTGGGAGGTCAGATGAGCTCGTAAAGCTCTCACCTCGGATATAGCTTGTAAAGCTTTATTGAGACTTGTAAAGTCTTTTTGTCTTGGGAGGTCGGATGAGCTCGTAAAGCTCTGACCTCGGATTCAGCTCATAAAGCTTTATTGAGACTCGTAAAGTCTTTTTGTTTTGGGAGGTCGGATGAGCTCGTAAAGCTCTGACCTCGGATTCAGCTCGTAAAGCTTTATTGAGACTCGTAAAGTCTTTTTGTCTTGGGAGGTCGGATGAGCTTGTAAAGCTCTGACCTCGGATTCAGCTCGGAAAGCTTTATTGAGACTCGTAAAGTCTTTTTGTCTTGGGAGGTCGGATGAGCTCGTAAAGCTCTGACCTCGGATTCAGCTCGTAAAGCTTTATTGAGACTCGTAAAGTCTTTTTGTCTTGGGAGGTCGGATGAGCTCGTAAAGCTCTGACCTCGGATTCAGCTCGTAAAGCTTTATTGAGACTCGTAAAGTCTTTTTGTCTTGGGAGGTCGGATGAGCTCGTAAAGCTCTGACCTCGGATTCAGCTCGTAAAGCTTTATTGAGACTCGTAAAGTCTTTTTGTCTTGCGAGGTCGGATGAGCTCGTAAAGCCCTGACCTCGTATATAGCTTGTAAAGCTTTATTGACAATTGTTTTTTGAAGAAAATACTTCATTTTTCTTGTATTATCAAAGAAAAAACAGGAATTTATTACATCATAAAAAGAAAAAAACAACATTAAGCATAGTATTTGCGAAGATGATAAGCATTCCAGGGCCTCTTCATAACTTTTCCCTCCATGTCTTTTAAGTAGTAAGCACCTGAACTCAATTTTTCTACCACCTTGTAAGGACCTTCCCACTTTGGATCTAATTTCCTGATCTCCACATCCTGCACTTTCTTTAAAACCAAGTCCCCTACTTGAAAACTCCTTTGGATGACCCGTTGATTGTAGGCCCTTGTTACCCGACTTCGGTAAGCTTCCATCCGAAGAGCAGCTGCTTCTCTTGCTTCTTCAATGAGATCAAGGTCAATAGACCTTTTTTCATCATTTGAATCATCATAATGGATTATTCTGCATGACTGAGCTCCGATCTCTACAGGAAGGACTGCTTCATTTCCATATACTAAACTGAAAGGAGTCTCGCCAGTTCCTGTCTTGGAAGTGGTTCTGTAAGACCATAAAACACTAGGGAGTTCCTCCACCCAATTGCCCTTTGCTCTTCCCAATCTAGCTTTGAGAGATTGTACCAAAGACCTATTGGTAACTTCTACCTGGCCATTACTTTGAGGATAAGCTACTGAAGTGAAGGCCTACTGTATCTTCATCTCTTCGCACCATGCTTTCATCAATGAGCCTTGAAATTGCCTACCATTATCGGAGATTAATTTTCTTGGTACGCCAAACCTGCAAACAATATTTTGCCATATAAAATCTAATATCTTTTGTTCTGTAATCTTAGCAACAGCTTCTGCCTCCACCCATTTAGAGAAATAGTCAATAGCTACAATTAAGAATTTCTTTTGGGCTGGTGCTATGGGGAAAGGACCAACGATGTCAATTCCCCATTGGTCAAAAGGGCAAGCAGCTACAATTGCTCTCATCATAGCAGCAGGTTGGAGTTGAAGCCTGGCATGTCGCTGACAACTATCACATGTTCTGACAAGAATTGCGGCATCTTTTTGAATGGTTGGCCAGAAATAACCAGCCAGGACAACCTTCCGAGCTAATGATAGCGACCCAAGATGATTACCACAACATCCCTCATGGATTTCCTTTAGCACGTAGCCCGAGTCCGTCGGACCCAAGCATCTGAGCAGAGGTCGGGAAAAAGATCTTTTGTACAATATTCCTTCTAGGAGCAAGAAGCGCAAACATCTTTGCTTTAACCTATATGCTTTCTTAGAATCATTGGGCACGACCCCCCTTTGTAGGAAACCCAAAATATCAGCCCTCCAATCATCTTCCTCCAAATCAGGAGCTTTAGGAATAGAGAAAGGGCTTAACTCAATTTGTGATATGATTTCCCGATCTTTCCATCTGTATAACGAGCTTGCCATTTTAGCTAAGCTATCCGCTTTATCATTCTTTTCTCTAGGAATTTGCTCAAAAATTGTTTCCACGAAGAAATCTTTAGCCTTTTCAATCACCCGAGCATATTCAACAAGCTTCTCATTTTTTATGTCGTAAACACCATTCATTTGTTGAGACACTAGCTGGGAATCAGAAAAGATATGGATCCTAGTAGCTCCCACATTTCTAGCTGCTCGCATTCCTGCTAAAACAGCTTCATACTCTGCTTCATTATTAGAAGCTCGGAATTCCAATCTGACTGCAATCTTGATTTCATCTCCTTGGGGGGATATTAAAATTACTCACACTCCACTGCCTTCCTTAGAGGAAGATCCATCCACATAAATCTTCCAAATCTCTCCCTGCTCAGGTCTTATAGTCTCAACAATAAAATCGGCCAAAGCTTGAGCTTTAATAGCTACTCGAGGTTCATAATTTATATCATATTCTCCTAGCTCAGTTGTCCATTTCACGAGTCGTCCTGATACTTCAGCTCGATTTAATATTCTCCCCAACGGGCTGTTGGTGAGTACGGATATCGGATGCGAAAGAAAATATGGTCTTAATCGTCGAGCGGTCATTACCAATATCAGAGCTAACTTTTCAATCTCCATATATCGTAGCTCCGCTCCTTTCAGCGCATGAGATATGTAATATATAGGTTGTTGAACATTATCCTCTTGCCTGATGAGCACCGAGCTAATAGCCTCCTCTGTTGCTGACAAATAAACAAATAAACGTTCTCCAATCTTCGGCTTGGTTAAGATCGGGAGCTCAGCCAAATATTTCTTAAGATCTTCAAACGCAGCTCCGCATCTTTCATCCCATTCAAACTTTTTGGCCCTCCGAAGGACTTGAAAAAATGGCAGACTTCGATGAGCTGACCTGGATATAAAACGAGAAAGGGCTACAATCCGACCTGTCAATCTTTGTACCTCTTGCAGATTTTTAGGAGGTAACATGGATTGTACCGCTTGCACTTTCTCTGGATTAGCTTCAATCCCCCTTTCTGTTACGATATAACCCAAAAACTTCCCACTCTTCACCCCAAAAAGACATTTTTGGGGATTCAACTTTAAATTGAACGATCGTAACGTTGAAAAAGTTTCTGTGAGATCTGAAATGAGGTCATCACCCGACTTTGATTTTACTAAAATATCATCCACGTAAACCTCTATGTTCCTTCCTATTTGCGCCGCAAATACCTTATCCATGAGTCTTTGGTATGTAGCTCCCGCATTTTTTAATCCAAAAGGCATTACTACATAGCAAAATGTCCCATCTGAGGTAATGAAACTTACCTTATCTTGATCTTCCTGAGCCAATGGGATCTGATGATATCCCTGGTAGGCATCCATGAAACACAAGTATTGATACCCTACTGTAGAATCCACCAATTGATCAATCCGTGGCAAAGGATAGCAATCCTTAGGGCAAGCCTTATTAAGATCCCTGAAGTCGACGCACATTCTCCACTTTCCTGAACTCTTGGGCACCAAGACCACATTTGATAACCAAGTTGGGAATTGTACTTCACGGATATGGCCAGCTTGGAGTAACTCATCCACCTCCTTTCTAATTAACTTATCCTTCTCTGTACCAAAGTGCCTCTTCTTTTGTTTTACAGGTTTTACACCAGTAAGGATGTTCAGGCGATGCTGCATAATAGTGGGATCTATTCCTCTGACCTCCCGAGCTGACCATGCGAATACATCCTCATGAGTTTTTAGGAACGCAATTAACCTGACTCGGACCTCCTGGCTTAGTTCTTTGGCAATCTTAACCATCTTTAAGGGAGAACTGAGCTCCACCAAATCAGGTTCTTCATCCGCACATTCCAGTGTTAACTTTTCCGGGTTTTGTTCTGGAGGCTTTCCTCCTGCTATTGCATTGACCTGGAGCTTTGATCTCTTGCTTTCCTCTTTTACTTCACTCATATAGCAGTTTCGAGCAATCTTTTGATCCCCCTGTAATACACCAACTTCCGTGCCCGATGGAAATTTTAATTTTTGGTGGTAGGTGGAAGAAATTGCTCGGAAATCCTTCATAGCAGGTCGGCCAATTATACCATTGTATGAAGAAGGAGCATCTACTACTGTAAAGTCAATCATTTTTGTAACTCTCCTGGAGTCATTTCCCATTGACAAAGGGAGGGTAATTTGACCCATAGGCTTAATAGCGTGCCCGGTAAAGCCATAGAGAGGTGTTCTGATTGGTTCAAAATGAAAACCTTCTATCTGCATTTGATCCAAAGTTTCTTTGAACAACACATTGACTGAACTTCCTGTGTCCACGAATATCCGAGCTATATCATAATTTGCAATGGTAACTGTGACTACCAGGGCATCAGTATGCGGTGCAATAACTCCTCTTAAATCATTGGGTCCAAAAGATATTATTGGATCAGATTTAAGATTGACTTCCGTCACAATCTCCGAGCACTCTAATCTCCGTCCATGCATTTTGCGAGCTCGACCAGAGTCTCCATCTGTTGCTCCTCCTGAAATCATGTGTATAATTCCTCGGGTTGGATTATTGTGCTCCTGTTCCCTTCTTCCTTTGTCCGTGCTTTTTGGTGAAATTTCCCAACTCCTATGATGGGATTGGTTATCTCGCCGAGCTTCCCGTTTACTATCTTCCCAGACTTGATTTCTTCCTCTTCTGCGTGGACTGTAGGGTTCTGACCTTGTGGTTAATATTGCTTTAATCTGGGGATCCCTTTGAATAATCCTCTCGACCTCTTCTTCCAACCTCTGACATTCATTTGTAAAATGTCCATATTCCCTATGAAATCTGCAATACTTTTCAGAAGGAGGTAAGCGAGGTCCTTTTTCTGCCTTCTTCGGTCTTTCTAACCTCCTCTTTTCATCGCAAAATTCCATAGCCTTTTCTAAACTCATTGTCAAAGGAGTTCGAGTTAGAAGCTGTCCTCTAGCTCTGCCCTGATCATCCCCCCTTTCAAATAACCTCTTCTTTCCTGACTCCACCTTTTCTCTTCTCATTTCTGGTCTCATTTCTACCCTTCTTTGTTTTTGCGCATCCTCCAAGTTAACATATTTTTCGGCTCGGCCCAGTAGATCGTCATAATTCCGAGGGGGTTTTTTTACTAATGATTTAAAAAACTCCCCCGCCTTTAATCCTTGAGTGAATGCATTGATGAGGACATCGGCCGTGGCAGTAGGTACCTCCAATGCTATACTGTTGAACCTTTGCACAAACTCTCGCAAGGACTCTTGTTCCTGCTGCTTCGTAGTGAAAAGATTCAAAGAGGTCTTTTGGTACCTCTTACTACTAGCGAACTGGTTCAAGAAGACAGAACTGAAGTCTTCAAAATTGCGAATAGTATTTGGCTTGAGAAAATTGAACCATTGTTGAGCCGACCTTACCAGTGTGGTCAAAAATACTCGACACTTAACCCCATCTGAGTAACGATGTAATAACGCGGCATTTTCAAACCTCCCGAGGTGTTCCTCAGGATCCGCGCTCCCATCGTATTCTCCAATCATTGGCTGTCGGAAATTCGGAGGAAGATCTTCTCTCAAAATTGGGGGTGAGAAAGGGCTTTCACGTCGAGATGTAGATATTATTTCTCCCCTTTGTTGTCCCAATCTTCTTATCTCTTCCCATACTAGCTCCATTTGATTTGGTAACATAGGTTCAACCATCGGTTGACCAGTAGCTAATTGCTCTGGTTCAACTGGCTGACTTCCCACATTCGTAGGGGGAGGTTGACGTGGTGGATTATTATAACAGGGTGGTATCTGGTTTCCCCTCACCGCCATATCCACTGTCTGAGCAATGTACTGAGCCAACTGCTCCAAAGTGAGATCTCCCACCCTTCTGTTTACTGTAGGCATCTGATCTCCTGATTCTGGTAAAGTATTTTCAGGATTTTCCGATAATTCAGGGGGATTTCTCCCCTCAGATGCTCTCCTTCTCCCGCGTCCTCTTCTTCCTGTCGCCATATCCACGCCTTAGCTCGAACGTTTCCCACAGACGGCGCCAATTGATGCTCCCAAAAAGAGTGATGCTTTTTAAGTATCAATAATAGGTTTAATGACTTCCCTTTATATTCCTCCCTAGACCAGATAATCAGGGACAGATCTTTGAATGACTTGCTAAGATATGAAACAAGATGTTAGAAGGGGCCGGAAGATTTTTCCGGCGTGTCCCCTCCGACGCTCAAGTCAGGCCACGGGAAATATCTGTCAAAATCTGTAAGAGAATAGGTGCTGTATATTGCGTATATGAGAGAAATGCATACCTGAAATCTTGTATTGGTTTGCTATTTATAGAGTTTAACTCAAGAGCGTGCACTTTGGAGCAGTTAGACCACGATTCACACGATTCCCGGGATTTCGGGACATGTCAGTCAACTGATAAAACCACTACTCATTTCCACTTCCGGAAATTTCGGGACGTGCCTGATCAACGTAGACTCGGTCAACATGTTCTTAGAGGTAAGATGCTTGAAACTCAGATGGGAGCTCTGAAAATTAGGTCTTCTGGTCTTGATCCAAGTAGGTCGGTAGGTTGAGGAATTATCTTCTGGTCTTGAAGGTATGACACTCCCGAGGACAAAGTGTTGATTAGGTCGGGAGGTCGGCCCAATGGTATTTCTGAATCAATGTTGAATGATATGTAACTTGATTCAAGTAGGTCGGTAGGTCGGGAAATTATCTTCTGGTCTTGAAGGTATGACACTCCCGAGGACAAAATGTTGATTAGGTCGGGAGGTCGACTGACTAGAATAAGGTGAGGTGAGATCATCCTATTGCGGAGTATCACTTCCCATGGTCAAAATTAAAGTTGGAACTCAAATCTTAAACTATAGGCTGATATATTGAATGTAACCCCAAAAAATGTCAATAAAAATTAAGGATGTTCATACATATGAGAGATGCAGAATAAGATCAATACAAGTTTGTGATATAAGTACATTTTCCAAAGATTTTAGTTTTTTTCAGGACTACCACTCTTAGGTAGTTTATTCACTAGACGAAATCAAACAATAGAGTAACCAGAAAGCATAAGCGGAGATAGAGAACCATCAGTATTTTATACTTTGACATCAAGATTAAGCGAGGACTTCTTAGTCAAATGTTTGTCAATCGTTTTAATTTCTTGTAGACGATCATAATATGGAACACCATTCTAAGTCTGATAAATAGGTTAAATGCTTGAGAAGATTACTGTTCTTCACACCCTTCTTTTTTAAGATCTGTTAGTCTCTTGCCATACAATTATGGCTTGTGTAATATATTTTCTAGTGTAAAATAATGTTTCTGTTTAAAAAATTATCTATTTCTCGACCCTATATAATATATCAACCATGCCACTTTGAAATTGAATGATGAGCTTCTTGACTCTATGAGATAAAGATTGTGCATGCCATTTTCCAGCTTTCTGTCAAGTGTTTGGTTATCTCCAAATTACTGATGTCTTCTAGTGGATGAATTATTATATTACTTACAATTTTATCTTTGAAACGGTATTACATCTGCATTAAAAAAATTTACATCGATCTTAATTTAATTTTCGCTTTTCTAAAGTTTAAAATGAACATATAGCTTAAATGTGTATGTTGTAGCTTAATGTTGGCCAATTTCAAGGCAAAATTAATTAAAATGCTTTACTATGATGATAAAATAATGGGCACAATGTTGAGCGGGGAGTTGATGGATCGAGTGATACATTGTCCCACATTCTTTATCTGTTTCTGGTTCCATGTAACCACTCCCGTGGTCTGTGAGCATACCTTTTCAGAATTACCTAGAGATAGATCTCCTCTTTGGAAAGAAATTTCTAGTCTGAGAATCAACTGATTATATTAGACATAAATCAAATTGGCTATAGGGCATTTGCGCATTGTCCCTTGCTCTATAATTGGATACTGTTCTTAAGAACATATGTTTGATATAGTTAGCATTCTTCCATTGAAGTTCTTGTACCAGATTTGCATACTGCTTGCCGAGATTTTAGTAACTTAAGGTGGTCAACAATCAAAGATAAGTTGCAGTTGAAGCTCTCAAGACCATGATCAAGCGCGTTGAGAATTTGGTTATTTTGTTCCCCATAGGTGCAACTCTGGGAGAAGGAACTGGTTCAACTATGTCAGATGACGAGGATGACCTACAAATAGATTTCTCATTAGATAAGTCCATAGCTGATGGTCATGACTTGATGGGATTCGGTCCATTGCTTCCAACTGAATCAGAGAGGGCTTTAATGGAGAGAGTGAGGCAAGAACTGAAAATTGAGCTGAAACAGGTGAATTTCTTTTAATAAAAAGATGTTCCAAAGTGTTGAGAATTTCCCACATTCGGAGGTTAGAAGTTATGCTAGCTATCTCCACTCATTGTCAATTGGTTTTGAGTTGGAACCCATGTATTCTTAACATAGTATCAGAGCCAGGTTTCTCATGGCTACTCCGTCCATGGCTACTCTGCTCGCATGCTCACCGTTACCCGCGTTATAAGTCCACGTGTTTGACTTATATAATGTCACACGTGAGGGGGCGTGCTGTGCTGAGAATTGTCCACATTGGGAGTTTAGAAGTTATACTAGCTTTTATAAGATACATGAGCTACTCCACTCATTGCCAATTGGTTTTGAGTTGGAGCCCATGTATTATTAACACAAAGCAGGTAACTTTGGCAGATTATAATGTAATGAATGCAGTTTGATCTAAGATATTTTTTTCAGGGATTTAAGTCGAAAATTGAAGACGTGAGAGAGGAAATATTAAGAAAAAGAAGGGCAGGAAATTACCTGGTGACACAACTACTACTCTGAAGAACTGGTGGCTGCAGCATGCAAAGTGGCCTTATCCAACTGTAAGTGTCGTTTCTAGATACCATGTTTCTTGGAATCTCAAAATCAGCTTCTTTGTCCCACTGAGAACCTATAAATGTCCGGCAAAATAATGTCAGAACTTTTTACAGACGACTGGTGACTATCTATAATACTGTATGCTTAAACGGTAGCAAGTCTTTGTTGAAGGTTTTATGGCCATGACTATCTATATGTTTAGACATTATGAAATCTTTGCTGATTCACTCATAATTCTCTATGGGATTATCTATCTTAGGTGTCGTATATTTGTAGGGATCATGATTCTTTAAATACTTAAAACCATGAATCATTGAAATCTGGTTAAATATTTATTATGCATAATTCTGATAAAGATAAAAGAACCATAAGTCAAAATCTATATAGATAAATCGTTTATGGTATCTGCTGATTCACGTATAATTCTGATAAGCTGCAGGCTGCAGCAGTCTGTGTGCCATAGCCGCACTTTAGTCAGTGACAATAACATATTAATAGACTCAAGAAAACACAGTGATTAGAATCAAATAACCCTGAAAAGTATGGTGTAATTTTACCACTCTTGCAGGAAGATGACAAGGCAACGCTTGAGGAGCAGACAGGGTTGCAGCCCAAGCAAATAAACAACTGGTTCATCAACCAACGCAAACGAAAGCGGCTCACAGTCAGCTACATCTCTCCAGTCCAATCGCAAGAGATGAAACCTTGATGACACATCTTGTATTTGAATACATATATGTGTACATAACTGAATTTTAGGCAATCTGTGAATCAAATTTCAGCGTGACAAACCGTGGAAATAATGGAAAGTAATACTTAATTTTGTGGTAGATGAGGTGAGGTTGGGGTGATACATAAGTATACGTGTTGCTACATATATTTTGTGTAAGAAAACTTGCTAACGAGTTGCTTGTAAGAACTGGTGTCACTTTATCTTACATAAAGTGTACGACTTTACATAGTCATACAAATTTGACAGAAAATTGTGTGAGATTTCCCTAATTACGTTCCTCAACTCAAATTAACAAATACTAGTACCACACGTTATGCTTTGGGTGTACAAAATATTTGATAAAACGTAATTACCTCAACATCTTTTCAGTCTTTTTCGATTTTCACTAACACAAATTAAATGAGATGAAATTAAATAATTAATAAAATATATTCATATACAATTTCTTATTATTAAAATATGTAGTTTACCCATGTGGTTTTCAAAATAGATAATTTACTGTGATTTGCAAAAATAGCATACATTGATAGGGTGTTTGCATTTATTCACAAACGATACGGGTAAACTGAATTTCACAAATTACATGAGGGTAAACTGTCTATTTTCAAACCACAGAAAGGTAAACTACCTATTTTGAAAATCAAATTGGATAAACTGCATATTTTCAAACAACATGAGTGTAACCTGCATATTTGGAAAAATCACTGGGGTTCGTTGCCAATAATCCTTTGTAAAATAAATAGATTAAAAAAAATAGGTTAATGATTTTGCTGCACCAATTATATATTTCAAAAAATTCATGTATCTGCCTCTCTCACTGCAGTGTGCTTGGGCCAAAAGGTCACAAATTCAAGTCACGTATCTGATTCTCTCAGTTTGAGCATGCCGCACCAGGTTTGCGTGGTGAGGTTTACATGGCTGACGTGATTTGCAGGCATTTATTATCTAAAACTACTTTATATAGTTAAATTTATTAGCTTCAAGACACCTAGCCCTAAATGCCTAGAAGAACCTCTCGCTTAATTAAAAGAGAACGATTTAAGTATTAAGTAGGATACTATATTAATTTCCACACAAAAATATACAAAAATATCCTAATTTTGATTAAAATGAAAAATGATGCAAAAATTCATTTGGCAAATCAAAAATTTATGGCCATTCCACAAAAAAAAAATTAAGTCTCAAACAAAAATAATATAAATCAGACGACACAAAAATAAAGATTTAAAAATATCTTAGTCGGCCTAATATGGTGATTCCAACTTGTACATTCCGTTTGAATAGATTCCTTTTGCTGACAAAGTATTATTAAAATGACACTTTCAGTATTTTACAACTCTGTGCTGTCCAAATATTTTTAAATAAATTAACTGCATTATTTATTAATTTGTTTACACTATCAAAATTTTTTTTTTTGTTGTTGTTGTTGATATTAAGGTGTGGGGGATGGGAGGTCTCATGTAGACCTCCCCTCCGCACTCAAGTTGAGCAGGTGTGCCATGACTCGTGGCAGTTTACGCTCTCATTTTGAACTTGAGCCTTATGTACACACTTATCTAGCACGTTTATCACACTTAAAACTATTTGCCTGCAATTTAATACATAAATAAATCTTGGAGATACATATCATTTGCATTATCTTCTTTTAAGATCCATGAGGAAACCCACAGATAAGAAAATAAAATGGACAAAGGGAATTCTACTTAGCAATAAACAACAACTACTAAGTCTTTAATCCAAATGGGGTTGGTCGGCTCTAATTTCCAATAAACCAAAAAGGAAAAAGAAAAAGAAACTCAATCATTTCCTTGTACTTGACAATGAAACGAGGTTATTTTTGTACGTGCCAAAACAAGTAGACACAGGAAAACACAACCCATTCAGACTTCAGTGACCATTGGCGAGGGTACCGTTCTCATTAGCTTTCTTGGAGTAGAATCGTCTGTACTTGGAATCAACTTCGGTGAGATAATACGTGCCTGGAGCAAGAACACTACAATCCTTGCTTGTTACGAAGTCCTTGCCTCCGTACCTATGCTCCATCACCTTCATGGTTTCGACAAATTTTTCGGGAGGGAACTGCGGGATTTATGATCATTCATATATTAGAAAACCGGAAAATATTGATTCCAAATATAGTAAAATGCACCAAAATGTATAATATATGTCTTGGTGGATTAAATTTTAAGTGAAGAAGAAACTGGAAGAAAAATAAATTGGCCTACCTCCAGTCTTGACTTCAACTTCCCTGATATATTCATTACGGATGCAATGTTCGACAAGTTAAAGGGGTGTTGAGCCTCGTTAAGACGGACAGAAAACATGGTGGACGAGAGACCACTCCCATAGGAAAACAACATCACTCTCTGTCCAGCCTGAAATTAAGGGGAAAATATCAATTCAAAGATTTGCAAATTTGTCAAAATTGTTAAGGCCATAAGAATTCTAAAAGAGCGTATTGGTTTGTACTTTACCAGTGCCCTATGTTGATTGTGAATAAGGGATGCAAATGCGGCATAAATCGATGCAGTGTACATGTTCCCAACTTGCTTCGGTACTAGAGTGGATGGCTGCACTTTTGCATCATAAAATGGTTTTGCAACTAGTTGGGACGCCTGTAGATAGAGTAAAGTTAGGACGGAAGACAAATTTTGGCTAATGGAAATTTTTTAATAATTCGAACCTTCTCAAGATCACGGCTTTGGTAGCTTTCGTCACTGGTTAACGATGAAAATGGTGCCAGTTTTTCCTTTGCGGACTCGTCAATAGAACTGAAATCCAATATCAGACAAAACAATCAAGCAGAAACCTTATAAGCAGATTACTGCTCGATCAAATACAGAGAAAATATTTACCTAGCGGTCCTCAAAAATCATTGAATAGCAGTCGAGCGAAGCTTTTCTGTACTAGCTGCATGTTTCAAGTAAAATGTTAACAAAAACTTAGATCCAGTTAATTTATAATTTCAAGAAGAAAAGAAAAGAATTTTAAAAAACAAACTTCTTGTAGGAGACCCTTGTTCTACATGAACTACCTTATTATATGGAGAATGAAATACAAAGTAGTCAACATCGGCAACCGAAAATTGCTTGCCCTCAAGCTTTTCATACCTATATACATACTATGCAGTTAAGAAACAGGTGATAAAATTTGAGCAGGGATTGGCGGAAATGTTCAAACAAAACTTACTTGTCACATAAGCTTTTGTAACAAGAATCCAGTGCCATAAGGTAACAAGTCTGAGAAAGTTTGCCATCGACAACCTACAAACATAACATTAATTGCATGAAAAACGAAAAACGAATAGGAATATAATTCTGTGATTCAATGTACCACCGAAAATATTCATGATGCCAAATAAGGTCCCGGTCAGATCAAGAGAATTTAATCAGTTGCAAGTATTGCAAAATGATTAGCACAATCTAAAAGGGTAATAAAAGCATTTTCCAACATAAGATGGCTTGTTACAAAAGTTGGGAGGGCGGACTTTTAGTTTGCATTTTAGATGGAAGGACTTGATTTAGATGAAGATTTTGATTTGGGCAATGATTTGAATGATGGATTTGAAATGACACCCAAATACATTTCAAATGCCAGTACATTTAACTAAATCGATAAATTTATCAAAACAATCAAATGGAATCATTCCAAATACCCCCTTACGGGATTTAACAAATAAATACTTGGAAAAATCCTAGTGAGGACAAAATACAATGCACGAAGTATATACATGATTGTTTCATAGTCATAATGGTCCTTAACAATTATTTGCCCGAACGGACCCATGTAGAAATTCGACCTTGCATAAGGTCTATATAATGAGGCAATGGTTTAGGTGCAAAAGAATGCACACTTTTGATTGTAAAAACAACTAAACAAAGGAGGTGGTAGAGGTTAAGAGGATTACCGGATATTCACTGGCAAGATCGGGCTTGTAAAAATCATAAGCATGAGCCATGTGACTTGCCCTGAGCTTACTTTCAAAAGAAATAGGTGCATTTGGCCCTATAAGCATAGCAATCGCAGCAGCTCCACCAGTTGGTCTAGCTGGTCCCTCAGCATAGACCTATTACAAAAGCAAACTTAATTATTGTTTGTTTTAGCACCAACGTTTACGAAAGACAAGAGTGACCTATAAACTTCAATGAGTTTTTAAATAAGTACCACCTCCTATGTCCTGAAGTAAATGTTAATCTAGAATTGGAAAATATGCGACGATAATTGTCATACCGCACTGTCTGTGCAAACAACAAGGCCGTATCGTCCATCCCATGAACTACTTTCCACCCAATTCACACAGTTAAACAAAGCAGCAGTTCCTCCATAGCACGCGTTGGTTGAATCAACACCTTCTATGTCAGTATTTCCACATTTCTGTTCAGTCACAAGGACAAGACATGGAATGAATATATGTTGTACTATTATAACATAGATAAACAACAGCAGAAGGGGGAAGGAATTATGATAATAGATGAAGATTCTTGTTATTTTTAGTTGAGATGGGAGAAATGACTGCCTTCCCCTGCTGTGAGGTCTGTATCGGCCATCAAGAACCACCAAATTGAGAATTTCTAAGCATCTGGTGGCTCTTTGTGGACCGTAAATGTTATGATAAAGGTTGTGTTTCCATAAGATACATGTAATATTCAACAACTAGACACTCTAAGGTAAATGCTCAGATCACACGCTTCAATACCTCAAAAATAGGCATCAAGAAGGTTTTAATGGATTTGCTCTTATCAAGTACAGTCTCGCTTCCAACTTCCAGACGACCAATCTGCTTTGGATCTACCCCATACTTCTCAAGAAGTGAAGAGACAGCAGTCAAACTGAAGATCAAAGAGTTAACAAACAGTTACCAGAAAGCAACTAGTAACCAACTAAGTTCACAAAGAGTTAACCACAATAACCTGCCACCAGATTTCTACTTAAAACAATTTTGAAAAACAATCAACAAAAGGTGCAGTTTCCATCCATGAAACCCATAAAGCATTTCACTCCTTTCACAAATCCACTTACAATGACGCAAACCATCTGATATTCATTCTTCATTATATAGTTTCTATCACATACAGTAACATAACAACCTTTAAGAAACAGAAAAACAGCTGCGCCTTTTACATTTTGATTTTTCTCTTGCTTAATTATAAAGGGCACAATTCACAATCAATTTGCCAAAAAGTTAAACCAACTTCATATCAGATAGTCTAATTACAAGTAGCAAAAGGTTTTGGAGTTGGTCGATTATAACTTCAACAACTATGATTGCTTATGTGCTGCCAAGTCCTCTCATACTTTTCAATCTATGCTTATATAAAACCACGGTATAGTCTTGACATGCAATCGGCCAAGGTTCTCAATGATAAATATGGTAAAATTACTTTAAATTCCTCTTTCCCCAGGACACTCTTGAGCATTTGCCAACATTTGCAACAACTGAATAAGTATTAATTATCACAATGGAATTATATTTTTAACAATGTTAATTATTAAGAAATAACTATATGGTTCAATACCCAAAAAAAAAAAACTTGAACTATTTAATTTCTCAAAATCGGTGAAGAGATCTGGGTGAAACACCTCCACTCTCTCTGCTTAGACAGCGGTAGTAAATATCCATAATTTCCTCTTTTTCCCCAATTTTCCAACATTTAATATAGCTGAAGAAGAATTGAATACCTCATGGAGATCACATCTTCAACATCAGAACAAAATGCCATGCATTCTTGGCCAAGCCCAATTGTATATTTACCCTTGCTTGCTCCATCATAAGCCTCAAGCACTTCCTGCAGCAATTACACCATTTTCCATTAAAAAGGCACCGAGATCTGTTTTCCTCCATCGCAAAACAATCAAGAATTGCAGCAAAAAAATATAAGAGAAAAACCAAAGAAAATTTCTGAAAAATGAATCTGAAATTAAAATACAGAGGCGTAAAAAATTATGCGATGCAAATGGATCACAACTTCATAGCTAATAACATCAAAATCAATAGGCTGGTCCACTCTAGCGATTTTCTTCCCCCTTCAACATCATTCCTAAATCCCGTAAAAATTTCTTGAAAATGCCAGAAAAATAGAGACCAACATTAAACAAAATATAAAAAAGACACGCAATCACACACACCACTCTTAACAGACGTATACGTACATGGCACTTTTGATTTTCCGATTCAACTCATCTACAATAAAAATAAACAAATAAAATCCAACCTGCGGGATGCAAGTGGGAGGAAAGTAAATTTCCATGGCGATAATTCCAACGTTCTTGGGTTGCAAGGCCATCTCTCTTTCTTCTACTTTTTCCTCGCTTCAAAAAATGCAGAAAAAACAGATCGAACAACGGGCCAAAAAACACTATTATTTCCTGTGTCTAAATTCAGGGAGCAACGAATAAGTAGGAAAACAGAAGCTGGAGAGAGTATAAATTGGTCGCTGAATCTGATGGCGTTAATGCCTTCTTTATTTATAGGACAGAAAAAAGAATTACTAATAATAATAATATTACCTAACTTGAAGCATTTATTCCATTTTCTTGGCTTTGCTTTCACATTCCCACAAACAGATATAATATTGCATTAATTATTTTTTTAAAAATAATCTTAAAAATATTTATATGCGACTATATTATTAAAAAAATATTTTTAAAAAAAACTATATTTATTTTATCTTAAATCTTAAAATTTCTATTATAAATATTCATATTCTAAATGTTTAGTACAAGAGCACTATATTACATTTCCACTTTTCGAACTAGACAGAGAGATGGACCCTTACAACAAATGTATTTTTCTTTTTTTTATAAAGAAGGGGCTAATTTATTCCACATTTTTATCAAGCGGGTTAGGTTTGAATACCAACAACAATTATAACATTAATAAAAATATTCAAAATTTTGGATTATTTTCAGGTGGCAAAACTATCACATGCAGTGATTCCATTTGTTGAAAGTTTGACATAAATATTCTGAATTATGTACCTGTCAATGAGGACAAATGACCTGTGAGTTACTTGTGACTATTGAATATTGTTGTGAGATCAAATATATAATATATAAAATAATATATATATATATATATATATATATATATATATATATATATATATATATTGTTGGGTTTTGAAAACCCGAATAATCTTGGTTTTGATGTTAACAAAACTTGTTATTGTGTTGCTAACATATTTCATCAAGTGTGCAGTTCATAGATCATAATTAAGAGCTTGATGAATTACAAAGAAGTAGCTTGAAAATATCAAGCTGGACCAAGACTGAAATCTTGTATTTAAAATTTGGCAAGCAAATATTTTTTCCTCTTAGAATACAAAAAAAAAAAAAAAATTGAATCACATTGGTCTAAGATTACAAGTGAATTTAAATAACAAATTCTTTTTAATACCATTATTCTCAAATTTTGAAAAAATAAGCCCAACGATGTCATTATCAAAATGTTAAACGTTGAGGAGGGAAGTCAAGAGGGGTGAGCACAATAGCTCCAAATGCCTGAAAATCATGGCTGTTTTTCGTCATGTAATACATATCTCACGTAATTAAATTTAAAACTCACATTATTCTCATCTTAATATATATTTTATTTTACAAATAAAATCATTATCATTAGTTTTTCTAAATAAATAATAAAATGGAATACGAATAACATAAATTTTCATAACGAAAAATGAAACTCAATTAAAAAACTATACAAATTCAAAATATAATTTATTTATTTCAATGGTTTTATAATTATAGCATGTATTATCATAAGTATAATAACATTAATAGCAACGACCACTATTTCGGACCCTAAAATTCAGACGTCCCTACGTATGTTTCAATTTGAGGAATTTGAGGGCCTCGACCAGTACGCCGTAGATATTTGACATGTGACGATAGCCATAGAGACACGCTATAGCTGCACATTAATGGCGAGATGTCTTGGCTTCGAGCGACTCTGATCATGGAGATAGAGCCAAAGTGGTGGGGACGAAGAAAGACCCCAAACACTATGCATTCAACCTATGGTACTAAAACCCTTATTTATATACTCCAATAGTTCGTCTAATGGCTTTAGATACTCCAAGCCTTGGTATAATCCTTACGAGTCTTAGACCATAGGCATATTATTATCTCCTGCCCTTGGATGGCCTTATATAGCCTATAAAAAACCCATTAAGGCCATATATAGTCATGAAAATGTATCTTTAAAATAATTATAGCTCTGTAAGGTAATCTCATATCGTTAGATAGAATCATTAAGGTGTTCTAGTAGCTACCTCATGGTATGCTACTAGTAGCCTTCAAGGTATTAGGAAATGTTGATCCTTACTCTATTCACTCGTACGAATCGGGAATATCGGGCTCGTAAAATCATAACTCATAGCTTATATGTCTCTATAATACGTACATGCTCCTCGACTAGATGATTATTCACTCCAGTAAGCTCATCTATAGATAGTTAAGTTTTCTTATTAACAGTTGACTAACTCTTTATCTAGCACATTTATTCAATCTATTTGAATTTTATGCATCAATCCAAAGTGGACGATATTATAAAGGCACACAGTCAATGCAAGCAGTGTATAATATGGTTTAGCATCCAATACATTTGTGTGGGTGTCTTACAAAAAAGTCAAATGTTTTAACATTAAAATCTTTTCCCATCATACTTAATTTTTTTTAAAAAAAAAATAAAGAGGAATTTAATTGCGAAAAGTTTGACAAAAACCAAGTTTCTCAAATGATAGAAATTTGAGATAGTATGAATCCACTACTTATTTTCAATGACAATGCCTGTGTGACTTGCAAATGTCGACAAATTGACTTTGGTTGGTAATACCTCACTGAGCCTAACACACACATTATCAGGCCATGGATTCTCATTAATAAGTCTTTTTATATATTAATTTTTATATTTTTACATATTATGTGTGGAAAACAATAACTTTTTTTTTCTCTCCCTCGTATGAAAATAGACTTTTGGGAAGCAAAACAATATAGTTTTTTTCTTTATAATACATTTATTTGAATATGTACACAGTAGACATAAATGCATAGTTATACAATTATATACATATTTGAAACTATATTATATTTAAATTATATTAGGCTTATAATGATTTTAAATGATATTTATTTCAATTCATATTATATTAATATAATTTCGTCCAACAAATCCAAATGATAAATTTGAAATGGTTGATATTGTATTCAAACTACGTGGAGCATGAATGCTAACAGGCCAGTACCCGGGCCATCTGTAAATTGTACAAGTTTAGGGCATCTGTCAAATGGGCCCAAATGACTGATAGCACTCGTACAATTTGAGTTAAGACAAGACGGCCCTTGAGCAAACCAACCACATCAGCATTAGTTTCAACAGTAATATAGATTTCTTATATGAAGATATTCGATCGGAAATAGGTGTAGTTTGTATAGAAGAGAAGATGTAAGAAAATCACTTACGTTGGTTTGGTCACGTACGACGCATGCCCAACAATGTACCTGTGAATCAAAGTGGAGTCCATGGATTTCGGTCATTTCATGAGAACGAGAGGACGACCGAAGAAAACATGTCTCGAAGTTATACGCAAATACTTGAAGTTCAAGGGGATTAAATAAGATATTCTGATCGATAGAAGCGCTTGAAGAAGACTATGTATCCGACCCGACTTGATTCTTATTGTTCATGTTTCCTAACCCAATTTTATTGAGATTAAAAGTTTAGTAATAGTAGTTGTTGTTGTTGTAGATTTCTTATAAATTGTACATATTTTTTTCGAGAGAAATAACAGTTCGATGTTTCTGAAGAAAAGAAAGACTATTTTACTTGAACCATATTTTGTGAGTGAATTAAGACATTAATGAATATTTCATTTTTATAGCAAAATCTAAACATATTCCTGAAGAAATTTGAACATTGAAATTTTCCTCACTATAGTTTAATTTTCATGATGATTCACTTTTCATTTAAAAAAATAAGAATAACAACCACACATATCATGGAATCGAAGAATGGGGTGAATGAGATTCCTTGCTACTTTAGCTTTTTAAAATGAGTTTGAAAAATAAAAGAGTTTTGCGCTTTGCGGAAGCCTTTAGTCAATCGATAAATAAAAAGAACAAAATAAATAAATGTGTAAAGGAAATAAATCAATAAAATAACAAGGATATTTGTTATAGAAGTTCGGCGATGAATCGCCTACGTCTCCTCTTCCCGGTTAGATAACCTCCAACCGAGGTTCCACTAGAACAATTGGTCTTGGCCTTGAGGGCTCCAAGTTAGCCACAACACAACTCTTCCCGAGTTACAAAGCTATTCCCGAGCACACTACTCTTCCCGAGTACACAACGCTCTTCCCGAGCACAATACTCTTTCCGAGTACACAAAGCTCTTCCCGAGCTACCAACACTCTTCACGAGTCTTCTTGGCCTTAAGAGCTCCAAGGATAGCCACAACACATGCACCAACTTCACTTGTTGGCGACTTTATAATTTTCCAACTTGCTTTGGTGTTGAAGGACCTTTACAATAAAACCAACAAACACCTTCACGGTGTACTCACACAAAGAAACACAAGACTCTAACAAAGACAAGAATTACAAGCTCCAATACAACAACAATGTATGGAGATTGCAATGCAATATGAATTCAAAATGATTAAGGCTTTGTAGAAGTTTGTAGGCTTGTTTCTTTGCTTCAAAATGCTCCAAAGCATCAATATTTATAGTGTAGGAGGCCCCCTAGGCTCCTACTAGCCGTTGCTACACAAAAGGCTGAAATCACTCCATCATCGCCTCAGCCATCGCCTCAGGCGATCTCCATCGCCGCGCCACAACGGTCAGCATTTTTCATGGATCGCCTCAGGCGATCGGTGGATCGCCTCAGGCGATCAGAGGCAAAAATCAAGGCCGTAGCCTCAGCATGTCCAAAATCTTCATCGCCTCAAACGAACCAGCAATCGCCTCAGGCGTTCATGCCATCGCCTCAAGCGTTCAATGCCATCGCCTCGGGCGATCTCCCCCTGCGCGCATGCCCGCGCATGCCTCGGAATCGCTTCAGTCGATGTGCGGGGCGATGTCGCTCCTGGCTGCCATCGCCTGGGGCGATCCAGGCCAGAATGTGCATAATCGATTTTCTTCATTCCAAACCACTTTTCATCACTTAATCTGCACACTAAGAAGATGCATTAGTATAACAAACACAAGTTTTGTTGATCATCAAAACTCAAAGATTGACCGGGGATAATTTAACGCATTAAACGCAACTATGCGTTTAAGGATCAACAATCTCCCCCTTTTTGATGATCACAGAACTTGATAAACTTGAATAAGTAATATGCATGAAATGTGAGTAAAGATGACTCCCCCTTAACAATTGTATAACACATACAAGTTAAACAAGTAAACCATTAAACAAAACACTCTCCCCCTCAAACCATGCATACACAAGCTCTCCCCCTTAAACTATGCATGTATTAAGGTTCAAGTTTATCACAAAATTCTCCCCATTTTTGTGATAATCAAAAAGCATAAAATTTAAATAAACATAGCTCAACTATGTTGACACATAGCCATAATTTAACAATTTTACACATGGTCCTCACCAAGCATGTAATAGCTATTAGATCAAATCAATTAATGAAATACACATGCGTTTAAGGCACTCAACCATGAATTTTAAATGTGCAAAATGTGCATATGTTCTACCATGAGTTCATGCACTTATGCCCAAAAAGAAATTATAATTCTCAAACCAACATTTAATAAGATTATTAAGGTCATGATAGTATTAGGGTATCTAACCACTTATAGCATGCTTAATCAAATAGTTGCACAATTCCACATAACATATTCAAATTTGAATCAAAGACATATCAAGATACTTACTATAAAAAGATAAGCATACATCATGCAATAGAACAATTTATATGTGCATATGCTAAGGGGTATTCCATTTTACTACAATGAATATTGAGCTTCAATATTTATTGGTCACAGTTAATTTGTGCCAATTAAATTTTGAATTGCTCTCTTAATATGTATAAAGTAAATTTTACCCTCGATGACAAGAGTTCGTTCTTGTCATTGGTCCAACGCCTCGCGCCTCTTCTATGGTGGTGAATATAATAAACTCTTCCTTTGAGTTGCTTGGCCCTTCATCCTCCATCCCATTGTGGTTCCTACAAAATAAATTTACAATAGGAGGATCTTTGGTACCCATTTGATTTTTGGGTCCTTGATGGTTAACTTTCAATTGCACCTTTAGAATCCATTTCCACCTCTTGTTAGGTTGGTATTGGATTCTAGCAAACCTACACTTATTCTTAATGTGGCCAATTTTACAATAATAGTTACAAGTAGGAGGATCATGCTTTGCTTTGGCCAACAAGCTAGAAAAAGTTTTTGATTTGCTTGAGTAGCCTAACCCGGCTTTGTCAAAGCTACAACGTTGTAAGCCAATCAATTCACTCATCTTTTGGCTACTTTCACTATATTTGCAAAAAGATATCTTTAAAGAATTTAATTCATTTTTCAATGAATTATTTTCTTCATCTTTCTTAGCAATCTCATGTTTGAGTAATTTGTTACTCATCTTGGTTTTGCCAAGAGCATCAATAAGTTCATGATAGGAATCTAATAATTCATTAAATGAAGGTACCTCATCGTCGCTTTCATCTCCTTCATCTCCAAGAGACATTAAACAAAGATTTGTGACTTCTTCTTCATCGGAGTCGATATCACTCCATGTGGCTATAAATGCCTTCTTCTTCCCTTTGTCCTCATTTTTCTTCCTAGGACATTTGTTAGCATAATGGCCTATTTCTTGACAATTATAACAAGTTACCTCATTTTTGGATTCTTGTTTGGTAGCACTTGAGGCCTTTGGCTTGTTATGTTTGTTGAAGAGCTTCTTGAACTTCTTTGTGAACAAGATCATCTCTTCATCATCATCATCATCTTCTTCATCATCGGAATGGTCTTTCCTTCCAACCAAGGCAATCCCATTTCTTATAGATCTATCATCATCCTTTATGCCTTTCCTTGTTGATACTTCAAGTTCATGAGTCACCAATGTGCCATGAAGCTCATCAAGGTCATAAGATGCACTTTCTCCTTTGTTGGACTCAATGATGGCGGTTCTCTTCGCATCCCATTCCTTTGGCAATGCTCTTAGTGCTCTCCTCTATATTTGCTTTGGAGGATACTTCTCTCCAAGTTGAGCTAGCTCGTTTATTATTTGGGTGAGCCTTCTAAACATTGAATCAACATCTTCTCCGGACTCCATCTCAAATGTCTCATATTTGAGTTGCAATAGATCAATCTTGGTCTCCTTCACTTGATTAGTGCCTTCATGACAAATTTGTAATTTGTCCCATATCTCCTTTGCGGTTGAGCACATCGAGATCCGGTTGTACTCCTTTATATCTAAAGCACAATGTAAAATACTAATAGCTTTAGCATTTTGAGAAATCAAAATCATGCCCGCTCTTGTGAAGTCGTCCATTTCTTTGGGAATACTCATTCCCCCAACTTCCTTTAAAGGAATATGTGGACCTTTCACAATAATCTTCCATAGGTCATAATCTACGGATTGGATATATAGAGAAATTCTATTTTTCCAATATCCGTAATTATCACCCGTGAAGAGCGGAGGGCGATTGGTCTATTGACCTTGAGCAAACTCATTTGCTAGATTAGCCATAGAAAATTTTGATTTAAAAACAAAAATCAAATGGCTCTGATACCACTTGTTGAAATCGAAGAGGGGGGTGAATGAGATTCTTGGCTACTTTAGCTTTTTAAAATGAGTTTGAAAAATAAAAGAGTTTTGCGCTTTGCGGAAGCCTTTAGTCAATCGATAAATAAAAAGAACAAAATAAATAAATGCGTAAAGGAAATAAAGCAATAAAATAACAAGGATATTTGTTATAGAAGTTCGGCGATGAATCGCCTACGTCTCCTCTTCCCGGTTAGATAACCTCCAACCGAGGTTTCACTAGAACAATTGGTCTTGGCCTTGAGGGCTCCAAGTTAGCCACAACACAACTCTTCCCGAGTTACAAAGCTCTTCCCGAGCACACTACTCTTCCCGAGTACACAAAGCTCTTCCCGAGCACAATACTCTTCCCGAGTACGCAAAGCTCTTCCCGAGCTACCAACACTCTTCACGAGTCTTCTTGGCCTTAAGGGCTCCAAGGATAGCCACAACACATGCACCAACTTCACTTGTTGGCGAATTTACAATTTTCCAACTTGCTTTGGTGTTGAAGGACCTTTACAATAAAACCAACAAACACCTTCACGGTGTACTCACACGAAGAAACACAAGACTCTAACAAAGACAAGAATTACAAGCTCCAATACAACAACAATGTATGGAGATTGCAATGCAATATGAATTCAAAATGATTAAGGCTTTGTAGAAGTTTGTAGGCTTGTTTCTTTGCTTCAAAATGCTCCAAAGCATCAATATTTATAGTGTAGGAGGCCCCCTAGGCTCCTACTAGCCGTTGCTACACAAAAGGCTGAAATCACTCCATCATCGCCTCAGCCATCGCCTCAGGCGATCTCCATCGCCGCGCCCCAACGGTCAGCATTTTTCATGGATCGCCTCAGGCGATCGGTGGATCGCCTCAGGCGATCAGAGGCAAAAATCAAGGCCGTAGCCTCAGCATGTCCAAAATCTTCATCGCCTCAAACGAACCAGCAATCGCCTCAGGCGTTCATGCCATCGCCTCAAGCGTTCAATGCCATCGCCTCGGGCGATCTCCCCCTGCGCGCATGCCCGCGCATGCCTCGGAATCGCTTCAGTCGATGTGCGGGGCGATGTCGCTCCTGGCTGCCATCGCCTGGGGCGATCCAGGCCAGAATGTGCACAATCGATTTTCTTCATTCCAAACCACTTTTCATCACTTAATCTGCACACTAAGAAGATGCATTAGTATAACAAACACAAGTTTTGTTGATCATCAAAACTCAAAGATTGACCGGGGATAATTTAACGCATTAAAAGCAACCATGCGTTTAAGGCTCAACATTAACCATATAACTACTTTAGACACAAGCATTGTATGTACAATATATAATTCATGTCATGAGGTATAAATATTTTATCCGGCTGGCTGTTACAGGTCTGCCACCACCCTCATCATTTATCCTGACTTGGGACAGGCACCGATACAGATCACAAGTGGTATCGTTGTCGGAAAAAATAATATTAAAATATTGATATACTCTCTAATATTGGTGCATACAGTTACATATGTTTGAGCCAATAAATATAGTATATAATTTTGTTATATTATAAGAATATAAAAAGTAATATAAACTCATATTATAAACAATATTATTAACAAAAATAATTTTTTTTTAGAAAATAATTTTTGAAAGAGTTTCGTGTATTATCTATATCTATATCTATATACCTATAAATGTGTGGATATAGGGGTAAACTTTTTCATTGTGATTTTACTATTTTGGCTATAATCCATTTGGTAGATGGTTAAGATTGATGGGCTTAGTTGGAAGAGGATTGCAAAAATTTAGGGTGAAAAAGGAATATTAAACTAAAAATAAAATTTTGACAAGTTTGGAAAAGTTTGGGTAATCTATATCTATATAGTTATAAATGTGTAGATATAGGGGTAAAATTTTTCATTATGATTTTATTATTTTGGCTATAATCCATTTGATGGATAGTTAAGATTGATGGGCATAGTTGGAAAAGGATTGCAAAAATTTAGGGTAAAATGAATATTAAACATAAATATGTGGATACATGGGTAAAGTTTTTCATTGTGATTTTACTATTTTGGCTATAATCTATTTGGTGGATGGCTAAAATTGATGGGCATAGTTGGAAAAGGATTGCAAAACTCTAGGGTAAAAAAGGAATATTAACTAAAATTAAAATTTTTGAGAGGTATTGAAAAGTTTGGGTAAAACATGAATATTAATATATTTGGCAGGTTATTAATTAATTTTTTGAATCTAATTAATGAAATTCATTGTGATAAATTTATGACCCAAATACTCATTTCAAAAATTATGACCCGACACCTCCATTACCTGCACCTGAATAATGACATATTTAAGTTATTTTTTACGAGAAAATTATGACCACAAAGACTCCATTCCTAAACTAATCTCAAATGCATTGAGCAGGGGACCCAAAATAGAATCAGAAGTCATCCCAAATCCAAAAAACAACACAAATGGAAAGATATGTAACACCCCGGATCGTATAGCCGATATCTTCTTTGGTTCTTCTGAATATTTACAATAGCGTCGCTAAGATTAGGTTCCTCGATGAGTATAGCCTGAATTGTCGCGTATCACGAGAGCCTAAATCTTCTTACTACGGCTGTCTGCATCACTTTCTGTGGTGGTCTTTCACCACTACTGACATCAATGGGCAATCGGGTCGAGATTCTTTCAGTTCCTGGAGCAACATCAACAAGGTAGTTGGCTTTTTTCAAATAGTCGGACTGCCATGTTCTATCGAAGTGGTCATCTGAATACCTTAGTGGAGCATCAGAATTTGCGCCAAAGTTTATTCTTGCTGATACATTAAACAAAAAACTGGTTCTCCAACTGATTTAGATAGATTGAACCGTTAAATTTTCTTAGCTCGAGAGTATATATAAACGGCTGTCCAGTAACTCCTGAATTTCCCTTGTATTGGCATTATAAATGACTATTGTAGCCCGCCCGAAAGAAATGTCAACTTGGGCACTTTCTTTGCTCTGTTTCTCTTTTTATCTTGGCTTTCATGCATAGATTTCTCCTCCTTATTATAGTTTGTGGCACAGAAATTTAAATAAATACATAATTTTTTCTTATTTAATATTGGCTTTCGGATAAAAAAAAAAGCAGATTTTGAGTGTTTTTTTCCTTGCTTCTCTAAAAATAAACATAAAAAAACAGAAGCAGTGAAGCATGTCATGACATGCTTATGACTGCTTTAAGTTGTTTGGTGGTAATTTTGTAATTAATTTAATTTTATTAAACTGTTTTTTTTATTATAATAGCAAACACTCAATGTTTTTGCTTAAAAATAACTTTTTCCAACTTTAAACAAAAATAACATAAAAAGTGTTTTGAATAAGCAATTGCAAACACGGCCTAAAGCTGCTACTACTACTACAATTAACAATAGATTCTTTTTAAAAAAAGTCTCTTCCATCGTTTCTAACTAAACTGATATTTTCTCTCTTTTTTTTCTCTTTTTTCATGTAATTTTCTTTTCAATCAGATCATGTTCTGCTTCATAAATTTGCTTCACTTATACTCTAATCTAAATCAAAATTTTATAGTTAGAGAGTAAGTTCTATGTCCTTCAGTTTTCTCAGCTAAATATTTTTGTATTGCATTTATACGTTTCAAATCTATAAGCAGAAAAAAATTAATCATATCAAATATTAATAATTACTTAATTTATTTTTTAAATAAATATATTAGAAAAATCAATATTATATTTTTAACTTATATATAATCTAACGGATACGATGCACGCACACATGCTTCGAAATAGTATAAAAAAGGAATGGACCCTAACCGGAGATTTGGAGAGCCTACACCTCAACAGTTGTCTGATTGAGAGCAGAGTAAAGCCACCGTTCTTTCTCAACAAAATCTGCGTCAAGAAACCTGGAAACGAAGCTCCAAAATCTGTACACATCTTCAAAATTTGTCAGCAACCCTATTGAAATCGATACCACTCTTACACCGTAATTTTTCTTTGATTTTTCCAGCACTTTTTCCTTTTCTTCTTGAAATTTTTCCGAGAGCAATATGTTTTTTAGGAAATCACAAGAAACAGAAATGTTGTTTCGATCAGCCAGCTTCTGTACTAAAATGGGATCGACCCTTTCGCCTTTCCAATCGTATACATTGAATGCTATTGCTGCGCCACGGTTTAGCTTTACTTTGGGCCCGAATATTCTGATTAGAGGAATCCCGTTTTCTAAATGTGGGTGCCTGAGACTGAGTAATGCATTTACTAGCCAATTTATAAGGCATCTGTTTCTGCTGCTGATTAGGAGTAGGCCTAGTTTGTCTGCGTGATCTAAGCCACGGAATTCGATTCCTGATTCGCCAGAGGCATCAACTTTCTTGTCCAGCTCTATTATTTCGGAAAATAATGGCTGTTTTTGCTTGCTATTGGTGCCGTTTGCTTGGGATTCTTGATTTCTGTCCTGGTGGGAAGTTGAGCTGGAAGTCTGATCAAAGACTAATTTTTCAAATGGACCCTTTGCTGGAATTAGGCTGACAATTCCCATGCTCATGGAGGATTGTCTTAATTCTGAGATACTGGATTTTTTGACAATCAGGCTGCAAAACCCGGATGGATTTCCCCCAAAAAGCTTGAAAAATGATCCGATAAGGAAATCGGGCTGGAACAGAGAGAGGCCTAAGGTTTCCATTTCCTTGGCACCTAATGCACACGCATCAAGCAACACATGCCATCCACTTTCTCTTGCTAGGTTCATCCACTGATAAGAATACTCTGATCCGGTCACCCTAGATTGAAGGGGGAAAACGAACAGTCCTCGATTTTTTGGTTTAGTTTTGTTCACAATAATTTTTCTTAACTTTTTCGAATTGACCCTGAAACTAGGCCATGAAAACACAGCTGACAGTGTTCGGGCGCCTTTCCTCTTTGCGGTATCGATCATTGCTTCCACAGCCTCATTCTCATAGTCATACACTATGAGAAGGTTTTGATTAGACATGAAGGGATAAGAGTCAGCAAGAAGCTTAAATGCTGATGACTGGTTAGCTGTGAAAACTAAGGTGTAATCCTCTTCAAGCACATTCATGTATCCCAAGATTCTTTTTCGCAGTCTGGCTTCAAATTCTGATTCTTGGCACCCATAAAGTAAGCAAGAACTCAAGTTCACTGACTTGTATGAAATGTCGAAGAAGGGGGCGTCCATATCACCCTGGGAAGGTGATACTGCTATGGATGAAGATGATGATGCAATTTCAGCTGTTGGATTACAATCCTGTCGCTGGGAGTACGAGAAAAGGCCTTGGCCATTATAATCAAGACAAACATAATTCGAGCTGGAAAGATGGTAGTACTCCTGAGCTCGAATTTTATCAGCCAGAACGGTATTCAAGTACTGTGGCAGGGCCTTTTGTAGGCAAGAAACTGATTCAGTTAATGAGGGAAGAGTTTCATGGTTGGTGAAAATGGTGTTTGGTTGAATAGAGGAGAGTATGGCAGTGATGAATTCACTGCCAGGATTTGCAGCCGTGCTTGGAGGAGAACTATGAGGATCAGGCACGCAGAGCAGAGGATTTGCACAAAAAGTGTTGAAACATGTCCTTGATACCTCTCTGATGCAATTTGATTGCATTTTTTGTTTCTGATATCTGACTCAATCATAATCTTTTGTTTTCCCCTTCAACTTGATTTCCCTTGTTTTCGTCAAGTTCCTTTGGTTCCTAATCTTTATCGTTATTTATTGTTGCTGCTGCTAGAATTCGTAGCCTTGGCCAGGTTGTCCAACGGAGAACTTACTAGAGTTGACAAATTTAATTTACGGCTTGTTTATTTGAGTACAATTTCTATAATATTCTTATTGTAGTTATTCAAGATTTTGACTTGGTCATCAATCATTAATACATTTCCTAGCACACTATTTTTCTAGATTCTTAAATAAATGCCATATGATGTGCGAAGGACTTAGAGATCAAGTCTCTGACACTCTGATTACAGATATGTATGAGTGTTTCTAGAATCAGTTGTGACAGATATGCTTCGTGCTGCCGTAGGGTGCAAGTGAGTTCAACCGCTTGTAAGCCTCGGCATAAACTTGATTTTGTCTAATTCATGTACATATACTTAATGATCTAGCACCAACATTCTACGCCAGAGTGGAATAGCCTTGTAAAATGCTAAAAAAGTTACCATACGATAGGACAGAAGACCCATGGGATTTAGGCCTAGTACCTCTTTAAATTGTGGGGCATGCACATTTTCTTGCCCACTCCTTTTTGTGCCAAAAGAGAACTTACGACTCCATGCATTCCACTACTAAACGATGATGATATGAAGTAGCTAAGTGATGCAAGGTGTAAAGTTGATTGGTATTGTTGTTAGTTTGATGCAAAAAACAAGCAATCTGATGTTTCATAGTGGCAGGCATCATCACCGCTGGCCATAAGCTTTCTTTCATTTTTTTTTATTTTTATTTTTGAGCTGGGAAGGTGAGAAATATTTTTGTATTCAATAAGACTTTAACCGTCATCAAACATAAGGGGAGTTGGGTGACAATCCAACATACTAAGTCTGGGTTGTCGGTCTTAAGCTTTCTTTAAAATGACTTTTTTTGCTTTTTCCTTATGCGTTATAGCCTCATGAATGTAAATATCAATGCATTTTTTTTATCGCTAAATCAAAATTGTATCACTCAATAATGAAAACTACAAATCTCTTGACAAGAATTAAGTGATCAAAGACTATACTATCACTTAGATATCAACATGAAGGTATAAAGTTTCATATCGATACAAATTATTCATACATAGAAATACATGCAGTTGGATTCTGAAAAATATCCAATCTAAACCTGAGCAAGAATCTTCAAAAATCTTGGCAATCATGTCTGACCAAATAAAATAGACAGTAGATTAGAATGTCAAGGCCCTAGCCTTCATGATCCGAGAGCTACCACGATAGGCTTTCTTGAACCACTTCAGTGCTCTCCTGATCGTCATGGCAGACCGAATACCTACCCAATCCTTCCAAATGCATGACTGAAGGAGCAATCAAATAATAAATGATCCAAATTCTCCATACCTATATGACAAAGAACACATGCATGGCTCGCAACGTCATTTGCCCATTGAGAAATCACTGATCACTTGGCATGTCAATATGTCAAGATGGTTTTTTTTGGGTATTATAATTGCTAGCAACCTTTCCTTGCTGCCTCTCTCAAGTAGAACACCATCGTCATGTTGTAAACCCAACGTCACCTTTTTTACCGCTGCTTTGATTAGGGTGTCCCACTTAAGAAAAAGCAAGTTGGATGTCATTCGATGAAATTTAACAAATGATAAATGATAGTACCATGATCTATTTAGCTATAAATACTAAAATATTATAAAATAAAATAAAAAATTATGAAATACCGTAACAAAACAATCAATTACAAAAACACAGTAAATCACCGTTCCGGATGGTGATTTCAACTTTTTATTAAATTTTTTTATTTAAAAAATATTTCTGTGAGAAAATACCGGGTTAGTGGAAAATGAAAAGGGAGAACAAATTATATGTAATAAAAGGATCCAGATAGATAGAATTTGATTTTATGATAACGTAATTAAATATGATAATGAACTATATATAAACATAGTTATATATGTTAAGAAATAACCATAATTCACAAATATTACTATATTAATTTGTCGTAAATAGTAATACATATTGTTTAAGTCAATCCAAAAACATTATTTGCTATTATTCATTACCATAAATGATTTAAGAACGCACAACTTCGTATAATTATATATATATATATAATTTGAGCTACACATCCACACCAATTTATTTCAATTGTCTAGTACGATTATTTAATTATTCCTATTATTGAGTGAAGTATATTATATGAAAGAATGGAAATTATGTTTTTTTCCCATATAATATACTTCACTCGATAATCACACCAATTTATTTCATTTATCTAGTATGATTATTTGATTATTCCTCTTATGGAGTGAAGTATATTATATGAAAGAATGGAAATTATATATATAATTCTACGAAGCTTTGCGTTCTTAAATCATTTATGAGTGTGAATAATTAAGTGTGAGTTTGAAAAATCAAAACTTTTATAAACAAGTAAAGACTTGGGAAGGTGGCGAGTAATGTTTTTTGATTGACTTAAACAATATGTGTTGTTATTTACGATAAAATTAATATAGTAATAAATATATATTTGTTTATGAGTTATTTCTTAACATGTATATCTATGCTTATATATGGTTCATTATCATATTTAATTACGTTATCATAAAATCAAAATTATATCCATCTGGATATTTTTATACCTATCTATCTGTTCTCCTTTTCACTTTTCACTAACCCGGTATTTTCTCACAGAAGTACTTTTTAAATTAAAAAAAATTAATAAAAAGTTGAAATCATCATCCAGGTATTTTCGTAATTGATTTTTTGTTACGGTATTTCGTAAATTTATATTTTATTTTATTTTGGTATTTATACCGATCTATTTAATTACTGGCGCATTTCAAGTTATGTAAGCACTCTCTTCTCCCTTATCTGTTTTTGGGCACATGAACGAGTTCAAGAACTAAAAGGAAAAAAGAAACCTTAAAAAAGCTTAACACATTCCAAAAATAAACGGTGATGATACCCCTAAAGACACTACTCTTAAGGACATCATCAAACAAACTCCCAACTGTGATATGAAACTATTACGTAGTCACTAAAGACAAGATTTGATGGATCCAGAGAGGTGGTCGCGAATTATAATCATCACATCTTTATGTGAGGTGTAGCTTTCTCCATAAATACAATTTATCATTTGCAGAAGACACGGGGCATATAAACTTGACTAGCTAGCTAACTTACATCGAGTAAGGGTAATTGTTTTTAATGTTGCCAATAGCGATTTATCATAATAATATTTGTTGTGTCACAAAAATGTGAAAAAATTGTATGAATAATCACTCATCATAGCAATTAATATTATTTTACATAATATTTATCTCGTGCTACATAATTCTGTCGCAATTTATTATAGCTACATAAATCAAATTTTATTTAATAATATTCTATATGTATGAACTCAACAATTTTTTTTCCATGTATCTGTGGAGATGATTGAGATTCGAGCAATGGTTTACCATCGAGAAAAAAATGTTATCAAAGCTGAGGTTTTGCCGTCTTAAATTATATTTCTTTTAATCTTAGCACAAGTAGATTTCACTGTGGGTATTGTCTGATTTGTATTTTATAGATTATATAGTCTTCAAATTCCTCAGATTACGATAGTCTCTTCTTCCATTATATTTAAACAATAACCAGACCACATAAAATCAAACAATTCAAACAAAATCGATTATTAACTTTCACTCAAAAATAACCAAATCTCATAAAAATGAAAACTACAGATAACATTAATAATTTACACTCACATGGCAATATCCAAACCTGGGAAAAACCCCGAAAACTTCAGACGAAATTGATAGCCATCATATAAATTACAAACATCTATATTAAAGAATGAGTCAAAATTGATGATCTTCGATGCCTGTCAACTTGAGGACATCGATTCAACACACAGGGTGGCTTAGTACAAAGAATTGAAGGTAAAACATGTAGCCATTATGGACACTAAGCAAATCACAAGCGAAGGAATAAGGGTGACGTTTAAGAGCTTACTCTCCCCCAAATATCCTGCGAGGGTGATTGTTGCATCTGCAATCACTCGAGCAATTGTCCCAGCTTCTGTTGATAATAGGCCACCATTGAATGTTCCACGAGAAAGCCTGGATGACATTACTCTCGAGAGGAGTGACAGGTTTACCCCTACAATGATACCAAATCAGTGCAATGTTAAAGTCACAAACTTCTGAACATACAAGTGGGTGCGAACCCAAAATTTTTTATAAGGTGGCCATCTTTGTGTTTTTGGGAGGAAGTGGGGCCAACTTGAGTTTTTTTGACAAATTATAGTTAAACTTGAAGAGATTCCTAGAGGACCCCAACTGTTTGGACATCCAATCTCACCCCTCGTAAAAAACAATGTATACAACTCTATTACTGTCCTGACACTCACATGACGAGAAGTTAATATGCATCATCATTGAGTCAGAACACCAGATTTGGTAACTGAAAACCATTTCCAAAAGTTGCAAGTGCTGAAAGAATTATTTAAGTTATCTGAGAGTAACAGAAAATAGAAATCTAACCTTCTAATACTTCAGCAGATACAAACATGATGAGGCCTGAGCAGACATATTGTGGCACAGAGTATGGGATTATAAACTGGAAGCTGAAAAGTATACCCAGGAAGACCACAATTTCTGATGCCAATAATATTTGCCTAAAAACATCAATAATAAACATTGATCAGCAGATAATGATCAATGAGACAATTGGCGAACCTGAAACTAAGAATGCAAAATTCATTAAACAAAACCTACACTATATCAGAGACATCAGGATAAACTTGGGCAAAAAGACAGTTTGCAAGATGCCAAAACACAATTTGAACTTAATTTACACAATCTTCATAAAGAAAATTGCAGGTACCTTTCATGAAGGCTTCCTTCACTCCTATGAGCTAAAACTCAACAGTTATAAAAGTTGAGCTTAATGAGAAACGACTATACAAATGCATCACGCAGGCATACTATTGAGAATCACAAATATCAATAAAAAAAATACCGAACATTGATCCCGGAAACTAGATTTAAGCTTGACTTAGAGAACCGACTCAATGATTATATAATAACCGTAACCAAATTCCACGAAGGTTTCTACTTTGTTGGACGCCACTTCTTTGAAGATTCAAAAAAGATTAATCTAGGTTTCAAACACTAAAAGAACGAATCTTCATAAGTTTAATTTGTTTGCAAATCTAGAAAAATTCCTCATCAGTTTGAGAGGAAATAGCATTTATATTTGCATAGGCAGCTTAAATAAGCATAATGGGCTTAAAATACTTCCTAATCAAGCCCATAAATATTTTAACTAAAAATAATCCGAAAATTAACATAAAATAAACAAATTTAAGGCCCACAAATATTAATAACCCTATTTGATATCACACGCACTCCTGAAATCTCTGATGTCAAGCACAACCATACTGCCTGACAGTAGTTACCCCGATGCCACATAAATAGCCCAAGTTGTGTATTTAAAAAACATATTTTCCAATTATTGTGAAATAATTCTGTCACAAGACGAAAAAATGAGCTCTACACAGAATTCAACAGTTACCAACTGCTCGCCACATCGAAACTTATCTTAATAAACATTGGTAGAGATTATGTAAGAAGCACCTTTTAAACATTGAGGAAAGTATAATGCGTTGTTTTAGATATTAAAATGATCCATAGCAAAACATAAATAGTGAAATTACCTGTCCTGATACATATTGCTTATGTAACTTCCAACAATAATATTCACAGGAAGAACTGTTAGGCCAAGGCAAGCAAGAAAAATCGACACGCTGCTGGTTGTCCAGCCAAAATAGTAGGATGTGATAACACTTGATTCTGAAAGTAGAATCTCCATTGCGTATTTAAGCATAAAGTAGATCAACAACTGAACCTGTAAAACATGATACAAAGTATAAACCTTACTAGATAGATCACGTGAACATAATCTTACTACAACTATTCTGTACATATTCCAAGTGTTTTATCCTCCCATAAAAAAAGAACGATATAAGCCCTTGCAATTGGTCAAATCATATGAAAGATAAAGATTAATAATTATTCTCTTTCGAATTTCAAAAATATGAACGATATAAGCCCTTGGACACCCCACTACCTATACAATCAAAGTGGCCTTTTCTAGTTCAAACACTTTTTGTAAGACGCTTCTAATAGTTCCACAAATTCTACATATAATCATCTACAATCAAATTTCAGCTTTTTCCTTAATCTTTCAGTAATTTATGATCCAAATGTACTGTGGGACTCTATCAGAATGTCTTGCATCATTTTGTCGCTCGGTCAAAGCAAGGAAATACTTAACAAATTCAAGGCAATTTAGAAACCTATGATCTGAATAGAACATGACCTTCTGTTCGCTTAGCCTTCACTGAAAATGAACGGTACCAACATATATTTAAAGTAATGATTTTTCGACAAATGCTAACCGATAATGATGTTTGCTTTGTTACAATTGAATTAACATGTATGGTTGACCTCAGGAAATTAAACTTAGATCCACAAGTGGAATCATTAGTACACGATGGTTTGAAATTTCTGTTACTCTATCTTGACAACACATTGTGGCACCGTGGCTTTACATGATGTAGTGTTAGCCCAATAAATTTGCACATAACTTGGTTCATTTTCTATCATTTTGATGCTTTATTCATGTCATAATACATAACATTTGTGAAGCACATTTCTTGGTAACAACATAAACAACCCAAACCATCACTTCTAATAGTTGATGAATTGCAGTTTTAATTACTATGCGGTCAAACCACGAAAATATATCTGGAATTTGTCTGTAAGACTCTGGAAATGGAGAAAAAGAACAGGTAGCTAAAAGGTGACGCCCATTTGTGGTTTGTATGTCCAGCTTACAGCACGAAGGTAACCAAGAAAGCCAAACTTGGACTTCATATTATCTTTAAATTGGCTACGGTATTCTGCTTAATCCATCATCAAACTCGGGCCATTAATCTTTACCCATAAAAAACCTCAGCTCATAAATATTTTCTTCATCACATGTGATGATGTTGAAAACCAAAACAACTGCTATATATGAAATACAAACCACATCTTTTATTTTTCAACTACAATCATGCAAAGGTGGAAAACTAGGCTTCACACTTTTCAAACAATTAAACTCTCAAAATTAAGCACAATACCTTTACAGAAGGTGTAAGTAACCGGTAGGCAGATCCCAGCGAGTTGGCTGTTAGACGAGATTCCTCTGAAGACTCTTCACTCATGTCACATTCTTCATTTCCATCATCATCTTGTTCATTATCAACTGATGTTAAAAGTAGTGGTTGTGAAAGACCCTTTTCAACATTATCATGCTCTTCTACCAAACACAAAATATCAGATCAGCAAGTGTATGTAATGAACATAACCTCGAGATACTTATTTATACATACACAAACTAAAAACATAACTAAAACTACCCAAATTTTAAGAGATATAAGATGAATAAACTTGTCAATCTAAAACTTGAGTGCATATCATATTTATACAAGAATTATATTAAATAAAGTATATCTGAATACCCCGTAACTACTGGTAGATGTTGAGACTAAGCAATACAAATTCATATTTTAAGAGATATAAGATGAATAAACTTGTCAATCTAAAACTTGAGTGCATATCATATTTATACAAGAATTATATTAAATAAAGTATATCTGAATACCCCGTAACTACTGGTAGATGTTGAGACTAAGCAATACAAATTCATCTTTTTTCCCTTACACACCATAGTCTCATCATGCGTATGAACTATAAGAATAAGCCAAATGGTAGAGATAAAGAGAGAAGACGAGACTTAGTCAACTAGTAAACCAAGACAACCAATAAAGACAATGAAGTGGCAGAGACACATAAAAGAAAAAAAGGGAATCAGATAGGATCAACAAGGGCACATAATCTACATAATCAAATTTTTGTAGGCAACTAGATGACAAAATTCAAATATGTTGATAAAGAACTTCCTGGAAGACTGGATTTTCTTCCTTGAAATAAAGGATTTTAATCCTAATCAATGTATGATTCCATTTCTACTTTTTCTAGGACTCTGCACCTAAGAACTAAGGATTTTAGATTGAACTCACAATTCAGCCTTATAATTCACTTTTAAGTTTGTAAGTAGCAGAGTCCAAGTACTTTTTGCTAGGTTACTGTTTTGGCTAGAGAAGAAGTTTAATAAGTTGAATTTCAATAAGTAAAATGTAAGTAGTTGCGATCATTCTGGCTCTCTTTACAAAATATTTCTACACAAAAAATTCAATTTTGGCTGCAATATTCGAAACTTGCGTTCTTTTGTGGCAACGATCATGAATTTTGTTCTCGAGAGAGACAAAGTTTGTAAATAATTCTAATCATATTTCAAGTATTAGTAGTAGTTTAATCATACTTAAATTATGTGTGGTGGTTTCATATTTCAAGTATTAGTAGTAGTTTAATCATACTTAAATTATGTGTGGTGGTTTCTCGTACTGACAGAAACTAGGAATGTTGTGAGCCACAATTCGAATAAATGCCTATACACTACCAGGGTCGATTTCGTCCATATATGGGATTCATTGGCATTGAGGTAAATAAAATGTTATAAGTGTAAACCGTATAGAAGGAGCCTGGAACAATATTCTATCCTGTCATCTGGCAAACACTAGGATGAGTATTCATGATGCTATCATTTGTGAGAGAATAAAATATTCGGAAGCCACAATGTTAGTATGATATATGCTTTGTTCCGATTCTGATTAAGCTCTATCCTGTTTAAAGTTATCTAAAATGTTTTTGTTCTATTTTGGATTATGTTTCTGCCAATTGTATTAGGTATATTTGAACTATTTCTATTATTATGAATTGAATTGGCAACTCCCCTTTGCCGTGAAACAGGTTTTGAGTGCTTCAAATAAGAGTCAGAAAGATAATCCTAGAGGGGAGCTCGGGAAGAATAAGTGTAGGGGAGAGCTTGAGAAGTGAGGAGTCGGGAAGTAGAACTTATGTTTAGTATTTTCCGAAGTTTTAAGGTAATTTATTATGTTAATCCTTGAGCTATGAAGAATGAGATTTTTGCGAAGGATTGTCATGCAATGTGCCTAAGCTTATTCTCCAACAAAAGAATTCAGTTATTCCACAAAGTTAAAATTTTGCTTCAACTTACTTATTCTGTTTTCACCTTTTTGTTCCGCTTGTATATGTATGTTCAGCCTAATGATTAGAACTCGGCTCTTCATCCGGCCAGAACTGTTTCATATAAGCTTAAAACGACACTTAAGCAATTTTTTAGAAAATAGAATCGAGAAATCCAGGTTTAAAAATATTGTTTTAGCTCGCAATTAAATTTCAAGTAATACAAGAGCCATGCGATCAGCAATGATCAAGGCAGACAACTTGTCTCTTCCATTTCGTTATTCTAGAGGACATGGTGTCACAAGTTAAAATACTTGCACGATTTGGTTTAATAAATGAGCCCAGAGTTTTTATACAAACAATCCACACAAATCAATCCTCATATTCTATACTTGTGTATCACCCAATAATTATAATTAGAAAAAGGAATCCACATATATGAAGTGAATGAGATGGCTAAACTTCAAAAAGAGTTATCACTTGTAAGATGATAATTCAACTCTTCTTTGGTTAATGATCTAGATTAATATAGGCCACAAGGTTAAACAGTACATCTTACCTGACATTAAATGCAATTCTACAATCAGTGATTTAGTGCTGGTGAATAATCTGTTTCGTTGGACACCAAACAACTAGTTTTCATTAACTGACAAAAGGCATGGTATGAAAGGAGATATTAAGGAAGCAATACCAGCACTAGATTCTTGTCGGTCTTGATTGATTTCAGTCTCATGAGCAGGTTCTCTGAATGAGATCCACAGCCATATCAAATAGATTAACCAACCCAGAGCCATTACCCAACCAGGTAAAGTGTCTTGATTAAATGTGATTCCATAAATCTTGAAGTTAGTTTGGAGCAAACCAGCCAGTGCAGGGCCACATGCCATTCCCAGAGCACTAGCACTAACAAAACCTGCTGAAGCCTGCATGCGAATTTTAAGCGGTACACAATCGCTTATATAGCGGCGATTAACAGCCCTGGCAGAACCCAAACTGCAAAATCATGAAACGAGGAAACCATCTTGAGATCATATCCAAATCAATCAATCACTTACCATTCACTTCATCAATCAGTTAATGTGTTCAAATGTATGCATGACTGTACGTGAATCCATATTACTATGTAAAATTCCTGATCAGATGATTGAGCATATTAAGACAGAATGGGCCAGGCCACCATCATTCTTATGGTCTGAATTGCCTAAATTGGAATTTTCAATCTTCTTTGTTTGCTCTCTTTTTAACATATAATCAATACTAAAAAATACTAGCAACATGCAGCACCTACGTTGCAAAACAAACAATACCACTCATTTTAAGAATGTACTTGTCACATAGAGCTTCCGAAGCTATCCTTGATATTCTCCTCTGAATATTATTCTTGTTGAGTATATGATGGTAGGTTTTCTACTTTACTTTCAGAAAACAAGGGAAACAAAAAGAATCAATAGGTTCAACAACAATATTTCGCAAAATAGAACTGATAATCAGAGAACGGAAGACTTCATTTGATGATTCAGTTAACCTCATCATCTGAAAACAGATCAGATGAAGTGGCCATAATAATTTACATTAGAAGCAGGTAGATCATAGATAATATCCAGTGAAAATGGTCTGCATCAGGCATCAAAGCACACGCACAATAAAAAGTAGATTTTCTATATATATCAAGTTATCAACACATGCAAATGAATCAAGCACACACACCAGAGAACAGAAAAATAAATATGAGAGAGAGAGAGAGAGATTGTTGCATACCCACAACATAGTCGACCAATCAAAAGTACTGAAATTGAATTGAGATCATAAGCCAATGCATACATCAGATTTCCCACAAAAGGATTATGCTGCTAAATATCAAGGGCCTGAAGTATGACTTATTAGACCAAGCACTGAAATACACGGAAGAAAATATCTGTGCTACTGCCATTGCTCCAATCACAATACCGCAGACAGTGGCTGCCGCTCCAAGGCTCGTAGAGTAGTCATCTGCTGTTGGAACAATAATATATGTATTAACCATATAAAGAAATGTGTTCACCAGATTCAGAAGAAGTGAAATGAAATGGTATCTCTGATCATCTATATGCTCTTCAGAAGGAGACAGCAACTCTTCATGCATAATCAGTGCATGTTGACCCAAAAAGTTGAGGAGATTCGTTGAGTTGGTTAATCTGTCAACAGCTGATTGCATTAAATCAACTACAGGATCCTGCAAATCAATCCTCAATGGATAGGCACAAATCAGAGTGTGTTGAAGACAATAACTAGCTGCATATACGAGATGTACTAAATCAATGAAAGTTAACTGAAATTTAAAGGTACCTATACCTCAAGAGAAAGTGGAGGCTGATCGTAAATTGATAAATAGCTTCCTTGGCGGTCCTGGAGATCTGCAAGATTGCGAGAAATAGCTCCAACAACAGCTCCAAATCCCTGATATCAACAGTCAAATCAAAAGTAAAAAAAAAACAGTCAAATCAGAGGTGAATGCATCGTTAAGTTTCAGAGATGATAACTTATAGTCCATTTAAACATATCCACTGCAAAGACAATGTTTGACCAGTGTGGAAAAATGGAAGCAGGGTGACTATTCCCTTCAGCATATTACCACATGCTTGAATATGCCCTGAAGCTGGGAATAAGGATGATTAGAACGAGTTTTCACATAATAATCAGTGAACTGGTATCCAAATCTCTTATCAAATTTCTTGAGTATCTTCCTCAGACCAATTGCATTCATTTCAACAAAGAATAGAAGCTTTAGAAGATCTTGCGCCACTGCCCTATAAGCTTCTCGCAACTCAGATATTTTGGATATGTCGGGCTCATCCTGAATAGAATCTTGTTGCTCATTAAGCTGGACAATCCTGGTTGCAAGGAGGCCTTGCTTTTCCAACATAAAGAGGACGATAGTTTCAATCTGCAATAAAACAAAGAGATTATGAAGCTTCATTATCAGTACTAGAGCACAGAAGAGAACTTATTCGTTGACTGTTGACGGAAAATGATCGCATTTCCACCAAAATGCATATTACTTAAAATGCTTGGCTTTTCTCATTCAGGGCCAATATTACTAAATGGCAGAAGGATAGGATCCCGTTATATTTTGACGACGTAAAAAAGACAAGACCACTAGCTTCACTATGTCATTTTATATGTCAATTATTTCATGGATTCCAATTACTATAGAGAACTTTGTCTGAAAGGATTACACCCAGATTATCAAAGGCGTGTCACCTGGAGTTCATCAATTCAAAAACTTAACATTGCTTTTAGGACAAAACATTGGGAAACGGAAACATGTGAAGAAGTTGAAGTCATCCATGACAACATGGTGAATAATATAACACATCAATGAAAACATTGATATCTGGAGTTTGATGAGCAAAATATCGATGGTAACTTATATCTGGAGCTTGATGAGCACATTGCCTACAAAAGTATGCCTGATTTGCATGTGATTTTATGTTACCTGTTTATCCAACATTCTTGAGAAATCCTTGAGGACATGACGACGATCCAGTGCTCCAGCTTCAATTTGATTAGCATACTGCTTCACTCTTTTCTTCATCAACTTGTACTTGATGTAGTATCTGTGAAATACCATACTATTCTTAAACCACATTCACAAGGACAAAATCAAAACAATATTGCCAACGTAATGAGCTACCTTGTAATTTCAGATCCTCTCTAACTTCACACGTTTCTACCCTAACACAGGTTTTTATATTCTAAATAAGTTATCAGTTGTCCATTAAAGTAACGTGACTTATGCACTAAGAATCAAAGTAGAAGTATCTGCACATCTCCCCGTCGAGCACATCCGCACATTTAATAATGCAATAAGCACTTAGTAGGTGTAAACTACCCTGGTTTAATAGCCATAATCCCAAGCACTCTCATATTTTCGATGAATTCAAATCATGCAATAACAATATTCGTAGAACCATCACTGGAAAGCTAATATAAATTGAATCCGAATCAAATCAAATATATCATGCATACCTTTGCCATTCTGGAATTTGTCTTTCCTTCAACTTTTTGCCGAATGCAACCATTTTTTTCTGTTTAAAACAATGCAAAAAATCACCCAATAAAGTTCGAAAATGTTTAATAGATAGTCAAAATTCAAATGTCCAATCTGGAGCTAGAATAAGGAATGTTTTCACCACCAAGAATGTTACATCTGCCACAGTTGCTACTAAACAAACATCTCTAAATACCATGTTTACGAAAATATAAAAATAAACCAATAAATGATTTATAATTTAAGCCTTCTAATCATCCACAGATACAACCACCACACCAATAATTGCACGTTGTTTAGGTGTTGACTAAATTTGACACCATTCCATCATTGATTAAATCTCGACAAATTAAGTGAGGTTTAATTCCACCCAGGCTAATGTTGCAAATCCTCCATATGTATTACAGCAATAACGCGAAAGTACCACCGTACCTCTTTCTCAAAACTGAACCTCAAAGATCATGACGGTAAACCATATTGCTTATGTAAGTCACTATGAAAATGCTCAGCTGGTTAACTGCTAACGAAAAGCTTTCTAAGAAAAAGAATATAATACGAACAGGCGTTGCCCTTTCAGATTTGCAAGAGCCTGAAAAACATAACCTTTTTTCCAGGATTTAACAATCAAAACGGGACTTCATATATCTATTTTAATCAATTTCCTTAGTTGTTAGGGCCACCCCTTTACACCTCACAATGACCTTTTAAGAGAAAGCAAAAAAAAAAAAAACAAAAACAAAAAACGAAGAATCAAGAAAAAATTATGATTCAGCCGATTTGTACTGCAAATGTCATGTACCAAATTCCTTTGAACAAAAACGTGTCAGCAAATCATGTACGCATAAAAAATTTCTCCTCCTCTGCACCACAACAAATAAGACTCCGAAAGTCCTCCCTGTCCATCACATCAAACACAAAATATTAGAATTTTCAAATTAAAGTTACGATAAGCTCATACATAATCTGAAAATGAAAAGCACCAAGTATATTAAAATCATCATTATTAAAACACTACAAAGCATAACAAATTTCAATTTTAATCATTAATAAAATATACACGCACGAAGGTTTGCATATAATCAAAACCAGAATGGTAGGTCATACCTGAGAATCTCGAAGCTAAAAGAAAAACTAGATAAGCATCAACAAACGACGAAACGAATATTCTTGGGGAATGATTCCCCGTGAATCCGGAAACGAGTCGAGTAAATTCAGCAGATTGCCCCAATTCTCATCTATTCCAAATCACGTTCTTGAATCAATCACTGCCACGATTAAAAGCGTTCCATCCTGTGCATACACATACGCATATAGATGTGGGAGAGAGAGAGAGATTTGTTCTTGTACGCAGGATCCGAGTTCGTTGCTTTGTATGTAACATGCATGATTGGGGGTATTTTATTAGAAGATAATTCGTTAAAAAAAGCAAAAAAAAAACACTTTCCTTCTTGAACTGTGTAAATTACAAAAGCATGTCTTTTTTCTGAATACTGACTGTGATCGTATTGAACTTTTTTTAAAAAAATTAATAAAAAAGTATTATCTCATCAGTAACACCTGGCAACCTCGTGGTTCGAAAGAATGAATGGGAGAGTTGCTTGGTATTAATAGGTTGGAGCGATGAGATTGAAATTTTTCGGGTTTAGACCCGTCTCATTGCCATCCCTAAGATTAATCATCGTTACGAGGATGTTGTATCCGTTCGTTGGTTTGAAATGGAACCATGTGCAATGTTTCACATCATCAATTGTTACTAGGAAGGTGACGATGTAATTATATAAATTTTATGTTTAAAAAATTTAATAATGTTCCGTGACGGCCATTCCGGGCCACAAAACTTTTTTTAATTTGATAATAAAAAAATTGTTTAAATAAAATTTTATAAATATGAAAATCGTTTTTACAATTTATCTGAAAAGATGATATATGTTTTTATTATATTTTTTATTTTAAATTATTTGTTTTTTTATAAAAAAAACTAAGTTGGACATGTCAACTTGAGAAGTGATTTTAAAGAATAAAATGTATGTTTGGTAATATATTTTTGAGAGAACAATTTATATTAACTTGAAAAATCATGTAAAATTCTGCTTTTGTGTAAAATTGTCAAACTATATTTGAGTTGAAATATTTTCTGGACAATGATTTTTCGAATTTGATAATAAAAAAATTATTTACATAAAATTTTAAAAATATAGACTTCGTTTTTACAATTTATCTGATAAGATGAGACATATTTTTATTATATTTATTATTTTAAATTGTTTTTTTTAGGAAAAAAAACTAAGTTGGACACGCCAACCTAGTTGGCGTGTCCTACTTTAAAAGTTGGTTATGACACCCCAATTGGAGTCTTCTTTTGAAACCGTCAATTGAGTTGGTGTGTCGGGTCAAGTTGTAAATCTTTTATATTTCAGGTTTTTTTGTCCATTTTTTTTTTTAAAAATGGGTTTATTTATTTAAAAAAAAACCCAAAAAGCTATGACTTTTTTAAAAAAAACCTTAAAATTCACAAATATAAGTTTAATTCAAAAATATCAGGAAAATATTCAAAAATGAAAACGTAAACATTGGTATACATATCACATGAAGGCGCTCTGTTTTAAGTTAATTGATATATTTTTAAATAATATGATATAATAAATTTGCAACTCTGTAGTTGCCAAATTTGGCTCTCACCATAGTTATTTATGATATACCTCTGCAGTCTGCTTTCTTATCCAAACTTTCTCAGAATCTAAAATTTCTTATTTTAATATATAACTTTTAAATTTACTTTTTTTTTAAAAAAGAACAAGTTAGATTTAATTTGATTCATTCTCAATAATTAAATTTAAATTTCGCAAGTGTAATTGCTTTTTAAAAAAAATTATTTTTACAAATTATCGAAGTGATTTGCTACTAGTTAAAGTATAAATAAATAATATAAATATTATTTATATATTATGTAAATAATATAAATATTATTATTATATAAATTTAAACTTGTATGATTATGTATCTTTATGCAAATACAGAAATCATATACGGACAGGTCAAAATAAAAAATGTCATCTGATTTTATTCCAACACGTTAATTATTCTCGTGGTGGCGCTCTCCAATGCTATTTGCGTTGGCAAATATGATTTTGATTTTCAAATATTTTAATAATTATAAAATTCGTTTTAATTTAAAATGCAATTTTAAATTATTTAATGAATATATTTTAACAGTTCGACAACAATGCATGACATAATGGTTGTCATTTATATCTCAATATAGGTTTGAGTTCGAACCCCCTCCCCTAATTACTTAAAAAACGATAACTCTTCAAGATATGTTGATTATTTATTTTTTAAAATATTAGATGATTATTTTAAAAATGAAAACATATAATAATATTGTATTAATAATTAGAATATAGCAATGATCGAATTAGTTAAAAAGGAATTGTTGAAAAGTTGATTATATAAAGTAATGAATTATAATAAAAAAAAAACATTGTCCAACTTGCTTCTGCTTTTAGCCCTCATTTCTCCGAATCTCTCTTACAATTTTCAAGCTTATCAAATCTTTTTTGTTTCAAATACTTCCACCAGGACCAACTCCATATATGGCCTTTTAATGTCCCTAAAGCTTGGCACTCAACGCCTATTCACTGCCTAGTCCCCCGACGCTGCAGCAGAAATTTTCAAAACAAAAGATAGTATCTTTCTGGTAGACACATTCCTCAATCCACGCCAGTTCCTAGATCAGAACACAACCGAACATCGCTTGGATGGACTGAAGAATGCAGCTATAACTGGAAGTATTTGCGCGTGCTGTGCGAAACTGAGCTGTTTTCAAACAAAGCATAGAGTCTCAATTTGATGGATTTTGTGAACAATAAAGAAGGTGAAGTACTCAAGATATCTGAGATAGTTTTGCTACTGTTTTCAATATGTTGGGGAATGCTTCCTGTTGAATCGGAACCGATGGGCTCAATATGGATGAGAAATTTGTTGTCACAATGCAGATGGAGGCCCAAGGCAGTAAAAGTGTCAATGAAAGTCGCATCATATAGAAAACTAGGGTCAATTATTAGATATATAACCATCCACAATATTTTACCAAATTACTCTTGGCCTATCAAACCCAATTATTTTTTACGTGACGTTCCCATCTCACGACACTTTATCAAAGAATTCATGGCGGCAAATACACCCCAAAGCCCGTCGATATCCTGCATCTCCTATCGTGTTGCACAACCCGACACGCTGGCCAAGAAACCAGAAACATCGCATCAAAAATCTATGACTGCAAATACCCCTAAAAGTCGCCATTCTTCATGTTCACTTCCACCAACTTTCATATTTTGGAAGAAAAGCAAACTTAAATACTTCAAGCATAATCTTCCATGACATAAAATTTGCATGATCCACTAAACACAGACATGTCGGGTCCTCTACTTTTATAGTGACTTTATTTTTGTCACCGTAGCCGATGAGGTTATGGGTTTTTTGTTTTTTTTTTCTATACAAGGAAATGGGTTTTGTTTGTGTACAATAGGATATGTTTGGTATGTATAAAAATGACTTCTACTTTAATATGAAAGTATTACTTAAATTAACCCTAGAGGATGATGAGATTTCTTGGTATGTATTGATGTAACTAGTGACAATTAGGGCGGTGCCTCGACGGTTTGTCATCCCCTTCCCCTGGAGTTGGTATAGAGTTATAGTCAAACTTGTCCCCCTCCCCTAAAAAAAATAAATGATGTAACTAGTAGAGAACTCTGTTTGAGGTGCAAATTCTAGTTCTATTCTATCCCCAAATGCATTTAAATGAAACAAAAATTTAAAAGGAGAACGAAAATCACTTCATTAAAAAGTATACAGATCTTTCAAAGTATACGACTCAAATAGATAATCTTGAATACAAAGAATATGAATAGACGATTAAAAGAACTCTAGGTTACATAAAGAATAAAAGAAGAAAAACCAAACAACTCGATATAAAAAACCTGAATTCTAGTACCCTGTCTTTCCCTATCTCAGTAATCTTGTCTGCAACAAAGAATGAAAGAATAACACTACCTACAAAGAATGGACTGAAGCTTCCTACTATAGTATACCAGAAAAGAACGAAAATCGTGTGTGAGTGTGAATGAAAAGAATAAAAATTACACTTTCGTTTCAACTTGGGTGAGCAAATGATGTAGAGCTTCCCACCAAATCTGCTGCTGCTGTCCATGCTGAGACTGAGTAAAGAGGTTGATCCAACCAACTCAAAGTCAGAGATGTGGCGGTCCCATCTCGACCATTCTTCTCGACTCTATAATTCTCGTTAGAATACATCTTTAACAGCATTTGGCTCTGAAGTAGTTCCCTTTCACTCATTTCCATGCACCGGAAACCGCCATGCTCCATCAATTGTTGCCACTTACCAAAAGTTTCGTGCCTTTCAAATCTGTCTCGTCCTTCGCAAGCCACAATATTCTTGATTTCAGACCCAAACATTTCTTCTATCTTGATTCTCATTGGACTGTCTAGTGGAAGGCTCGAATCAATCGAGTCAAAAATGGCAGAATAGTATTTCAATGAATTGGATAGCCTTGAATCCAAGTTGAGTTCATTATGTGCTGCTTCTTGCTCTGCCATTATAATCGCTTCAGCTTTTGTGCTCCGAATCAAATCCAAGAAATCCCTCAGCGTTCCTCCAGTACTATCATATAGCACCTTGTGGACCTGGAATACACAATTTACAGCCACGCTTTCTTTCTCCTTAACATGAAGCATCCATAACCGCACGTCTTCCAACCTATCGATTACTGGATGAAATTCAAAAGGCAGATCCAGTGCTGCAGCAAATCCAGCAAGCCTATCACCTGTTTCAATCAGTTCTTGTTTTGACTCACCAATACCAGTGATTCTGATGTGGCTAGGTGGATTAGCCCTGGAAGCCAAACTGTGGAACAAACCGGGCCACTGCAGCCCTTGCTTTATATCGAAATCTATTATGTGAACCCTGTCCTTCCCTTCAAAGGTTCTCAACAGGATCTCATTGGACGTGAAATGAATGAACTTTGGAATTGGGCTCACGTGGTTCAAAAGCCTCAATGCAGTGCCACCACTATTATCATCAGGATGATCAAACTCACGAAGGAATGTTGCAATGTGGAAGGTTTGTGGCCACAGCCTTGAAACACGCAAAGCTAGAGCCTCAGTAAAATATGCCATGAGGCGGTGTATAGGGGAGCCACCTATTGGAGAAGCAAGCTCCCCTAGTCTGGCAAGACAATGATTAATTGCAGCAATATTCTTTGAGCCTATTTTTTCAACACAAGCTATAAGTAAGCTCACAAGTTCGGTACATTCATGCTCCTGGTGATTATTTTTCCCATTATTCCCTGCAACGATAATCTCAGCACTTTCGCTTGGATTAGGTGGAGTTGAGCCGTTGCCAATTTCACGCTCCACTGGATTATCTTTCAGCCTGAGAACTAAACCATGACTGTCAGAAGAGGTACTTGATGATCCCGAGGCTTCCTTCTCAGGACCACATCTTGCCTCAACATTCTTGTCCGCTAGGTCTGTAATCACGACAGAGTCAAACCAGGGAATATTTGACAAAGGGGGCAATGGTGGAACTGATACGTCACTAGGCATGAAACACACCCGTTCTTCCTCTCTTGAGCATGATACAGGAAAAGTCACTTGAGGTGTGTCGAGGCCTGAAGTCGGATGAATGGACCGTGTAACATTGAAACCTGGCTGGAACCAAAAACTTTCACCACCCAATTGTCTAAAGCTAAAGTTTCCCTCTTCTTCGGGCATACCATCTGACTTTCCGTTACCTCTTTTTCTCTTCATTGAACTGATGTAAGTCTCCTCATCATACGATACTTCTTCCGCGCACCTCTTCTTCTTCTTTTTCAAGACCTTACTTTTCTCCCAAAATTCAACTTTCTTCTCCCTCCTGCCCTCTGTGGTTGCGGCAGGAGGAAGCTTGATGCCCTGCCTAAGCGAACAACCTGTAGTCTTGGCTTCAATTGGCGCCTCAATTGAAAGACCAACTGGCCTAATGGGTTGAGATCGAGAGTCTTCTTTTCTCACGTAAGTGCAAGGCAAATCCAATCTTTGGGTGCTCATTGTAGGAAAATGGCAAGCTTGAAACTGTGCAGATGCTTCACTTCTCAATCTATGCCTTGGAGACAACAACGTAGATGAACACCCAGCCAACATGCTTCAGAGGTTTACCTATTTTTTCTCCTTTTTCTTCAACAAAAATACAACTCTCCCCTTCTACTCTCTCTCTCTCTGTGTGTGTGTGTGTGTGTCTTGCTTGATTTATACACTGTTCTTTATGCAAATTTATAGTCGAATACACTGACTCTACAGGGTGCGAGCAAGTAATGTTATGAGGAGAGATCAAGAGAAATAGACAAAGTTTTCTATGTGAGTGTGTGAGTTCCAAGAATGAAACGACCAAGAAAAAAAATTGGAATCCGACGTCGAAATCAAGGAAATATCACTCCCGTGTTTATGCTTTTCTGTGTCCTATACGAAGAATCAGTCCAACAATTTATATGCAACAAAGAATACAAAGAATCGTTAAAATATTTTAGCAATTACAAAACAAAGAATCAAAGATTAACCAAACATCAACAAAATTAAGGAACACCTACCTAAAACAGATCATCGGATTCCCTAACTTTCAAAGTGAAATCATTTGGCAGAAATATGATATTTCATCACACTACGCAATAATCTTCTGCAGATGCACCTATGTTCACAATGATAGAACAAAAACAGGGGAATGATTGATCAAAACAAACATATATTACCTCCAACAAATCCATGCTATTCACTCAATTCAGAAACAAAACCCAGATCAAAACCCAGATCAAAACCCCATTTGAACACGCAAGAAAAAAAAAACAAAATAATCATTATCCGTCCCAAATCTCCGTTACGTAAGTCACCTGTCAAGAACCCGACAACCAAAAAACCCAACAAACAGTAAGAAGCTTGGTTAAGTATATAATCCGACTCTACGGAAAAAATGATGGCTCGGTAAAAAGAGAATATGAGTCGAGAGTTCGGATAGTGAGCGTTGGATTAAAATCGGAGGGTGGAGAATGGAGGAGGATATGACCGTTGGGGATCTTGTCGGTGAAATATGACCGTTGTTTAGTTGTACGACAATATTATAGTTTTGGGGAAAGACACGTGTTACGCACGTGCCTGACCTCTAATTGTTCGACCGTTGTTTTTTTTATTATTTACTTTTAATATTTAGTTATTTACTTTTAACATTGCTTTAATAAATTTGAAAACATAGATAATGCTTATCTAATCAGATGTCAAACGGAGCGGACAGCATTAAGCACGACACGATCCATTTTACTACAGTATCGTTACGTGCCAGACACGACCCGTAACATGGGCCGTGTCAAACCATAGGGTACCGACCCGTGGGCCAACACGACACGACACTGTAGATTTTTTTTTTTGGTGTAGCGATCGATCGGCAGTTATGTGCTGATCGATCGCTGCTTGACCAATGTCGATCGATCGATAAGGTCAAAAATATAAATAAAAATAAAAAAACTTGAAATTGGTCGTGCCGTGGCACGGCACGTATGGGCCATGTTGGGCCATACCTGTTGTGGAAACAGGAGGCCTGTTTCAAAATCGTGTCGATGCGATTAAACGATCAGCACAACCCATTTGACACTTATATCGATGACTTAGACGAAGGATTGTAGTCGCCAAGTCATTTAATGTTTTTGAGTTTTAAAGTAAATATTTACAAATTTTCAACTTTTTATTTATTTATGGTTGATGGAAATGGATTTGTGCATCAGCATAATATTTCTTTGAATTTATTCTATCATACTTATCCAAAACTACTAATTTACCGTAATCTAAAAAATAAGGCTATTGGTCTTAAATATGGTTCGCTGACACGGTGGCGAAAGACGTCTTTGAGGTAGTTGTTTTAGTTCCATTAATATTTTTACGGAACGGTCGCGGTTATTGTCTCGAAGTTTTTTTAAATTAAAAATAAAATAATTACATAATTTGGATAAATTATTTATTCAAAAAAATTTGAAACAAATAAACAAGCCATTCCGGGCAGCGAAATAGCAGTTTCAGGCTGCAAAATCAACATTCCGTTTCACGATGGCAATAAAATCACTGTTATAATTACATATATGTTATTGCATGCAACATTATCGTGACAGCTGTCGTTCTCGTTCCGGAACGATATTTTCGCCCGTTCCACTACCGTTTTTGCGAACCATGATCTTAAATGCTAAAGACCTCCGGAACGATATTTCTATCCGTTCCACGATCATTTTTGCCAACCTGATCTTAAATGCTAAAAACCTCAATATGTATTGGCCATATATAATATAAGAGTTTGATATGATTATTATAAAAAAAATTTAAAAAAAAATATCTAAACCTTTAATATAAGAGTTATGAATGTGTGACTGATTAATAATATGTGATGCCTGAAAACGCCATATAAATTATAATTGATAATTATGAAGTAAGCATGTGGTTATATTAAATAGTCGATGGATAATGTGCCGAGAATAAATTATTTATTGTAATATGATTTAATATTTTGGCCTTAACTTTTTAATATGATGTCGAAATTAGGCGATTCAATATCACACACGAAGATAAAGGAAAGAGCTTCAACTTTTATGTTGACAAGATTAGCTGAAAACATAGTCAGATAAGACAAAAGACAACTGAAAGAAACGTAATATCTACATCGTAATGTGTGTCAATAAAAAAATTTAAATAATAAAAATTATATAATATAAAATATGATAGGAATGAATTTTGAATTTCTTATCTTGAATTTCACCTACAGTGAACGAAGGTGAGAGACGATGGTTTCATTTGGTTCATAAAAAAAAATTGTTGCACACAATCTGATCGGGTTTTGGCGAAATAAATTATATATTTGGAATCAGCGAGGTAAGAGCTACAGTCTGACACTAATATTTCGTATTTTGGTGTTAGTTTTTATTTAGCCAATTTATATAGTGTTAGTTAAAAATGGTGTATTATTGATTGTTGTTGAATTCTAAATACACCGATACATATAGTTGTAGTCGAAACGGCTAAATGATCGAATTTTGAATTTTTAAATAATTAGCAGGTTTTGATATTTGGGGGAATTAATTCTAAATGAATTATTGTTGTGTAGTAAATATATTGAAACTCATAATTTCAGGTGAAAAGGCGTAATTGATGTCATTTCATAATTTAGATGATTTAATTATGAATAAAGATTCGTTAAAATGTGATTAGATGCTATATCTATTTGTTGATGTTATTGTAATGAGCTGATATTGAATTGTTAAAATTGCTATAGATACTTCACGAGCCTCGGGACGTCAAAAATAGTCTAATTTTACTTATCGACTATCAGGTACATATTGACGTACGAACATGTATTGATATTCATATTGATGTTGTTATGATATATCGATGATGGTAAATGCATGATGATGTTGAGGGTCGCTGGAATGAGCGACGTGTTGTTATTATTATTGTTGTTCTTGATTGTGTTGCAGCTGTAGGGGAACGACGATGGGGTATAGTAGGCTTGGTAGGGGTGCTTATCGGACCGGGTCGATCCGGACCCGGTCCGAACCGGACCGGTTAGTCCGGTCCGAAAATGGAACCGGACTAATCGTTCCCGAACCGGACCGAATCGGTTCTACCGTTCCGGATTCGGTATCTTACCGGTTCCGGACCAAACGGATCCGATTCCGGATTGAACCGGAACCGGAACCGGATCCATTTTAAAAAAAACAATTTTTCGATAAATCCTTTCCTTTTTTAAAATAAAAAAAAAAAAGAAAAATCCGATTCCGGGTTGGAACCGGTCCAACCCGGAATCGGTGGAACGGGAACCGGATCCGATCCGGTTCCTTACCGGATCGGACAGGTTCCGCCCATAACGGGCCCAGAACCGGACCGGTTCGAACCGGTAACCACCCCTAAGGCTTGGTGATGCCACTATATCGATTATATACGATGGGTCGTAATTATGATGCGACGATGAGGTATAGTAGGCTTGGTGATGCCACTATATCGATTATATACGATGGGTCGCAAAGTAGGCTTGGTATTGCTAATATACCGATTTACACATCAGCTGTGATATGCTTGATGTGATGATTGATGGATCGTGATTTGATGTTGGAGAATGGTATTACAGAAACAATCAAGAAATCTTCGTATTGTTCCTATTGGTTTCAGGGAGTATTTCTGTTATATTTCCAGCTTGTTATACTGTTGATAGAATACTGACTGTTTATGCTGTTATTATTGCTGGTGTGTGCTCACCCATTTTTTGGGTTGTTTCTGTTGAAACAGGTATCAGACCTAGACGTTAGAGTTGGAGACATGATTAGGAGTTGTTGAGTCTAAGATGTTTAAGTCATTGTCACTTAAAATGAAGTTGTCATAGGAAAATACGTATGTTTCCACTAGCTGTGGCTCGCAGGTGAGCTGATTTATATTTGTATATTGCATATATGTATTACTCTATGATTTGGTTATCTTGAGTTGGTGCATGTGACTTATGTCATATTTAAGTTGGGTAGACGTCATATTTTTTGTGGTTTATATATGTCACGTTGTGTGTTGTTGGGATGCCAAATTACGGGGAGATTATGCCAAAATTACAAATGACGTCATATTTTGTCTGTTCACGTGGTGAAATTTGGGGCGCCACATAATATCTAACACTTTTGTAAAAACTCGGTTTCCTGACTAAGTCAAAAACTAAAGTTTTAGTAAACCAACATACTCAAAGTTGTTTGTTTAAATCAATAACTTACTGTTTATAAAATATTGAATTGTATTAGAGTTAATATTGAGTTACATGATATCAATCTTATAGATTATAAAACAATTATTTAAGCAAATAATTAGATAATTAAGAATTGTATTTCTATTTGAGATAATTTGTATATAATTAGGAATCATGTCATGGCTATCTATTATGCAATAAAACACTAAATGAGATAAATCTTATTTGATTGCCATCCATTAGCCAATAAAACACTTAATGAGATAAATCCTATTCAATTTAATCTTGTAGACTTTTAGCTAAATCAATAACTAAGTATTTAAATAACTAGAGTTTGTATAGGAGATAATGTTGATTTATTTTACTTTATCTTATAGATTTTTAGCCCGTTACTAAATGGTCAAAGAACAATGTTGTTTCTCTCACTTTCTTCAAATCACTTTTCGAGAGTTCCATCGTTGTTTTCATCACAATTTCAGCATTATTTTAACAATAATTCTAGCAACAAAAAATTGAGAATTTCAACATCATGGTTTGAAAATTGTACCATCCAAATATTCTGTAAGTTCCACCCAATAAGCACACAATTTTCGAACCACACACATACAGTGAGATATTCGAGAACCATTCAAGCCAAGGAAATAGGGAATGTCGTCATATTTTTGCAACCCGAATTCAACCAATCACGCTTAGAAATATCTACAACCTTTGTAAATGGGTTTTTGCTATAATATCATTCTTTCATTTTGAAAATAACTGTAAATATGCTTTTAAATATCAATCGGATATGTGATATATTTTAAAACTACAATGTTCTGACGAATTTTGATCATCGAGAAATAAGGGCTATACGGAGCAAAGTGATACGTGTGATGGGCTCTTGAATCCAAAGGGCAAAGTTCTACGTGTACGATGGCCACCTCTTAAGCCTACGGGGCAAAGTGCCACTTACATGGGAGCCACCTCTTGAACCGACGGAGCAAAGTACTACATATACGGGAGGCACCACTTGAATCTATGCAAGTCCCTCTAGATTTCGGTGTAACGGATCCATGTTTAATTGATATGAGTTATGATTCTGATATGCTACGTTCTGTTCTGGCTCTGATTAGAGCAATTCTGTTAAGTTTATGTTCAGTATTTATATCAGTTTATGCTCCGATTATGATATATATTTCCGAAAATTATGAAAAAATATTATATTGTCACATCGATTGGCACTCGCTTGCTGAATGTTTTCCAAAACGCTCACCCCTTACATCCACTCCTCAGATATAAGGAATAAAAAATCGAAGATGAAGATCAAAACCAGTTCTGGAGATGGTGAATTAGATTATATTGTTCAAGATGCCGATGCCATTAATTTATGAAGCTTCCGCTGATATCTGTAAGCATTATTTATTTTTATGGAATAATAGACTGGTTTTCGTAGAATTTTGTATTACGAGGTTTGTTGATTTCGAATTGTTATTTGGAGTCAACACCTATGTTAACGACCCTGGTCTCGGGGCTTGACATTTAAGTGGTATAGCGAACCAGATTCCATAATCTCGTTGGGAAAAGACTTTTAATTGAGATATAATACTAGATTATAAAACTCAGTATAAAAGACCAACTGAAGAGAAAATCAGTTGGGAAAAGTCGAACATCACTAATTACGATAATCAGAAGATTACAAATCTGATTAATCAAGTGAGTAACGATCATTCTGTTTTAATTCAAAAAAATAAAAAGATAAAATTAGAAAATCAATACCCTAACCTGTTGCCTCAACCGCGGTAGTCGCCATACCCATCGGCCAACATACCATCGGAATCGCCGCTCTGAGACGAAGACACTGCCAAAATTTAAGATCGATCGGACTACGTTTGACCGATCAATTTCTTGTTCGAAATTCCATAACCCTTCACGTCCATGTCCCTCTCCCGATCCTGCCATCGCCGAACGCCCTTCGACCAATCCGGTATATCAATATGAGGAACATAACCCTTGGAGTAAAAGCCCTCTACCAACTAACTCTTAGAAGCAACGAGCTGAGATCAATTTCGAAGTGAACTCTCGCATTCAAGAACCCTAACAGCCATGAAAATGCATTCCCCGATTTCTTAAAGACCGTAACACAATTTTTCAATTAACTCTGGGAATTTGATCCTTATCCAACCAAGATCTAAAACCCCTTATTCATCATGACTCAAAGTTACCGGACAATCACCAATTCAGCAATTTCCTCTCGCCACACACATGAACCCTAGTTCGAAAATTCCACCCAGATTTCTCCGTCATCGTTACGTATTTTTTCATTTAAATCGGGATGATGAACCTTCTCAAAGTATACATTAAAAGCCCTCTGATAATTTTAAATTCCAGTCTGCGATTTTGGAATAATTTCAAAACCTAATTCCAGCCTCATGAACCCTAAAAAAGAGAAATTCATCTTTCGATTTCTTCGTCACAGGCAAACCAAAATTCAATTCCTTTTCACCCAGGCCAATACGTCCATTGGCATCCCAATTCTCCAGTCAATTTCTGAAAATGATTTCCGGATCTCTCGATTGATACTTCTCCCTATTGGAATCAAACTAAAGAAAATTTCCGAAATACCTTTCGCATATAATTTTTTTTATACCTTAAACTTTTAAAAATATAAATTATTTAATAAAACTTTTATTTGGACATATATGCTAAAGTCTCATCTATTTAGGCGTAGGTGATAATGATGTGTGGTTAATAGATAGATAAATAATATATTAGTTTGAAAAAAATATATATATATATATATATATAAATAAATTAATTAGAAGAATTTTAATAAGAATAATAATAAATATTTCTTTGGTATTCTAGTAATAATTCTATTTGTTTAACATTTTGTTATGAACCTCTAAATTTAATTAATAAACTTTTACTTTATCTTCGAACGTATCTCGAATTGTTTTATTATTGGTTACGCCCTATGCAAGCCCTTGCTGCTAATATCTTAAAAGTTATACCCCACTTTGTAAGTCCTGACGAATTCGAAGGAGAATCTGAAATACGAGAAAATTTACACCGAACGTGGATTCAAAGAGCCAAGTATTAAGGCAAATGACCGTTCCATAAGTCAAAATTCAATGGTCAAACCATACGAAAAGAGAATATACATGGGATGCAGAAGAAAAGATGCGAGAGAAATATCACTACCTTTTCCAAGGTCAACTGAGTTAAGTTTCGAGGACGAAACCTCCAATAAAGATGGATGAATGTAAAAACATGGTTTCCAGACTAAGTCAAAAACTAAAGTTTTAGTAAACCAACATACTCAAGGTTGTTTATTTAAATAAATAACTTAGTGTTTATATAATATTTAATTGTATTAGAGTTAATATTGAGTTACATGATATCAATCTTATAGATTGTAAAACATTTATTTAAGCAAATAATTAGATTATTAAGAATTGTATCTTAATTTATAGATAGTAAAATAATGTGTAGATGATTGAAGGTTTATCTAAGATAATAACGAGTTGATGGATAATTATGAATTCTATTGGAGATAATTTATATACAATTAGGAATCATGGCATATCGAGTTATTAGGCAATAAAACACTTAATGAGATAAATAAGATTCGATGGCCATCTATTAGCCAATAAAACACTTAATGAGATAAATCCTATTCGATTTAATCTTGTAGACTTTTAGCTAAATCAATAACTAAGTATTTAAATAACTAGAGTTTGTATAGGAGATAATGTTGATTTATTTTACTTTTATCTTATAGATTTTAACCCATTACTAAATGGTCAAAGAACAATAGTGTTTCCCTCACTTTCTTCAAATCACTTTTCGAGAGCTCCATTATTGTTTTCATCACAATTCCAGCATTATTTTAACAATAATTCTAGCAACAAAAATTTGAGAATTTCGGCATCAAGGTTCGAAAAATTGTAGCATCCAAATTCTGAAAAGTTCCACCCAATAAGCACACAATTTTCGAACCACACACATACAATGAGATTTTCAAGAACCATTCAAGCCAAGGAAAGAAGGAATGTCGTCGTATTTTTGCAACCCGAATTCAACCAATCACGCTTAGAAATATCTCCAACATCTGTAACTGGGTTTTTGCTACAATATCATTCTTTCGTTTTGAAAATAACTTTAAGTATGCTTTTAAATATCAATCGGATATGTGATATATTTTAAAACTACAATGTTCTGACAAATTTTGATCATCGAGAAATAAGGGCTATACGGAGCAAATTGCTACGTATGATGAGAGCTACCTCTTGAATCCAAAGGGCAAAGTGCTACGTGTACGAGGGCCACCTCTTGAGCCTACGGGGCAAAGTGCCACGTACATGGGAGCCACCTCTTGAACCGATGGAGCAAAGTGCTATATATACGGGAGCCACCACTTGAATCTATGCAAGTCCCTCTAGATTTTCAGTGTAATGGATCCATGTTTAATTGATATGAGTTATGATTCTGAAATGCTATGTTCTGTTCTGGCTCTGATTAGAGCAATTCTGTTAAGTTTATGTTTCAGTATTCATATCAGTTTATGATCCGATTATGATATATGTTTTGGAAAATTATGAAAATGTATTTTATTGTCAAATTGATTGGCCCCCGCTTGCTAAACGCTCACCCTTACATCCACTCCCCAGATATAAGCGAATCAAAAATCGAAGATGAAGATCAAAACCAGTTTTGGAGATGGTGAATTAGATGATAGTTCCAGATGCCGCTGTCATTAATTTATAAAGCTTTCGCTGATATTTGTAAGCATTCTTTATTTTGTTGAAATGATAGACTGGTTTTCGTAGAATTATGTATTACTGCGCTTGTTGATTTCGAAATTTTATTTGGAGTCAACACCGATGTTAACCGATGTTAACGACCACGGTCTCGGTGCGTGACAACTTTAATAACATATGAGTGCTCGAATTTGAAAATGGATTTATATTAGATTATCACTATATAACAATAAAGATGTATTATGCAGCATTATTGACTATATAGGACAATTTCAAAATAAGAAGAAATATATTTTCTTCCTGGGGAAAAAGAAGAAAACGATTTTTCGTTCTCAAACCCCGGCAATATTTCCCAGAAGGGAAACCAAACATTTCCCCATATCATGCCTTCTGATTAAAACTTATCAGTTGAATGGTAGACAGTATTCAGCGTTTTAACTATACTGCATGAGTTTGATTAAAGATGGCAAATAGACATGCCGTATGTTGTTGTAATATGCCCTAAGACAAGTCATTAGATGATTGTTTATGACATACACTGTATTATGATTTTATAAATGGCAAGTCATTATTATATCTTATTCGAATATCTGTGCAATATGAATTGATATATAAGTTAATGTCCTTAGAATAATATTGTATTGTTCTTAAAGATTGTCCCTAGTCAAGTATTATCATGAATCGGGATAATGATAATGCATTGAGACTAGTATGTTTTGATTGATGAATTGTTCATGGATATGAGATATCAAATCAACACATGGGTACATGTTAGAGAACAATGTACTGGACAGACCCACCATGAGAATGCTACATGGATAGTTATATGAGTGTCATAAGCAATTCTCATAGTGATAATAATGTATGTAATCCTTACGACTTAAGATCATTAGAGATCCTAACATAAGGAGTTATGTATCTTGATATTGTCAAACGTTACCTGTAACAGGGTAAACTATAAAGGCAAATATTGTATACACTACGAATTATGTAGAGGGATGTTGATCAAGATAGGATTTGTCCCTCCTATATAACAGGAGAAGTGTTTGGGCCCTTGATCAAGTAAGACTAAAATGCATGGCCATGCTCGAATGAGTCGATATGTGTTAGTTCCGGATTTTAAAGATGACAAAACATATCAGACCGGATCGAGAGAAATCAGACTGACCAGATCGATCGCTCAAAACAGATCAAGCTGATATGGTATATCGCAAAACAGAACGGATCGATGGAAATCAGCCTGACCAGATCGAAACTTCAGATCGATCTCAACTTCTATCAGATCAGAGCAGTCAAGGTTGAATAAGATTGACTCTTCAGTCCGAATCATTAACGGCTATTTATTGAAGCATTTAATGTTGCAATTAATGATGAAAAAGACCAATGACTGAAGATTACCATAAAAGGTAAGAAGACAAAGAAGTGCCTACCTGACAGTCGCCGAAAGCATGAACCAGAACGGCAAGTACCCTAAAGAAGAAGACTGTAGCTTACTCAGAGTTTAAGCAGAGTCAAGAGTTGCACATTAAAGAAAATAATGTCGTTGGTACATGCAACTATAAAAGGATGCAACAGAAGAGCTCAAGAGAGAGTCTGATCAATCGAAAAACGCACAAGAAAGCAAAACAACACAAGCTTACAAGCTCAGACATTCTCGAGCTGAAAATCTTCATAAGCACAAGTATATTGTAATATTTGAGCTTTAAGGATGAACACGTCAACTCTGCATCTTTATTAGAAGATGCAAACTCAGTTGACGTTTCAGGTCAGTTTGTTAATATTATTTATTTTAGTTATTTTGTCAAATTATTTTTAAATTTGGGTTTATAATACTAAAAACCCATTGTTATGCTGCTAAAACATATTTATATAAATACTATTTTATTCAATATATTTCAAAAAATTCTTTGTTTTTAAGCCCTAAATATAATTGTCGATCATATCATTTGTATCGTATATGAGGTTAATTCTTGACTACCTCATGTGACACTATATTATGGGGTGGATCAATAACCCAAATTTATCAATGCATTGTCTCTCAAATAAAAAAGTATGATATTGATAAATTTGGATCATTGATCCAACATTTAAGATAGTGCCTCGTAACCAAGAATAATTCCTTATATGGATAACGGATGCTTTCGCATATTTGTAACGACTGTGTTACCACGATTACCACCCAACCAACACCAAATTATGTCAAGAAATTCAAATGCCAGATTAAATTCAAAATTAAAAAATTTTCGGGCCAAAAGTAAAAGAAACAAAAGGCCCTACATTAAGATGCAAAAGCCTGGAAGCCAGGCCCAAACTTAAAAGCACAAAACGTTTGAGAAAGGAACGAGGCAGAATATTGCTGTTGGCTTTCTCGTCAACTTTTTTCACGTGTCTCGAAGCTCTCTTCTTTTCTACTCATTTTTCTCCCTTGGTTAACACCCTGGAGTTCTTTCCCGTGTTAATTTCAAGTTTTCATGGAATTTTCGAATCCCATGTTGCGGAAGTACCGAGATGATCGACGGAAGCTTCTTGAATTTGTGCTATCATCTGGCCTCATCAAGGAAATCCGAACTCCGGCGGGCCCCACCACCTCCTTTTCGAGTATTAATTTTGATTCTATCAGCACTGATTATGTGCTTGAATGCATCAATTCGGGTATTTATGGCTTTCTTTCTCAAGAAGTTTTTAGACTTATTTTTAACCAAGAAATGAAATACTACCAGTTTCTTGTACAGTGAGGTACTTTAACTGAAATGTGAAATTGGGTTTAGCAACTCTATGTGCAGAGTTTCTTGAATAGAGTTTTTTTTTTGAACGCTTTAGTCAGCATATCTGTTAAATAATACTGGACTTATTCTTTCTTGAAGATATTACTATTTTTACTTTAAACATTTTTTTTCTGAAAATGGGTTAAGTAACACTATGTTCTCTTTCTGAAGATTAATTTTTTAATAATGTAACGATAATTTACGTGAATTGGGTTAAACAACTCGGTTTTGCTGTTTCTTGAAGATTTTTTATACTCCAGTCATAATTTAATGGGTTAAATAATACTCGGTTTACTCTTCTTGAACATTAATTTTCATGTACTTTCTGTTGGACGCGACAATTTTTTGAGATGATGGGCCAGTTTAACCGTTACTAACTCACTCGAAGAGTATTCGGATTCTGTATATGCATGCTTATACCTGTGTTTCAGTGGTATCTTCATACTTAGGCATATATTTATTTGTTAACTTACTTACTAATTTAATTCTTTAGTGTTTCTGATGCTTCCGGTGAAATGCTAAATACTGTCATTGATTAGGTGGCATGCTTGACGTTTCTCAAGCAAGGAAGAGATATTATGATGAGTCGTCACAACCAATAACGGTAGGAAGTGTTCTTTTTTGGTACATTTTACTATGTTTAACAAAATCATTGTTTACATTTGGTTTATTACGTTCTATTTTATAGTCTTTCTTTCCTCCTTGTAAGGCAGTAATCATGAGTACGTTCCAAATCGTGAATTTTTTGACATACTATGTGTTGAACATTTTCTGCATCCACAGAGTTCAATTTATGTTGGTTTCTTAAAACTTACTTAGTTTGTACCTTGTTAAGAGATCTTAAGATGTTGTGCAAGGATATAAAGTGGAAATATTATAAGAAACTTGCTGCAAAAAGGTGCAAGTACACACTTGAGTAAAATTTGTTGGTTATTTACTTATTATTGATCACAGATGATGTTCATTTTTGTATACTGATGAAAACACATGACATATAATGCTGCATAAGATCACAAACTTACAATTTCGATATTTTACCTCCTTTCTCTTACAATATTTGGAAATTCTTTGTCAGAGTAATCGATTCTGCAAAAAAAGATTTGTCATATTGTATTAATATCAAGTGAACAATTACAATTTAAGGTAGTAATGTTGAGATACACTATTTTTGGAGGAATAGCAACCTAGTGGTGTTTCATTTTGTCAGAATATTGTCAGTTTCAATCAATATTTTTAGTACTTCACCGTGCTAATGTCCCCGCATACTAAACTAGGTGAATGAATTTGTTAGTGAAGAAAATTTTTGTTGAAACATGTTGAGAGTTTTACCTTAGCTTTTGTTTGTCGTTAAAAATTTTCAAACCAAAGCTCATTTAAGATGACCTCAACTATTTTCCTACTTCAGAAGTGCAGCACAATAATTTGAAAGATTCGTATAAAAGTAGGAAATCATCAGACATTGGAATTTCTTTCTTTCTTGAGAAGTCAAGCACAATTTTTATCCAGAATTGCGATAGCTCTCTATACCTCTCATTTATTTTTGAGGTTATTGGCATGCACTCTGCAAATGTAATTATCACTTTTCAGACAATCCAGATGCAATGCAACAGTATTGCTTTATTGATTTTACTACTTTTATGCCGCAAAGTTTCGAAAATGAAAATGTTCACCTGAAAGGCATTCCTCAGTGCATTGTATTTTTTTATTCAGATGACCTCAACTATTTTCCTACTTCAGAAGTGCAGCACAATAATTTGAAAGATTCGTATAAAAGTAGGAAATCAGCAGACATTGGAATTTCTTTCTTTCTTGAGAAGTCAAGCACAATTTTTATCCAGAATTGCGATAGCTCTCTATACCTCTCATTTATTTTTGAGGTTATTGGCATGCACTCTGCAAATGTAATTATCACTTTTCAGACAATCCAGATGCAATGCAACAGTATTGCTTTATTGATTTTACTACTTTTATGCCGCAAAGTTTCGAAAATGAAAATGTTCACCTGAAAGGCATTCCTCAGTGCATTGTATTTTTTTATTCAGAAGCGGTTTGTCATTTTCTGTTCTTGAAATTTATGCATTAACTTTGAAAGTTTCTAGGGTTGAAGAATTCTTCATTGAATAATAAAAATGGGTACATGTACAATGATTTATAGGGGAGATATTTTACCCAATAGGTAACTCATTCCCTATATATTTGGAATTATCTTATCTAGGGAAATCTTTAAAATTAAAAAGATATTCTAATCTATTTACAATCTTATCAGATCTTCTTGCATATTTTGGCACTCCCCCCTCAAGTTGCGTAGATATCTATCATGCCCAAGAAATTCAAAGTTTGGTTTGAATAAACTCTTTGTGAGAATGTCTGCTACTTGTTGCGATGTTGGAATGAAAGGCATACAAATAGCTCCTTCCTCAATTTTCTCTTTTATAAAATGTCTGTCAATCTCAACATGTTTGGTTCTATCATGTTGGACTGGATTGTGCGCAATGCTAATGGTTGCCTTGTTATCACAATAAAACTTCATAGGCATAGTTACTGGTCTTCTAAGTTCTTCCAAGATCCGTTTAAGCCATAACATTTCACATATCCCATGAGCCATGGATCTATACTCCGCTTCAGCACTGCTACGGGCTATAACATTCCGCTTCTTGCTTCGCCAAGTTTCTAGATTTCCCCAAAGGTGTGTGTACAATAGCCTAAAGTAGATCTCCGATCTGAAATAGATCCTGCCCATTCTGCATCTGTGTAGGCCTCAATATTTGTATGTGGATTTTTTCAAAAGAATAAGCCTTTTCCCTGAGAGTTCTTTAAATATCTCAGAATGCGATAGACTGCTTCAAGATGTTCATCATGAGGAGAATGAATAAACTGACTCACTAGGCTTACAACAAATGCTATGTTTGGCCGTGTATGTGACAAGTAATCAGCTTTCCCACTAGCTTTTGATATCGGATTGTTTCTACCGGTATTCCTTCCTTGTTTCCAAACTTATGATTCGGATCAATGGGTGTTTCAGCTGGGCGGAAGCCACTCATTCCAGTTTCTTTTAGTAAGTCCACCACATATTTTTTTTGAGACACCACAATTCCTTTTTTGATCGAGCTACCCACATACCAAGAAAGTATTTTAGAGAACCTAGATCTTTGATTTCAAATTCAGACACAAGGCACTGTTCCAACCGCTCCATCTCTATCATGTCATCCCCGGTGTGAATAATGTCGTCAACATAGACTATAAGAACAGTTACCTTCCATCGATTGAGTGCTTTGTGAACATAGTATGATCTGCCCGTCCCTGAGCATATCCTTGTCTTTTTATAAACTGGGTGAATTTTTCAAACCAAGCTCTTGGTGACTGTTTTAATCCGTACCGAGAGTTTTGTAATTTGCATACTCCTGAACCAAAACACATCTAGCTGTTGTAGAGGCCAGCCTAGATTAGCTGCAATTGTTAGGAGTATCCTAACAGTATTTAGTTTTGCCACTGGTGCAAAGGTCTCAAGATAGTCAATCCCATATGTTTGAGTAAATCCCTTTGCTACTAGGCGAGCTTTGTATCTTTCTAAGGATCCATCAGCTCTGAACTTGGTAGTGAATACCCATTTGCAGCCAACTGTTTTTTCTCCTTCGGTAGCTCCACCACTTTCCATGTTCCATTTCTTTCAAGGGCTCCTATTTCATCAAGAATAGCTTCCTTCCATTCAGGAACCTCTAGAGCATCCTGTACATTCTTAGGAATCTCCACACTGGATAGTTGAGAGATAAATGCAGAAAAATATGGGGACAGATTTTTATGGGTGACAAAGTTAGACATTGGGTATTTGACACAATTCCTGACACCCTTATGTTGAGCAATTGGAAATCAAGTTCAGACACAGGAAGGGTGGTGTCAAGAGAATTACCTGGATCATTGGTAGAGTCTGGAATGATCTGAGGTGTGGGTTCTTGACAGTGTTGGGAGATGTCAGTCTCTTTTCCTTGTTTTTGGTTCTATCTTGAGTATACAAGCAGCTTACTTGTTTGTTCAGCATTTTCATTTCTGCAAATGTTATGAGATTGCTCTATAGAGCTTGTATCTATATTCTCATTAGTTAAATCAATTGGTTCCATATTGAGAAACAAGGGAGAATTTTTGTTATGAAAGTCAGAGTCGTCATTCCAGTTCTCCCCCTGACGAGGAGAATTAAAAAATGGTTGGGATTCGAAAAAAGTGACATCGAGCGTAACAAACAATTTTTTTGTTGTTGGATCGAAGCATTTATATCCTTTTTTCGTAGCATAGCCTACAAACACACATTTCCGAGCTCTAGGATCCAATTTCCCCCGAAGATGATCATGGATATGGGTAAAGACAGAGCACCCAAAGATTTTTAGAGGTAAATCAAAAAGTAATCTAGAGTTAAAAATGTCCTTGAAAATAGAAAGCGGAGTTTTAAAGCCCAAAACCTTTGTAGGCATGCGATTATTAAGATACGTAGCAGTTAAAGGTGCTTCGCCTCAAAGATACTTCGGGGCATGAGAAGTAAATAGTAGTGCCCTAACTTCGAGAAGATGTTTGTTTTTTTGTTCAGCTACCCCATTTTGTTGAGGTGTATCACGGCACGTGCTTTGATGTATGATACCAGCTTTAGAGAAAAAATCCCCGAGTATCTCATTGAAGTATTCTCGACCATTGTCACTTCGGAAGACCTTTATTTTTTCTTGAAATTGTGCCTAAAATGTTTGAAAAACCTCTTTGACTGCGGATTTATCCTTGAGTAAGTAAACCCAACTGAGTCTGGTGTGATCATCAATAAAGCTAACAAACCACCTTTTCCCAAATGCGGTTGTGACTTTTGATGGACCCCAGACATCACTGAGTCACTGTGAATTAATGAAAAGTTCACAGAATTCACACCTAAAACACGATGGATTTTTATTGCGAAATAAATTAGGTAACAAATGTTTTAAATAATAAAAAACTTGGATGTCCTAGCCAATAATGCCAAAGCAAAACATCATTCGAAACAGAAATAGAGAGTATTCTGAGCTTCATGACCCTAATCTTTCTTGTAATCTTGTGTCCATTAGCAAACTCACTTCCCAAAAAGAGAAAGGTTGGGTAAAAAAAAAAGCGAAAGTTGCGCAGAACGATTTTAAGCGCACAGATAGCCGATCGCGAGGATGAAGATTAGCAAGAAACGTGATGGGCAACTCTAGGTAATCATCGTGGTGGGCAAGACGCACGAGTCGGGAAAGGATGCAACTTTACGGCTCTGATACCATGAAAGTTTCTAGGGTTGAAGAATTCTTCATTGAATAATAAAAATGGGTACTTGTACAATGATTTATAGGGGAGATATTTTATCCAATAGGTAACTCAATCCCTATATATTTGAAATTATTTTATCTAGGGAAATCTTTAAAATTAAAAAGATATTCTAATCTATTTACAATCTTATCAGATTTTTTTGCATATTTTGACAAACTTTTATGTTATCTTTGGTTTGAGTATTTGAGTTTCTCTCTTCGTTAACTTTTGTGGAAAAAAATCATGTTGGTAGTTTCTGCAGATGCATTTACGATCCGGAGATATTTATTACCTTCATTCAGATCCAAACTCAACGGGATATCCACCTTGTCGTATGCCCCCACCAATGACCATGAACCATGCAGATTTTGTTGAATCATGCAAGTCTGAAAGTTCTAACTATCCAGCTGGCAAAAAATCACCTTTGTCGTATCAGGAAACTGGGAAGAACTGCCAAGTAACTACGGTTCCAGATTTAAATTGTATGGGTAGTACTACTGCTCTTTCATCAGTTTTACCAACTCTAAAGACAGGTATACAATTCCTTATCTGATATTAGCATTAGTCTTCATGGTATATTTTGATAGTGTGATGCGGAAGATACATTTTCCCCATATTGATGAAATTGTTTTATTAACCTGACATGCGAGTGTCTTATATTTAGTGCCATATATCTACAAAATTGATTTTAAATAAAGAATATATGAGGGAAATATGGCATTCTACAGAAAATTTCACTGCTGGAAAAATCGGGTTTTGGCCTTAATAGATTGGTTTGATTTTAAGAAAATGACCAATGCTCCTGATGTTAATGTTAATACAACTCCGCTGAATCATGGGAATTCTGGGGTAAATGCTCTTCGTGGAGAGTATTTTACCTCGTCAAATGCATGCAATTAAAATTACCAGTCGTATAATGAAGTATTATTACATCCAATAACGTATGGCTTGTAAATGATTGAATTTGATTTTCTTATATACATGTAAAGCACTCAAGTGCATGGTAGATATGTGTAATTTGTTTTATATATGTTTGCATATATGACACCTCTATCACATGAAACATCTAATTTAAAAAAAAAAAATGGAGTTACCTGAGCTCTAAAAGAAGAATTTTTGTGAGTATCTGTAGCACACTCTTTGGCCTGGGGTTGAAAAGTTGCACCTTCAAGTTTCGTTATAGTATCAATTAGTCTAAATAATGGAAAAACCATAGGTATCAAATTTTCGAATAACAGACCTTTATGTTCATGATTATGCTTAGGGTATTGTTCCAAAAACTGTGATTGACCGAAATGTGATGAACCAAATGATACTAGTTCTGTTCCTCATTCAGTCTATCCGAACTATTATATGGATAAATTTAATCTTTTGCTGCTTATTCGACTAACTTATAATTGTGTTATAAACCGGTTATATCCAATCCACTTGCCAATGACCTTTGTTTGCTGAAACCCATTCAGATGAAAAAGTCTGTTGTTTCTTTAGCTTATGAATATTTCTTTTGACCTTTTATTATGTTTCAATTGTTTGAGCAAACTGATTCATAGGTTTAGGATTTGTGAAGGATTTTCGGATGATGACTTGCGGGAATCTGCTTATGAAGTGTTTCTTGCATGTATGATGTTTTCTCGGTAATCTTCTCTCACTCTCTCCCTCTCTTCCCACCACCACCACCCACCACCCCCCCCACCCCACCCCACACCCCCACCCCTCTTTATCTTCTGCCTTTGTGTTTGAATAATTTCAGGTAACTTTGTTTTGCATGCTTATTTGTCTTGGATATTTCAATTTTCCTGTCTACTACTCCTGCTAAGTGTCAATTTTCGGGCATTCTTATGAATTATGTCCCTTGTTCTCTTTTCCTTTTGGATACCTAGGGTTGAAATTTATTCAACTGAGGCTAAAAAGAGAGAAAAAAGTGCTAGATTTCTAGGTGGATTGAAGAATCGAAGAGATAAACGACATGTAGAGCATGAATCTCCTGAAAGAAATTTGAAGATCCATGAACTGATTCGCGTACAAATGCAGGCAGGTTATGTAGATAATAGAATCTGAATATATTGCTTTACTTGGTTTATATACCTCATAAAAGGATAATAGAATCTGAATATATTGCCTTACTTGGTTTTTGTGACATAACTAAAGTGGAAAGACCATCATGAGAACGTAGAATGATCAAATTTACACATCAGATTTTATGCAAGTTTACTTAGGTTTTACCCTATGATATACAGTTTCGTACAGATGCAAGTATAGGAAAGTGACCTTTGATTCTTGATCATATCACCTAGAGGGTCTTGAGTTGAAGTTTTTTATTTCCTCAAGCTATCTCCTGCTGGCCCTTCAGAGATTCATGGTCATAGACCTATTTCCGATTTGAAAATCATGGGGAACTGATAAGTTTGCAGGATTTCTCCTGCCTGAAAACCCATGAAATCTTCAGTTTTTTGGAGTTGAACCTAATGCATGACTGAACCTCCTTTGACCAATCCTTTTTAGCCTGGTAAAAACTTGAAAAAGTAACAAGGTGCGTGCCTATTCTTAAAACTGCATGCCCGGGGCATATCATCAAGCGTCTAGTTTTATTATATTTGTTGAGATATGAGTCGTGTTTGGTATTGCCAAATTGCAGACCTTTTAAAATCCTGAGTTTCCGACTTAATATTTTTGCGATTATGTCTATTGTTATTATTATTTTGTGTGCTTCGCAACTTACCAGTTTAAATCTCTTTACTTGACATGAGCTCTTATATTAGGTAAATCTATTGTCCTATTGCCACGCCAAAAAATAACTTAAACCATCTTCTGCACTAGATCTCAGAGGCAACAGATACACTTATTAGGCGTAGGTTGACACAGTTTGCTTCCGGTAAACCTTGTGGAGATATTGATGTTCCACAACTGTCATTGGCGCTTTTGACTGGGATATTAAGGACTGATTTTCCAAGTGAAAAATCATACATCCACTGGAAGAATAGACAAGTAATTCTTATTCTCTCGCAGAATGTTCTTCTGTTTCACTTCTTGCTGCTCAAATTTAGTCACTTGTTCCTAATTGACCGGTGTAAGCGTGACCTTGCAGTTAAGCATGCAATTACTGTACTTTTATGCTAATGATTCATGTTTGGTGCTTGGCAACCAATCTTTCCTTTTGAAGTCTTCTTGTGCATGAGAATGTATTGCGATTCTGCTGGTTACTTGTGATTATGGAGCTGATTCTGCTGGATGCATTTTCTTATGAGCTATGTGCAGTACGATTGAAACTTTATGTGAATCTGAGAATGAGCCCGCTGACAGCAGAGGATTGACTCTCTTTAAAATATAGGAGATAGGTAATCAAGACAGTACGATGTGTTATTGACAAGGGTCTAGCACAACTCTAATTCTCCTGTAAGAGAGATGAACCATATACCATGTCTTCAATTGATGACGATTCCCATGAAAGGAAATTACATTTAAGTTGGTATCTGTCTTTTCAGATGTTCTGTGCTTCTGTATGTATGCTTGCCTATATTTAAGCAAGGTTGTAAGATATTTCATTGCAGTTTACGTCAGTTAATTACTCAAACTGATATCTCAACATTCTTTCCATGTGTAATCTGCGGCTTCCAATCCAAATTTGCTTCTTGTTGGATGTTTCTGTTAGTGATTTTAACTTTAAACACTTTTGTGATAGGCCAATGTTCTTGAAGAGCTACTTTCTTCTGATCATAATAAGAACAGAAAGCAGATGATTGAAGCTTCACTAGCTAAAATTAGAAATCCAGAGGTACTTCTATCTTATGCTTTCCTTTTCCTAGCCCTATTTTTAAATCGCGATTTCAGTTTTCCACTTGTACAACTTTCATCTTTTCTTCTTAGGAATGGGATCTTAAGATGTCTCCATCTGAACGGAGTGAGTTTCTTTTAGTTATTCGTCAAGTTGCATTGACATTCTCTTCCATGCCTGGGCGTTTTGGTGTTGAAGGGGAAACATATTATTGGACAACGGGTTATCATTTAAACATTCTGCTCTATGAGAAGATTCTTTGCTGTGTATTTGACATCCTGGAAGAAAGCCAACTAATAGAGGTTCACAATTTTCTTTTATGATTCTTTCTGTGTATTTTATTTACCCACCCACCCCCACCCCCAAACAAAAAAGGCATGTTGATGATTTTATTTTAGTTTTTTTATCAGGAAGCAGAGGAAATTTTAGAGTTGATAAAATTGACTTGGTCAATGTTGGGCATCACTCAAAGATTGCATCATGCATTGTTTGCATGGGTTCTTTTTCAACAGGTACTCACAGTGTGAAGTAGCTTTATATATAATCATGTGCCAGATACTTTCTTACACATGCAATTGTTCAAACAGGCTCCAGGATTTTATGGGCCGCTAGAGAGCATTCTATTTTAGCCTATATATAGATTGGAAGCATGTTTATGGCATTGTCCTATGGAAAGGATTTTAGTTTTATTGCATTACACTGTGGGCCATCCTTATATTCGAGATTTGTGTGCTTTGATTTTCATGTATTTATTGGTTCTTTTTTTATATGCTTTAAAGTTTACTCATATGTCATTGAAGTCCAACTGCTGACAAAAATTTTCTTACATTTCTTCTTAACGAAGTTTGTTGCAACCGAAGACATGGCACTGTTGGACTATGCACTTCGTGAGGTTGAGAAAGTTTTATCTGCTGAAGTGTGTGATGACAGAGAAGCGGCTTACATAAATAGTTTGGCATGCTCTGCTTTCAGCAGTGGCCATGAAATTAGATTGAATGTGCTGCAATCCATCTTTCTATCAATTAGCTCATGGTGTGACAGGAAATTGCAGGATTATCATCTGCATTTTAGCCAGGTTGTCTTACCATTTGTAACTTAAAGCGGCAATTATTCGTTTCTCATTTTGTGGTGTTGTAGTGATTTGCAAAGGATTTGATTGGAGAATTTATCTAAAGGGTTCTTAAGTATGCAGAAAAAACTGTTCTTTGAGAGGGTGGTGGCCATGGGGTTATCTGCAGGCAGTCAAGATTTTGTTCCACATAGAAAGACTCAGGTAGCGATTTTGCAATTGTCGATCCCAATGTTTTTTCCATATGATTTAGCAGTCACCTTTATCTGATGTTGGTTAGTGAAAGAGTTAAATTTTGTGTCAGGTCACCAATTTTGGGACCACTTTTTCAGATCACCATCTCCGTTGAACTTCCTGGAATGTGTCTACAATTTTATTTTGAGTAGCTATTTTCACTAGTGTATTATATCCTTCTGTTGAATTCTAGAAAATTTATCTGCAGTTGACCAATTTTTTTGCAATTCTAGGCAGTTTATTTTCGGTTCACAATCTTCTTTGTACTTCTGGATGGTTTCTACTATTTTGCTTTGAGTAGTTATTTTCTCTAAGAGCACTGTAACCTTCTGTTGAATACTAGAAAAGTTATCTGCAGTTGACCTTTTTTTTTCCAATGCTAGCAGTCAGGGGTTGGCACTTCTAGTGAGCTTGTCACTGAAAGAATCAGAAGATATGTCGAGAAGTCTGTGGATGCTGCGTGCAGGAGAGTAAGCCTCATGTCGAACTTATCCTTTATTAACTTATGTGATTGTAATCATAACAAAGTGGATTTCTTGTCTCAGGTTACTTATTCTCCTACTTCTGAGTCTATAAAAGATACAATTCATCCACTGGCTATGCTTGCAAATGATCTAAAATTAATTGCTGAGAAGGATCTCTCTCTGTTTTGCCCAGTCCTAAGTCAATGGTATCATGAATGTGCTATGATCTCAGCCAAAAAGTTGCACCAGTTTTATGGTGAAAGACTGGTCTGAGTTTACCAATAATCAATATATGCCTTCTCTTTATGTTTCTGGTTTGCAATTATGTATTGACTTGAGTTCTTTCTTTCTTCTCTTTAGAAACCATTTCTCCAGGACGTAACATGCCTCACCGTGGATGTAAGGAAGGTGCTTTCCGCAGCTGTTGCATTGGAGGCTTGTCTTATTGAACTCCATGCTTCTGTTTGTAAAGAAACTAAGTCACCCTCTGCCAATGGACCAGCATTTGACTATTTTCTGGTATGTGCATCTTTGATTAGGGACTCATAATGATAATATTACACTAAACTATTGAATGGATCGTTACTGGTTGCTATAGTTACTATTTATTTGAGGGAAAGAATAATCAGTTCTGGTTTTTCTATTTGTATTTTTTATGAAAAATATCAGATGTTTTGTGAAAAATCTATTATGGTTGCACATATCGATTGGTTGGTTTAGTTTTGTTTGCATTGCCTTGTTTCCAGATTGCCTCTTTGGTAAACTAACCTGCGTCTTTTAGTGTTAGTAATTGATAATGTTGATAAAGATAGTGAGATGTATTTTTTTCTAGTTCTGTGGTTTCTGATTTTAGGCTTGGATGAATATAGCCCTGTTTTGGTGTGTGGCACCCACATAAGGAGTATATGTGCACTCTTACCTTTTACTCCGTGATTCTTGCAGACATTTGATCTTATCTATACTCTTTCTAATTCAGTTTTTACTAGTCATTGAACATTAGATATAGTTCTTTTTGTGTTCTGATACTTTAGCAAGAAAGAAAATCCAATGATTGTTTTTTAACCAACACCCTATTAATAGTCCGTCTGATTGAGTGCTTTATGATATAACAAGCTCCTCAACATCTGTTTTTAATATGGATGTTAACTAAATAGTATCACTTGTTTTCCTCGTAATTTTAACTTTTTTCAAGTTTTTTGCCATTGAAAACTTTCTGATGGCCATTAGTAAATCCCATCCAGTATATCTCCTGTTTCATTCACGAAGGGGCTTCCATTTGAGTTTAAAAAACACATCTTCATTTCCGAGTACCTGCCTCGCTGAATTTTTTTTTATCAAATGGAAAAGAATTAGCTACAATGTAGTTCATTACCATTTGTTTTAACTACCATGTATGACATGTGCAAAATTTGAGAATGTTTGGTGCTATCAGTTCCCCATGTAAAGATGCTGAGTGGCTCAAAAAAATCGGGAATTTGACATTTCTCTCTTCACATTGCTTTGTACCTGCTCATCGGCAAACTATGATATAATCTCTGGTCATTCTTCTTTCTTCCTCCTAGATTGCTGAAATTTCTAGTCCAATCATTCTTGACTGGATAGTTGCGCAACATGAAAGAATCCTGGAATGGACTGGGCGTGCTTTTGAGCTTGAGGTCTGTCTCATTTTTTTATTTTGGACATTGCCTACAACCTGTCTTTACCATGATATAGTAAAATAAATGGAATACATGGTAACATAGTCAGGAGTTCTACTTAATGAAGTAGTGCAATCTGTTGCATGAAATTTAAAAAATATTTATGGTATTTTTGTGATGCTCTTGGTCATCATGATCTCATGATGAGGTGTTTTACTGCTCAATTGTTGTTGCCGTCCTTCAATTTATGCTTTGGAGGTGAAAATCAATTTGAAGATCTAAAATGACTTGCTTTTATGTCTTGTGTGTTTCAGGACTGGGAACCTTTGTCATTACAGCAAAAACAAGCAGCTTCAGCAGTTGAAGTGTTTAGGATCATAGAAGAGGTATCTTTATTGTCGTAATCTGTTCTATACTTTGAGCATTGTGCATGACGAAGGTGATAAATAATAATACAGCCTGCTTGTTTTGAGTTCACTGCAAATAATTGCATTAACTTGGGGTGGAGAAACCTTCAATTAACTCGAGTATTTTTTGCAATGAATAGTATGAAACCTGGACAAGTGTCAAACAAGACTTCCAAGGCATCATATTCTATTACAATTAATGTGATCTTGTTAGTGATTTTAAGATTTTTTGTTAAACGTTTAGTGGTTATTCCTTTCGGGATTCCGGTGTTGTAGCACTCGGTGGTCAAGAGGTATCGATGAGCAGCAAGTTTTGATTCCTAGGTTCAGTTATCCAAAAGGATGAAGAGATTGACAGTGGCGTTAACATGATTCAGGCTGTCTGGTTGAAATGGAGAAACGCCACCGGAGTTCTATGCGATCGTAATATCCCGCTGAAATTGAAGGGAAAGTTTAATAGATCCGCTGTTAGACCCGTAATGTTATATGGGACGGAATGCTGGGTACCCAAGAGGAATCACATCCAAAATATGAGTGTGACAGAGATGCGTATGCTTCGTTGGATGTGCGGTAAGACCAGAAGATATAAAATAAGGAACGAAGATATTCGAGTTGAAGTAGGTGTAGCTTGTATAGAAGAGAAGATGCAAGAAAACCGCTTACGTTGGTTTGGTCATGTTCGACGTAGTCCCAGTACTGCATCTGTGCATCGAGTGAAGTCCATGGATTTCGGCCAGTTCACGAGAGCGAGAGGACGACCGAAGAAGACATGACTCGAAGTTATACTTAAAGTATTGATAAGGATACTAAGAGTTTTATAGATCTTAGATTATGGATTGGCTTATCTTATATTTAAATTGTAAATTAAGTCTATCTATTATTGTATTCTAAGAGTGAAGAACTCTTTTTACCTCTATATATTGATGTCTTTTCTTTGTATTCAATTAAGTTGATAATTAATAAAAAGAAGAAGAAGAGAGCATAGACTTGGAGTGCAAGAAGATTATAGAAGATATGGTGACCGATAAAAGCGTTTGGATAAGATTTACGCATGTGTCGGATTCGAATTCATTGAGATTAAAGGCTTAGTTGTTGTTGTTGTTTGTTAAGCTTTTTGTTAAAGCACGTGTGAGTTTTTTCTCTGTTTTTTAAGATATTTTCCTATACATTGCTGCATTCTCTGCACTTCTCTACCTCAGAACCGTAACCCACTCCCTCTCATTTTCACTGCTAATCGCCTCCTATCTTCTATTTTTAAAATATGGACTTCTATCTAGTGCTTATTCCATTGCTGTTTACCACAGGCTGAGTTTCTGTCCTGAATTTGCAACTGTCTTTCTCTAACCATCCCAATTCATTTTAATTGTCCAAGCGGCCAATCCATAGCCTAATTTACAGATGGCATCCAAAAAGTGTATCTTATTTGGTTCCACAATTGTAATGTGACTTACGTAATCTTTGTCTCAAAAAGAGGAGCTCTTATAGGAATTAGAAGCTCTCATGAAAATGATGAGCAGTTGAATGTTGCGGGGAAGGCACTCGAAGGTAATCAGAGATCATGTGAACATCCTTGACGAGCATACGTGTGTTATGCAATTTGGGATTAACTCTGTTACTTTCTGCATCATATGTTCTTTATTCTTATAGTACCCTGAGATGGACCAGCAACAGGCCGAAAACCTACTGTAGTTGTTAAATCCTAATTTTCATACTTTTCTTATTTCATTACCATTCACAAAGGTCTTCAAGATATTGTCCATAACTCAAAGCCCTGCTTTTCCACAAAAGCTAATGAAGAGCATCTGCTTGCAGTTGTTTTTTTCATTCTAATCATTATCTATCTAGCCAGATCAACATTTTTCTTTATCGAAAATATAATTTTTCTTTCACAAATTATGGTCTGTAAGAGCTTGCAATATGATGTCCTTTTTGAATGACCTTGCGGGATGCATTTGTGCGTGAATTACTCAGACTTTCGTGCTTGTTCCATTAGTCTTCTTAGTGGCCAAAAAGATTTATTACATGTGGATAAGATTGTTTACAGGCTCTTGTTTCTTTGCAATGAGGTTTCTAGTCTTTCTTCTTAGCTAATAATATATTTCTTGTTATTATTGAAATTATCTTTAGAATTTTCTTACTGTTGTTTGTAAGATATGATACCAAAGTCTTACTTGCAGACCGTGGATCAATTTTTTGAGTTTAGCCTTCCAATGGACATCACACATTTGCAAGCTCTATTGTCCATAATTTTTCACAGCTTGGATGCCTATTTGTCGAAAATGGCTGTCCAATTAGGTACGTTGCAACTTGATATTTGCTTCCTTTTGACAGTTATATAGGTCTGTGGTACCTTTGTAATTAGCTTGTTGTGGAGTTTTTTTATGCAAAATATAAGATCAGTCTAAATTTATCCCAGAGTTTTTCGTTGAAAAAGAAATTAGTGACTTCTTTGGTTGATAAGCCTGGTAGCACAGGTCATCCAAGGGATTCTTTAGTTTTTCTCTCTCTTACCTATCAGACTAAGAATATGAGCCAGTGATTTGTTAGAATTGTTGACCTATTTTATACGGAAAGCCCAACATTTATCTTTAATAACTTTTAATAAGCCATTTCAATAGTTAATCCGTGCCTTCTATTTAGTTTACTGCCGAAATCAGAATAAGAGGAAATACGAGTCAAACAAAGGTGTAAATGAAAGGATTGAACATATTTGGAGGCATCGCAGGGCAAGAATTTGTTTGGTAACTGAACGTAGTCAAAATAATTTTTATGCCATGTGGAGGTCACTGACCCAGTCATTGAACTGCATATGATGTTGGCCAGATAGAGTTGACTGGCTTGTGCTGTCGAATGCTGCATGGTCTAGATCAATTAGATGACAAGATAAGATCACACAGTTCCTTTAAAAGTGGATTTCACTTAGCTGTTTTTGCACTTGCCGCATTTTTAGGCAGGAATGATACTGTTTTTGCACTTGCTAAGTTGTTGGCCAGAGAATTATCATTCACCCTCTGCTTTGTTTTTTTTCTTTTTTCTTTTCTTTTTGTCGTTTTTTGTTTACTTGAAGAATATATTACCAGGACATAGCTGTTGGATGCTACGTGTCTTGGAACATCTTTTGACTGAATCTAAAATTTGATTGGGTTGGCTTTAGTGGAAAGATGAATTGATTTTCTTCAGAAGATTATTTAGTCCAAATATACCAAAGCTATTTTGAACCTTCACAACGTCCCTGCTTGCTCGGATGAATGTTGACTATCACTGACATTTATAAGAAGTCAAACTTGCATATTTTGTTGTTGTGCAAGTAAAATCCCATATAAGTGCTTGTTCTTTCTATTGTCATAACGGATAAAAGGACTTCCATTTGTGCTTTACTTATACTTGGAAGTAGGTTATAATCTATTGAATACGCAGTGTGATGATAATGACCATGCATTTCGCTAGTGCAGTTGAGAAGAAAAATTTATATCCTTCTACTCCTTTGACACGTTACAAGGAAGCGGCATTTCCTACTGTCAAGAAAAAGGTTGTAGAGCATATGATTTTAGATAATGAAGTACATAGACAGTTGGATGAATCAGGAACTTCCAAGCTATGTACCAGACTGAACACTTATCGAGTGAGTGTGCCTTTATTTGTTTGCATACATTCTACTTCGATTTATACATGTCAATATCACTTTATGATCTAGTTGAAAAGGATAATAATAAAGCTACTTGTGAAAGCTCTGACAATGTGTATGGAATCAGCAGTTGTGTCAAGTGTTGCTCTACTGAGTATCGATAGGCTAGGTTGTACCTCATTTGGTGTTCTGCTTATTTGATAATCTATTACAGGTCTTTTTATATTTATTTTGAGCTTTATAGTGAGAGATAGGTCCGTGTAGCCAAAATTTGGTACTCAAGAGTAGATTCGAAGAAAATCTTCCAATTACCAATAGGTTGATGGATATATCTGGTTGGAAAACTAAGGTGTTCTCTCTTCTCTGGATTTTTTAAATTGTTTATACGAGATAGTTTGTTCAGGATTTTCTTCAAATTCTACAGCACATGCATCATTTCATATATCACATCTATTTCCTAACACAAGAATCACCACAAGGTGGGGTGGGGTGATCCTAGGAGAACTATTACTTAGGAAGAATCACTCTTTTAAGAGTTGGGTCTTAGGTTTTCATAAATGAACCCCAAAAACCTGACTTCAGCAAGAACCTTATGTGGTGATATTCTTTGACTTAGAGAGGAATCACACACTCAGAAAAGTGGACGGTCCAGAATACCAAACTTGGTTGAAATTTATTTATTTTCTTTACGATTCCCACAGTAACTATAATGAAGTGTTCCAATTCACTATTACCTCAGATGCCTTTTTTTAAAAAAAAATTGCAGTATATTCAGAAACAGATCACTGTACTCGAAGATGGCATTAGAAAGTCGTGGGGAGCTGTCGCACCATGCCATGTATATGGATGCTGTAAGTTCTTATGTATGCAAGCATACAACCTTGAATATGCAGCTGTTACTCTTGTTTAATATGTGCGATCATTTCCCTGATGTTTCACCTAGCGTATGCAGTATACACTAAACTCCATGCTTGAAATCATTGCCTGCCTACCTATGAGTCATCAGGACCTCTACTGATACTGAAATTCTTTTTTGTGACTGGAATTTGATATTGTCCTTGATCCCATATCACTGCTGAACTTCTGAAATTTACATAAAATCAAGTAAACTATGATCCATGACATTCTGTGTCAGTTTAAGTTGACTTTGTATTCATGCTTCTTCCGCTTTGTTCAGCAGCAGAGATAACCCCTGGGACTTTGAGGACTACTATGGATTTGAACGATGAATCTGTTACTGAGCTTTTCGTTGCTACCGTAGATTGCATCAGGGATTCGGCGGCTCATGCTATTAAAAAGACTTGTGACTTCCTCGGTAAGTTGGTGAAATATTTAATGATTGTAGTCCACACTACCACCTTTGTTATCTCTTGACGATGAATGATAATAAGTTTTTATTTCTTTTTAAGTTAAGATCGTCATTTTATGGTGAAGTAAAGCATTTACATATGTTTTCTCTTAGGCATATTCTCTGGTGGAAAAACTTACAAGCATTCCATGTCTCTATTCTTTATATGACAAGAAGCCTAGAGAGAGATTAAGGTCCTCACAAGGAATCCGAGTTTACCCTTGCCATTGATGATAAGTTTGATGGATTGGGCCCATTCTCAGTAGTTTTACCGTGTAACTTTTCTTACCGTGTAACTTTTCGACGGTGAGCGGAAAAGAGGAATTTTCAAAGCCACCGGTCGATCCCATGGAGGATGTAATAGTTGATTCTCCTTCTGAGGCCGCCGATTGGACAGATTTCTCGTCGTCGGCCATAAATTTTTTAGGGTTTTGAGAGGAACCCTAGACTTCTGACATGGGATAGGGATAGAGGAAGAAGAAAAAACCGAAGATTTCACATAGTACTTTTGATCGAAAAATCAATCTGATTTCTGATTATGATATAGTGAATGAGGGTGAATAATCTTTATTTAAAACTCAGTTAATAATTCTAAGTACATGGTTCCTATTTAATATGTACATGAATAATTAAAAAAGGAAACACGATAAACCTTTCCTAAAATTATGTCCCTAAATTATGCAACACAATATTCACATAATCTTCCAGATTTCTACAAGTACTCTTATTATTGAACCTAAGCAACTCGCCTAATGTTTTGTTGGACTTCCAGGAGCCAAAATTGTGTTCTGGGATATGAGAGATTCTTTTCTGTTTAATTTGTATCATGGAGGTGTTGAAGGCAACCGCTTGGATGGTTTACTTCCTCAATTTGACAGTGTAAGATATTTGAGCCATCTATTTTCTCCTACATTATCGTTTTCTTTTGCTGGCTCTTCCACATGTAAATGTGCCCATGCAAAGGACATTTTGCGCACACAGGGGCAATCAGTTATGTTATGATGTATATGTATACTCGCACATGCACATCATACACACATAGCAACATGATAGACATTGATGCATACAAACCAATTTGAAAATTCCCAAATGCGTACAGCTCATTTCCAAAAGGATCGTACTTATATTTTGTGGTCATGTTGTTGATCTTCTCCCCAATTGCGTGCTATTACTATGATTTCCAAAGTCACTCATCGAATTTTGAGACCTATAGCCTTATTTGCATGTTATTACGGTCTAACCCAAAACAGATAAGCCTGTGGGCTCCAGTGATTGACAAATTCAGGAAAAGGTTGGCTTATTGGGATGATAAAAGTTTGTCTTTTGGGGGCCGTCTGGTTTTGCTCAATGTCTTGCTGACTTCCTTACCCATCTACTTTTTCTCGCTTATCGTGCTCCGAAGATCATCTTAGCAAAACTTTAATCTATTCAAACTGCTTTCGTATGGGGGGTGGGGAGAGTGGCCGGAAAGTAGCTTGGGTTAATTGGTCTAAGGTTTGCAAATCAAAAAACAATGGGGGGCTGGGAGTTCGTAATTTAGACCCTTTCAATAAAGCTCTATTAGGGAAATGGGGATGGGAGATGCTAAGTAATGAGAACTCACTTTGGCTAGGGTCATCTGGTCTAAATATGGGTTGATGGGAGGGAATTTGTTGACGACAGGGATCTCAGGGTCTAGGAGTAGGGTGTCGTATTGGTGGTCAGATATATTGAAAAATTCATTTCTAGATAGGTTGGGTTGGTTTACACGAGGAATAAAGAAACAAATTGGGAATGGTAGGGGGACTAAATTTTGGAAAGAAATTTGTGTGGATAATGAGAGCTTAGAGGTTAGATTTCCTAGACTGGCGTCGATAGCAAGAGATAGAGATATTTTGGTAGGTAATATGGGGGTCGGTCTGGTCGGAAGGTACTTGGGATTGGAAATGGGATTGGAGAAGGGAGCTTTTTGATTGGGAGGAATCTTTATTGCTTAACCTATTATCTTGTTTGGATAGGTTTCAACTGATGCAGGGCCATGAAGATTCTTGGATTTGGATGCCGGATGATTCTAAAAAGTATTCTGTCCGATCGGCTTATACAAGAATTCAGGACGAAAATAGCATGGACGAAAGGTTGTCAGAGGTATACGCTTCAATTTGGAATACGGCAGCACCATCAAAAGTAGCAGCTTTCGCTTGGAAGATGATTAGAGATCGCATCCCCACAAGAATGAATCTGAGATGAAGGAATATTTATGCCGGATCAGAGTTTGGTGTTTGTGTTCTTTGCAAAGAGGATCGGGAAACGACAGAACATTTGCTATTGTCTTGCCCAGAATCGTATACTTTATGGATGAAATTTTATAATTGGTTGGGAATAACAACAGCCCTTCCTTCGAACACAATACATCATCTTCTTCAACATAAGGGGTTGTGGCATCGCAAAAAAGGTCGTAAGGCTTGGATAGCTATCTGAGAAGCAACCATTTGGACATTTGGACGATTTGGCTACATCGTAACAAAATGATTTTCAGAAGCCCGGAAGAAAGAAAGGAATGTTTGCTAGAATTGATTATTTTTAGATCGTGGTTCTGGATCACCAATAGAGGAACAATTAGATTGGACTATTCGTTTGTTGATTGGAGGAGAGAGCCTATTATCTGTCTGTTAGCTTTATAGTCCATTAAGGGGTGGTCTTCAGTTTTTGTGTTTCTTTTAAACTTCTGGAATCTACTCTAAGTAGTATTTGTCTGATAAAAAAAAAAAATTATGGTCTACCTCTTATTCTGTTATCATTCGACCTAGTTCCAACTGATAAATCTTTGCAGAGGCTCCATATTTCTAAAACCACAGGTGCTTACATATTTGATTGATGTTTTATCGTGCTTCTTTAATATGAGTGGCATGTTTGTAGGCCCTCAATAATGTATGTCAGTTGATTGATGAAACAATCAGAGACCTCATGGTCTCCAGCATTTATAAGGCATCACTGGTATGCTTTTATCTCACTCTGTATGCATCATCGGCTCATTGCTTTTGTTTGGCTCTGATTTTGTGTGTTATTTCACAGGAAGGATTTTTGTGGTTGTTACTTGATGGAGGCCCATCACGTGCATTTTCTGACACAGATATTTCAATGATTGAAGAAGATCTTAGTGTGTTAGAAGTAAGTCAAGTCTCAAGTGGTACTATCCAAGGGTTGTCGATAATGCAAACTTGGTTTCGTTTGGTGTCATGTTCTTTTTTTGAACGTCATGCATGACATGTTTATTATGTAGGTTAAGTACACCAATAAAGCTTCAGAGTTGCACAAAGGGTGATTTGCAAAAACCATGGCAGAATATTTTTGGAAAAGTCAAGCTATGAAACTTTCAGTTTATTCTCTGTTGACTCATTATTGTTTACTCTCATTATATAACAAAACTGCTCCTTCCGTGAGACTAGTTGTCTACCGTGTTAAGTGGTTTTATAGGACTGGACTTGTGACGGTGAAAAAAATTAGTATGTATCTTACGTCTGCAATCCTTCTTAAAGAAATTTGAACTAGAACTAGTCTTGTGATGCCACTTTCCCAACACTCCTCCCCACTCATATCTGTAAAAACCAAGACCTCAATGATTGCTTACAAGAGAGACATTTCATGTAGCTGTTCTCATGATTTGTCCGTGAACTGTAAGATAGTAATTGGCTATTCAATTGTATACTTTTTTATAAAAGCTTGAATAATTATAGTATAGTAATGGTACTCTTTTAGTAAAATTGGTTAGATGATCCACAAAATCATATCTCAGCGCATTTTTATTGATTCAAAAGAATATGTAGTCTGTGGTTTAAACAATTAATTTATTCTTATATATTTTCTAGGACTTGTTTGTTGCCAATGGAGAAGGGCTTCCTCGTTCATTAGTTGAGGAGGAATCAAAGTTTGCCCATCAGATTCTTAGCCTTTTCTCTCTTCAGGTATGAAGATCCATGCTTTCAGTATTTTAAGAATTCAGTTTTCTTGATCCTTTTCCTTTTTCCTAAAATTTGTTACAGACTCAATCCGTGATCCAGATGCTGATGGAATCTAGTGAACACATTTCAGTTGATAATACCAGTCCTAGATATGCTCAACGATACTTGGGAGATGCCCAAACATTAATACGAATATTATGCCACAAGAAAGATAGGGAAGCCTCGAAGTTCTTAAAGAGACATTATCAGCTTCCTCCATCTTCTGGTAAGCATTCATTACTTCGTTGGAGAAACAGTCCTTTTTTAGATTGTTGTTTTGTCATCAAAATTTGTAATACAATTTTCTTGACAAAGTTAATTTATGCATTGGGTACAATGCTTTCCTATATCATTTCTCAAACTCCTTAGAATTTGAAAAACATTTCTTTGAGGGTCCTGGATTATATATGGAAGGAAAAAATGATCAAAGTAAAACAGCAAGCTTGCTATTGCTGAATGTTTCACATAAGTATGTAATGTCAATTTGACAAACATTTTTTTAACTCCTATAACTTAGCCAAACCAGTACTATATATTTCTCTTATTGATATCTAGCTTGTGTATATGTAATAGGATCACCAAGCGTCCCATTTAATTTTTTTATTTTAATTAGTCTTTTTGTTTCTTCTTTTGGCTACTTCGATGTTCATCCTGCGTCCTTATTTTTTCCAATTTGATCTTCGCTTAATGTATATTTAGAACCAGTTTCCTTCATCTGCTTTACCTCGCCTCTTGATACTCAGGAAACTTGGCTTGTCTCCTGTACTTACCTTATGGAGCTGGTGCAAAGTTTCCGTATCAATTCACCCTCTTAACAAGAAAATATCTAATTTCATGAATTGAATACAGATTATGGCGAAACTTCATCAGAGGATTCCAGTTTCCATTCTCCTTTATTGGCAGATATTGTGAAGCGAAGTGCATCCTTTCGATGGTCAGATAAAAGTCAGAGCAGCTTCAAGTCTATAAAGAAAAAATTCCAAGAAGCAACGTGGGACATAAAGCATGTAACATGGTCAAAATAGCGTAAAATCAAAGTATGGACAAAAAAACATTCGTGTCATCAGTCATCTGAGCTAAAACTGTGGAAATGCGAATGAACCTTTTTTGAAGCATGCGCGGCAAGCAAATAACCATACCAGCCAGTCTTCATAAGTGGTAATCGGTGCAGGGATTCGTTTGCGATGTTTTGAAGAAGGAACAAGAGTTCAATTCAGCACATGGGCATGCATATGCAGGTGGCTTTCGGAATCTTGGAAGCAATATTTTCATGCAAGATTGCTATTGTCTTTTCACTTCTAATTCTTGTAACATTGATCTATTAATCATATTTATTTTCAAGTAGTAAACTCACTTATTTGTAGTTTGTTCGGCGATTGAAGAACCAAAGAAGAAAATACACTATTTATAAAAAGATGTTCAGTGCATAGATCGATGTGTATCCCTGTATCTTTGGCTGAGAAAGGTATGATCTAGGCATATCCGAAACGTGCCACCCCTTGTGGGTTTTATGCCTCCTTTATCATCCACGCCCGTTTCATAAATTTTCATGTGTTTACTATGTCCAGCTGTGGAAGTGGTGGCCCTGAGGCGAATAAATTACCTGAGATGGTACTAAAAGATTGGTTTAGAGAGCTTTCTTGAGATCTTGAGCTGATATAACAGTGATCTCTAAAATGAGAGGCTGGCTATTTTTCTGCATTTTTTGAATTTATTTTGCTAAGCCTGTGAGAATTTATGGAAATTATATATGTTTATACAGCAGTGAAGCTTTTATGATTGGTTGAAAGAGATTTTCTTGGGGTTTCGGGTGTTGGTTAGTAGCTTCCTGTGTGGGAAATGGCTTGGCTGGAAACTTGTTAAATTCTGGTGTTACTTTATGTGTCGGTGGATAAAATTCTATAGAGATTTAATGCTGAAAACAGTGGTGGCATGCATTAACAAGCTAACTTAAATTTAGGCATACAAAAAATCCATGGGACATGGCAACTTTTTCAGTTTCTATAATTATATTGGAGTATTTGAGCCAGCTCAGGATGACCTTTTGAGCTTGGGTGACACATAAGGCAAATGATTCTTTGTTTCTTGAAGTGGTATTTTGTACTCCATCTCATAGTGGGGAAAAAATAATTTATTAGTTCAAATTCTTAAACTGTATTTATTTCTCGATTTATCTATATTTATTATGCGATTCTTGTTTTTCGCATTTATCTGTATTTATTTATTTTTCTCCATATTTTCGAGACTGATTGTAGAGCAAAAAATGAAAATAGAAAGAAAAAGTTTTACATAATAAAAACACTTCCTTCTCTTATCTTTTTGGGGTCCCTTCACTCTGTTTATTATGGATTGATCTTGCTTCGTTTTCCTCGAATGCAGATAAGGGGTTTGGTAATATATCTCGCAGAACCAACGCATCCTCCTTTAACATGGGGAAATAGATTTCCTCACCAATAAAATTTCCAAAACGCCACTTCCTCCATTCCATAGCGACGAAACTTTCTATATCACCTCACCACCACTCTTCCGCCAACCACCGTCATCCGCCTCCCTTCACCGCCCCAGCTCAACTTCCCAATAAGAAAAGATTCACATTTTCTGCAGCTCAAGCAAGAGAACATCTGCGCCACCTTCCGTCGTAGCCCAAGAGCAAAAGAATCAATCTTTGGCTGAGCAGCTTATGCCCTTATCCACCACACTTCTTTCTGATAACCCAAACAAAACCCAGATTTATACAAGCCGAAATCCACTTGGGTTAACCCAACCAAGCCTAAGCCTTCTGTTCTTTCACTCCAACGCCATAAACGCTATGCTTATTCATATAATCCACAGATCAAAGACTTGAGAGAATTTTCCAAGAAACTCAATGAACGTGAGGAATCTGAATTCTTGGTTGTTGTTGAGGGAATTCCAACTGCACCCAGCAGGAAAAATACGCTTTTAGTGCTGAATGGCTTGAGGCCATGGCAAAAGTCACTTCTTTTCTTCAATTGGGTGAAAGCCCAGAAAATGTTTCCCATGGAAACAATATTTTACAACGTTACTATGAAGTCTTTGACGTTTGGTAGACAGTTTCAGCATATTGAGGATCTTGCACTTGAAATGATCGAGAAAGGAATTGAGCTTGATAACATTGTTGGAATTTTGACATTCCAAATTCACCCCGCAGGATCTGCATTAAAAAGCAAGCAAAATGAGAAATAATACCGACACTGAAGAAAAACCAACAGGATCAGAGAACAAAATACACTATATGAAAAATTACTACAATCACATAATTTTTCTTCACACCCTAAACACATCCATAAAGTTTTCCTACTAGCCACACTTTATAATTACACATCTCCCCTTGCAAGAAAAACATCTAATAAAATATTTTCGGATGTGGAAGCTCAGACACAGTTGCAACCACAGAGCATACTAAAATTTTTACAAGATTCTAAAACAAGAGAGGAATTTATCTAAAACCAAAGTTGCTAGACAAGTTATTGACTGATGCACTTAAAACAGGGGCATCAAGCTCCCTTTTATAGCTAAAGTTTTTCCCCCAAATTCATATCCCACCGATGTGGGATAATTGACAAAGCCCAATCCATCAATCTCCACATTGTGGCTTTGTCGTTCCACAATACTCCACATCGATGAGGATCTTCATAGCTTCTGCTACCAACACTGTATAATAGCCATAATTCACAATCTAGAGAATTACCATGCTCTACCATAAAAGCATATTCCACTCAGAGTAAGTCATTCCAAGCATTTCAATTCGGCCCATGTCAAAAAATAACATTGCTGAAAAAATTATGGTGCAACTCCCACTTTTTGGCTTCCCTGGAAGTTAATCAGTCATCGACATGAATTTCCACTACACACCTGCATCAATGCCAATCCAATGCCCGTGTGCAAACTGTGGACCCGCTAACATTATACATCATCTATCATGGCAACTTGGGAGAGCAGCATGCCATAAGGATACATACATGTCCTTTTTTATAGGACATCAAAAGAGGAGATAATGTTAGTTTCGTTATCAGCACCCCACTTGCTGATACAGAGCAATTTGCCGAACCCGTTCCAGCTCTTGGATAATTTTTCTTGATGTGGTCAGGTTGTCAACATCCCCAACAGGATTTCTTCACAGAGTTCTTCATCTTCCATTTACGAGCAACCATTGCAAAATTTTCATGTGGACTGTTACTCCTGCCAAGTCTCATCTCTTCAGAAAGAAACTTACTAGTAACCTTTGAGAAAATGATTTTCTCGTTTCCATGAATCAGTATCGGCTTCATGTGCTCATACGAACATGGAAGAGACCAGATGAGTCTCAATGCCTGATCCTCACCATCAATTTTAATTCCAATAGATTCAAGCTCCGAAACATTTCCATTGAGAACACTTAAATGATCTGAAATAGTTGTACCATCATTTATTCACAATGTATGAAACTGCTCTTTCAGATACCTGATTTGAGACACATTTTGTCTGATACAACTCTTCTAGTTTTTCTCAGAGTTCATTTGACGAATACATTGCATGCACATTTGCAAGAACATTTTTGGCCAAACACAGACGGATTTTGCTGCTGCTCTCAAATCCAGATCCTCCCAATCTTCATTGCTCATTCTAGTTTTACATGTTGGACTAGTCGTTCCACCAGTCGAACTAGTATCACAGCTACTTTCGAGGATTACCCTGCCCTTCAACACCTTGTGTAAACTAGATTGAATCAATACATCTTTGACTTGCACTTGCCACAAGCCAAAGTTGATTTTCCCATCAAATTTCTCCACATTAAATATGACTGCATTTGAAACTCTGCTTCCCAACATTGTCTTGTGATGCTTTGATGAATTTTACCGTAGACCTGAATAGTACACAATAAGTAAGCTCCCAAGAAAGAGAGAATCTCGATCTTTCTTAAACAGAACTTCAAAATTCCCAGGAAAATTGGTAGGGGTAAATCACACTTGTCCCACTTAAATATCGATTTTCCTAGACAAAACCTCCTTAGGCCATACGTATTCGCTTACCGCACCAAAGCTCCACCACAACAAAAGGACACAGTCTTTGATGCCACTTGTTGGGAATTTGACACAGTATATGATACATGTACTATATTACAAAATACTAGAATTTATATTTTTTAAATTCTAAAACCATGTAAAAAAATATAAATATTCTTACCAAATTCAAGAAGCATATAAATAAATGCATGTCACTTGAATCAAACATAAAGCTTAACAAACACGTCCAAATAAAACATAAAAAACATATTCTTATCAAATTCAAAAAGCATATAATCAGACACATGTCACTGGAATCATCGTAGTTTTACTAATACTAACACCAAATGTATATTACTTCAATTAAGATAAAAGTTTAATTAACAATTACAAATTTCATTTTAGCCAAAAACTTTTTAAATTGTACAATTAAGCCCCCAAAAATATCCTTTCTGTGTCGGACATGTCATCGGCCGTATCAACACGGGTGTCCGAATTTGAGATGAGTGTCAGACACGGGTGTACGCTTTTAATTTTTTAAAAAAATTAAGGATACGCAATGTGGCGTGTCCGACACGTGTCCGAGGTGTGTCTGTGTCCTAGAAGTGTCCGACACTGCACCCAATCATTTTTAGGAGTGTTTGTGCATCATAGAGTAGTATTATTTGCAACATACTATGTGTCAGATTATCTCAGTTGGATTTGTCTTTCAGGGTACATCTGCTGACTGACATCTGCCGACTTCTCAAAGTGATACAGTCTACTGGATGGATATCTTATGAATTCCTTGGTAGCTAAAGTCTGCTGAGGTAGAGTATAGTTACTGGGCCAAGTCTACTGATTTCTTTCGGTAGACTTTGTTGATGATAACTCTTCAATAGCGAGTGGTAGACTTTTGAAGGAGCGGTAGACTTCTGAAGTGATTCGCTTGGTCATATCTTCCGGTAGACTCTCGTAAAGCGACATGATTTGTTATCCGGTAGACTCAGATTTTGTCTACTGAACAAACTCCTTTGCAGTAGACTTTCCTTGAAGCGGTAGGCTCTTGTTAAAAAGGTAGACTTTGTTATCACCAAAACTTATAAATATTCCAACAATCTACTTGTTAAAAAAAAAGAATAAAATAACCAAAATTGGATTGAGTCAATCAAAATATCCAATATTATATATATATGAGAATTATTATTTTTAATCAAAATAGTCCAAACTTTATTTTTAATCAATACTAGTCCTAAACTTTTGGTTTAATCAAAGGTGATCTCAAATCCTTCGCTCAATTATTAGACCACTTTTGTTAAAAATTATTTATGTGAAACTAAATTTGTTAAAATATTTATGTAAGACTATTTTTGATTCAAAATAGTTTATGTGTGAATGTATTTGATTAGTCGTAAAAAATTTGGATTAGTATTGGAAAAGTCTATATTTTATAGGACCATTTTTTAAAAATTTTGTCCTATCTAAAAATTACACCAACCTATGCAAACATTATTTGTCAGGCTTGATTCCAAAAATAATTCAAAATTCAACAAGCCTCGTAATACAGATTATAGCGAAAAAACCATGTCTTTATTCCAAAATAATCAAATATGTCTTTACAACTTGAAATATAAATATTATAAATTGTTCAATATTCTAAAGCATAGCAGAAGCATAAAATAAATTAAACTAATATATTGAGTCTTAAAAGCGTCAAGCCGTCAATGGATTACAAACCCCAAAACTATTGTTGTTCATCATCTTCGACTTTCTCCTCGTTCTTATCTGGGAGGGAGAGTAAGGGAATGCGTGTTTAGGAAAATACTCAACAAGCATGGGTCAATTGAACATGGTACAAAAATATACATACATGTGTGCATAAACTTTTCAAATAAGTCTTATCAAAAAACATAACACATATATTCATAGTTGCTCATCTAGAGCCTTATCACATCTTTACAAAACACATAACCATATACTCATAGTCACATGTTGGCTATCACAGATTCAAGAGGTGGCTCTCGTATGCACAATATTTTGCTCTTAGGGTTCAAGAGGTGACTCCGATACATGTAGCACTTTGCCCCAAAGGTTCAAGAGGTAGCTCACATTGTACATAGCACTTTGCCACGCCGATTCAAGTGGTGACTCTCACACACGTAGCACTTTGCCCCATATAGTCTTTCGCTTATAATCACATATCACATAACTCGTCAAGGTTTAATCTTTAAAATACTTGCAAGGTTTCCAGGTTGCGAATTTTCTTATTTCTTCCTTGATTACTTCCGTTATTACTTGCGAATTTATTTTTCAAAACTAAAGGGTATTTGTATAGCAAAAACCTACTTACTTGATTTAAACTTGAAAGGATTCCGGTTGCAAATTTCCTAATTTCTTCCTTAGTGTTCTTCGAAATTATTGTGTGTAAATGTGTGTAACTTTTCGAAAACATGGCTGAATGAGAGCAATTTTTTTGGTGGTGTTTATGACTTGGTGTCTTTGTAAGATATAAGGTGAAATCCATGACCTTGTTTACATAATTAAGGTTGATGTGAGATGCAACCTTTGATCTTGTTTCCATTGCTAAAAGTCATCTTCTATTTGATAGAATTTGGTTTAATTGGTGCACTTTTCATATGAGGAGATTTCGAATAAATTGATGTAAAATTTGGGTCTTCACAGTATTATTGGATTAATTCAATTTGGTTGGTTTTTTTAGAAAACTCTGAAAGTGTATTCCTGGTGTTTTCCTGTTATTGATGAATATATCCCAATTTAAAAATAAAAAAGTAATTCTAAATCCAAATAAAAATTAGAATTTTGTTTCTTCTTGTATTATTTTTTTAAAATTCAAAACAAAACAATTTCTTTTTAATTTTTGGAAAAAACAAAACAGCTCATTTCGAAAATTGCTTACCGTATTTTAAAAAATCTCAAAGTTGAGGGTTTTTGCCTAAAACTTGGGGCTTCCTTCTGAATTCTTCAGCTTACCAGCCTTCCATTCAACATTACCGCTATCTGTACCATCATCTTCTTAGGTATTTCTCTCTCACACAAACATAATTATGTATGTATGTAGATGTTTGTGAGCTAGAGTGTGTGAGAATACAAACAAATGTAATATGTTGTGGATAGCATTCAAGATATTTGATAAAATGACTCGATTGTTTTTTTATGGAGTTTCAATTCCATAATAGACAATCAAAATTTACCCATCTCTATCTTTTTGAGCTCATTCATTCTTGAAGTTAACAATAATTTTTTCCATAGCCGAGTCGTCGCTTCAATCTTAAGTTTCGTTTTTTTTTTTACTTTTTTATTGTAAATTTAAGGAACCCAGAAATTGAATCGATGCAAACGCTACTGTAAGAATTGGGTTTGCTAATTTGTTATGCTTTCAGGAATTGCTGCATCTTTGTGGCTGTACTGCAATGATGAGTAGGTTGCATTGCCACTGATCGATTTGTTACGACGAAAAATGCATTCTTTATTCGCAACGAGGGTGCTTCTTTTTTGTGGTGATTCTTTATCTCTTGGAATCTTTTGGGGATTTCCACGCGTAGCGCCGTTGTACAGCAGCGTGCACTTTATTGGTCAGGTTGGTAATGGGGATGAACGTCTCACTCTTGAAACTCTTGGATTGAGTAATACAGCTGAGGCTACCAGGGGAAATGAGAAAAATAAACTAAATCTTGGGATTTCCACAATTGAAGTCTCCAATTGTTAATTGAGAGGCTAGACAATTGGGCCAAAAGGAGAGAAAAGAAAGCCAGTCATACAGAAAATAATGCGGTGCGGATGAAAAAGAAAGTTGACATAGAGGCGTTGGCTCCCTTTGCTGCAAAATCTTTCTAGGAGCTTGGCCTTCGGCCATTATTAATTGAGAGGCTAGACAATGAAGGTTATAAAGTTCCAACTGATGTTCAGGCTGCAGCGATTCCCGCAATCCTTAATAATCATGATGCTGTGATTCAGTCCTACACAGGTTCAGGAAAAACACTGGCATATCTTCTTCCTATACTTTCCAAAGTGGGTCCACTAAAGAAGGATGATGAACCTAAGAACAAGATGAATATTGAAGCGGTGATCGTGGCACCATCTAGGGAACTTGGAATGCAGATTGTGAGAGAAGTTGAGAAGCTACTTGGACTTGCGGATAAGAGGATGGTGCAACAGCTTGTAGGAGGTGCAAACAAGTCGAGACAGGAAGATGCACTTAAGAAGAACAAGCCAATCATTGTTGTTGGGACACCGGGCAGGATTGCAGAAGTAAGTGCAACAGGAAAGCTTCATACACATAGCTGCCGTTACTTGGTTTTAGACGAGGTGGATGAACTTCTTGCATTTAATTTTAGGGAGGACATACATCGTATACTGGAGCACGTTGGTCGGAGATCCAGTGCTGGCCAACATGTTATGAATGGTCCTGAAGGCGAGTGGAGCGTCAGACTATAATGGTGTCTGCAACAGTGCCATTTTCAGTGATTAGGGCAGCAAGAAATTGGTGGTGCGATCCACTTCTTGTCCAGGCCAAAAGTGTAGTTCCACTTGAATCGTCCCCTGCTCCTGCTCCGATTGAGTTGTCGGGGATGCCTTCTGATTCCAGTCCAGGTACAAATTTACAAGCTCAAGATCCAGTTCAGAGTCTACCACCTTCACTAAAACACTATTATTCCGTCACAAGGATACAGCACAAGTTGGATACTTTACGAAGATGTATTCATGCACTTGATGCGAAATGTGTGCTCGCTTTCATGAATCATACGAAACAACTAAAAGAGAGCCGTGTTCAAGTTAGAGGCTCGTGGAATGGAGATCTTGGAAAGCTCGCAAGGTCATCCACCTTAAAAAGGTTCAGACACGGGGATGTGAGGGTGTTGTTGACAAATGAACTTTCTGCTAGAGGATTAGATATACCAGAATGCGATCTTGTAGTTAATCTAGAGTTGCTTACTGACTCAATTCATTATGCGCATCGGGCTGGTCGAACAGGGCGCCTTGGCAGGAGAGGCACTGTGGTCACCATATGCGAGGAGACAGAAGTCTTTGTAGTGAAAAAGATGCAGAAGCAGCTTGGGGTTACAATCCAGTCTTGTGAGTTCACTGAGGGAAAACTTGTTGCTGAAGTTGAAAACACTGTAGATGTTACAAGGTAATGTTATTCATTACTTTGTTTAAATCTTGTGATTTATGGGGGCTTTTAAGTTTATTCCTAGCCATGCAACTTTTTGGGTTTGATTATAGCTGCGACTTAGAAATTGACTTGTGATTTTTAATTTTTTCAGTAGTTAAACGAATGTAAATGTCAATGTTTTGATAGCTGATTGCTTGCAAACTTGGCGTGGTAATTTTCATTCCATCATGATGTGTTTAGCCCATTCTGAAGAGGGGTGAAATTGAAGTGCATTTCCTGCGTTGTTCAACCACTAAACATTTATATTAACATACATTATGTAGAAAACTGATCTTGGTTCCCTGCATAATGCAGAATCACCATACAATCCTCTTACAAAATTTGTAGCCTGATAGAAGTGCATTAGCGGCAATAATTAAGAATGAAGCAAAAGACATGGAGATAGAAACCACAGCTGCCTTCCTAAGTGAATTCCCATTTTCCATCTGTTGTATGGATGGTACGGCTACAGAAGACGATGAAATAAGGAGATAGCCTGCCAACTATTACACAGGCGATAAGAATCAATTTTGAACATACCTCCATAAAAAGAGCGAACTTTGAGTTTGGGTGGCTTCTGTTATCATGAAAGTTTCAATTTCTAACTATTGTTTGCATTGGTGGATGGTTTGGAATTTTTAATATTTATTTTTATTGGTTGCTTGGGGTGGAAGATGTTATTTAAATGGAGAATTTGATTAATGGAATATGATTAATTTTCCTTCCGAGCTTTTATCATTGTGTAGTTGGACTAATCATAAGATGTTGAATTGAACTAAGAAGAGTCCAAGTTCTGAAAAGACGCATACAAGTTGTCAAAAGTAGACGACATGAGGGTACTCATCTCTAGTTTATTTCGAGGTTACGTTAGTCCTGAAAATCAGTCTTTTGATTTTGAAAATATTTGTTGTCCACTCGTATATTTCTTTGGTTTGAAATGTTCCAACATAAATTTTGTATTGCTGATGAAACATAGTATGTTTTTTTTCTCTGTGCAGGCGTGCAATTAAGGAGGCAGCTCTGGAGACTAATGAATTTGTATAAATGAAGATGTGTTCTTCATTGAGAATACACTTACTTGATCAAAAACGAAGCTGATGTAGTCAGATACCATATCCGAGATGAAAATGCCTCGATGGGCAATATCACAAATGCATTTGAAGAGCTGATAGGCTGCGTAAAGGAATGATAAGATGTTCACAGTGAAGCAATACCTGCCCATAGTTGAACCAAAGAACTGTTAAAACTTATTTCTCATGTGATTTAAGCTATCCTTTATTCATATATTTAGTATTTTGTTTTCCAATTAGGCATTCAAATAGCTTGCATTTAATACATAAATTAAGATTTTAGTCGATAGTTTTGATATCGATGTCATGTGATGTTCATCTATTTAGTGAATGTTAAACACAATGAAAAGGATCTTGCGCATGTGTGTGCAAGATGTGTTTGTATGTGTGGTTAATGGCTTTTGCAGTGGTTGTTGATGCTTACAGTAATTCAGGGTAATTGCAGAATCTGGAGGATTGATTCTTGAGCTCGGAATTTCTTGGTGATATTGCTGCTAGTGAGAGCGCAGAACTGAAGGACAAAATAAGTGCCAGAAACCGAAGAACAAGATTGATGGCCTGAACAGGAGGTCTAGAGCTCCATCTGGTCGAAGCGATTGGGAATGAGTAAGGTGATGGTGTTGGCAGCTGTGGCTGTGGCTGTGGCGATGTATAGGCCGAAACTGTAGCATTAGACATAACTCTTCCACAGATCACAGTTAGCTAGCTATCTCTGCAACTTCTGACTGTCTTTTGTCCAATTTTTTTCATTTCTCTAACATACATACCCTTTTGCTTGCAACGAAGATTCTAGGCAATTTCTCATTTTTTTCATGTTCAACTAACTCTATTTTTTAAGGATAAGTTGGCTAAACAGTGGGTTTTTTTCCCCATAATTGCAGTCAACGATGTCGAAACATTTAGTTTTCAAATTTCCTTTGTTTTGTAAGAATTGAAGCTAATTGCCCGTGTTTTTTTTTTTATTGTCCTTTGGGTGATGTCACTTTTCTTTAAATATTATTATTGATGGGTCTTGTATGGTTTGCAAACACTGCAAAAATGATAAGAATATCCCCTAAAAAAAAAGATAAGAATATCAGGTGAGCTACTCATTTTTTAATTTTCAAAAAATACTTAATTTTAACTGTATGATATTTTGGTACTAAAAAATGTTAATACGTTTATTATATAATTAGGGGGTGTATTGGTTGTAGATTTTTATTGATTTTTAACGACTTTTATGGAGTTTAAAAGTCTAAAGGTATTAAATCTAGAATACTCCTTAAAATTTTAGTGGTATCCAAAATAGACTTTTGTAGACTTTTTAAAAGTCAAGTTATATTCAAACTTGACTTTTAAAAACTCTATAAAAGTCTTTCGGTATCCAAATTTCAATATACTTTTAATGATTTGTGTATAATTCTTTCAGTACAAACCTTACAGCCCCATATACAACTTTAAAAAGTAAAAATTTCTTCATCGCTCTTACTAAAGATTTGGAATGACTTCTATTTCTCAAGAATTCACCTCATCTCTCAATTCACTTTTTCAAAACTCGAAAAGCTTCTCCAAATCAACTCAATCCTAGTATCCAAATCCATACCCGCATCCATCTCCCAAGATCAATGAATCTATAAACTAACAAGTCTGCCCAATGAGATGCCAAGCAACAAAATCTATAGAAAGCCTTCTACCGACATGGCGATAATCAGAATCCTTTATTGACAAAGCTCTTCGGTGATTAATTGAACAGTTGGAAACTTACAACTCTCAACGATAAGAGTATTAAACAGAGCCTCAATTCTGATAGCATTCATAAATATCGTAACAGCACTCGACATTACGAAAAAACCTTGCTTGATGATAGAATACAAATTCACATGATTCAAAAACACTGTTAAGCTAATAGCTTTGGTTGGTATAACTTATTTAGTATTTACAAGTTCAGCTTTTCTATCAAAGTTTTAAATTATAGACAAATTATTTAGAATTAAATATAATATTGAATATTTGGTAAAAAAATACTTCGTTAATTAATTTATAATTTAGTAAATTGCAGTCATAATTCTTATATTCTTATTACCTTTACGTAAATTGTAATCATTTATGGTAAATTTTTAAGGACCTCTTCTCTGTGCATAGACACATAAAAATCACTCGGTACCGTATCAAACACTTCTAGGATATCAACATGCCTCGTGGCGTGTCCTTAATTATTTTTTTTTAAAAAAATCGGACACGGCTTAGGGGAGTGTCCCACATGATGAGAATTTAAACAAATCTAAATTGTGGGTGGGTTTTAAAGCATTAAAACAAGTCAATATAAATCTATCTCCACAATTCTACCATTTTAAAAAGTCATTAAAAGTCAATAATGAAGTTATGCAAATCTATTTATAACTTCGTTCTATAAAAGTCAATAAAAATCTATCAACTTCACAAAAATCTATTATTTAAAAAAAGTCATTAAAAATCATCAAAAATCTTTATTGAATACAATCCCCTTAGTTCAATCACGTACATAGTTATGCATTATCACCAACAATATTTAAGTATTCGAAGCAAATAATGGGATCCACCAAATCAAATGAACTGTTGATAAATCTAAGCACGTTATCAAGTATTAAAATAATCGATGCTCATACACATAATAACTCGATAATTTGGAAGATTGTAATTTATCTACAATAATAATTTCAAAAAACCTCTATATATACTTGCACTCTTGGTAAATTCGATTTTTTCCAACAATTAATCAAATTCAACTTCAATTAATAAGTTTTATAAAATAAACAATAAAAAAGAGTAAATAATGTTGAAATAAATATTTAATAATTTAAAAAATAAAAATACATCTCAATCTCTCCTAGCATAACCAATATGCAAATCTGAGTTTTAAAAAAAATGAAATTTCAACTTAATTTTATTTGAAAGAGAAATTCAACTTAATTCTACACTCAAAATTATTTAACTTTTGATGAGAACAGATCAAAATTAAACTAAAATTGAGCTTTTAGTGAACTACTCAACACAAGCTAGTGCTTTAGGTCCTTATTTGTGATGTGGAATCTATCCAAAAGCTAATTTCTTCTTATACAAAAGAAGAAATTATATGTGTAAATCGCACCTATCCGTAGGTTTTTCATCTCTTCTGTACACTGTACTTTTTTTGTCATGTCCAATAATATGTAAGAAATATGCCATAATTTCTTCTAATGTTACATTTTTTGTAACAATCAAATCTCCTTCACAATGCAATATATCGCACAATCTAATAAATCCTCTAACATTTACTCATAGTTGGGTTATACAAGTGGGATCGTGACTTAAGCATTTCATCCAGATTGACCTCTGTTGAGCCCTTATATCATTATCATTTACTGAAAAATCTTTGATTATGTATTTCCGATGATACAAAGCTCCAATAGTTTCAATAAGAAGACTTAACAATATCATAATTATTTATATCTCTTCGTCATTCTTTTCAAGTCCATCTCTTGAACGTTTTCTTCCAATATGTATATCTTTTTCGATGATATCCATTTACCCCTATATTTATTCAAACCACATTCACAGAAAAACAAATCAATCCTTATATTTATTCAAACCACATTTAACTAGTGTACAAATTTCTTGGCATAATATTTTCGATTGGGTCTAGAACTGGACATGAATAATGGATCATAACACTTCCATACTTGATGCTGCATGACGATGGCACATAAAGAAGATTAGCCGGTGAACTGACATGCAAATCCCGGCTAGAAAGTGATAATTCCAAATAGAAACAAATAATAGTAAAAAAAAAGAAGTTAGGATTAAATGCCCATGAATAATAATGCAAAGAAATTGGCAGAGAAAGTGAGCAGCACATTTGAAGAAAAACCAATAGTCAAACTGTTACTCCAACTATCCCCTCAACTGTTAATTGCTACACAATAAAACAATTCTTCCCATTTTCATTGATATTTATACATGGGGAAGGCCATATTTGACACACAAAAAAAGGAAATTAGATGGTGCAAATCTGGTCATTTAAAAAGGAAACAAACATTCGTTCGAGGCATATTTAATGAACTTGGAGAAACAGAGCATAGATGGATGAAGGCAGTCATTTAGTAGAACGACTGGGAAATAATTCTGATAATCAAAATCACAAGTTCAAGAAACGCATCAATGCCAACTTTGTCTTAAAATTTATTCAAGAAACCCGTTAATCTCACGATTTAGAGATATTCATTTTATAGAAGCTGAAAGCCAGCCTCTGCAAATGGGTACAAAAGATTCAACTCACCATAAAAAAATTGCGGGTAAAAGAAACATGTTTATATACTGGCCTTTACTTGGCCCGCTGCTTTGCCGTCACATTTGATTAGGCAAAGTCAAAGGTAATTCAAAAGATTTTACAAATAGATACCATAGAAGCCAAGAAGAGTACATTTTGACTTTAGATAGATAAATTTATCTATTGTTTTAGAATCTTGTAAAATTCTTAGTATACTCTGTGATTGCAGTTGCGACTGATCTTCCACATCAGAAAAAGTTTTATTAGGTATCTTTCTTTTAAATGGAAGATGTGTGAGTTATAAAGTATGGCTAGTGGTAAAGCTTTGTGGGTGTGTTTGGGGTGAGAAAGAGAAATTATGTGGTTGTAATAATTTTCTATATAGTGTATTTGCTTCTCTGGTCCTGGTGATTTTTCCTCGTAATTTGCGAGTTTTTCACGTTAAATTTTTGTGTCGTTATTATTTCTTCTAGTGCTTTCTTTCCCATAAAATGTGCAGATTCTGGGAGGTTAATTTGGAGGGTCAAATTCCCAACAATGGGATCAGAGACGGGGTCCTTTTGGTGTGGTGAAGCTTTGGTATGGTAGCCAAATACGTATTGACTGATAAGGTTATGTCTAGGAAAATCGGTATTTAAGTGGGACCAGTGTAACCCCATCAATTTTCATTGGAATCTTGTAGTTCTGTCTAGGAAAGATCGAGATTCTTTCTTTTTTGGGAGCTTACTTAGTCTGTATTATTCAGGTATACAATACAATTTATCAAAGTATCACAAGATAATGTCGGGAAGCATATTTTCAAATGCAGTCAGATTTGACTTGGAGTAATTTTATGGGAAAATCAACTTTGGCTTGCGGCAAGTGCAAGTCAGGGATATATTGGGGCAGAGTAATCCCGAAAGCAACAATGATACTAGTTCGGCTGTGGAATGACTAGGGCAACATGAAAAGCTGTAATGAGCAATAAAGATTGATAGGATCTGGATTTGAGAGCAACAAGTGCAATTCGTCTGTGTTTGGCCAAAAATGTTCTTGCAAATGTGCATGGAATGTCTTAGGCAAACGATACTCCTTAACACACCACCAGTATATCCCAAGAAGATACACTTTTTAGATTTAGAATCCAACTTTGATCTTTCTTGGTCGGTGTACAGAACGTACACAAGACTTCCAAATGTATATAGCCTAGAATAATCCGTCGGCTTTCTAGTCCACACCCTATCGAAGTCTTCAGATCAATCGCCATTGATGGAGAGCAGTTGATATAACTGGCAGTCTCGACTTCTTCCTAAAATGACTTGGCTAGACCCACAGTCCTCAGTATAACTCTTATTCTGTCCAACAACGTTCTATTCATCCAATCTGCCACTCTATTTTGCTGAGGTGTATAAGTCGTCGTGATTGCCTGTTGATGCTGTCTTATTGCTAGAATGCATCAATTCATAACCTATAAATTCTCATCCATTGTCAGTCCTCAAACATTTGATCTTCTTTTCAGAGTCAAGTTCGACTCAGGATTTGAACATCTTGAAGACTGGAAAAGCATCCGTTTTCTTCTTGATTAAGTACACCCAACATCTCCTAAAATAGTCATCGATGAACGAGACAAAATCTTGCTCCTCCTAAGGATACCACTGGTGGTTGACGAACATCATAATGAATCAGCTTTAGAGTACCGCTGCCTTTGGCAGTAGATATGCCAAACTTTAATCTATATTGTTTATTGGTAACACAATGCTCACAAAAAGGTAGAGTCACTTTGTAAGCTCCGGCATCAGCTTCCGTACTGAGAGAACCTTTAACCCTCGTCATATGCCCAAGCTTTGTATGCCATAACATTGTTAATTCTTCTCCCGAACTAGCGAACTAGTCGATACAACAGCTAATTCTACATCTTTGTGTATTCCCCCCAAAAGTACATATATATTCGTAGCAACCTTTTCCGCCTTAATTACCACAATCGCGCTTTTTCAAAATTTTCATGCTCTCTTTTTCGATGAGGGTTTTGCACCCAAGATAGTCCAATTGTCCAAAGGACAAGATTCTTTTTCAGAGCCTTCACATGACGTACATTTTAATTTTAATGGTACCAACCTCAGCGATTTCCAAGGCATGATCAGTTCCCATGACTACAGATCCTCCCGAGACTGGTTCATACTGGTTCAACCATTCTCTCTGAGATGTCATGTGCCACGTTGCTCCTTAATCCATTATCCATATGTCATAAATCTTTGTCTGCCTTCCGCAACAGTTGCCGCTTCGCAGAGGAACACCATTTCACCACCGTTTGAGGTACTGGCATCATTTCCTTAACAATATTTTTCAATACTCTTCTTTCTTGTACATTCCTTTTTGAAGTGACATTTACCACCACATTTATAGCAGTAAAGATTCTTCTTATTTCTTCTGGATTTGAACCTACCATACTTGTGGCTCCCATTGGAATAACGCTCTGTCGATCTTCCTCTCGTCATCACGAAAGCTTCTGCCTGCTTCGAACGGCCAACATGTCTTCTTTGTTCATGTGACGACTTTCTTATTCAGGAATCACGGCTACAACATTTTTGAAGACGAACATATCAGTAGTGATATTGTTGGTCAAATTTATGATGAGTTGATCATATGAATCTGCTAGACTTTGAAGTAGAAGCATTGCACGTTCAACTTCCTCTATTTTATGCCCAAAATGGTGAATTGGGCGAAAAGAGTATCGGTTCGATATGTCTGTCACCAATGAGGATTCCGACATTTGGAGAATATATAGTCTTCTCTTTATAAATATCTTGTTGTCTAGTGACTTGGCCTCGTACAAGTTTATCAGAATATCTCAAATATCTTTTACGTTCTTCTTTTCGGCGATACTTGACAATACCACATATGTTAAAAACATATGTAAATTGACAATAGCATTACTATTCATCACATTCTACTTTTCATCGTACATGCCCTCCGTTGGCCTATTTCCAATAGCCGCCAAGTAGCGACTTTTTTGCGTAAAACTACTTGCATCTTCATTTTCCACAATATGAAATTGGTTCCATTGAATTTTTCTATTTCGAACTGTGCCGACATTCTGTCTAAGAAAATAACATTGTGATACTTTGATGTGAACTTGAATAGTACGAACTAAGTAAGCTTTCAGTCTTTCATAGGCACAACTTTAAGTTTCCAAAGAAAATTTGTGGGTTCACACTTGTCCCACTTCAATTATAGAATTTGCTCAATTTTTGGGATGCTATCAAATGTGAAAGAATGAGTTATATTTATAGATGCAAAATCCAAATATAAACAATGAACCAATTGTTCATTTCAGCCACCGTCTAGCATATATGTACCGTCCAAATTAAACACATGTTTTAACCACTTTTTTTAACAGTGGTCAACAACTTAATTAGTTTTATATTTATTTGGGTAAAATATCGTTTTCCTTTCAATGAAAAGATCTTTTTTCCTTACAATGTAGTAACTCTATAAATTAAAATATGCCAAGTCAATCGAGCCATTTAAAAAAATTCCCAAGTGGCCTCTTGATAGATAATATATATATAATTAGATCGTAATAATGTATTTATATTTATTGCACTTGCCCGAGTCGTGAAAATATAAAAGGCATTTGATTCCTTAATGCTATAGCAACAAACAAAAACTCTGCAAGTATCTATTCTGATGATCTTCATTAATTAATTACCATATATAAAGCAGTGTACATCGTATATAAATTGACATTTCTGCAACACATAATTACATAAAAGTTATTTAAATATTTATATTATATTTAATATGGGATTGCACAAATATAATTTTATTGTCCTTTGTTTGATTATTTTGGTGATAGGAGGTAAATGCGATGCTGCGTCCATGGGTACGTAACTCGAACTCGAGCCGTTTACAAGATAATGATGATCACTAGGTCGATGCCCTGATCGTCTGTACTAATACTAATTTCAAGATATATTCATTCAAATATTATCATCATCTCTTTTATAAATTCTAAATACCACAATTGTTTATTCTATTACTTGATTTAATATATTTCTATGTATTTGTGAAGATGGTGTGGGTAAAAAGGAAGCCGTGGACCCATTTTGCTACTTGAGATGTACGGATGCTTTTAGAAACGACGATTGCTTGGCAGATTGCATCAAGAGAAGATTTAGATTTGGAGTTTGCTATGCTCCCAAACAAGGCTCTGAGGTTGCTATTTGTTGTTGCTCTCCATGAACAACCTTTTTTTTTCATTTATCTCATCATGTTATAATTAATTTAATTAACTTATGATACTCCTTTAATTAAAATTTTACTTTTATATATTGTTGGCAAACTAGAAAATTATTAATTAAGTTGCGATATTTATATATATATATATATATATATATATATATATATAATATTACAGTTCATTCATGGGAAATAAATAAGAAATCTCAACATTTTTTTTGAGAGTTTGTAGCTAAATATTTTTCCGCACGCTGTATAACTCGAACTCAGATATTTCCAAATAGAGGGTAAGCTTTACCATATCTCAAAATCTCAATATTTGACCAAGACCCGAGAGGCTCATATCCTTAGTCGTCAAAAACGAGAAACACGGTAAAAAATAAATAGAAATAATTGATTTTCATAATAAATTTTGGAAAATAGGTTACACATATAAACTTTTGAAATATAGTTCGTTTACGAAACAACATTGTGAATATTTGTTGATCAATCCTAATATCTTTTTGATGAAAAAGATCAAATACTACTGTCAACATTAAAAAATTGTTGTTATTTCATTGTGAAAAACTGTCTAGTTAAAATTTATTAAATATAATAAGATTATAATATTTTTATTTCAGAGTATAATAATACACAACAATACTTTCATATAATAATTTTTATTCGATGATTATGATAATGTTTTGGCTTTATTTTGGAATAGAAAATCAGAGCAAAAAATAATATCCTGACTCATTGGCACCCACATGGTGTAGTCCATCATATCCGCATATTTCTTAGTACGGGGTTTTGAGATGTTACTAAGACAAATAAAGTTACGCATCTGCTATCAGCTATAACTTTTAGCAAGTGGTAGTCCAAACATATATACCGTGATTTGTTGGTTTGTAAATAAACACAACATATTTAATTACATTTTTATAAATTTTAACAAAACATTTTTAAAATTTAAATTTTTATAACATTTTTTAAGCTATAACAATTGTGTTATAAGTAACTTGCAACAATATTCTAGGGTAGATAATAATAAAATGTTATATACACAAAGAATAAATTTTAGATTTAAATATTCTATTTACGTTTTCAGAATTCCTTTCAAAAAAGTTAATTTAAGAATTTGAGCCATGACGCATGTTTGCAAAAATATCCATAAAGATTAGAAGGAACTGTGGACAGGAACGGAAGCATGCTTTTTATTTATTTATTTATTTTTGAGTAATTATTACAATTACTTCGGGGTGGGAAGACGGAAATTCAAACACGAGACCTATCGTAATTGCTACCAATGTCAGATGGATTATGAGCCATCGACAAAAGCATGCTTTATATATATATATATATATATATATATATACTCTCACTACTTCAAATAGCCACACAAAAAAAACGTCTCTCTATCTATACTATATATAACATCTAATGAGCTTAGACCGATAATTGGTGCATCAAGGTGACACCAATATTCAATTGCCATGCCCTTTAGAATATTAATGTCGCACGTTTAATGTACAGTCCTCCGCAAAATGTTTCAAGACATGACAATTCATTGGGTTGCACCTCATACTTCATGAGACAATCCATGGCGACAATCCATTTATCTATAACTACTATGACTTATCCTATTTTATAATATAAACAAAACTAATTACACTATTTATAATATAAAAAAGAACTAATTACAAAAAGAATTAAACTCCAAAGAAAATTTTAGATAAATACCAATTATAAAATCATGTCATAATTTAAATAAAAAGACACGTGCTAAGTAAATTACAAATTTGTATATTGCAAAGACATAAAAGCATATAAATTTAAAAAATACAATTCAATATCGTACTGTATTATTGAATATAATATACACATAATTTATTCGAAGTCAATCAATAATTCCACCATTTAATTTCAACCATACGTAAGAAACTTCACATACCCAACCAAAGATTTCAAATGTGATTCGATACTTCTTCTATAAATACCTATATTCCATTTCCCTAACAAGAATATAATTCTACACCAAAAAAAAAATTAAAAATCAAATCAAATATTCCCTTCTTGTCAAAAGAACAATGAGTTCCTTCAAATATACATACTTCTTCATTTCCTTGTTTCTCATTACCCTTTTCTTTGACTACACCGATGCAACTACATTTCACGTCCAAAACAACTGTCCCTTCACGATCTGGTCTGCAGCTGTACCTGGTGGCGGCCAACAGCTCCGCCATGGTGAGAGATGGGTCCTAGACATGGTAAGTACTAGAGGCCAAATCTGGGCCCGAACCGGTTGCACATTCAACGAAACAGGCCAAGGTAAATAGTTATAACTTCTTTAAATTGTAGTATTTTGTCATTCATATAACATTACAGTTTGATTTTTCATCAAGTGCATTTCATAATCTCTTTTTTTCTTTTAACAAGTATCTCCAGTATCTTAGTTTGTGATGCAAATGTGTGTGGTTGGGGAATTTTTTAAGCCAGAAGACAGCTATATGAGATGGTGTAGACGGATATTTCATATCTTTTCTGTTAACTGAAATTTTGTACTTTGACCTCCGGTTTTAGCTCCAACATGGTGACAGTTGGAAATATATCTTATTTTGACAATCAGTTTTTTTTTTGAGAAGTTATTTTTTTTTTACAATCATTTAGGTATATGATCTTGCAAGAAAAAAATATGATGTTTTTTTTAGAATTTCTCCCCACCCATGCCGATTGTATCTCTTTCATAATTGTTTTCCTCAAAGCATATATGATCGTAATATATAACTTGTAGTCCCCCACATATATATGGATTTTTGGCACTGAACTCTCGTATTATTTTGTAATCATACTGATATCCCTAGTTCTGGAGGCCCAGTAGGTCTTGAGGTCCGAACTTTATTTGGGCCCGGTCAGTGCGGGGCCCATTTAGTCAACAAGGGACGTCGTCACTGTTGATCCCGGGCTGTCCTCATAGCCACTGTCTAGCTCTCCGCCCGACCCGAGTTTATTACGGGCGCGATCACCTCTGTCTAGCTGCCACTATCGTTCCGGAGCCGGGGCGGCGAGGAAATACATCAAGAGGTCGGGGGTAGGTCCTCCATGTGACATGCCACCCAAGCAGAGGCACTGTCTCCTCGGCAGATCAGGACGGGCTCTATTTAGCAAGATATCCGGGCTGGGGAGCGGTTTCCTCAATAGGACAGGACGGGAAGTCATGGGACAGAATAGGCGAGCTGGGGCCGTTTAGGGTGGTCCTGCATACCGAGGCTAGGGTGGCAGGAGTCGGACACCTATTAAAGCAAAAGCTAGGCCTGCTAACCAATCAGGGGGTGGTCAGGCACTGTGAGTAAGAAAAGCATATTACCGGACACAGAGAATCACCAGAGCAAGAGGGTCGTACGAAGTAGGTAGCAGGCGCAGATGGTCCCCCATCTGTGGTCCCCCCCCCCCCCCCCCCCCCTCAGTTTCAGACATTGTCTCCAAAGCCCCAGGCAAGGCGGGAACCACTGACTACCCTCCCCCTATAAAGAGGAGAATTGTTAGCAAGAAGACTCTCTCTGGATTCACCAGTTTGATCGCCGGAGATTCTTAACCAGTTAAGACTTTACCAGGCTCCGACCTAACCAGTGATTTCACGAAATAGCTCATCCATTTTCCCCTATAAATTCATTTGTTATCAAAGCGAACCAAAAAAGGAGGTAACAAATTGGCGCCGTCTGTGGGAACATTTGAGCAAGAGACGTTGATACGATGGTAAGAACAAGGAGAACGGAAGCAGAGGAAAATCGAGAGCACCACGCCTCCACCAATGGCGAGGAGCAGCCACTGCCCGGGGTAAACATGACAGTGGGAGCTTTAACACTGGAGCAGCTCACAAGACTGATTGCAGTTACGGTGGAGCAGACCATGAGGAAAAAGGAAGGTCCGTCCGAGGGCGTGCACGGGGAAAGCTCCCAGCAGATGAAGGATCCCGAACAAGGAGCAACTTCCCGGCCTAAAGTGACTGCTGTTCCGGATCTGGAGGGCCAGGTGGAGGAGCTGAAGGACGAGGTCCAGAGGATGAAGAGAGGGATGGGGGGTACCTCTGTCAGGAGGGGAACCCCTTTCTCGGGTGAAATAGTGAACGAGGAACTCCCAAATAACTTCCGACCCCCCAATGCTGGGGAATACGACGGGAGCACGGACCCGGAAGAACACCTGGGCAGGTTCGAAAATGCTGCCATGCTACATTGTTACTCGGATCGCCTTAAGTGCAAAGTGTTCCTAACCACTTTGGTGAGGTCGGCCCAGAAGTGGTTCAATCAGTTGGAGCCGGGTTCCATTACTTCCTTCGCCGGATTTAGCTCCGCGTTCTTGCACCAGTATGCCAGCAGCAAGCGGTATAAGAAGACCTCTCTGAGCTTGTTCGAGATGAGGCAGGCCGAGGATGAGTCGTTGCGGGAGTATATCAAAAACTTCAACACTGTGATACTCGAAATACCTGCCTGCCCGGCGGAAATTCTGATCAGCGCCTTCACCCAAGGCCTGAGAGGAGGAGACTTCTTCCGATCCTTGGTAAAGAAGCCTCCTGTTACCTATGATGATCTGCTCACCCGAGCGGAGAAGTACATCAACGTGGAGGAGGCCCAGCAACTGAGGAGGAAGGAAGTGCGGAGGACTGGGGAAAAACGGATCAACCAGGGCGAGAAGAGGCCAGTGGAAGGGGCACAGCTCGGTCGATTTTCCCATTAAACGCCGTTGAAGGTCTCCAAGGAGGATGCCGTCCGCATATGTGAAGACAAACAGGTGTTGCAAAAGCCGGCACCAGCTAGTGTGGAGCCGAGCAAGGAGGCCCCGGAGAAATACTGCATCTTCCACCAAGCGACTGGGCACACCACACAAGATTGCCATCGTTTGGATGAGGAGCTCGAGAAGGCAATACAGAACAGTTCCCAGTTCAAGCAGTTGTTGTCCCGACCCGTCCCACCAGGGGATAATCTTCCTCGGGGAAGGGGTCGAGGACCGTCATGGACAAGAGGGAGAGGGGGACGGACCAACTTCCGTCCTCCGTTCCGTGGTAGAGGACGTGCTCGAGGACCCCCAAGGAGCTTAAATGACGTCAACCCTACCCGTGCTGACTCCCCAAAGCGGGGAGTCATAAACATGATCTCGGGCGGGACAACGGATGGGGATTCCAACAGGGCTAGGAAGGCTGTCAGCAGGAGGGAGACCCCGAGTGTAGGAGGGATTTGTGGTGCCGAGGAGGAGGTGGTTGTCAGTTTTGGGCCGCGAGATCTGGAAAACATTTGCACACCCCATAATGATGCCCTGGTCATACGAGCCACTGTTGCCAATTATGAGGTCGGGAGGGTGTTTGTAGACACAGGTAGTTCCGTGAACGTGTTGTTTGATGAAGCTTTTCGGCAGATGGACTTAGGAGGGTATCAACTCGAGCCAATCAACACCCCACTATTTGGCTTCGCTGGGCACACCGTGTACCCCCTCGGTCAGATTTCCCTGCCCCTTTCCCTGGGAGGTAACGAAGATCGGAAAACAAGGCTGGTCACATTCACCATTGTGGCGGCCTCATCTTCATACAACATCATTCTGGGGAGACCAGCTATGAACGAATTCAGGGCTGTGGCCTCCACCTTCCACCAAAAGATCAAGTTCCCTGTAGGAAAAAGAGTGGGGGAAGTTAGGGGAGACCAGCCCTCATCCAAGAAATGCTACGCGGAAACTGTGAAGTTAGAGGTGAAAAGATCCCGAAGGGGCGGTGATGAAGGACGGGAGGATAGGGGGGTACAGATGGTGCAGGCGGTGAGGGACGGAGAAGAGGAAATTATATTAGTCCCAGGACAGCCCGATAAAACCACAAGAGTAGCGGCTGACCTAGACAGCGTCCTGAAACACGACTTGTCGAATTGCCTGTCCAAGCATGCCGGAATATTCGCCTGGTCCCCGACCGAGCTGACAGGGGTGTTGCCCTCTGTAGCCCAGCACCGGTTAAATGTCAATCCAGAAGTAAAAGTAACCCGGCAAAAGAAGAGGCATTTTGGACCAGATAAAGACAGAATTATCCGAGCCGAGGTTCAGACCTTGCTGAGGGCCGGACAGATAAGGGAGGTACAATTCCCCACCTGGTTGTCAAACGTGGTTTTGGTTCCAAAGTCGGCGGGGAAATGGAGGATGTGCATCGACTTTCGTAATTTGAACAAAGCCTGTCCCAAGGACTGTTATCCCCTACCTCGGATCGATCAGCTGGTGGACTCCACCTCGGGGTACGAGCTGTTAAGTTTCATGGACGCGTACCAGGGATATCACCAAATACCCTTGGCGAAAGAGGACCAAGATAAGGTCAGTTTTATCACGTCGGATGGAACGTTCTGCTATGTGGTCATGCCCTTTGGCCTCAAGAACGCCGGGGCCACATACCAGAGGTTAATGGACAAAGTGTTTGAAAACCAGGCGGGAAGGAACATTGAGGTTTATGTGGATGACATCTTGGTAAAATCTAAAGGCCAGGCAGACCTATTGCCCGACTTAGAGGAAACTTTTGCCACACTAAGCAGGTTTGGTCTGAAATTGAATCCTGCTAAGTGCGTATTTGGTGTGAAGAGCGGTAAATTCTTGGGTTTCATGGTAACAGAGAGGGGGATCGAGGTCAACCCGGAAAAAGTTAGAGCAATTCAAGACATGACCTCACCTCGCAGCATAAAAGAGGTGCAAAAACTAACAGGGCGGATTGCGTCCTTAGCTCGTTTTATTTCCAGGTCAGCTCATAGGAGTTACCCTTTCTTCCGAGTGCTAAGAAAGGCGAAAAAGTTCGCTTGGGACGACGAGTGCGAGGAAGCTTTCTCTGACCTGAAGAAGCACTTGGCCGAGCTGCCAGTCCTGGTAAAGCCAGAGCCCGGCGAGCGATTATGGATCTACTTGTCTGCCACAGAAAGCGCTGTTAGCTCGGTACTAATAAAACAAGACGGTACGGACCAGAGGCCGGTGTATTATGTCAGCCATGCACTGAAAGGGGCGGAACTCAGATACCCAGAGGTCAAAAAATTGGCATTAGCTCTGGTCCTAACCGCAAGGAGGCTGAGACCCTACTTTTTGTCACACCCCATCTCAGTGCTAACCAACAGCCCCATGGGGAGGATAATGACCCAGCCTGATGTATCGGGGAGATTGGTGAAATGGACAATCGAGCTCGGCGAGTACGACGTAACCTACCAACCTCGGTCATCCATCAAAGCCCAGGCCTTATCAGATTTCATCGCGGAAATGATAGAGGTTGAAGCTGAGGAGCCCTGGAAGATATACGTGGATGGAGCAACTAACAGTGAAGGCAGTGGAGTGGGGATTGTTCTGATATCCCCTCGGGGGAGAAGATGAAGGTCATTATCAGATTAGATTTCCGGGCTTCTAATAATGAAGCAGAGTACGAGGCTATACTGATCGGGCTGAGGTTGGCAAAAGAGGTCGGTGCCAGCCGAGTGATCCTTCACTCGGACTCCCAGCTGGCCACTCAGCAGGTGAAAGGGAATTACGAAGCCAAGAGCGAGAAGATGATAGAATACTTGAAGGCTATACAGGAGATGTCAGAAAGTTTCGTGGAGTGGAGCATAGTGCAGATCCCTAGGGAGGATAATCAGGAGGCCGATGAGCTCTCCAAGTGGTCAACATCCCTGGTTCCTTTGTCACAGAGGGAGTACATATTTCAGACAGAGTTGATTCCGGCAGCTCGGCCCGTCACCGAGACCCCCGAGGTGTTGGGTTGGATGGCCCCGATTTGGAACTACTTGAAAAAGCTGGAAGTACCCGCTGATAAGAACCAAGCCCGACGGTTAAAGAGGCATGCATTCCGTTTTGTTCTGATAGAGGATGTGTTATATAAGAGGTCATTTGCCGGACCCCTCCTCCGATGTCTCAACTCGGAAGAGGCAGAATATGTGCTCAGAGAAATTCACGAGGGATGCTGCGGGGACCATCTCGGGGGGTTGGCTCTGGCCAGAAAGACTCTCCTTGCTGGGTATTTCTGGCCTACCCTGAGGAATGACGCGATCAGGACTGTAGTCACTTGTGAGGGTTGTCAGAGGAACAGTAAGTTCCAGTCAAGGCCAGCAAGCCTCATGAAAGCGGTAACATCGGCCTGTCCTTTCGATAAATGGGGCCTGGATATCGTGGGACTTTTCCCGGTGGCCCCGAAGCAAAAGAAATTTCTGTTGGTGGCTGTAGATTATTTCTCGAAATGGGTCGAGGCCGAGCCTTTAGCCAAGATCGCCGAGGAGAATGTGCTGGACTTTCTGTGGAAGAATATAGTTTGCCGCTTTGGAGTACCCAGGAAATTAATATCAGACAATGGGAGGCAGTTCCAGGGGCAGAGGTTAATGGCTTGGTGCAAGGAAATGAAGATCGAACAAGCCTTTACATCAGTAGGTTATCCACAGAGCAACGGGCAGACAGAGGTCACCAACCGATCAATTGTGCAAGCTTTGAAGGCCAGACTGTACGGGGTTGGCAAGGACTGGGTGGACGAGTTACCAAGTGTCTTGTGGGCTTACAGAACGACAGCTCGCGTCCCAACTGGAGAAACGCCTTTCAGCATGGTGTATGGAACGGAGGCCGTGCTACCAGCTGAGGTTGGAAAGACCTCTGCCAGGGTCCAGGCATATGATGGCGACAATGAGGAAAGCCGGGCTCTGGACTTGGATCTGATCTATGAGAAACAGGAAAGGGCGGCTATAAGGATGGAGGCTTACCGCAGCAAGATAGTCAGAGCCTACAACAAAAGGGTGGTACCCCGAAATTTTCAGGTGGGGGACCTCGTCCTCAAAAAGGTCAACCCAGCAGGGGAGGTAAGAAAGCTTGACCCCCGATGGGAGGGACCATACAAAGTAGTCCAGAAGCTGAGTTCCGGGTCGTACTACTTAGAGGAGGACGGAGGCCGACGCCTAAAGAGACCTTGGAATGCGTATCACCTCAGAAAATATTATTCCTAGGCATTTTGTTGTTATTTCAATTCAATGTACGAACGCTGTTATTTAATGAATTTTTCCTTTAAACCTCTTGTCCGAAATTAAAAATGCAGGTCCGCCCTGCATGCTAAAGCCCAGGTGTATGAGGCCCTGGCACCAATTAAAAGTGCAGGTCATCCCTGTCACTAAAGCCCAGGTGTATGAGGCCCTGGCAACAATTAAAAGCACAGGTCCGCCCTGCATGCTAAAGCCCAGGTGTATGAGGCCCTGGCACCAATTAAAAGTGCAGGTCATCCCTGTCACTAAAGCCCAGGTGTATGAGGCCCTGGCAACAATTAAAAGTGCAGGTCATCCCTGTCACTAAAGCCCAGGTGTATGAGGCCCTGGCAACAATTAAAAGCACAGGTCCGCCCTGCATGCTAAAGCCCAGGTGTATGAGGCCCTGACAACAATTAAAAGTGCAGGTCATCCCTGTCACTAAAGCCCAGGTGTATGAGGCCCTGGCAACAATTAAAAGCACAGGTCCGCCCTGCATGCTAAAGCCCAGGTGTATGAGGCCCTGGCAACAATTAAAAGTGCAGGTCATCCCTGTCACTAAAGCCCAGGTGTATGAGGCCCTGGCAACAATTAAAAGCACAGGTCCGCCCTGCATGCTAAAGCCCAGGTGTATGAGGCCCTGGCAACAATTAAAAGTGCAGGTCATCCCTGTCACTAAAGCCCAGGTGTATGAGGCCCTGGCAACAATTAAAAGCACAGGTCCGCCCTGCATGCTAAAGCCCAGGTGTATGAGGCCCTGGCAACAATTAAAAGTGCAGGTCATCCCTGTCACTAAAGCCCAGGTGTATGAGGCCCTGGCAACAATTAAAAGTGCAGGTCATCCCTGTCAGTAAAGCCCAGGTGTATGAGGCCCTGGCACCAATTCAAAGTGCAGGTCATCCCTGTCACTAAAGCCCAGGTGTATGAGGCCCTGGCAACAATTAAAAGTGCAGGTCATCCCTGTCACTAAAGCCCAGGTGTATGAGGCCCTGGCAACAATTAAAAGTGCAGGTCATCCCTGTCACTAAAGCCCAGGTGTATGAGGCCCTGGCACCAATTAAAAGTGCAGGTCATCCCTGTCACTAAAGCCCAGGTGTATGAGGCCCTGGCAACAATTAAAAGCACAGGTCCGCCCTGCATGCTAAAGCCCAGGTGTATGAGGCCCTGGCAACAATTAAAAGTGCAGGTCATCCCTGTCACTAAAGCCCAGGTGTATGAGGCCCTGGCACCAATTAAAAGTGCAGGTCATCTCTGCATCATAAAACCCGGGTGTAGGGGCGCAGGTCAAGAGGACATCATCAGCTTGCAAAAATTACTTCTTCAAGATCGGGTCGGATAGGTCCTTTTTGCATGGTTGAGTCTTTGGAGATTAACAGGTTAGCCCTGTTTTAAGATTTAATTTTGTTAGATTTATTTGTCGTTATGGCACGAGGGCCCTGCGCGGCATTCAGTTCTACGCGGGGGGTTATTTATAAGTTGTATTTTTTGGATCAATCCAATGTAAAATCACGGGTTGGCTCGGCTGGTGTAAGGGGTCGGGACGTTGCGAGGGAAACCAATTCCTAACAAGTGATCAATTGCTTCAGATAAGACAATCAGTTCAAAATGACCTCGTTACAGGGGGGTGCCTCCGAGGCACAGCATAAAAAAAAAAAAAAAAAGAAAATTTACAAAGGATAAATTAAGAGCAGGTCAGGCTATTTGATGAAGTCGGGGGGGATGCTGGCAATGATGGCGTTAAGGTCCAGGAAGTCGTCAGGGTCCTGGTCACTGGGCGGGAAGCCCTGGGCTTTGAACTGGCCCTTGCACCCCTCGAAGCCGAGATCCAGAAACTTAAAAGCCTTGGAGGCCAGCATGCGCGTAAACTCCTCCGACTTGATGAAGGCTTCGCGTCGGGCTGATTCACCTGCTACATAGGACTCCAACTCGGACTTAACCTTTTCAAGCTCAGCCCCGACATGAGAAAGTTCTCGCTCCTTCCCGGCCAGAGCAACACGGAGCTGTTCTGCATCCGCTCTAAGTCGGGTCATCGAGGCCCTGTAGGACTCCAGTTCGGCAGCATCCGCCTCGGATTTAGCTGTAGCATTCTCAGCTTCTGACTTGGCCTCCCGCGCCGCTTTCTTCGCGTCTCTGGCTGATTGGCCGTAGTTTGCACCCCGACGAAGGCTCTCGCACATCATCACTAGGCCCTGCAGAGAATAGGGGGAGAGGGACTCAGTAAAAAAAAAAAACTTACTGATAGGGCCCGGGATACGCCTTCCTCTGCTAGTGGTTTCCACCTCAGCTCGGACAGGACTTGCTGATCAGCGGAGGAGGTCAGACACTCGACAATCCGGGCGGACAGACCTGAGGGGCAGAGTTGATAAGGCTGACTTCTCGGGTATATCCCACTGGTACCCCTGGTGAACCCGGGTCGGCGGGAGCGACGGATAGATGACTTGGAGGGGAAGCAGGCGGGGTGTCGATCTCATGAATAACCGGGGAGGTAGCCACCTCTTCCCGAGTCGGGATCCTGGCTGCGCCCCCATCCCTTTTTCTTTTCCTCAGGCCTGTCTCCAACCCAATCTCTTCGGCGCGAGGAGGGCTGGCCACTGGAGATGGGGGGTTTGGGGGAGCGACGGGCGCATTGGGATGATGGCTCGAAGGGCCCGCCCCGGCCGCTCCTTTTCCAGCTTTTTTCTGGGACGCCATGGAAGATAGCAGCTGCTGAAGAGACATATTATCTGCAAGACAAAGGATTCAGCTCAGACAAAAAAAAAAAAAAAAAAAAAGCGGGGCCGGGTGGAAGAACGTACCACCAGGGACGTCTGGATAGGAGCTCAGCCCAAAGCGCCTGAGTACGTCCTCCCTGATTAGGGCAGCTGAATCAAAACGCCGACCCCCAAGGGTTGAGATAACCGTTTGGAAGAACACGTCATCTTTATACTTTTTGGGCAGAGGTCGGGGGGTCGGCAGTGTATCGCGCCAGGCCATAGGGCAAGCCCAACGTCGAGGTGGTTTGACAAAAAAGTAGCTTTGTTTCCATCCTTTACGGGAGCTCGGGATGTTATTTAGAAATTTATAAAAGGTTCGGGCACCAAAGTAAAACGCCCCGGGAGAGGGGGTTTTCTTAACTTGAAAAAAATAATTAAGAAGGGTAGGGGAGAAAGGCAGACCCAAGGATCGGAAGAGGGCAATGACAGATACTAGGCTCTGGTAGGAATTGGGGGTCAGCTGGCTCAGAGAGACACAATGGTAGTGGGAGAACTCCTGGAAAGGAAGGGGGATAGGAAAGCGAAGTCCGCTTTTAAGCTGCTCGATGAAAAAGGGAAAGTACTCGGGCGGGGGGAGGTGCGGACGTTCACCAGCCCTAGGGACCCGGATGTCGTGATCCGGCGGGATAAACCAAGTACGGAGAAGGTGCTCGGCCTTGGGGGAAACACACGAGTCGAGGATCTCGTACCAAGGAAGCCCAGCCTGGGCCAGGCTCCTCGGGTCGAGAACCTCGAAGGTGGGGAGAGAAGGGTCAAATACCCTAGGAGGGACTTGTCGGAGGGGCGCCACCTCGGGAATGTCTCCCTCGGGAGCATCCGACCTCGACCCGAGGGACTGGGGAGATCAGACCCTTCGTCCTGATCGTCCCCCCCTCGAAAGAGGGCGCCAGAAGTGGAAGAGGTAGAGTGCGACATAAACAGAAAGGGAGGCAGAGCTGACTTACAGGGTTTTTTGGAGAGGCGATTGATCCGACCTAGAGCGCAAATGGAGGAAAATGACTCGAAAGCCCCAATTTATAGAAGATGTGGCTCATGGGCCGAGGAAAGCCTGGCCCAAACCAACGACGCAGATGAAGGGAGCTGAACAGTCGGAGCGCCAGATAAGGGCACGTGGCCTGACAACCCGCTAGGGTTTGGTACAGGACAGCTGTCACCCCGAGACCCGGAGTTGTCCAATCAAAGGACCGGGGATCAGGAACCAATAAAGTTCGCCACAAGCCCATTAGTCGAGGCAGCGCTACACTAGCTCGACTAGGGGGGGATACTGATGATATCCCTAGTTCTGGAGGCCCAGTAGGTCTTGAGGTCCGAACTTTATTTGGGCCCGGTCAGTGCGGGGCCCATTTAGTCAACAAGGGACGTCGTCACTGCTGATCCCGGGCTGTCGTCATAGCCACTGTCTAGCTCTCCGCCCGACCCGAGTTTATTACGGGCGCGAATACCTCTGTCCAGCTGCCACTATCGTTCCGGAGCCGGGGCGACGAGGAAATACATCAAGAGGTCGGGGGTAGGTCCTCCATGTGACATGCCACCCAAGCAGAGGCACTGTCTCCTCGGCAGATCAGGACGGGCTCTATTTAGCAAGATATCCGGGCTGGGGAGCGGTTTCCTCAATAGGACAGGACGGGAAGTCATGGGACAGAATAGGCGAGCTGGGGCCGTTTAGGGTGGTCCTGCATACCGAGGCTAGGGTGGCAGGAGTCGGACACCTATTAAAGCAAAAGCTAGGCCTGCTAACCAATCAGGGGGTGGTCAGGCACTGTGAGTAAGAAAAGCATATTACCAGACACAGAGAATCACCAGAGCAAGAGGGTCGTACGAAGTAGGTAGCAGGCGCAGATGGTCCCCCATCTGTGGTCCCCCCCCCTCAGTTTCAGACATTGTCTCCAAAGCCCCAGGCAAGGCGGGACCACTGACTACCCTCCCCCTATAAAGAGGAGAATTGTTAGCAAGAAGACTCTCTCTGGATTCACTAGTTTGATCGCCGGAGATTCTTAACCAGTTAAGACTTTACCAGGCTCCGACCTAACCAGTGATTTCACGAAATAGCTCATCCATTTTCCCCTATAAATTCATTTGTTATCAAAGCGAACCAAAAAAGGAGGTAACACATACCATAATAATATTTATTCAGATTCAATACCTCTTCCTAATAATACTAATAACAATTGATGTTGTTGGATGATTCCGAATCACGATGTTGAGCGATAAGCCTTCATGGTCCGAGCAAAATATCCCGAGGTGCAGGGGCGGACCCTAGAAAAATATTACTCCGACAATCAAGTCGGTGCTCGAAAAAACAAAGTGAAACAAGAATCGAAAAGGGATTGGGGGATTCTTCAATATACTTGATATTATACGAAAAAGAATATAATGTGTGTGTAATATATCTGGGAGCAAATTGAATACCCTCTCTTGACGCTCATATTTATAATGGTATTTTCTAGAGAAATGATCCGTGAGTTTTGGTCCATGATCTACCACGATCTGGGCACGATCCTCCACAATGTTGTTCGACATTAATTTGATATGCCCACGGTTCGACCGTAATCCACATATGTCTTCCCATAATTGTCCCCTAGCACTTAGGCACGTCCGCATTCTTCTCGGGCATTAATGTTTGCCAGATCAATCGCTTTAATTGAGTGCTAGGTTATATACATGATTTGTACACATATCGGTTAAGTGGGCCGAGGTGGTCTGAGCTAAGATGTCATTCTTTCACCTTAGCCATGACTTGTTCAATTAAACCGTGAATATTGGACCAAGTTGTATTTTCCCGAGATGGTTTAATGCCCTTATAACATCAATAATAATACTAGTCGGAATAGTAATAATAATAGTAAATAGTGATAGCAATAGTAATAATAATATAAGCTAAACATGTATTTTATTCTTCTAATTAATATTCTTGACTTTGTTACTGAAGGTAAATGCCAGACAGGAGATTGCAATGGGCTACTAGAGTGTCAAGACTTGGGAACAGCCCCATTCACCGCCGCTAGATACGCACTGGATCGATTCAACAACCTCGATTTCTTCGATGTATCTCTTATCGAGGGTTACAATGTAGGAATGGACTTCCGTCCGGTTACAGGGTACTGTCGCCACTCTACCAGATGCAAGGCGAATATAATCAAAGAGTGCCCGAAAGAGCTGCAAGCACCGGGCGGGTGCAGCGATGCGTGCTCGGCTTTAAAGGAAGATAAGTATTGTTGCACGCCAACTTATTGTGGGCCGACGATCTACTCAAAGTTTTTTAAGGAAAAGTGCCCGAAAGCTTACAGTTATGTTAAGGACGATGAAACGAGCATGTTCTCTTGCTCGACGGGTACCAATTACAGAGTGGTTTTTTGCCCTTAGATTCTTATCTTTTTTACGAAAGGGTTGAATTTAGTCTTTCAAATCCTTTTTTGTTAAGAGGGTTTTTGACTTTTTTACGAAATAAATTGCATTTTTTGTGTGAACATTAAAATAATAAACTGATATTTAAAATGTGATTGCTATCCATGTTCTGGGGATAATGCTATACTTCTACATTTTGTTGCTGGAGATATGTAATTCACTTACTTTGTTTATAAGAGTGTAGACAGTTGGAAAAATCAACATAAAGGATTAAAAATCTTTAATTTATTGCAATAAAAATGACTGCAATATATTCCTTCATATTATGAGTACATCATTTCATTGCCCTTCCTCCAAATAAATTTTACATTATGAAGGCATTTTGTAAAATACTACTCCAGTATGTCAAATCAATCAATGGAAACTGAAGGGAGGTCGAGGAATCAATAATATTAAATTTATCTACAAATTATTATTTTAAATATGAGGTTGCATGTAGATGAAAAGATTTGATATCTAATCATTTGAAATTCATGGATTTGAAATCATATTTAGTTGTTATCATTATAAATCCTTCCAGAATACATTGAAAAACGAAGGAATCTGAAATACATATTTCAATGATGAATTTTAGTGAGAAATTTGAAATCCACTTAGTTTTCATTGTTCAATCCAAATACCACATAAGATTGTGTTTGGATTGAAGGATTTGAAATAAGTAAATTTCAAATTCTCAACTCAAATTCATTATTTATGTTTATGTGATAAATTGAAGTGTATATTTCAAATTTCTCATTTGTAACTGCTCTTTAATATTTGGTATTCGAAATTACTCGATTTCTTCATTCGACCTATGATTTTGTCAATTTAAATGTGATTTTTGCCTTCCAAAATACTCGATTGCTTCCTTCCCCATAAACACTCCTCTTCAATGCCCCTTGTTAATCCACGCTGTACTTTTCAACAGAGTTGTCAAAACTGACAGACCGATCCAAACAGATTGACCCTTCCAACCTATGACCCAAACTGGTTGGGCCCATTTGAGCCCATTTACAGGTAGATTGGAAAATCTCCAACTCAACCCGATCCAAGATAAATAGCAGGTTAAAAAATTAATTTTATTATATTTTAATGAATTAAATTATTAATTAAATTACTAACACATTGAATTTTAATTATTTAATCCAAATTTAATTACGAATTAATTAATTGATCAAATAACCCGTCAACCCAAATGGGGTGGTCTATTTAGGCCCGCTTCAAGATGGGCTGAAAAAATCTTGGCCCAACCCTCCTACTTGGTCGGGTCGAGTTGGGCCACCCGATGATCCCAACCCACGTGGACAGATATACTCTCCTGACATGCACTTGTACCCGAAAAACCCAGAGAAATTATTGAAAAATCTCGATCGAAAGAATTTTTCACAATTTTTCTGAATTATGCCATGGCTTCATCTGATGGTAATTGAATTTATTTTCTGGTTCAATTTTCCACGATCTACTTACAGATCATGGGCTACAAACAAGATTTACCTTGTGCGAGGATCATAATATGAGTTATGATCCTAACGAGGTTGTTTTGACACAAATGATCCATCCGTGTCGAACTTTAAAGATACACAAAAATGTAAGTTGAGTCGAGCCAATTCGTATGTAAGTTGACACAAATGAGCCATGGACAACCTTTTTTTCATTTTGTCTCATCATGTTATGTTTAATATATAATTAAATTATGATACTGATACGATCATAAAGGCAATCATGGAGCCCAAGCGAAGCAGCAGAACGAGGGACAAACCAAGAAACTTACAAGATTACATAGTCTACCAGTGATGAGTTTGTATTGAGTTGATATAGTGGTTATAGATAGGGGTGGTTAACGGATTGATCCGGTCCGGCACAGCTCCGGGTTGGACCAGTTCCAACTCGGAACCGATTTTTTGAAATTTTTTTTTTCAAAAAATTTAACTTATATTAGCTGAAATAAAAAAAAAATCAAAAAAATGGATCCATTCAGGTTCAATCCGGACCGGTATCTTACCGGTTCCGGACCGGTTCGGAACCGGTTAGCTCGGTTCCGATTTCGAACCGGGCTAATCGATCTGATTTCGAGTTGGGTCCGGATTGACCGGCCCGTTAAACACCCTAGTTATAGAGATAGCTGAACTGCATTGTCAGTTAGCTTGTAGCTAAATATCTAGATGACAGCGGGCAATAAGGTAGTATAAAAGAATGACAATTGTATTACATATCATTCATTGAACGCATACAACTCTCTTCCTGAACTCCTCTTGCTCTGCTCATTCTTCTTCGTGTGATCTTTCTCTCCCAAATTCTTAGGAGATTAGCTATTTCGGATCTGCTCTATCTTTGATCCTAACAGATATTCATTTATTTAAAATTTTACTTTTTTATATTGTTGGCAAACTAGAAAATAATTGATTAAGTTACGATGTTTTTATATCTTGTTCGAGGAGAGAATTAAATTCAATTTTGTTATTGCAAGATTGTCTCGTTGAGCACGAGAGTGTTTTCAAGTTGAATCGGTATTTCGAATCAATATATATTCGCATTGAACTTGTTCTAATATGTTTACTGATGTCATATGACATATTGATTTTCTCGGGTAAAATCCATTTATGAAAATACGAACGCTAAAATCGCCTAACAGAAGTTAAACCGAAGAGATGGTTACCGAAGATAAAATGCCGAGCAGCGTATTACCGAGCATCCTTTACTTTCTTCGGGATTTTGACGGAAGACCCGGTCATAATTAAAACTAATTAACCGGCGGGGATTGAACGTGCATTAATGGGGTGGATTTCTCGGACACGTTTGCCATGTCTCAGCCACGATCAAGGGAGGCGTATTCAATACTTTCCCGCCAAGTAACTCCAGGATGGCTCCTTTAAATAGTAGTTGAAGGTCCCGTTATAAAAGGTGGGATTTTTCTGGGCAAAAAGGACACTGGGGATAGAAAAATTTATGTTTGTTCGGTCTTTTTGTTATTTTCTAAAATATTCGTATAAGTCATTGAGCGATTGTTATTTGTGTCAAAAGAGTCCTGTAAATCATCAACGTTTATAGTGAAGTTTTATACTGGACTAGGTCCCGTGGTTTTTCTCTCAATTTGAGGGTTTTCCACATAAAAAATCTTGGTGTGTTTATCGTTATTTTTCATTAACACTTTATTCTATCTTATATTCAAAAATCTCGAATCACATCATTGGCGCCGTCCGTGGGAACTTTAGGGCAAAGACGTTGAAGTAGGAAGAATTTTGTAACAAACGATAAATCAAAAGGCAAGATGGCTAGAGGTAGAGGTAGGGGCAAGCTTCCAGGGGAAAAGGATCCAATTCTCACCCATACTCGTTCGCAGAACCCAGAGAAGGGCCAGAAGACGCGGGATCATCTCAAAATATTCCTAGGACATTTCCTGCTGAGGGAATGCCCATGGAGCATTTGACAGAAATGATAACTAGAACTGTCGAAGAGATCATGAGGAAATTTATGGCCCCTCCCCAGAAACAAGAAACCATGCAGGAAGAAGAAGAGGAAGATCTGGCCTCCATGCAGGAATCAGAGAAAGAGCCTGAGAAAGTTAAAGATATTCCTAGTCATTTGGATGATAAAGCTGATAAAGCTTTAAATCGTCAAATGGAAGAGCTGAAGAATGAGATGCAACATATGCGTAATAAGATGGAGGGACGTCTGTATCCCCCGCAGAGGAGCACTCCATTTGCTTCCCATGTGGTTGGTGATCCTTTGCCCCCAAACTTCAGGGCTCTAAATGTGGGAAATTACGATGGTGGTACGGATCCTGAAGAATATTTGTCTCGATTTGAAAACGCTTCGCTTCTTCATCAACTTACGGATGGAGTAAAATGTCAGGTTTTCCTGACTACATTATCTGGTGCGGCGCAATCATGGTTTAATCAGTTGCCAGCAGGAATCATAGACTCCTTCCCGAAGTTTAGTTCTCTATTTTTACATCAGTTTGCAAGCAGCCGGAGTTGCAAGAGAACAACTCTTAGTCTGTTCGGGATTAAGCAAGCGGAGAAGGAATCTCTTCGAGATTTTTTAAAAAGATTCAGTCATGTATGTCTTGACATTCCACATGTCACATCTGAAATACTCATCAGCGCATTCACTCAGGGATTAAGAGAGGGGGACTTATTCCGATCTTTGGCGAAAAAGCCACCCTCTGATTATGATGAGCTGTTGGGAAGAGCTTCCAAATACATTAATCTGGAAGAGGCCCAAAGGATGAAGCAAAGAAGAGATGGTAAAATGGGGGAAGAAGCGAACAGAAAGAATAAGCCAGTGAAGCCAATCAAAAGAAGTTTTGACCAGTATCTCCCGATGAGACCTCATCGAGAAGTGGCCATGAATCAAAGTATGCCGAAAAGAGTTCGGGGTGGACCTCATAGAGGAGGACCTTTCCGAGGAGGAACGTTCCGAGGTGGGTCCTTCCGAGGAAGAGGACCTCGAGGAGGAGGTTTTCGGGGTGGAAGATCTAATGATTCTGATGGAATGCGGGGACTTAACGAGGAGTTCAAAGACAATAATTTCATTCCTAAAAATAGCATAAATCCCGGAAGAGGAGCGCCTCAGCCAGTCCCTTGGTCAATTCGGGGAGAAAGAGTAGAAGGAGAAGAAGAAACCTTGAACAATGTCCCTAATCGGGGAACTATACACATGATATACGGAGGAATGTCGGGTGGAGATTCGAACAGAGCAAGAAAGAGTCATGCTCGGAAGCTTCAAGTACTATCTATTGACCCCAATCATGTACATGAAGGTCCGTCCATATCTTTTGGGCCCGCAGACATGAATTATTATGTCTTATGGATGCTTACCAAGGATATCATCAAATCCCTTTGGCACAAGAAGATCAATCAAAAGTGAGTTTTGTCATAGCAGGAGGAACCTTTTTGTTATGTGGTAATGCCTTTCGGATTGAAAAATGCTGGAGCTACTTATCAAAGGTTAATGGACAAAATGTTCAAAGAACAAGTTGGTCGGAATGTTGAAGTATATGTGGATGATGTCTTGATTAAGAGCCGAAAAAACGAGGACTTGGTCAAGGATATGGAAGAGGTCTTCAGCACCTTAAGAAAGTTTGGCGTGAAATTAAATCCCGCAAAATGCACTTTTGGGATTCGTAGTGGCAAGTTTCTGGGATACATGGTCACAGAAAGAGGTGTTGAAGCCAACCCGGAGAAAATCCGGGCCATACAAGAAATGAACCCTCCAAGGACACTAAATGAGGTACAAAAGTTGGCAGGAAGAATAGCTGCACTAAGTCGATTTATATCCCGATCAGCTGATCGGAGCTTGCCTTTCTTCAAAGCATTAAGGCAGGGAGTTAAGTTCGAATGGAGTGACCAATGCCAAAAGGCCTTCGAGGAGTTGAAAGATTATTTGGCTCAGTTACCTTTGATGAATAAGCTTGAGCCTAGAGAAACACTTCTCATCTACTTATCGGTGGCTGAAGAAGTAATCAGCTACGTGTTAATCAGAGAAAGGTCTGGACAACAACAGCCCGTATATTATGTCAGCCGAGCCCTACAAGGAGCTGAGCAACGATATCTCAAAATTGAGAAGTTGGCATTAGCTCTAGTCACTACAGCGAGAAGACTTCGGCCATATTTCCTGTCTCATCCTATCATGGTAATAACAAATACTCATTTGGGTAAACTTTTATCCAAAGTCGAGATATCAGGGAGGATGGTAAAATGGGCCACTGAGCTGAGTGAGTTTGATATTACTTATCAACCCCGAACTACAATCAAAGCTCAAGCCCTGTCAGATTTTCTAGTAGAAGTAACTCATACTCCGGAGGAAAAAGAGTGGAATTTGTTTGTAGATGGGTCGTCTACCCGATTGGGATGTGGAGCAGGGGTCATACTCATTAGTCCCGAAGGGGAAGAAATTAGAGTTGCCATCCAGTTTGGGTTTCCTTCCTCAAGCAATGAAGCTGCATTTGAAGCTATCATTTCAGGTTTCCGAATAGCATTGGACGCGGGAGCTAGGAGGATAAAAGCTTTTATGGATTCAATGCTGGTTGTTCATTGATAGCTTTTATTTTAAACAATTAATTCCAATCTAGCGATTCTACCGCAAGTGCACGGTGTCAAGTTTTAGTATAGATAGGAAGATACGGATTGTCGAACTCACAGGGACTAACAAGCAATTACCAAATAAGATGTTTTTTAACTATATTTAACCTACGATAATCAATTAATAATTAAACTAAACTAAAATTAAGCTACTATAATCCAACCAAAATAGTCGACGATCACGAGAAAAATCCACAAGTAAGTATCAAGACAATTATTCACCTAACCCAACTCTTACAATTCTTTTCTCCATACATCTCTAAGGTGACGGGTTTTCCGAATTTATTCAATATACTCTCTCGAGCTATATTAAGTCTAACATCAAATTGCAACTAGTAACTCTCGTTCACTTAATTAACAATTTAACATTGAATGCGATTTATGAAAACCACTAACTTTAGATTAAACAACCCAAAGCTATCACTCGTGTGTGATTTTATCTCTCGATCTCAATCTTTAACACACGGCATGAATTATTATATCGTATTATAATTTCATCTCTCGATCTCAATTATAATAAAATATCATTCAAAGGTGATCAATCCTTCAAAAGCATTAAGAACAATAACACATGCACTTAGAAGATATATGAATTCAATCTCAAAATCAATAGGAAAAACTATGTTATTGATATCTCTCAATCATCAAAAACACAACAATCCAATTATTCATGTAAAACAATAATAGAAAAGTAAAAGAAAACTCCCAAGTCGACTCTTTCGTTGATTCTCGATCCTTCCTCGCTTCTTTCTCGATCGTGCTCTTCGATTATCTTGTTGGCTCGTTCCAAAACATAGGGTGAAGGGTTGATGAGTGATGATGGATGGTGAAGAGTGGAAGAAAGATGGAGGTTATGGTGGAGTGAATGGCTGCTGGCCGTGTTAAGGAGGCGTGAGGTTAGAGTGAAGAAAGGAGGCGTGTGGTTTTGTGGAATTGAAGGAAAGGGGGGGGGCTGAGATGGAGGCTATGATGTGAGTGTTCTAGGGTTAAAATCTGATTTTGGGTTGTAAATCTCGTCCATATGTATAGGGGAAAGAATTATGGACTTCCCTTTTGCATACAAACTCTACAAGGAAGTTTTTTTTCTCAAAACTGCTCGTCCCGATCGATCCGAAAAAGTGGCCGATCGATCGAGCCTTCCAGTAAGAATTTCGCTCAGTTTTCAGCATTTCTCGATCGATCATAATCCTTTCTCGATCGATCGCCCTTCACAGTAAGTTTCTTCGCCTTTTTCAGCTTCTGGCGAGTTTTGTATTTTGGCCGTAACTTTCTCATACGAACTCCGAATTCGATGAATCAGCTGTCCACGCGAAGATAACTCAAAGTTCTACAATTTTTATATAGACCACATTTCCAAAACATGGCTTGAACATATAGTAATTTGAGGAGAAAGGAGCAACATGTGTCTTGGATTCTGGTTTTTTTCCACTTTTCTTCAACTTTATTCATTTTTTCATCATTTTAGCTTGATTTCTTCCCCTTTTATGAATTTCAACATTGATTCCTGAAATATAGAAATATATACCATAAGACGTAAAATAATTCAAGAATCAACACGAAAACGTATACAAATCATAGCATAAAAACGCGTAATAATCAACCCTATCATTCATCAAGTGAATGGGGTGTATAAGGTGAAAGAAGAAAAGCTTAGAAGGTATGTGGAAAATGTGCAGGCAATGATGGCCCAATTTCAAGAGGTGGAATTAATGCAAATACCAAGGGAGGAGAACACGCGTGCCGATGAATTAGCAAAATTGGCTAGTTCCGTACACGAATGGAAGAACAGGAATGTGCTCGTACAAGAGCTTTTGATCTCCAATATATCCACCAATAGCATCATGAATCTGGAGCCATGTATTATATCCGATTGGCGAGAGCATGTTATTAAATTTTTGAAGACAAAGATTATGCCTCCTTGTTAGGATCGGTCCGGAGTGTTTAGAGGGGGGTGGGGGGTGAATGAACACTCCTTCTAAAAATTAATCCTTCGTGATTTCTTTCGGATTAGTGAAAGAAATCTGTTTCTTAATCAATTCTTGTACAAAACAAACCACTGAAAATATAAGTGCGGAACGGTCTGTTCTTGTATGTAAGAACGACTCGATGGCTAGTGAGAAAGAACGAGTGCAGAAATAAGATACACAGGATATGTTTCTGGAAGTTCGAAGGTGGTGTAATCCTTCTACGTCTCCCCTTCTTCCAATTAGGAAGGATTATACTAGAAGACTTTGATTTATACAATCCTGTTGTACAAACCCGATTCAGACTGGATTTACCTCACTACCAATCTGAAACTCCTAGTCACTCAATCTGCTCAGACACACTCTGTCTGACAGTTACAATATGTTTCTCACTTCTATTTTCAACACAGAAAACACAAGATGCGCACAATGATCCTAAATGATCAAATGTTACAAAGTAGACGTGCTTGAGAATAATTTCAGCTCGAGAGCTTCTGAACTTGTAAGCTTGTGCTGTTTTTGCTTTCTTCTGCGTTTTTCAATTGATCAGCGAGAGTCAGTTGCTAGAGTCAGTAAGTTCCTTTTGTTGCATCCTTTTATAGTTGAAGGTGCCAACGACATTATTTCCTTTAATGTGCAACTTTGACTCTTCTTAAACTCTGAGTAGGCTTCAGTCTTCTTCTTCAGGATACTTGCCGTTCTGGTTCATACTTTCGGCGACTGTCAGGTAAGCTACTCTTTGTCTTCTTACCTATTATGGCAATCTTCAGTCTTTGGTCCTTTGTAGCATTAATTACAACATTAAATGCTACAATAAATAGCCGTTAATGATTCGGACTGAGGAGCTATTTTGTATATATCCTAAGCTGCTCTGATCTGATAAAGATAGAGATCGATCTGAAGCTTCGGTTTAGTCAGTCTGATATTCATCGATCCGGTCTGATAAGTAATGTGTCTTATCAGTTAGTACTTTTGTTGAGCGATCGATCTGGTCAGCCTGATTACCCTCGATCCGGTCTGATATGCTTTGTCATCTTATCAGCTTGATCTGTTTTGGGCGATCATTCTGGTCAGTCTGATTTCTCTCGATCCGGTCTGATATGTTTTGTCATCTTTAAAATCTCATTGATAAGATCCGGGACTAACAAATTCCCCCTTTTTGATGATGACAAAACCTGGCTTCTAAGTCTTTTTAACCAGTCTGATAAGAACTCTGAAGCGAAAACTTTCGGATCGATTACTCTTTCTCGTTCAAAATAAATGAACAACATTAAGTTGGATCGATTAAGCTTTTATTATTAAGCCTTATGTTGTAGTTCAAAATAAATGAACACGGACTAAATCGAAAGAAGATTTTTATTGATTACCAAAAATCTTAAATACAGATAGTCTGAAAATATTATTTTCTGGAAGACGGCCTGAAGTCTTTCTTCTTTTCCCCCTTTTTGTCAGCAGCAATCTCTTGAAGAAAGTCGACAACTTGTGCTAGCTGCGCGCTGATAGCGTCAAGACGGACGTCTTGAGCGCGGAGGGAATTGGCAACAGATGCTCTGACTTCAGTGGCTAGTTCGATCTGCTCTTTTCTCAGACTGTTTTTATAAGAGGCTTGTTGAGAAAACAGATCGTTTATGCCTCGCTGAAGACTTCTGATACTGGCAGTCATCTTCTCTTTGAATGAATCAAAGTCCAAAGCTGTAAGCCTCTGACCTTGATGAACTTCGAGAATGCGTTGAGATAGTAACAGGCAGTTGTCGGAGAGATGCTGAAGAGTCCTTGCCAAAAATGGAGGTGCATCAGATGGTTGGCTGGGAGAGCGATCTGATGAGGACAAAGCCTGTTCATCGTCTTCAGCAACCGGGACAAGTGAAGATACAGCAACTTGGTGACTTTCGGATTGGATCAAGGTGACCAGATCCGACGAAAATGTTTGAATAAAGGCCATATCTTCATCTGATTGGACTGGAGGAGTGCTGGGTCTGGAAGGCTCCTCAATCTGGAGAGCTGCAACAACGGTGGACACCACCAGATCCGGATCGACGAATTCTGAAGCGCCAACTGTTGCAAGTTCTACTGTTGGACTGATTTGTACACGGGAGGCTGAGGACCCCAAAGGAATGGAGGTTGTTGGAGAGTCCAACAATACATTCAGTGGTTCATCATCGGGCACAGACGGAGCATTAGGCAATGGCTGCTCCGCTGTCTGGTCTGGTAGTGGCTCTGCAGTCTGATCTGGTATTGGCTCTGCAGTCTGATCTGGTATTGGCTCTGCAGTCTGATCTGCTGCATCAAAATGAATAACCTCAACGAAAGGTTCTGCCATAGTCTTGCTTGCAGAGGGATGATCCGGGCTGGTTGTGGGAGTGGATACACTGAGCTTCTGTCGTTGAAAACGGACAGCTAAGCGAAGAGCATGAACATCCATCTCGAGTTGAGCAATAACAGCCCCATCATCTCTGGCAGTAGGAGCAAGCGGATCGAAGTTCTGTTTCTTAGCAGCTAGGATCATAGTGGCCATACTGAATCTTTGATTAGCCGTAAATAGCTCTCTGCGCTGCACGGCAAGCCGAACATCATCAGTCTCTGTTCCTTTCAGAACTTCCTCTTCCATCTTCTTCAGTCTGCTCAACTTACCGAAGAATAACTCAATGTGGTTGATAGTCCGGTACTGGACATATTCATCAAAGACCACAATGAGTGCCTTCACCTTCTCATCAACATCCTCCATAGCGATGTCGATGGCTGTCTGCGCTGCAGATTTGGGTTTAGAGGAGAGGGGTTCGGAGAGAATGGCTTTTCCCTTGCCGGTGGAGGAAGGGGACTTGATCCCTGATTGGGTATAATCGCCCAACTCAGTGATAACAATCCCTTTCACCACGGGAATATTAGAGGGGACTCGGATAGTTACTTTAGGTGCAAGGGTTGAAGCTTGTGAAGGTTGGATGGAAGGTTGGGGTGCAGGGGAGGCTTTAGTTTGAGGCAATATGGGTAAGGCTTTGAGGGGTAATGGTTTGCTGGGCTTGGTAATCTGGGTTCGTGGCTTTTTGGGAAGTGGCTTGGTTGGTGGCGAGGGAGCAGACTGAGTTTCTTCCGAATCAGTCTGGATGGTCAGTTTGCGCTTGACGCGAGGTTTGCGCGCAACAGCTTGTTCTTCGCCCTTCTCAATCTTGACTGCAGCCAGAGTAGCAGGAGTAGGCGGAGCACTATTGGACTTCAGCAATGCAAGTCCTTTGGAGTTTAGAATCTTAAAGGGGCTGAGAGCGGACTGCTTTCCCACCTCGATGTCCAAAGACTCCAGTAGCTTGCTGAGAGAAACAGCAAAGCATACAGCTTGTTTCGATGCAATCACTGTTTCCATCAGAACTCCAAACAGAATCACGGACCAGTTCATCGTCTGTCCGGATACTATAGCCGCCATAGCCCTGAACTTCTCTACGGTCACAGCATCAAAACTTCCTGCTTTGCCCAACAGAGGCTTACCCACTATCTCACACAGCACCTGGAAATGAAAGAGCATTTCCTTCTTCTTAAACGATGGTTGCAGGCGGTGGCCAAGAATAGATATCTTCCCTTGAAGATCTGAGAGTGACGCCTGAGGAACCTGTCCAAATTCAGTCAGTCCGGAATTGGAGAGTCCAAAGGTTTTGGTCAGCGTCATCGGCGAGATCTCAAAAGATTTGCCTTGACAGTAGTAGATATGGATGTCTTCTGGGAGACGGCATTGGCGAATAGTTCGCGGATTTCTGATTCATAAACAACGGTGCCGCATTCCATAAAGTTTCTCAGACCAGAAAATTCCAAAGCTTTGAAGATGGACACCATCTCTGCATCTTCTGCCCTGTAAATATCATTAAACTCAACGGAGAAGGAGTTATGAGTGATGGTAGCCATTGGAATGAAATCAAACGAATGCGAAGATTTAGGAGAGTGGGAGAGTAAGAAAACAGATAGCGGTAATTTGTAAAAAGTGAAATAAAATGAAATGTTCAGCCCGCTAAATAGGAGAGAGAAGACACGTGTCTTTATCTCGATGACTGATGAAAAGAAATTCAAAAATAAATGGTCAGGATAACAGATAGTTAAGGCGGTTAAAATGCGATCAGTCCGGGCTGTTTTTGTACAAAAGATGGATTGACCAAACAGATCATGGGATAACATCAGATTGACATAGATCGGTCTGAAAGTTCGGACCGGTCTGTGTCTTTCTGAACATTGTATTATCAATCTGTGGTAACAAAAATCTTTAAGTGCGAAAGTAAGAAAACATCTAAACTATTAAGATAAGTCAATTAATCCAAGAATTTGACGAAAATAATTAAACTTAGCCTCTGGGAGCGGTTTGGTGAAGATGTCTGCTGCTTGTTGCTCTGTTGAGATGTGTTCGATCCGAATTTCCTTTTTGCCAATATGATCTCGAATAAAATGATGACGTATATCAATGTGCTTTGTTCGAGAGTGCAAAACTGGATTGTACGTTATAGCGATTGCACTTGTGTTGTCGCAAAATATCGGAGAGTCAACAGCTTGGATGCCATAGTCTTTGAGCTGGTGTTGAATCCAGAGCATTTGAGCGCAACAGCTTCCAGCGGCTAGATACTCTGCTTCAGCTGTGGATGTGGCAATCGATGTCTGCTTTTTACTGAACCAAGAGATCAATCTTTCACCTAGAAATTGACATGTTCCACTGGTGCTTTTACGATCAATCTTACACCCAGTGTAGTCTGCATCTGAATATCCGATCAAGCTGAAGTTCGAATCTTTGGAGTACCAAAGACCAACGTTCTGAGATCCTTTTAAGTATTTCAGAATACGCTTGGCAGCAATAAAATGTGATTGCTTTGGTTCTGACTGAAATCTGGCGCACATACAGACCGAGAACATAATATCAGGCCGGCTCGCTGTAAGATACAATAGCGATCCGATTAGTCCTCTATACATGGTTACTTCAACTACTGTTCCCCCTTCATCTTTGTCTAACTTGATTGTTGGACTCATTGGAGTTGATGCAGTTGAGCATGTTTCCATTCCAAATCTCTTGAGGAGCTCTTTGGTATACTTGGTCTGGTTGATGAAAATACCATTGCTAAGCTGTTTGACTTGGAGACCCAGAAAGAATGAAAGTTCTCCCATCATGCTCATCTCAAACTGTCCCTGCATTAGCTTAGAAAACTTCTCGCACAATTTGGGGTTAGTTGACCCAAAGATTATGTCATCAACATAAATCTGAACTAATAGGGTATGTTCCCCCTTAATAAATTTAAATAGAGTTTTATCTACTGAGCCGATCTGAAAATCATGGTTCAGCAGAAATTGAGATAGAGTGTCATACCAGGCTCTTGGAGCTTGTTTCAGACCATACACTGCTTTATTCAGTAGATACACATGATTGGGATGCAAATGGTCTTGAAATCCAGGTGGTTGCTCAATGTAGACTTCTTCCTGAAGCTTTCCATTAAGAAAAGCGCTCTTAACGTCCATCTGATACACTTTGAAGTCTTTAAAGGCAGCATATGCAAGAAAGATCCGGATGGCTTCAAGTCTGGCGACTGGTGCAAATGATTCATCGAAGTCGATTCCTTCTTCTTGTCTGAATCCTTGTGCCACCAGTCTGGCTTTGTTTCTAACCACAGTTCCATCTGCGTCCAGCTTATTTCTGAAAACCCATCTGGTTCCAATGACAGGCAGATCGCTTGGTCTGTGGGTTAGACTCCAAACTTGATTTTGTTCGAATTGATTCAGCTCTTCTTGCATGGCCTTAATCCAGTTGAAATCAGTTAGAGCTTCATCGATTTTCTTAGGTTCCAGAGTAGAGATGAAAGCAGCATGTGTGAATTCATCCATCATCTGTCCTCTGGTTCTGATCGGTGCAGAGGGACTACCAATCACTAGATTGGGTGGATGCTTCTTAGTCCATCGATAGCTTGACTCTGGATTATCTGGTCCGGTCGGATGAGTAGCAGCATGATCAGCATCTGCTTTAACATTTGAGTGAGGATTGTCCGGATCAGCTCGATCTGAAGAGGCTTCAATCGCTTGAACCGGTCTGTCTGGTACTTCTGGTTCTGGTGGATTGTCTCTTGACCTGTTAGCTACAATCTCATCATCACTGTTAGCTTCGAGATGGATATTTTCCATCTGATTTTGAATTGATTCTTTGTTGCCCTCAACACATAAGGATTCATCAAAAACTACATGAACAGATTCTTCTACAGTTAAGGTTCGATTATTAAAAATTCGATAAGCTTTGCTAGATGATGAGTATCCTAAAAATATTCCATTATCTGACTTAGCTTCAAATGTTGTAAGATGATTCTTACCATTGTTGTGAACGAAGCATTTACAGCCAAAAACATGAAGGTGAGAAATAGACGGTCTGTTACCAGTCCATATTTCATATGGGGTAAGGTTCAGCTTCTTGTTGATCATGGATCGATTTTGAGTGTAGCAAGCAGTGTTTACAGCTTCTGCCCAGAACTTTTGCGAAATGCCAGAATCAGCAAGCATTGTTCTTGGTGCTTCCTTGAGCGTTCTGTTTCTTCGTTCTGCAACTCCATTCTGTTGAGGAGTTCGAGCGGCTGAGAACTCATGCTTGATTCCATGATCTTCTAGAAAGGATTCAAGATTCTGATTTGAAAACTCAGTGCCTTTGTCACTACAAATCCTATCTATGCTGGATGATTTCTCGTTCTGAATGCGTTTCAGCAGCTTGATCAACTTCGGACCGGTCTGATCTTTACTGCTCAAAAATATAGTCCATGTAAAGCATGAGTAATCATCAATAACAACAAGAGTATACCGCATTCCCCCTAAACTTGTTATTGATATAGGACCAAACAAGTCCATATGCAATAATTCTAAACAGCGGGAGGAGGATTTGGCATTCTTGTTTTTGAAGGATGATCTGATCTGTTTGCCCATTTGGCAAGCTTCGCAGATCTTATCCTTAGCAAAATCGATCTTGGGCAGACCGATAACTAAATCATGTTTACACAGGCTAGAAATGGTCTTAAAGTTTATATGATTCAAGCGTTTATGCCATAGCCAGTGTTTATTATCATTGTTAGCGATGAAACAAGTAGGATTATCAGGTTGAGCATGATTCCAGTTAATCTTATATGTATTTCCATTCCTGATTCCTATAAGCATGGTTACACCGTCCGATGATTTAACAGTGCAAGTGTGTTTGTGAAATTCTACAGCATAACCATTATCACATAGTTGACTTATACTAATCAAATTATAGCACAGATTTTCAACTAACAACACATTATTGATAATAATGTTACCATGGACAATCTTACCCTTGCCCACGGTCTTACCCTTTGAGTAATCTCCGAAGATGATCTTGGGTCCAGTGCATTCTGTGACTTCAGACAGCAGCTCGATGTTTCCAGTCATGTGACGGGAACACCCACTGTCCAAATACCAGTCTGATGCGAGTTTCTTCGGTACCTGTCATCAAATATAATTATTGTTGGTACCCAATCCTATTTGGGTCCAGAACGGATTAGCCCTTTGGGAACCCACACCTGTATCAGCTTCAATGGCTTGTGTGTGTAAGGTGTGCTCTGTGCTGGTCTGTTTCGATGTTGTGTGTGATAATGTGTGCGCTGTGGAAACCTTTGATTCTCATAAGGTAGTCTATATCTTCGTTGAATCGGTTTCGAATTGTAGTAATTGTATTGTCTTCCTTGCGTCAGATCTTGCACCTTTGGATTTGGTCTGATAGACGCAAATCTTGTTGATGCCTTTTCTTTGGCTTGGTCAACATAACCAATTCATTTTCTCAGATTTTGATTCACGTAAGAGACTCCTGTTTGAATCTTAGGTGCTTCAGTCTCATATACTGTGCTGGATTTAACAAATGTCATTTGTTTGACTTGGTTCTTTACCAGCAACAGCTCAGATTCATCTTTGGTGCATTCTTTGGTGTCAAAGCCTATGCCGGTGAAATCACCGACGTTTCTTTGAACCTCTTGTAATTCTTCCAAGGATGTTCTGGATTTTGTCCATGTTTTGAATATATGAGAGAGCTTAGCATTTTGTGTGCTAATTCTCTTGTTTTCTTCATGGAGCTGATCATAAGAGATTTTCAGCTTATTCAGCTCGATCTGGAGATTGTTGCACTCACCCTGCTCAGAGCAGCTTGGTTTATTGTGCTCATCCATTTGATCACTGACTTTAGCTTTATTCTTCTCAAATGATTCAGCTAAGATCCTATAATCATTAGCCATGTCTTGCAGTGCGGACATGAGCTCTTCCCGTGTAAATTCATTTGAGTCAAGATCATATACCTCGTCTGTCTGACTCATCTATTCGTCTGCCATAAGACATTGAATATCTTCTTCGCTTTCGCTGGAAGAATATTCAGAGCTTTCCGAGTCTGAGTCTGTCTGAGCCCATTTGCTGTTTCCTTCTTCAGCTACTAGGACTTTTTGGGATTTTCCATGATTCTTGCGGTCTTTGTAGTGCTTCTTCTTCCTATCATCATGATGCTTCTCTTTCCGTTCTTCTTTCTTCGGTCTGGTGCAATCTGCAATAAAATGTCCGGTCTTACCACAATTGTAGCAAGCCTGATCGTTAACAGTATCATCTTTTCTTGATTTATAATGATGAGAGGGTTTGAAGTTCCTCTTATTCTTAGACATGAATTTACCAAATTTCTTGATAAATAATGACATAGCATCATTACTTATCTGTTCAGCGGATCGGTCTGATGTTGAAGCGATCTGGTCTGGAATGGCTGCCAGGGCCTTGTTTGGTTGAGAGATGAATGGCTCTGCTTCACCTCTGCTTATCAGTTCAAACTCATAGGCCTTAAGACCTGCAAACAGATCATGAAGTTCAACCTTGTTAAGATCTTTTGATTCCCTCATGGCAATGGTCTTAACATCCCATTCCTTTGGCAGAGCTCTCATAACTTTCAGAGCGATCTCTCTGTTAGAATATTCCTTCCCCAGACCATTCAGTTCATTTATGATGCCAGTGACTCTTTCATCAAACTCATTTAGAGTTTCTCCACTTTTCATCTTTATGCTCTCAAATCTTTGAAGAGCAACAGTTAACTTGTTTTCTTTGGTCTGGTCGTTGCCTTCACATAGCTGTGCTATCTTCTCCCAAATTTCTTTGAGTAGAGCACATTTTGATTTTGCTGAACATGTTCTTGTCCAGTGTCTTGAACAAGATGTCTTTGGCAACGTTGTCGAGATTTGCTTTCTTTCTTTCTTCATTCGTCCAGAGGGATCTGTCCTTTTCTACCATTTGTGGTTCACCATCAGCAATGGCGACTGCTGTATTGACTTTCAGAATCTTCATTGGTCCATCAGTGATGACGAACCACATATCGTCATCTTGAGCTGCCAGATGAGCTTGCATTCTGATTCTCCAGTCATCATAGTCTTCTTTTGAGAACATAGGGATTTTGTTGAATGATGCCATCAGCTCAAGTGATTTTGGTGATTAAGATGACCTGCTCTGATACCACTTGTTAGGATCGGTCCGGAGTGTTTAGAGGGGGGTGGGGGGTGAATGAACACTCCTTCTAAAAATTAATCCTTCGTGATTTCTTTCGGATTAGTGAAAGAAATCTGTTTCTTAATCAATTCTTGTACAAAACAGACCACTGAAAATATAAGTGCGGAACGGTCTGTTCTTGTATGTAAGAACGGCTCGATGGCTAGTGAGAAAGAACGAGTGCAGAAATAAGATACACAGGATATGTTTCTGGAAGTTCGAAGGTGGTGTAATCCTTCTACGTCTCCCCTTCTTCCAATTAGGAAGGTTTATACTAGAAGACTTTGATTTATACAATCCTGTTGTACAAACCCGATTCAGACTGGATTTACCTCACTACCAATCTGAAACTCCTAGTCACTCAATCTGCTCAGACACACTCTGTCTGACAGTTACAATATGTTTCTCACTTCTATTTTCAACACAGAAAACACAAGATGCGCACAGTGATCCTAAATGATCAAATGTTACAAAGTAGACGTGCTTGAGAATAATTTCAGCTCGAGAGCTTCTGAACTTGTAAGCTTGTGCTGTTTTTGCTTTCTTCTGCGTTTTTCAATTGATCAGCGAGAGTCAGTTGCTAGAGTCAGTAAGTTCCTTTTGTTGCATCCTTTTATAGTTGAAGGTGCCAACGACATTATTTCCTTTAATGTGCAACTTTGACTCTTCTTAAACTCTGAGTAGGCTTCAGTCTTCTTCTTCAGGATACTTGCCGTTCTGGTTCATACTTTCGGCGACTGTCAGGTAAGCTACTCTTTGTCTTCTTACCTATTATGGCAATCTTCAGTCTTTGGTCCTTTGTAGCATTAATTACAACATTAAATGCTACAATAAATAGCCGTTAATGATTCGGACTGAGGAGCCATTTTGTATATATCCTAAGCTGCTCTGATCTGATAAAGATAGAGATCGATCTGAAGCTTCGGTTTAGTCAGTCTGATATTCATCGATCCGGTCTGATAAGTAATGTGTCTTATCAGTTAGTACTTTTGTTGAGCGATCGATCTGGTCAGCCTGATTACCCTCGATCCGGTCTGATATGCTTTGTCATCTTATCAGCTTGATCTGTTTTGGGCGATCGTTCTGGTCAGTCTGATTTCTCTCGATCCGGTCTGATATGTTTTGTCATATTTAAAATCTCATTGATAAGATCCGGGACTAACACTCCTGATCCAAAATAAGCTGCTAGAGTCAAGAGAATGAGGAACCGATTTGTGTTGATAGAAGGCAAGCTGTTCAAGAAAGGATTTTCAATTCCTTTTTTACAGTGTGCCTCAAGGCAAGAAGGAGAGCATTTATTAAAGGAAATTCATGAAGGATGTTGCGGAAATCATTTGGGGACTAACATGTTGTATCAGAAATCCCTTCGAGCTGGATACTATTGGGCGACGATGAAGGAAGACGCCGAAGAAGTTGTGAACAAGCAGAAGTGATTAATCAGATTTTATTGCACGGGATCAAAACAAGACTAGACGGAGCTTGAGGGGAGTGGGTAAATGAATTACCCGGTGTCTTATGGGCTTATAGAACGACTCCTCGGATATCTACAGGAGAGACTCCTTACGGTTTAGTATATGGATCCGAGGCCCTCATTCCAGTGGAAATTGGAGTAGAATCTCTTCGGGTGCAAAACTATAATCCCGATCAGAACGAAGAAAAAAGAAAGTTGGAGTTAGATGGGATTACAGAGTTGAGAGAAAAAGCCCTGGCTAAAATGGAATTATATAAAATAAGGGTGACTAATGCTTACAATCGGAGAGTTCGTCCGAGGGCTTTTCAGGTGGGAGATCTAGTGCTGCGAAGAATCAATCCTGCTGGGAAAGTAAAGAAGATAGCACCCAAGTGGGAAGGCCCCTATAAAATAAAAGGAGTGATCGGAAGAGGAGCCTATAGGCTGGAAGATCATGAAGGTCGAGAACTGGTGAGACCTTGGAACATTCATAATTTAAGAAAGTATTTTGTGTAATATTTCAGTTATCATTGTTGTTCTCATATGTATTTCTTAATTAAATAAATTTCCTTTTATTAAGCAATGTTCGGCTTACTCGTTGGATCGGGATGTTTGGTCAACGTTTAAACTTAAAAATACCATGTTATTGTGCTCGGGGTAGCGAGCTTATTTTATTATAGTCCATTGTTGGTGGGTTAAATACAGGATCGGGATGTTTGGTCTGTATTTGAACCTAAAATGGGACTAAGTGATTATGCTCGGGGTAGCGAGCAACGTTCGTTTTACTCGTTGGATCGGGATGTTTGGTCAACGTTTAAACTTAAAAATACCATGTTATTGTGCTCGGGGTAGCGAGCTTATTTTATTATAGTCCATTGTTGGCGGGTTATATACAGGATCGGGATGTTTGGTCTGTATTTGAACCTAAAATGGGACTAAGTGATTATGCTCGGGGTAGCGAGCAACGTTCGTTTTACTCGTTGGATCGGGATGTTTGGTCAACGTTTAAACTTAAAAATACCATGTTATTGTGCTCGGGGTAGCAAGCTTATTTTATTATAGTCCATTGTTGGCGGGTTAAATACAGGATCGGGATGTTTGGTCTGTATTTGAACCTAAAATGGGACTAAGTGATTATGCTCGGGGTAGCGAGCAACGTTCGTTTTACTCGTTGGATCGGGATGTTTGGTCAACGTTTAAACTTAAAAATACCATGTTATTGTGCTCGGGGTAGCGAGCTTATTTTATTATAGTCCATTGTTGGCGGGTTAAACACAGGATCGGGATGTTTGGTCTGTATTTGAACCTAAAATGGGACTAAGTGATTATGCTCGGGGTAGCGAGCAACGTTCGTTTTACTCGTTGGATCGGAATGTTTGGTCAACGTTTAAACTTAAAAATACCATGTTATTGTGCTCGGGGTAGCGAGCTTATTTTATTATAGTCCATTGTTGGTGGGTTAAATACAGGATCGGGATGTTTGGTCTTTATTTGAACCTAAAATGGGACTAAGTGATTATGCTCGGGGTAGCGAGCAACGTTCGTTTTACTCGTTGGATCAGGATGTTTGGTCAACGTTTAAACTTAAAAATACCATGTTATTGTGCTCGGGGTAGCGAGCTTATTTTATTATAGTCCATTGTTGGCGGGTTAAATACAGGAGCGGAATGTTTGGTCTGTATTTGAACCTAAAATGGGACTAAGTGATTATGCTCGGGGTAGCGAGCAACGTTCGTTTTACTCGTTGGATCGGGATGTTCGGTCAACGTTTAAACTTAAAAATCACATGTTATTATGCTTGGGATGTTTTCCCTCAAACCCGACCGTATTTTATCTGCTCGGGATATTTTTTCCCTGAGCTCGATTATATTCATTATCTCGGTATATCTTTTCCCTGAGCTTGGTTATATTCATTATTTCGGGATATTTTCCAACCGAGCTTTATTTGATCGTGATAACTGTTAGCTTTGAAGATAGATTGAGCTTTATTTGCTTAAGTCTTTCCTGGTGGAGAGACTAACTTGTACAAGATTGTAAAAAGACAAGGAAAATCAGAATGTTATTCCCAAAAAGTTACAATAATTTAAACGTTAAAACAAGAGGGGTACGTCCCTTAATTTACAACTTGAAGAACTCATCGGGAACAGTATTCAGGGCATCATCCACATTTACAAAGTCTGTTGAAGTTCCTTCAGGAGGATAGCCAGCGGCTTTAAATTGACGAAAAGACGCTTCAAAGCCATAGTTAAGAAACTTGGCAGCGCGTTCGCCTAAAATATCGCCATACTCTTCAGACTTCATAAACTCTTCTTTCTTGATGAGCCAGGATTCTTCGATCTGAGCAGCCCGAGATAATTTCTCCTGGTCAAGCTGTTCCGAAAGGGATTTGTTCTCTTCAGCCCGTAATAACTTCTCCTGTGAAAGTTGCTCTAAGAGAGATTTATTCTCTTCAGTCACGGACCTATACTGCCCGGATAAAGTGGTGTTAGCTTCCTCAAGGTCAAAAAATTTCTTGTGTGCTTCTTCGAGAGCCTCCACTGCCCTATCCCGAGCAGCAACAGCAGCAGAGTATCGCTCCTCCAGTAACTTTATGGATTTCTTCATCTCTTCGCCGATGCCCTCTAGTTGCTTAAGGTGTTTCTGATTCTCCCCATCTGAGGATCTCATAGATTGGAAGCGAGTCATAATCTCGCCGGCCATCAGATTGGTCTGCAAAAGAAAAAAGGAAATTAATATGCCGAAGATAAAGAGTTTGTCAGATGGAAGTGGATGTAAGTTACCTGAGTGAGGGAAGTGGAGAAATCATTTATTATGTTGCTGAAGGCCAATCCTCCGAGGTATTTACGGTCGGGAGAATTGGCCCAATTGCAAATGATGGAATGAGAAATATTGGGGTCCGGTTTCCTCAGAATGGGGACGTTGGGGGGATAAATCCAATCAGGTATATGGTATCGGGAGGTTGGCCGAGAAGAGCTAGAACCACCGGGAGCAGGTTGAGAAACAGCTCGAGTTGGAGGTAGTGGACTAGCTCGGCGGGTAAGGATGATTCGAGGAGAGGAAGTCTTCTTGGCAGGAGGAGGTTTTGAGGAAGGACCTTGGCGCTCAGAGGCCGCCCTCTTCAGTGACCGAGGAATCAAGGCTTCTCCCTCGGGTATTTCAATCATTTCTTCAGTAGGAGCAGGTGTAACAGAGGGAGGGGGAATTGTTTCAGTGGTCGGTTTAACAGCCTTCTCTTGAACGGCAATTTTCTTCAAGTTAGCAGCCATCTTGGCCTTCAACATCTTTGTTTCTGCAAAAAAGAAACATCATAACAATTATTCAAGCATATCAAAACAAAGTAAGCAAACAAAGCAATATGCTCGGTAAATACTCACCGAGGGGCATTTTTAGGGAAACACCCTTAGGACTAAGCTGGAATAAATACATCAGTCCGTCGTCAATAGCTCCCCAAGGTTAAAACACTGATCGCCAAGCTTACGACGAACCGATAGATATGTTTCTCCCTCAAGTAGCCCCTTGATCGACTTGCCCTTCGGTAAGTTTTCTTTCCACTCCATGGGGCAATCTCAGGGTTGGAGTGGACGAGCAAAGAAGAAGAATCTTTTCCAGTTTTTTTATAGAAGATGGGTAGTTTTTCAGAAAACCCATCCCTGTCCGAGAAGAAAAGTAGAACAGCCCGATCTCCTTTCGACTTAATTGAAAGAAACAATGAAAGAGTTCGGGAGTTGGAGAAAAACCAAAAAAGGATAAGACTATGTATAAACCCGCCAGCAATCGATAACTGTTGGGGAATAGCTGACTAAGAGAGATGGCAAAATAGGAGGCAACATCTACAAAAAAAGAAGGAATAGGAAAACGAAGTCCCCCTCGGAGCTGGTCTATGTAGAAGGGAAAATAACCCTCGGGAGGCAGGTGGGGACTGGATCCGGGATGGGGAACAATAATAGATGTCCCCTCGAAAATCTCCCATTTAGTTTGGATATTGGATAGGTGCCGCTGTGATTTAATCCCTGATTCGAAAACCTCAAACCAGGGAACACGGGCTTTTATCAGATCCTGCTCTGTCGCAGCCTGAAGCTCTTCTCTACGAGCATCGTGGGCTGGCGACGAGCTGGAAGTCTCCTCACTATCAGAGGAAGAATAATGAAGAGGAGAGGAACTCAGGGTACCCCCTCCTCGAACATGTCTATGGTTTTCGAATAATCGTCAGAAGAAGACATACTTGATGAATGGAAAGAAAAGTTGATAGGACGCTCATGCTAGCTCGGAAACAAATGGCAGTAAAGTGAGTTAAACCGCAGAAATGAACGTGTATTTATACGAGGGGGGCCACTTGAACAGTCGTTAAATCGACACCGTTCAAGATAAATCAAACGAACGGTTATAGATGTGCCTCGGGAAACGAAAAGTCGCAAGTTTTTTTTGAAATTTTTAGGCGGGAAAATTAGGCGGTAAAATGTCCCGAGCATATCAGGATTTTACCCGAAGACAATAAACCAAGATTTCACTATTTTCATCTTGCTTTACTTCAGGAGGGTGAGGTGATGTCATATGACATATTGATTTTCTCAGGTAAAATCCATTTATGAAGATACGAACGCTAAAATCGCCTAACAGAAGTTAAACCGAAGAGATGGTTACCGAAGATAAAATGCCGAGCAGCTTATTACCGAGCATCCTTTACCTTCTTCGGGATTTTGGCGGAAGACCCGGTCATAATTAAAACTAATTAACCGGCGTGCATTAATGGGACGGATTTCTCGGACAAGTTTGCCATGTCTCAGCCACGATCAAGGGAGGCGTATTCAATACTTTCCCGCCAAGTAACTCCAGGATGGCTCCTATAAATAGTAGTTGAAGGTCCCGTTATAAAAGGTGGGATTTTTCTGGGCAAAAAGGACTCTGGGGATAGAAAAATTTATGTATGTTCGGTCTTTTTGTTATTTTCTAAAATATCCGTATAAGTCATTGAGCGATTGTTATTTGTGTCAAAAGAGTCCTGTAAATCATCAACGTTTATAGTGAAGTTTTATACTGGACTAGGTCCCGTGGTTTTTCTCTCAATTTGAGGGTTTTCCACGTAAAAAATCTTGGTGTGTTTATCGTTATTTTTCATTAACACTTTATTCTACCTTATATTCAAAAATCTCGAATCACATCATTTACCTTCTGTAAAATTCATAAAATTTTATAATCAATATCAGGGACGGCTCAATTTTTTGGAGGCCTGACTCAAATTATGAAAATAAGACATTTACTAAAAAAATAAAAATTTACTTCTTTCATTTCTTGATGCAAAATTACTTAATAAATTTTCATATTCAAGTTTCGTCAATAAGTCATTTTCAATTACTAAAATTGTTTAATCGATCTCGAAACATAATTGCTCAAATAATTTTTTATAATCTTTAGCTTTGAAATGCTTTTTTATGTAGATGCACCTGTAATCGGTATAATATATAATATTATGTATGCTATAAAACCAAAATTTTTTATTCTCGAATTTCTTTTCTGAAAAAAAAATGACATTTTTTCTCAAAATTTGTAATAAGAATCATATGTAAAGGTTAGATTTCGAATATATGTTTTTTTTTTTTTTAGAAAACGAGAAGATAATGATAATGATTAGAGAAAAAGCAAAGTTCAAACAATAGTTGAGTGTGTTCTATTAATATGGAATATTAATTAGCATGAATATAAAGATTTGAATTTTTTGTTGAAAATCTTAACTAATTTAAGCAGAATTAATGTATGATAAATTATAACTAAAACAAAAAGAATTTATTATTATTATTATTTTATATATATATTATATACTATTTTTTGAAAGTCATCCATTAATAATTAGGTTGTAGATAAATAAGTTAACGTAATCTCTCTAATAAGTCGTTATTTTTTATAAACAATTTAGCCAGATATTAATGTTTATTATTAATCAACCTATGAATTATGAGCCTTGTTGAAATTGGGGGCATAAAGCAAATATCTTAATCGCTTTCCACTTGAACCGTATGTGATCAACATTTTCTTGAAGTTTTAGTGATGAATTTTTCCTATATCATACGTATATTTTTATAGCATTTGAAAAGGCCATCCTTTAGTGATGTGGTGGGGAAATTATATCACATCGGGTAAAATCTTTGTCGAACAGAAAAGTGCCCGAAGAGGATGACGCTATGCTCGGTTCCTTGTGGTCAAACAGTGGCATAAGACTCGGTCACAGCGGTTGGTCAAACCAGATTTCCTGGGCATGCTTTAAATAGAATGTGCCATAAATAAAATGGATAATTAGTGGCCAAATTAGTGGATATGATATGAGAATTACTCGGAGCCAATTTCTCCATGTTTCCCTTGATTTGCATGATCATGGGACATGATTTAGGAGAGAGGAGTCATGATCATGGGATGGATGCTAAAATCATGGAAGTCAATATTCAAAGAGGGATGACATTTATTTAAAGGAGGGCTCGGTTCTTCGTTGGAGGATCCCATTTTTTATTTAGAATCTTGCTCATATCTTGTAGAAAAAAGATTGTAATATTATGGTTTATAGTAAAGAATTTATACTGTACTAGGTCCCGTGGTTTTTCCCTTCGTTTTGAGGGTTTTCCACGTAAAAAATCATGATGTCTTTTATTTATTTTCTACTAAACTTACTTTATCGAACATAGAAAATAACGGATCACATCATCTATTTCTGATTTGTTTGTATCATAAATAAACAATATAATATATTTATTCACAATCAATTTATCTTAATTTTCTTTGTCTTGATTATAATTAATAAACAAACTTATAGTAGAAAAAGTCTCGTACACAAAATTTGACCAAAGACCGAAGAGGCAAGGAAGAAGGAGATTCCACTTTCCATTCATCTCCTTAGTCAATGGAGAAAAACAGTTGATAGTGATACAAATAAATAGAAATAATTGATAAACTTACATTCACAAACTTTTGAAATTGAGTTCGTTTAACAAAACAATTATCGGTAAATTATCAAATTGATATATGTATTATTATAACTAAATTCATTGGTATATATTATCTAACAATTGGATTAACGCAGTTGCTGTTAGGATTATTGGGTTTTAATCATTAAAAGCCCAATATTATTATTAATTTTGTTAATGAGAACAAAATTATGGTAAGTTAATTATGAAAGTCAATTAGGCTAAAGAAATCCCACATTGAGTAATTGAGGCACTTATGGTTTGTTTATATTGAAATACAAATCATTAGAGTGTAGTTAAGTAGAAAAGATGGGTGCCCCTCGCGCGCCGTCCGTCCGTCCGCTCGGCTCGTCTCGCCACGCCTTGCCTCGTCGCGTCGCGCGGGTCGCTGCCGCGAAGGCAGTCCTATCTTTTTACTACTCGGATTTCTGAAATGACTTTTCATATGCTTGACTTTTCATATTCTGCTGAGTATTAAGTTTGAGACTTTTTACCTACCTGCAGAATTGATGTCAGATTTAAGTGTGAGACTTAAATCCGAAATGAATATGATGTTAAGTGTTGAGACTTTTCATCTAACCCACTATGCATTGTCATTTAAGTTGTGGCCTTTGGTAGGCCTGCTGTTGCAGCTATATAAGCTGCTCCAGCCTCATTCTTTATCTCATCCCGAATTTGCATTTGCATATCATATCATCTTCTTGAGAGTACTACACACTTCTTAGTGTTCGAGTGAGTCTGTCTGGGTTTCTGCTTCAACCCATACAGAGGTGTTTGGGACGTTGTACCTTGGAACTCTCTTGTCCAGGAGGCCAGAAGTTGTAGGCGGGCAATTTAGAGTTTACGGGCACACGGTTTACTGTGGCCTCGTCCAACAACAAAGTTTCTGCGCAGTTTATTTAAACTGTTTGTTGTAAGTTTTTTTACTGTTTCGAGCATTTTATTATAACAGAGTATTTGTGATCTTCTTATGCTTTGTCTATTTGTTTTAAGAAAACAGAACCAACAGTTGCCACATCCAATCATTGTTTTGAAAATCGGACCGGACCGGCCGGTTCAACCGGTAACCAGTGTTTGATCCGGTCCAATTAACCCTATAAAACCACCTTGCTAAAACACCGATGGGAGCCGTATTGAACCGGCCAAAAACCGGTTCAACCAGTGAATCGGTCCACTGGTTGAACAATTGTTTATTCATTTATCTTTATTTTTTAAAAAAATTAAATTTTTTATTTTTTTAAAATTATAAATCAAATTTTGAACAAAAATAGACTATATAATTTATTGTTATTGAAATAATTACGAAATAATTTTTTATGTATGTATCAAAAAATCCATATAATTTTATAAATGTATCTTGTATATATATTGTATATTATATATAAATATGTTCAGTTTCTCGTAAATTATAAAATATGTGAATCATTTCATAATTTTATAAATTTTTTCTTATGATTTTGTAACATTGTTCTTTTTGGGCATTGCTTATGATTTTTGAGATGTTTTATTGTTTTTCTTTTATGTTTGACATTTGGTTTGATCTGATTTTGAAGTTTGATATGTAATGTTGGTATAATGATATTTTTTTATTATAAACAACTTGAAACTATAGCAAATACATTATATATGTATTTTACAAAAACTAAAATATATATTATATAATGCTGATGCCAAAATCAGTTAAATCAGTGGTTTAACCGATCGAACCTAAACCAATAAAGCCAAGGTAAACATTGTCCGAGCAAATGATTGGAACACTTCATGACAGTTTTACAAAAATTGCACATTCATCGTATATATATAATAATATATCTCCGATCCAATTTTGAAAACAATTCATCCAATATAAATGTGGACATACATAATTTCTTCAAAGTCCATCAACGAATCAATAATCAAACTGTCCCAAAAAAATAATAATAGTCAAACTGTCCATGTCATCTATTATGTAAGAAACTTCACACACCAACCAAAGACTTCAAGTCCACCATTTAATTTCAATCAGAAAATCATTTGTGGTTATACACATAAACTTCACATACCAAACCAAAAATTTCAAATGGGATTTGATACTTCTCACTCTCTTCTTCTTCTATAAATACCTATTCCATTTCTTCCCCCATCAAAAATTAATTCTACAAAAAAAAAAAATAGTAAAATAAAATAAAATATTCCCTTCTTTCAAAAAAACAATGAGTTCCTTCAGATATCCACACTTCTTTATTTCCTTCTTTCTCGTTACACTTTTCTTTGACCACACCGATGCAACTATATTTTATGTCCGAAACAACTGTCCCTTCGCAGTTTGGGCTGCAGCTGTACCTGGTGGCGGCCAACAGCTCCGGCATGGTGAGAGATGGATACTAGACATGGGACGTACCAGAGGGCAAATCTGGGCCCGAACTGGTTGCACATTCAATGAGACCGGCCAAGGTAAATATATTAGATGGTGTAGACTGGTATTTCACAACTGTTCTATGAATTTTAAATCTTTTAATAAATAAATAAATATAAATGAGAGTTAATTTTGATCCTGTAGAAATAAGAATTGAAATTTTGTACTTTGACCTCCGGTTTTAGCTCCAACATGATCATGAGTGAAACCACGATTTTATCGTTGGTATGCTAAATCATGGTTTGTCGTCGTTGTCGCAGAGAGACCAAAACGGTCATTCCGTGATGGGAACGACAACTGTCACGATATGAATGTATGACTATAACACTTTTTTTACGGAATATCAATGATTTCGCAGCCGTCATGAAACATAGTGATAATTTTTTCAAACCTTTTCAATTTTTTCACTGAAATTTGTCCAAAAAATTTCAAATTATCTAAATATTCTTATTTTTGTTTTAAAACCCACAATAATAACCACGACTGTCCATGAAATATTAATTGAATTGGAACAACATCATTCACGATACCTTCAATGATCGTTTCGACGAACCATATGCTAAACTATATATGCACCAATTATTAGTCATCATCCTTACCTTAAGCATCCAATTCTATAAATTGTATTTTCACATATTTGTATACATCTTATTTGATAAATGATTCTACAAAGAATTTTATATTTATCTGATAAAAATTAAAGAATTGAACGTAATAGTAACAACTAACAACACACAACGACCTCTAATAATCATAGGAAGACGTATAAAGAATAAATAAATAAATATATTTGACTTGGAGTTGGACCCAATGATATTTAAGAATGCTTGGATTTTTTTTAAATACGATATAGTTATTTTGTGACCATATCTTGAAGGTAAATGCCAGACCGGAGATTGCAATGGGCTACTAGAGTGTGAAGAATATGGAACATCCCCATTCACCGCCGCTAGATACGCACTGGATCGATTCAACAACATGGATTTCTTCGATGTATCTCTTATCGCGGGTTACAACGTAGGGATGGATTTCCGTCCGGTAACAGGGTACTGTCGCCACTCTGCCAGATGCAATGCGAATATCACGGAAGAGTGCCCGAAGGAGCTGCAAGCACCGGGCGGGTGCAGAGATGCGCTCTCGGCTTTAAAGGAAGACAAGTACCGTTGCACGCCAGAGTATTGTGGGCCGACGGTTTACTCAAAAATTTTGAAGGAAAAGTGTCCGAAAGCTTACAGTTATGTCAAGGACGATGAATCGAGCATGTTCTCTTGCTCAACGAGTACCAACTATAGAGTGGTTTTTTGCCCGTAGATTCGTATTCATTTTACAAAAGGGGTGAATTTAGTCTTTCAAATCCTCTTTGGTCAGAGGGTTTTTTTTTGTACTTTTGACGAAATAAATTCCCATGTTTTTTTTCTCCGTATGAACATAAATATAATAAACTAAAATTTAGACTTTTGATTGGTATCAACTAGTAAAATTTGACTGCAATATATTCCTTCATATTATGAGTATTTCATTTAGTTTAATTTAATTAAATAATATATAAAAAAATTCAAAAATAAAGTAAAGAAAAAATTTATGTTTCTATTGTGAAAAACGATCAGTTCACGTACGTGAATGAACTGGGTTTGCGATTCTTATGTTTTAAAAGAAAAGCCTCGCTTTCAGTGCCATTCTCGGGTTCCCATTTTTAATATTTGGAAGAAATACGAACCTGGTTCGCATTTCTTTCAAAACAAATGTTTGGAAGAAGCGTGATCCATGAAAGAAACCGTTTGGAAAAAAACATTTCATTGCCCTTCCTCCAAATAAATTTTACATTATGAAGGCATTTTGTAAAATACTACTCCAGTATGTCAAGATAAACAAATCAGTCAATGAAAACAGAGGGGTGGTGGAGATATTAATTTTTACAAATATATATTTTGAATATGACGTTGCATTGAATGTAATTATTTGATATGGATTAAACATTTGAAATCTGAGATATTTAATTTGTTACCATGTCAAATCCTAGAAAAATTTGATTGATTGATTTGGTTTGTATGATAGGATAATTGAATGATGAATAATTTAAGTGATAACTAGATTATAGGTCAGGACCCACTCTATCCCGATTTCCTCCTCCCAAACCACAAAAATTCCATGGTGCACGATAGAACCCCTTCAAAGAGTAGGTGAAAATTTTGCAGAATGCTCTGAGTTTGGTTCGGAGCCAACACACAAAATTTTGGATGCCTCACTACTTTGTTCGAGGAAAAAGAAAAACGACATATCCATTTGGAAAGAAACACTCCACGGAAGTGACGGTAACAAAAACCGATTTAAACCAAAATAAATGATTATTTTTCCTTCAATTCCCGATTATGGCTGGGCGTGATCCTCCCAAAGATCAAATCTCCCTTGTCCTTGTTTATATCGAAATATGTCTTCACTTGGAGAACATTTTTCCCTTGTCCGAACCGGTTGTTGGCTAATCCAATTTGTTAAACAGCCCTATACTCAGTCATGCTCAATATTAAAGTCATATCCTAAACTAAGCATCAGTTCCAATCCATTAGAACCAATCCGATCCGGTTTCTAACCGATTAACCCGGTTCCGAACATGTTGAACTGGTTCCGTTTTGAATCGGTTTTTGGCTAATCCAATTTTTTTAAGCAGCCCTACACTCCTGCTCAGCATTAAAGGTATACCCTAAACCTCCGTAAGTCCTCTGGCGTCGCAACAGAATAATTCAATTCCCACAAAAATCCAGAGGAATTATTTGGAAAATCTCGATCGAAAGAATTGTTCACAATTTTCTGAATTCTGGCATGGCTTCATCTCAGGTAATTGAATGGTTCAATTTTCCACGATCTACTTACAGATCATGGGCTATAAACAAGAGTAACCTCGTGCGAGGATCATAATATGAGTTCCCTAATGATCTGAAGTAAGAGGCAGCAACACAAGTTTTAGATAAAAAGGCCTGTTCACAAAAGCTTAAATTTCAAAATTAGAGGCGTAAATGCAGTCAATTTGTTCAGATTCAATGTCATAATCGGGGGCAAACTAACCAGAATTTTACAGTGCGAGCGAGGGAACTGTGTGGTTTCGATCTTGGATCACACCCATATAGATAAAACTATCCGAGGTGTTTTTTAGGCAGTTAAGAATCCAAAACAAATTATAAGAAGATGATATAGATAAGGTAGGCCATGGTCAATAATAGGTGGTTAAAGAAAGAGGATCGTGGTGAAGAAGATAAGGTAGTGCCTAAACTATACTCTCGATATCATCAATGGCATTATTCTTAGAAGTATATTGTTTATGTAGCGCTTGTATCTTCTATGAGCTTCTAAGACAGTTTCATGTCTGCATCCTCGTCTTTGGCCCAATTCAACTCAAACTAAAGTTTGGTGGCTGTTTTTATTAAATCGAAACTCATGATGAAGAATATCAAGGACAAGCAGTAATTTAAAACTTTTAAGTTTAACTTTTGTCTTCTATAAAGTTTCTGGTTTTGTGGATGATTTGGATAAGAAGTGTCCAAACCTAAAAAATTAGCCTATGGGGCAGGAGGACTATTTAAATTTATTTGCTAGTTCACAATTTGTTAAGAATCCAGTGTGAAATCATAACATTGCTGCCATTTTGAGAAGCCATCGCCTATGGTGATCGACTCTAGATAACATCTGGTTACCTGCCAATATTCGATAAATATTAATCCATTTAGTAATATGAGCATAGAACTGATTATCAGTGATGCTCCAGTAATAAACCTTCCGCATATCATCTCCTCAACATCATTTTTCAACACAATTTATATGCCTTAAATAAGATTCAACTGACTAGTTTATTAAGTGAGAACCTTCGAAAAGGAAAAGGAAACCTGATAGCTTACTATTTAAAGTTCGCTTGGAATTTTTATTTCTTTGGATCAACTTACTGTACTGCAAAAAAGGCCTTCATGACTTCTGTCCAATTCTTATGTGTAGACGCTACACCTAAGTACTATGCATGATAGGAAATTGCCAAAAATACCTAGAAAATATCCTTATTGATTATATATCCCTTTCAAAGACCCACAATATCATTTTTCATACCAAAAAAATAAATTTGCAAAATGGTAGAATGTCTTTCAGGAAGAAAATAATCGTTAGTTTTTGGTTATGGATATATCTTTCTTGGTTTTTAAGTAATGTTTCCTGCTTTAGATTGACATGCATATTTTGTTTGCATAAGAAAATAGGTGAGTTGAACTTGAGGTATTTGCATAGCATGCAAATGAGATTACTCTTTGCTTGAAGAATATGGCTTTCAGTTACTCTGTATTTATTTATTTATGATTTAGGCACGATTACAACCCGATCCCTTCCTAAATGAACTTACCAGCATGTTTGAGCGAACTAAAGAGAAGGGCTCTGTGTGGGTTACAATGAAATACTGTGAGTTTTCCCCCTTATCTCTGTCCATTCATGGTATACACCTTAGTATACTTGAAGTTCACAATGCATGCTGTTCTGCTAACATTTTGACAACCTCCTACTTGTGCTTTCATGTATATCCATCCAGCTTCCGGAAAATCCAAGGTCACAAGGAATAAGATGAAAACGGCTGGGGAAAATGTTGAATATAAGTGCTTCGTTCGTGCAACTAATGGAAAGAAGACTATTTCCACTATGGTATATTCAAGTCATCTCTCTCTATATTCAAGTCATCTCTCTCTCTCTCTCTCTCTCTCTCTCTCTCTCTCTCTCTCTCTCTCTCTCTCTCTCTCTCTCTCTCTCTCTCATTTCCATTTGTTACCCAATCTAGTGAAGGCTATCAAAGGATCATGTCATGTGAATTGAACAATGTTGAGCCACGCAAGAACAAGTAGTGGCAGTGCCAGAAGGGTAGTAAAGGAGCAAAACGAAAAGTAGAAAACTTAATGATTGCCTTTATAGAAAAATTTTAAATAGAGGGGTTGACGGAGATTTATATTAGCAAAATGTATATTTATCACTTTTTTTGAACAAGAAAAAAAAACATAATTGATTTAAACAAGCCAAGTCATTGAAGATTTATATAAGCAAAATGTACTCAACTAATTCGTGGACACCACAATTCATTTGTTAAATAGGAATCTGGTGTTTCGGCATTTGATGTGTTAGGCCATATTTTCCTAGCGTGACTTTTAGGCTGCTACTTCCGTAGTTCGTTTGCAAAAAATAAATGTTAGTTCAAATGAAAATGTGCGGCGGCAGTGCACTTTCCACTTATTGGATACTGTATAGAGCTCTGAATTTAGGACCCCAATCCCTAGCTCTTTCACCACTCACCGGTCTTCTGATACTAAAAACTTTGAACTGAGTCGGATAGGCTTGTGACAGACTTCGTTGGCCACAAAATTTGCTATAGGCAGTTGCAATTGCATAGACCACAACCTTGTATTCGTTTAAGATTTACCAAGTAACATATTTGAATGGACTCAATTTTTTTTAAAATTCGGGATGACAGGTCGGTCCGAAAGATCACCAACGTTTTCAGTCGAGTTATGGAACTATTTTGAAAGCTCGAATGACTGCTTTGAAGAAGAGGGAGAGGAAGGAAAAGAGGAAGGCGGCAGATTCTGATAAAAAACCGGATTCAAAGAAACAATCTACTATTGCTAAAGCCTCGTAACTTAATGTCTTTTTTTATGTATGTTCTGTTTAAAATTCCGAGTCAGCTAGAAACCTTAATCGATACTGATGCTCCAGCATTTTGTGGAACATGTAAAAAGACTTTGTCTAAATCAATTGTTAAATATTAGCTTATTTTGCATGTCTACTTTACTGTATAACCATTTTCTGCCTTCAAATGTTTGTCACTAAATGGGTATGTTATCCTGAATATTTCATCTAATTTCTGTTGCCACTTAATGTTTCTAAATACTGAGTTGATCTTTGCTGCTTGTTCTTGTTTTTGGGTGGTTTGCTGCCAATTTTTATGCCCTGATTTCTGTCAACTATGACCACAATTCTTCCAATTTCGAGCTCATGAAACTTAAACAATAATAATTTAATATTTTGAGTTTATTTTACTATAATCTATCATATTTAAAAACTGCATGCTTGATTTTCCTTTTATTTTGACATACAAGAGCTAATGTTGGGACAATGAATCTCTATTTTTCCTTTTCTTTTTCCTTTTTAATTATTGTTTCCGAGAAGATATATTTGTTAAAATATAATATTAATCTTGATCCTATTATTTAAGAATTCAATTTTTTGGAAAATGAAAATTTGTTTTTCAATGAGATATCATAGAAGAGCTCAAAAGTTGGAAACCCACATATTTTTTATATGCTTGTCTTATATTTTGAAAATATTGTTTGTTTTCTTGATTGTAATTCGACCCCAAACGATAGTTACAATCTGGGATTAACGATGTACGTTAAAACATGCATGTTTTTTTTTTTTTTTGGCATTTCCCAGTTTGGTACTTGGTAGGTGGTTGCTAAAGTTAAGGTTAAGGTTGCTCGTAAAACTAAAATAATGTTATTAGCTCACTTAAACAATTACAAATTATTTAAATATAATCTTCTATGAAAGAGTCATTCGAGAATGACTCACTTAACCCTAATACCCTATGCCTGATGACATGGCATTTGATGTGTTGGAATTAATTAAATGGAAATCGGGTGGGTCACCCAAGAGAGCAACCCGACCCTATCCATGGTTTTGAATAGGAAATTGGAGGGAGTATTTCTTGCTACTCCAACTCCCATGAAACTCCTATGAAAACCTCCCATTATTTATAGGATGATAACCAACACATTTGAAGATCTCTCATAACACACATTGCATGGAAAATAAGGAATTTTCGTGTAGAAAATTAGGCCAAAATTGGAAAAGCTATTTTGGTCAATCATAACATCAAGAATATTATTTCTTTGAGGCTTTTGGGTTGTGCAAATTTAATATAAGTCTTAGTGATTATTGTATTTGACGCAACCAACAAAGAAAATGGCCCAAAACAACGATGTAATCTCAATCCGATTTTTCAATCCAACAAACGAGTTAATATCGTTTATATTCCATATTTAATGTTATCGAAATCCTTCGTGATGGGATTTGGAATTAAAAATATCATTTTAATTGTTTGGGAAGATGAGAATTTCAAAATGGAATTATATTGATGCAATTTGATTTAACTCAATAAAATCCATTAAATTAAATATATTTATATGATTCAGGTTAGGGAAAGGTAATATTATTTTAGATATTAAATTTGTATAACTTACATATACATTTTTATTCTGCTTTTCAAATTTTATAGAGCATCAAGTATTATATATATTGATTATTATATTAACATTGTTGGGTATTGTGGCCCAAAATTAATTTAAGCCTATTATCCTTAATCCCTTATTTAACTTAACCTAAACCCTCTCACCCCTTAACCTAAATCTGAGATTAGCGCCTCCTTGATTCTTGAGAGAAAAAAGAACGAGCTGTCTCCTTCACTTTCATATCAGACGTGCACCTCTCTCTCGTTTAAATTTTCGTCCGCCTCCTCATTCTTGACCAGTACGTGCGCCCCCTTCACCACTCTTCTCTCTCACTTTTCTTCCTGCTCCTGTTGTGCGTGGCTGAGTGGGTCGTGCGAGGAGTGCTAGTCGTGGCTTTGTGTTGTGCGTGAGTACTGTGTGTGCTTCGCTGGTGGTGTGAGGGTGCTGGCCGTGTGGTTCGGTGGAGGCGTGAGTGTTGTGTGCGCTTTGTTTGTGACTCTGTGCGTGGGAGTGGTTCTGTAAGGACCCCCGTGCCCTTAACCCGTTATTAGTGTATTAAGCCATACCATTAGTGCATATAATCATACTATCAAGGGGGAAAAACCATATGCAAGTGCAGCACCATATGCTATCCAGAAAATTCTTGCATTTGATCCACATAATATTCGAATTCCCCAACATAAGATTATTCATATAACATGCACCCTCATAATACACTAACATACTCTTAGTTCATTTAGCAATTCCATATCTAATTGCGTGCAAACCATAAATGAACAGAGAAGAGCCGTAGCCCGTTTATACATTCCATATACACGTAATATGTACTCACATAAGAGCACCCAATGAATAAGGGTGCATCTAATGTATAAAACACTCTACGGGATACCATTACTAGTGCTTCGATCCTGGAAGCACCTCTCAAGCGCAACTCGATCTCGACTCTGGATCTGAGCGCCTATCCATCCAGCTCTGGTACCTCAATCCTGGAAGTACTTCAATCAACAGCCCGAGCTCAACTCCAAAGCTACTGCTACACCTATACCACCTGCCCCAACAGAGACAGCCCTCACACGGGGTGAGCATACCAATATCCCAATCCAATAACCACAACAATACAATTCATAATTTACAACAATGTAAATTGCTATGAAATACAAAATATACTCCCTGGATGGTATCATCCTCATCCGAGGCTTCATGTACTGTCCCTGTTCTCAAAACACTGAAACCATCAAATTCCCAAATGCCAGTTAATCATTACATTGATTAACGAATTTATTAGCCATATACCGGTATCATAATCAATACTATCAAATCATTAAACAATGATTACAAATTCCCCATATATCTCACTTATGGTTCCATAGTTCTATTTCATAGCTCGCTCTACAATAGCGGCGTTCCATTTCCACGCATACTCGACAGCAGCGGCGTCATAATCGATGTTCGCTCACAGGCGACAACATCCCAATCATTGCTCGCTCAAAAGCGGCACCATGCAATTCTCAATGCATATATAGACATTTGAAGCAATACCATAGACCATGCATTTCAATCTTCGTTTATTGCTAATACCATGTGTCATGCATTTCCACACACATTCATTGCAATACAGTGTACCAAGCACTCAACAATTGCAATTATATTAAAGGGTTATGCTCGTACGTCATACGTACCTTATACTTTCCGTAGTTCAAGTCCAAACCTTGCCTTGGTCCCGTGACCGATGAATTATATGCTAAACATGATAATAATCCACAATTAATCTCAAGCACGCAACCACGTGTCCAAGCACGTTCACAAACCCCAAATATATCGTCATCCATGACGATTAACCATTTTAAAAGGCTCCGGGCGAAGCATGCATCGAAAACTCAACACGAAATAATTCCCCAAAATAAGGCATTGGCGATCGATCGCATGATTTCAGGCGATCGATCGCCTCGCGAAAACAGGAACAGGCGATCGATCGCTCCTTTTCAGGCGATCGGTCGCCTCTTAGCGTAAATGGCCACTGCCTCATGGCGATCGATCGCTTCATTTGAGGCGGTCGATCGCCTCACTGTTCATCTTCCTGAAATTTCCAACAACGTCACGGCGATCGATCGCCCTGCCCTAGGGATCGATCGCCTCGACCTGCAAAAGCCAAGAATGGCGTTTTTCTTGCAAAATTTTGCCCAACAACAATCCTCACACCCCTTACAACATTAAACCTCAAAATAAACACCATAAAAAAACTCCTCAAACCAACCAACCCAAAATTCTTTAAAAATCCATTTCTTTAAATCCAACACAAAACCTTCCCAAAACACCACAAAACCACTATCAAAACGAAGATAAATGCGAGGGGATGAATAATACCTTATTATCTTCGAGAAATCCGGCTCCTAGGATGAGCCTCCGTCGATTTGCTCATCAAAGGAAAAAGGGGGAAGGGTTTGGGGTGAGAGAGGCGTGAGAAGGAGAGGAGAGGAGAGAAATGGATTCCAAATGACGGAATCCCGAGTCCAACTGGTATATATAGCAAAAATGCCCCAAAATACCAATATCTTCACCAATACATCATGATTCATTAAAAATCATCTGTTTTCAAAAACTCTCTCTCCAACATCAAATCCCCAGACTGGCCCCAACATAAGGCACCCCGGACACCAAGTCCCACTAAAAACCCAACTCATAGGTTTTTCACCAAAATGGTAATACAATCTCATCCTTTGGATCCAACGATCCCAAATGCCCGATTAAACAACCTCGGGAGATGCCAAACCGCAATTAATTCCTAATTGCCACAATTAAAAATCCATCAAGGATTAATACCACACCGGGATTAACACCATAAATCCCTGGACATCACAGGTTCTGTCCAGTTGTTGGCAGATTGAGGTTCATGTCCATTGCTGTATGCTTTGGTCGGACAGTGGTCGGGCGAGGGAGTGGTGTTTGGTGTAGCCTTCACCTTTCGATCTTTGCCGAGGTTTCTCTCCGTGACGTAGATTGGGGAACAACAGATCTGAGCCTGACTCAATATCCTTTTGGATTTAGTATTATATTTGCATATTGTGTATTTGCATTTGTCTTTGTTTTGCAGGTATACTTGGCGATGCCAAGGCGGATACCCTCCTAACAAACATAATATATGATTTTGAACAATATGTTAGAATAAGATGTTATTCTAACACCCTCTAACAAGTAATCATAGTTCACATACTAGTTTATATTTGTAACTACTCTTCTTTTGAATCTATAATCTAACGAACTATTTTGCAATTTTTTTAAAGAGAAAAGCTCTATAATATCCGATAATATAAGTTGAAGTGTTGGTAATGATCCAGTTTCTAATATTTAATTAATTTCTACATAAAGATTATACCAATCCCTTATCTTTATGTAGTGGTCACACACAATAACACCAAACCATATCAAAATGGCAACTTCTTATACTTTATACGACACAATGTTGTGTTCAATATTGATGATTCTTAGTGAAAAGGAATACTACGCATTGCATCTAATGGGTGAGCGAGTTGGTGGAGTAGATGAGTTCCTATTAACATTTTCTCGGCTGAGCCGGTTGCACAGGGCTTGCCTAGTGCGATTAACTGGTTGACGTGATTTACATGCTATTGCTTCAAGGTCGAGAGTTTATCCAATGCACCCAAAAGGTAGTGGACATGAAACAAAAGAAATACTACTCATTCCATTCAATATGGGACCCTCAACTAAAGTTGTGGCATCAACTCAATGCATATTCAGAGATAACTTGTTAATAAATTAACTCACGTCTCACAATGAAGCAACCAAAAAAGGGGGCGACTTCAAAGTAGTCGGTGGCAAGTTCATTCTTCATAATTAATTGACCCTCAAGTCTTCAATCTCTCATTGTACATGTTTCTTGAATCTCTCAAGTTGCATACAATCCTCCCTTCGATAGGACACCAATCCATTATCCATGTTCTATAAATATCAATCCTAATTATTAAAAAATAATTAAATTGCGCCTTCGTTATCGTTTTTTACTGTCAATATTTAATATTACAAGGATGAAAATAAATTGGTGCACGAAGTTGAAGCACAATTTTTGTGAAGATGAAAAGTGCACAATTCCATCGTATAGTAGAAGGGTTTGCTTTGGTGTAAATCATTGAAGCTGTCGTTGCTGTGATGGTAAAGTCTGAGCTTCTTACTCGAATCTGCTCTTGATGAGCACTCCAAGTCTCTTCTCCTCTTAACTTTGGTCAAGAGACAATTAAATTATAATATCAAGCCATATATCACGCTAAAAATGAAATTAAATAAAAGTAAACTTCCAAAATTTAAATTAAATATATAAATTTAGATGACCCAAAAATGATACTTTTTTTTTAAATAGGGGAGGGGAATTTTCTAAAGAAGTTTTGAGACATTGCCCAGACTCGAAACCGAGTCAATCTCAAAGGGAACATGAGACTTTATTACCCTGTTAAGTTCAGAGTCCCAAAAAAATAATATTTTTTTTGCATGGATGACTAAAGAAGTATTTGGTTAAATTTTGTAGAAAATATTTTCAGAATCTCGTAAACATGAATCTAGTTTTTAAAAAAAGCTACATAAAACATTTTATTTTGGTCTTTCAAAATAAAAAAAGTGTTAATATTCCAGCAAAATAGATGCTACATCACGTGTGGGAGTCAGATTTCACCGGTAAGTAACATGGATATGGCCGGATGCTCCACCTATTTTGGGTTTTTGCATCTAAAAAGTCTGTCTAAAAATTTATACTAATGTGTATTTATATTATTTAATTAAAGATGTTATTGACAATAAATCCATGCAATTTCTAAATAAGCATATTATATTCTTGTGGTTTGAAAATAAGCAATTTATCAATGTTCAGAATATGTAGTTTAGCCCCTTTAATTTGAAAACAGACTATTTACTCTCCTTAGTTACATAGCCTTGTTGGGTTTTTTTTGTCGAATGTGTGTATAATATGATTAATATCTACAATGAGAGCATCGAAATTACTTTGTTATCTTGGTATGTTTATATATTCTTTCTAAAATACACTTATATAAATAACCCATTAAATATTTTAGTTTTCTTAATTTTCTAAAATATTTTCATTTAATTAATAATATATCATATTAGTTCTAATATAATTAAAATTTTAAACATAACATAATAATTATATATATTTACTATCATATTATTATGAGATCAAACATAAGAAAAGTTTAAATAAGAAAAAATTATACCAATATAATATGCTCTATATAAACAATTATGTTACATAAAATTATATTTAATATATATATAATATAAATATGTCGAGAGAGAATAAAACACTAATCTTAAAATTTTAACACTTTTTATAATTCTACTCTATTCATTGTATGCCACGTATTCAGGTTCAAAGACCCTAGCCAATTTCCTGACGCACCGAAGCACAACCCAATTTCCTATTTCATCACTCGAAACCCTAACACCCCACCCACTTTTTAAGACCAGACAAACGAAGAGCAAACTCACAAATCCAGCGGAAATGCGTGAGATCCTACACATCCAGGGTGGCCAATGCGGCAACCAGATCGGCGCCAAATTCTGGGAGGTGGTCTGCACCGAACACGGCATTGACCCAACTGGCCGCTACCAAGGCGATTCCGATCTGCAGCTCGAACGCGTCAATGTCTACTACAATGAAGCCAGCTGCGGGCGCTTCGTTCCCAGAGCCGTCCTCATGGATCTCGAGCCGGGAACCATGGACAGCGTCCGGTCCGGCCCTTACGGTCAGATATTTCGGCCTGATAACTTCGTCTTCGGTCAGTCCGGGGCGGGTAACAACTGGGCTAAAGGGCATTATACTGAAGGAGCTGAGCTTATTGACTCGGTGCTTGATGTTGTGAGGAAGGAAGCGGAAAACTGCGACTGTCTCCAAGGTGAAACTTCCCTTTCACGTCCGATTTTTCTGTATTTTTCTTGTTGATGGTTGTGAGTGGCCTTTATGTGATTTATTTAAACTACTCTGTGCTCTATATAGTTGACTGAAGATGATTGCGCGACAACAAAGCGCTGACGCTGCTTTAATATGATACATCGTTTTTTTGTTTTCTCAGGATTCCAAGTATGCCACTCTTTGGGAGGTGGCACAGGATCTGGAATGGGAACTCTGCTGATCTCCAAGATAAGGGAGGAATACCCTGACCGAATGATGTTGACGTTCTCCGTCTTTCCTTCTCCAAAGGTGTCAGACACTGTGGTGGAGCCCTACAACGCCACACTATCAGTACACCAACTTGTTGAGAATGCTGATGAGTGTATGGTACTCGATAATGAGGCACTTTATGACATCTGTTTCCGCACTCTCAAGCTCACAACTCCCAGTTGTAAGTCTGCATATCCTTGATTCATGTTCTTCTAAACCTTGTTTTGTTAATGGCATAACATGCTTTGGAATTTCTGTTTTCTCATCCTTTTATACTTTGTTTTGGCATCATGATAAAGCTTTTTAGATGCTTACCTGCATCGACATGCAAGGCGTTAGGCTTTGGCTCAACGATTCGAGGTTTTATGGTTTCGAGTTCTTATGCTTTTTTAGCATCCTACTCACTTTTATGATATTATTGAACTACAAGTATTTCCTCCACATGATGCCAAGCATTATATGAAATTTTATTTCTTGTGTACAATTATTTGGAATCGTTATGTTAGACCCACAAACAACCCCACAAGTGGGCGGATCTACATACAGGTAAGGGGGCAAGTGCTCCCTTGCCAGAAAATTTATATTTTTTAAATTCCATTTTAGACCCCAAAGATTGCAATTTGCCCTCAAAAATTATATTTTACCCTCTTAATTTTTTAATTGGATTTTAGCCCCCAAAAATTATATCTTGTCGTTGAATCTTAATTATCCCATATTCATTTTTTTAAAGAAAATTAATGCTCTAATTTGCACAAAGAAATTGGATTCTCTCTTTTAATTTTTTTAATGCTTATAGCCAAATATTTGGACCATATCCAAATAGATGAATTGTTTCTTGCGTGTAGCTTAGAAACAATTTCTGCGCCAGAGGAGCTTTTGGTTGTTTTGTTCCATGTATTATTCCTATTCTTGAAATAAATTTAGTTCTTTTTCTTGAGATGGGTGGATTATTTTTAACCTTTTCTTTTTTCCATTAGTTGGAGACTTGAACCATCTGATATCTGCCACCATGAGTGGTGTCACTTGCTGCCTTCGCTTCCCGGGACAGCTCAACTCAGACCTTCGAAAGTTGGCAGTCAATCTTATACCATTCCCACGACTCCACTTCTTCATGGTTGGCTTTGCCCCACTCACTTCTCGTGGATCCCAGCAATATCGTGCTCTCACAGTCCCTGAACTCACCCAGCAAATGTGGGATTCTAAAAACATGATGTGTGCTGCTGATCCTCGACATGGTCGATACCTCACTGCATCAGCCGTGTTCCGTGGCAAGATGAGCACTAAGGAAGTCGACGAACAGATGATCAATGTCCAGAACAAGAACTCGTCATACTTTGTTGAGTGGATACCAAACAATGTGAAGTCTACCGTGTGTGACATTCCACCCACTGGTCTTAAGATGGCATCAACATTTATTGGCAACTCAACGTCAATCCAGGAGATGTTCCGAAGGGTCAGTGAACAATTCACTGCCATGTTTAGGAGGAAGGCTTTCTTGCACTGGTACACCGGGGAGGGTATGGATGAAATGGAGTTTACCGAAGCTGAGAGTAACATGAATGATTTAGTCGCAGAGTACCAGCAATATCAAGATGCGACAGCTGATGAGGAATATGATGATGAGTATCAGGAAGAGGAAGCAGAATAAGTAAGATCTGTAGACGTCTATGTCTTGGCTTCTGAACATATTTCTAATATGGGTCATTAAGTTGATGTGTCTGAGGATTTTATTCGTTTGTGCTTTTTCTTGGCTCCTCTAAACCTTTTATTTAACTGTTTGAACTGTTTCTAAAAACTAATATATTATGGAGCGTTGATTTTAAGCTTCTTCCTTTTGATCTAGTTATTGCCTATTGGGATATGGATTGTTGTCATTAACATTTGCTTGCAGCAATTTGGAAGTTTACATGTGAACCAAGTTGGAGTAATCCAGGGGTGCTTAACGGGCCGGGTCAATCCGGATCGGCCCAAAATCGGACCGGTTAGCCCGGATTGAACCGGAACCAGAACCGGATCTATTTTTTTTTATTTAAGCTAATATAAGTTCGATTTTTTTTAAAAAAAAAAATTTCAAACAAACCGGTTCCGGGTTGGAACCGGTCCAACCTGGAACCGGTAGAACATGAACCGGATCCGATCCGATTTCTTACCGGATCGGACCTGTTCCAGACTTAGCGGATCCGGAACCGGGCGGTTTCGGATCGGGTCGGACCAATAAGCACCCGTAAGTAATCTTCATATATCCTAGTAGGGAATTGTTAGACTGATCTCTCTCTCTCTCGATCTCGACTATTGGTATTTATTTATGCCACAAAATAATCAAGAGAACATACTTATAGCTGTGACCATATCTTAATTGATTGAAATTATTTTATTTAATAATTATTATAATAACAAAAATTGTAGTAGTACTAGATGTTTAATGACTTAATTAAAAAAAATTAATTTGGATTTTATAAACCAATACTTAACAACTTAATTTAGATGTTTTAGATTGAAAAATGCGTCCAACTATAACTATTTTCAAGTTTAAACAACTTTTTTTTAATAATGAATATATTTACTACATAATTTCCACATAATGTTCCCATAAGCTTTAGAAAAAATAAAATTGCATCATATTTAAATTATAATAAATGTGACAGTTAATTTAATATAAGCTTTTGGAGGCATTAGAAAGAATAGATTTTGATCAAATGGTTTTTTGTTATTATCTAGTGTTATTAGCCTCATCATTGTGTAGTTTTAATATCGATGTAATATTATTATTACCTATATTATTATCATTATTATTTCTTATTTTTAATATATGTCAAAATGATGCTAATAATAATAATATTATTAAAATACATAGAAATATTTTAGGGACTAAAAAACATGTGAAATGATTTAAATTATAAAATCTTATTGCGCGAATTAGAAAATCTTAAATCATTTTAAAACGGCACACGCGCACTCAATTCGTCAAACCACGATCAAAATGCTATTGTGTGAAAGAAGTAGGAAGATTATTTGACTTAGATTGCATCTAACTTACATATATACATTCAACGCAGAGAAGCTTCTAGATTTTAGGACCGTAATGCTACAAAAATAGGCAGAAAAGTTAGACAATCAACATTTACAAAATTCAAAGAACAATGTTTGAACTTTGAACTCGATTCTAGGACGAGTATTGGACAATGTGATGCCACGTGGCATACGTCCCGCTTCGCCACGTATACACCAAGCATCTTCCCATTGCTTGCATCCACACAATGGGGAAACGTACAATTTGCTTCGTTTCTGATCTGATATTCTATAAATTCGTCAAAAACGGCATTGTTTCCTCTACTTATACTTTCTTTTGGGGCGACGTGATTCGTGCAAACCCTAATCTCATTGACTCACAAATTTTTTTTCCTTCAATTCTCTAAAGCCTGACCATTTGGATTTACAGCTTGTTCCTTCGATTCTTTGGTGTTGATATTTATTAGGAAATTGCTGCTTTTTGGGCTTTGGAACAGATCGTAACGATGGCCAGCCAATCAACAGCGCCTCAATCAGTCCATGATTTCACCGTAAAGGTAACTGCTTCTTAGCTCTCTGGAATTTTCAATGACCAAAAAGCATATCTTTCGATCCTTTTTATGTTTTGATTTTGGCACATTTGCTGAGTGGTGATTTGAGTTGGGTTTTCTCATCAAGAATATTTTTTGACCTTTTTTTTTATTATTATTGAAAATTTATGGTTTCAGGATGGTAGCGGGAATGATGTTAATTTGGGTATCTACAAGGGAAAGGTCCTGCTGATTGTCAATGTTGCATCACAGTGGTATGTCTTTACTTTACTTCTGTGTATTGATCAAGCCTTGAAAAACACCAATAATTTAATTAGCCTTATAAACATTAAAAATTAAGAAACTAACTGTTAATTATACAACAAAATTCTAAACTCTAATTGTACGACGTCCTTGTTACATGTACTGTAAACATAGTTTTTCATACATACAACATTTTCATGTAAAAAGTCAAACATGATAAAATCAATATAAACAATGATAAAATATTATACTTTTTTTAATACTGATTTTAATTCACTCTTGATTCTTATCAGCATATGATAATAAAAAATGTAGACAATTTGGGTTGGAATTTAATATTTGAAACTACACTTTTGAGTGATTCTTTGGTGATAAAAAGACCAGGAGGTGCGGCTTCTTAAACTCTTACGAGAATCGCTTAAAATTTTATTCAGCAATAAGCTGAGGAGGTGTGTTCAACTATGAGTTGGTGTCGTGTTTAAAATATTGCAGCTTCCTCTTTGTTTTCCAATTGCTAAGGTGATGATGAGGTTACTTTGTGGCAGCATGTGTCCTTATATATGACTAATTCGTGCAATGCCTTACTACAATTTCCCATTCACTGAGAAATTTTTCTAATTCATTAGTTGTCATTTTGTTAACTATAATTAGGCGTTGGCATCTAGCCATGCAATTCATTTTCATACTCATGTCGAAACTTTCTTTATTTTGTTTTGTTTTTTGTTTATTTTTTTAATTTTTTTGCTGTAGTGGCCTAACCAATTCGAACTACACCGAGTTGACAAAGTTGTATGACAAATACAAGGATCAAGGTTTGTTTTGGCTTTATTTTGCATGATCTTTTATTTTCTGCTGGATACTTTTCTATTTTTATTTTTAGGAAACAATCAAAGTGGGTTTTCTTTGCTCATGGAGAATCTTGCAGAGTTGTAGTCTTTAGAGGAGTTCATCGGTTTTTATTGATTATCAAGAATCTGTAGACGGCTATTTATTGTTGGCATAATTCTCAGGTGTGGAGATACTGGCATTTCCCTGCAACCAGTTTGGCTCACAGGAGCCTGGCACCAATGAACAAATTCAGGAGTTTGCTTGTACTCGCTTCAAGGCCGAGTATCCCATTTTTGACAAGGTAGTATAGAAACATGAGATCGTTTCACTATGAATACAGATTTTTCTACATACTTCGAATATAATCATTTTATTTACTTAGATTGAGGTAAATGGTTCCAATGCTGCTCCCATATACAAGTACATGAAGTCTGTCAAAGGTGGCCTTTTTGGGGACAGTATCAAATGGAATTTCTCCAAATTCCTCATCAACAAAGAGGGCCGTGTTGTTGAACGTTATGCACCCACCACCTCTCCTTCAAGCATAGAGGTAAATATAGTAACGCTACTTGGTAATATAGATAAAAACGTTATTTATCTCAATTCAACAGCTGAAAAAAGCTCGGTTTCATTTATAATTTCGCAGAAGGACATAAAGAAGCTCTTGGAGAAGGCTTGAGCAATACTTGTTTCCATTTGTTACTCAGTGCGCCATACTGATTACTCATTGGATATGCGTGCGAATAAGTATGAGCATATTAGTTGGGCTCAACGATATTGTAACACCGTCGAAAACTTTTGATTTGAATTTAGCTTCTTACATATATACACACGCATATTTTGCAGTTCTTTCAGTTATAAAGCATTTGTATCTAATATGCTCGGCATTTGCCACGAATCCCCCTTCTCATCGGATCCTCTACACCAGAAATTATACATTTGCCAACCATTGATTATTTCCCAATGCATATATGAACAAAATCAATGAGGATGATCAATAGGGTATCAGTATCGATTTGATAACATATTTTGAAATACTTCACAATTATATAACCCGTTTGGCTCCCTTTCTTGAGAGCGCTTTCTGTATATCTAAAAAGTATTGCAAACAGGAACCAAATCCCAAAAAAAAAAAAAAAAAAAAATTAAAGCTAAAATACATTGGCAAAGAGTTCTGAGCTTCAGTTTCTTCTTATAACAGGAACAGAACAGACAACGATACCTTAACAGAAATATCAGTTAATACCTTTTTTTACTTCCCAACTACAATAAAATTCTCTAGCATTGCAACTCCTCGAGAACCTAGAAAGAACTTTTGTTACAACATATGTTAGCACAGACTGACCATGAGATTCCAGAAACTGCTCGTACAGTGAGTTCTGACTAGGCAGATTCCAGATGTCGTTCATTCACAACACCACATATATACAAAAGATGCAAAGTGCTGATTGTAGCTAGTATCATCATCCGTCCATCAGGTCAAAGTCGAGCTGTGAATTTTTGACGTCCAACCGTGAGCCCTGAGGCCAAAGACTCGCTCCAGAATTAGGATGACTTGAAGCAGCGGTATCTGGTGTTAACGACTTCTCAGCAGACTCTTCTAGCAAATAATTATCGTCTTTTGTCTCTGACTCGGTTTTGTTCTTTGCTTTAGCGCCACCATATACAAAACTGCATGCCACCACCTGCAGTTCAAGGTAGTGAATATATAGCCATATAAAGGGTGGTGAAAGATGAGGGAATTCTACCGGTGAACAAACAAATTCAGTAAATCAAATGTTTACCTGCACGGGATTTGCTGCAATAAGTCTACCGCCTATGGCACCACCAATCATACGCCCATCAGAATTGCAAATGGAAATGCTTAGTCCGCCGGTTCTATTGCGAGGACCGCCATTTTCAGCTAGTAAGTACGAACCAGACAAGCATAGTATTTGGAATCGGCCCTGAAAGAAATAACAAGCCATATTGGTTTCATTTTCGAACAGGTAATATGACTTGCTTGAATATAAATGTGCTGCACTATAATACCATTAAACCATATTCTAACGAATTGCCTCATATAGGGGCAAGAATCCATATTGCAAAAAACAGATCATCACTTTTCTAACATGATAAAATCACTCTAGACACTCGGGGAACCAAACCCAAATTTCATGATGGATTCGCTGCTAATTGGAGTTTGGTTAAATTCATTTCAATAGCTGACCCTTTATAAAGAACATTCTATCAGGTCAACATGGTCCATTTTCAAAAACAATCAACAAAAAAGGGACCAGCACAGTTTTAAAATTCAAGAATACTACGGGGTACACACTGGAATAACAATAAATTAAGGACATAATAAATACAGACATCTCTCTTAATGTAAAACAAGACTAAAACCAGTAGATTGAAGCTAAAAGAGCACTTCTAATGGACATGTTTTCTTTAAGAATTACTTGGTCCTTGCTGATCAGGGATACATAGAGAGTTTTGGATCATCCAGAACATCCACACCTCCAAGATTATGGATTTTCTGCGCGGCAAATTCTTTTAACACAATTCAACAAGCAAATAATAATAATTCTGCGGTGTAAGGCCAAATATCACACACTGCGACGTCTACAAGGAAATTAGATCTTCATTATTCATACAAAAAGTACTAACAATAAAACAATCGCCTTCGTAACGGGCAAATAAAGGAAAACCCAAAGTAACCCCCCGCAGGATATTAATAACATTTATCATACATAATTAGCTCAGACATTAAGAGGTGAAGAAGGTAGTGAAAACAGATGATAACTTGTAACAGAAGCATTATAGTAGCAACAAATTCATTATATTAAAAATACTGGTGACCGAATGAGTTCCCAAGCTTCCAAAAAACAGCAGCACATGAAAGATGAAGGATCAGGATGGTTTTAACCTCATAAGTGACAGTGCCAGCAGAACCACTAGGTTGGCGTAATGTTACTGAAGAAACTGATCCATTAGCAGACAAGATGCATAGAGCTCTTGGTCTCTGTTGTGCAAATGCCAATATTTTTGCTGCAACATCCTACAGGAAAGAGCAATAAATCCTCTTGCTGCATGGCTACTAAAACAACTTTTTTTTTTGCATGTTAAATAAGACACAAATTTACATAAAGCATGTATTTTACAGTGTTACGAAACCAGCATACCTCTCCAACTCCAACGTGTATAATATGTGGTGTAAAAGCAAGTCCAACTGTGCTGTTCACCCATTCACCTGACCAAATATCTTATTTAAGAACTTAAATGTACTCACGGCCACAAAATTCACAGAGCGAACATTTGCACTTAAAATAGCAAGAAGAGAAAAGACCAATAGTTCTCAAATTCAGGTCATTAATAAATAAGAATTTCCAGCTGTTTTCTTTTCACGATGGTTGGGAGTGGAGGGAATTCAAATCATTTAAAACATAAATGACAAGCCAAGCACTGAAATTTAAAAAAACAGGACATCACAATCGTGAAATAAATGACAAGTGAGGGGCACCAAAACCTTAAATGAATTTAGGATAAAAATAAAGAAAAAGCTCATTTATTTATGCGTTAAGTTGCTGACGATGATTAAAAGTTGTAAATGCAGATTGTGGAAACTTCACAAATAATTAAACAGGTCGACGTCCATTCTACTCCCCAAAGACTAGTATTTTCAGCAACAAATTTGCATTTCAAATTAAGGTCAAGGTGAAAGTCTGATAACAAACTAAGGTTTGCTCTCTGACGACCTCTTCTTACCTTTCTCGAAGATAGGTTCAATACTGATGATTTTCTTTTCAATCTTATTACTAGATAACCATAATACTTATTTTTTGGTAATAGCTAATGGTTATTGGTCCCTACCTTGAAATCGGAAAGGACCCAATAATATATGCCACACTATCAACACTGCTTGCACTAAAAAGCTAGTGCAATGCATCTGGCAACCATCAGTGATATTACAAATATAAAATCGCAATCAACTACAATTATAAAAAAAAATACCAAGAGGAGCAAGCTGCTGCTTCCATCCACTACCCGGTGGTCGCCCTCTCCTTCTTTTTTCAGAAGGGGTTATCAAGTCGGAACAAGGCGTGGGAGCGGACAATGGTGACAATCCTAAAGACATAGGAGACCTATCTGGAACATATTTCCTAGGCCTACCCCTCTTCTTCTTCACAGTTTCACCACTTGGTGGCGCAACAGGCACCATAGCCATACTCATGCCATGAGTAAAATTGGGTGATGAGTTCTCAACATGGAAAGCAGAACCACTTAAAGCACCACCATTAACACCTATATTGGGATGCATTGCGATATTGGGATTTGAAAGATTTTTGAAAACTGGAGTGGCGTGTATTTCACGAGCCTGTGTCATGGCTGAGCCACCACAGGCACCATGTCCATTTGGGCCAGACCCGGAACCATCAGATCTACCGACTCCACCTCTACTGAAATAATATGAAGCTGATCCTTGAAATGCAATTCCTTCTCTTCCATCCATGCATTTACTTGGTAAAAAAATCACAGTAAAGATTCAATTTCCCCCAAAATATTTCACCTAAAAACCGCTTCCTCGCCCTTTATGTCATCTATCTGAAAAATCTGAAACTCACTCACCAAATCCGAAAAAACCCTGAAAAACAAGCCAAAAAGGAGAAAAACAGAACAAACAACATGAATTAGAGAGCTACAACAGGAAAGGTGGAATTTTGACAAGGGTTTAACATGGGCGTTTCATAAACTACATAAAGGAGTTAAATAAAACAAGAAACGAGAGATTTAGGTCTCAGACCGACAAACAAGCTAAATGAAAAAGAGGAACTCAAAAAGATCGAATCTTGAGGTGCACGGAATGCCAAGAACACACATCAAACCTTATTCTGTAAATGTCGAAAATTCACAGGTGACAGGTTTATTCCTCAAATTCAACAGGCCTTCACACTCGAGCTCGTGTCGAGGAAAAAAAAAAGGAGAAAGCGAGATGAAAACCTAGATTTGGAATGTAGGAGTGTTGGAACTTGGAGGAAGGGTGAGTTAGGCGAAACTAGGTGCTGGAGGATAACGACAAAAGTTGGATGGACGGTAAAATTTGTAGAGCTTTTGGGTTAAAGTAAGCAGACAACTAAATGATGATTATATTTTTTCTGATTAAGAAAAATTGTTGTGTTAGAACTTAGAAGCTAAAATTAGTTAATATTGTTGCCTCGGATTTTGGTAGGGTAGACGTGTATTTCATCCGAGCACCAAACAATATACAAAAAGTAAATGAGACCAGATTTTTTACGTGGAAAACCCCAAAAGATGGGGAAAAATCACGGGACCTAGTCCTGTATAAATTTCACTATAAACAAGTGTGTGATTTACAGTGTTCTTTACAAGAAATGAGCTAAGAAATGAAAATGGTGAAGGGGGAAGACCTCGGCTGCTGCTTGTTCTTGAGGAGGAAGGAGACCTGCTCTCTTTTCCCCCCCAAGAAAGAGGGGTTGGCCTTCCCCATGCCATCCCGACCCTCCTGCCTGCTCTCTCATGGAAAAATGCTCTCCTCTGCTTGGTGAGAGTTATCTGGTATTTATATGAGAATGGAGGAGACAACCTGTAACTACCTACCCAAGGTCTAGGGGACACTGTCTGATGCTGAAGGTAGGGGTCAGAGTCCTAGTGCTGGGGACCACAGACAACTTATTGCACTCTTTGTACGATTTCTGCAGCTTTTAAGATATTATTCGTGTACGGAGATATGTTCTGTGGCCGACCTGGGGTGGCCAGGGTGGAGTCTTCCCGAGGCCGAGCAGGAGGTCATCCTCGTGGCCGACCTGGGGTTGGCCATGGTAGAGGTCTCGCCCAAGTCAGGTCTTGCACAGTCCATACTTTTACCAGGGTAACACCAGTATCCCCACTCTAGTCGAGCTAGTGTAACGCTGTCTCGATCGTTCGGGTATTTTGGCAAGACCTGATTTGTTACTTGTGCAGAGCTGACCTGTTATATGTGTAGGGCTGACCTGCAATAACAGCTAGACATAATTCTAAGTACAGGATTAAATCTTAACAGTGCTGACCTGTTATCTGTGCAGGGCTGACCTGCAATAACAATTAGGAATAATTCTAAGTACAGAATTAAATCTTAACAGGGCTGACCTACAATAACAGCTAGAAATAATTCTAAGTACAGAATTAAATCTTAACAGGGCTGACCTGTTATATGCGCAGGGATGACCTGCAATAACAGCTAGAAATAATTCTAAGAGAATTAAACATTAACAGTGCTGACCTGTTATCTGTGCAGGGCTGACCTGCAATAACAACTAGGAATAATTCTAAGTACAGAATTAAATCTTAACAGGGCTGACCTGTTGTATGTGCAGGGCTGACCTGCAATAACAGCTAGAAATAATTCTAAGTACAGAATTAAATCTTAACAGGACTGACCTGTTGTATGTGCAGGGCTGACCTGCAATAACAGCTAGAAATAATTCTAAGTACAGAATTAAATCTTAACAGGACTGACCTGTTATCTGTGCAGGTCTAACCTTTCTGAACTCCGAACATAATAAACCGAGCATATAAGTCTCGCCCGACCTGAGTTCCGAAAATAATAAATATGAGCCGGTAATGCTCTCCCGACCTGAGCTCCGGAAATAATAATATGAGCCGATAATGCTCTCCCGGCCTGATCTCCAGAAATAATAAGTGAGCGGATAATGCATTCCTGACCTGAGCTCCGGAGATAATAAATATGAGCAGATAGTGCTCTCCCGACCTGAGCTCCGGAAATAATAAATATGAGCCGATAATGCTCTACCGACCTGTGCATTTAATTGGTGCCAGGGCCTCATACACCTGGGCTTAAGCATGCAGGGCGGACCTGTGCTTTTAATTGGTGCCAGAGCCTCATACACCTGGGCTTTAGTGACAGGGATGACCTGCACTTTTAATTGGTGCCAGGGCCTCATACACCTGGGCTTAAGCATGCAGGGCGGACCTGTGCTTTTAATTGGTGCCAGGGCCTCATACACCTGGGCTTAAGCATGCAGGGCAGACCTGTGCTTTTAATTGGTGCCAGGGCCTCATACACCTGGGCTTAAGCATGCAGGGCGGACCTGTGCTTTTAATTGGTGCCAGGGCCTCATACACCTGGGCTTTAGTGACAGGGATGACCTGCACTTTTAATTGGTGCCAGGGCCTCATACACCTGGGCTTAAGCATGCAGGGCGGACCTGTGCTTTTAATTGGTGCCAGGGCCTCATACACCTGGGCTTAAGCATGCAGGGCGGACCTGTGCTTTTAATTGGTGCCAGGGCCTCATACACCTGGGCTTTCTTCGAATATCCCATCCGAATAAGTTCATCCAAAGTCCAAAACAAATAAAGATCCCGAGCTGATGAATAAGGCCTTATTGCGAGATCGCATGCCTGAGCTGATATAAATAGGGGCTTGCTGCAAGATTGCATGCCCGAGCTGTAATAATAGGGCTTATTGCGAGGTTGCATGCCCGAGCTGATCCTCAATCCGAGCTGATGTGGGGCTTACTGCGAGATTGCATGCCCGAGCTCAATATAATAGGGCCTTACTGCTAGATTGCATGCCCGAGCTGGTGATCCTGTCCTGAAATAATAATAAAATAGCACTACGCAAATATATATGTACGAAACTCAAATATCAGTTGGATAGGAAAAACCATAATTAAGGCATAGAGATTAAGCGCCCAAGTTGAGTTTGATTGATGAGGTCTAGCTGATGGCTGAGGTGGCCGAGCTGATGTGGATGAGGCCGAGCTGGCATGGATGAGGCAGAACTCACTGTTAAGGCCAAGCTGGGCAAGTTGAGTTTGATTGATGAGGTCTAGCTGATGGCTGAGGTGGCCGAGCTGATGTGGATGAGGCCGAGCTGGCATGGATGAGGCCGAACTCACTGTTAAGGCCAAGCTGGGCAAGTTGAGTTTGATTGATGAGGTCTAGCTGATGGCTGAGGTGGCCGAGCTGAGATGGCTCGACGTGAGGTATTGATTTGATCTGTCACTCTTAATCAGCTCCAATCCTGCAACAACAGCTCTTAACGCCCCAAAAACCAAATGCTAGAGCAGCTCCATTCTACAAAAAATGTGGTCGGCCAGGGGGAAGAGGTATCACCAGAGATCTGAGGCCAGATGTATCATCTCGAGAATCATTACACTGGCGTTTCTTCGAGTGCAACCCAAAAACATAGCAACTTTCATACAAGGCTGCACCCCAATAACCAAAACCTTTCCCCCTTTTATCAAACCCGTCGCCGCCGCTTACCAAAACTTAATTTTTTTTCCTCCAGAACTTAGAAAACCCATCTCCCAACAGAGATGCAACCCTCAAACCATCCTTCTCCTTCCCATATCTCAACGTCTTGAGCTCACGTTCCCACAGACGGCGCCAATTTGTTGCCTCGGATTTTGGTAGGGTAGACGTGTATTTCATCCGAGCACCAAACAATATACAAAAAGTAAATGAGACCAGATTTTTTACGTGGAAAACCCCAAAAGATGGGGAAAAACCACGGGACCTAGTCCGGTATAAATTTCACTATAAACAAGTGTGTGATTTACAGTGTTCTTTACAAGAAATGAGCTAAGAAATGAAAATGGTGAAGGGGGAAGACCTCGGCTGCTGCTTGTTCTTGAGGAGGAAGGAGACCTGCTCTCTTTTCCCCCCCAAGAAAGAGGGGTTGGCCTTCCCCATGCCATCCCGACCCTCTTGCCTGCTCTCTCATGGAAAACCGCTCTCCTCTGCTTGGTGAGAGTTATCTGGTATTTATATGAGAATGGAGGAGACAACCTGTAACTACCTACCCAAGGTCTAGGGGACACTGTCTGATGCTGAAGGTAGGGGTCAGAGTCCTAGTGCTGGGGACCACAGACAACTTATTGCACTCTTTGTACGATTTCTGCAGCTTTTAAGATATTATTCGTGTACGGAGATATGTTCTGTGGCCGACCTGGGGTGGCCAGGGTGGAGTCTTCCCGAGGCCGAGCAGGAGGTCATCCTCGTGGCCGACCTGGGGTTGGCCATGGTAGAGATCTCGCCCAAGTCAAGTCTTGTACAATCCATACTTTTACCAGGGTAACAAATATAAAAGTCATTTATTAATAATATTTTGATATAAATAATAAGAGCAGTAATAACAAAAACAACACTCTCAAATTCTAAACAAAATTAAAGCAAACATCGAAAGATCTCTAATTCTAAAGTGAAAACATAGCATCATTAAGTTCAATATCTTTTGATTTTCAGATTTTTTTTTGGTATTACACTTTGAACTCAAAATTTATTGAATCAGATTGAAATATGGAAAAATAAACTATACACTTAGAGCTGTCAAAACGAAAAAGGGGTGATCCAAACAGGTTGAGCGGTCTAACCCGCTGCACAAACAACCCAACCCGTTTGGACCTGTTTCCAGGCGGGTTGAGAAAACACCAAACCAATTCAATACTAGGTGGGTCAACTCGCCAAATTTTTTTTTAAAAATAAGATTCTTAGCCTATAAATTTTGTTTTGGATTATAATTTTAATAATCAATCTTTACGTTACAATAAATTTTTCAAACCTAAAGCTACATGGTTTTTTTATCGAATGGGAGAAGAGCCTGGAGGACGAGAATGAGCCTTGGATTTGAGGGGTTTAAATAAAGAAACAAAAGTTCGAAAGTGGCGTTGGTGTGGAGCGGCCGAAAAATTTCAGGCCAAAAATAGAAGAAAGTAGAGAAGAAGAAAATGAATCTGTTTAGCAGTCGACAAGCACATGGTGATGGCGAGAATAAAAAAGGAAAATGTGAAATATGAAATAAACTAGGTTAACTAAACCCTCCAACCCACCTAACCGCCCAAATAGGCTGACCTGTATAGGCCCATTTTTTAAGGTAGGCTCAAAAATCCTAGCGTAATTCGTTTATTTGACGGATCAGGTTGGTCTAACCCCGTGATCGAGTCCATTAGAATCTGCATTTGAACTCAATTTATGTAGTTCGGGTTTGGTTAAAAAAATTGTTATATTGTGATAAGACAATTACAAAATACAAAAAATGTCCCTTCTCATTTTCGTTTTAACAATTTCATTTATGTTTTAAAACGGATATAATTTCACTTAACAATACATCATTGAGAAAAAGATATAATAGAACAAAATCAAATAAAAATTAGAATATTCTAACATAATTATTTGCGTCTATTGTGCAACTATTACGTATTATATAGTTTTTAGCTATCAAATAAATTAATTTAAGCTTGATTCGAGATTAAAATGCAAATCAAGTCATATTGGACATGATTTACAAATTGGTTTAGATTAGTGTAAATGTTTTAGTTTTAATGCTGATATCTACGGTATATATGATACGTTCAAATCAATGTCTAATTACACCAATGTCACTGCCAATCTAAAATATTACAATCACATCTATCATATATGTGTCGATCAATTTACGTTATGTCATTTTCAATCTTACAAATTACCATCACACATATCATACAAATTATCTTATTATCTATACTATATATAATACGTGAGGACCTTAGTGGTCCGACCATTTTCGACCAATGTCTAATTACACTCATGTCCCTACCAATCTAAAATATTACTTCACGCATGTCATCTATGTGTTCATCAATTTAAGTTATGCCCTTCTCAATCTTACAAACTACTTTCACGCCTACCATATAAATTATAATGCCTCGACATGTTTGATATGACTAGTGCGTAATTATGTGATAATTATGGTATGACGTGGACTCGATTTCGAGTTGAACCAAGTATAAAAGAAAATAATGTTATATGTGGATAGAAGAGAACATATAGACATATATATGTGTATGCATGAAAACAATGTTTACTTGCCATGAACCATGACATAAAATGGTAGAAGACATACATTTGGTACCTAGTAGAAGTGGTGATACAAGAGACTTATGTGACCATGTGAATTTGCATTTCATCTATATTTCACATGCACGTGGAGGGACTTTGATATGCTATATGAAGTGCAAATCAGCTGATTATGAACACATAATACACTCGAAAGCACCTAGCAATTATCTACCAAGTTCCTCTCCTCTTTTGTGCCCTTTTCACTCTTGTTGGAGTTAAAGTTGGAAAGCAAGTTATAACCTGAATTTAGAAGTGAAATCAAAGCTAGTTGGTAAGCATGTAGTGGTATGTAAGCTTGTTGTTCAACCATATGCATGTGTAGTGTGAGTTTTTGAACATGTCGAAGCATGAGTATGCTTGTATGAATTGATACATTATTTAATGCAAAGACTTTAGTTATAATGTGATGGAAATATGTTTATATGATGTTAGAGTTTGCACGTATCCAGTTTTGATGTGGGTGTGGAAGCTATGGAGTTGGAACCATAGTGATAAGCTTGAAAATCGTAATGTTCTGAAATTTTCAGACATCGGCGATCGATCGTGAAATAGAGTAAAATTATAAGGCGGTGAAATGGCTTGATGATCGATCGGTGAAACATGACGATCGATCGTGAGTGAACAGAACATTTTGGCAATCGATCGCGAGATAGCGGCGATCGATCACGGTGAGACGGAAAACGTTGGCGGTCGATCGCTAGGGTTTATATGTTACAAAATGTTATATTTTTGTGGAATTTGATATTGAAGCTTATTTTGATATGATACATTGTTGGTATTCACGTAGCGTCATCACATGTGACAGGACAATGAGGCGGTTAAACATTAACGCCTGAACTTATATATTTTGTATCGTACGACGGGTATATGTAGACGTACAAGTATTGAGTTATGATTATGTGATGTTGCTTCTAGATGTTGAGATTTCGATATATGATTGTTGGAATCATATTGGTATACATTCATATTGTTGAGACATATAATTGATGCCATGATATGTATGCTATTGTTGAGCATATGCTTTGGCATGAGATGTATGCTCTTGTTGAGCATATGCTATAGCTGTTACAACGTGTGAGGATGGCAATATGATACGTGATGTTAATATGGGACGTGAAGACTGAGTCACTGACATATTGAGCTGAGAGACATATCATATATATCCCGTTATAACAAGATGATGAATGAGACATGTCATGGCATATTTGCATATTGTGATGCATGATACAGAGCAATCACAGTTCAGATTTGACGATGGTTATTCATCGTATGGTGTTTTCTTATTGATATAGAACTGAGATGATTGTCTATCAATACTCATGTTGTGTGATTGTTTCTGTAGGGACTCATAGACGTGGGAGAACGGGATTGTGAGTCGATTTATACTGTGAGCTGAACCACTGATTAGGATTTGAACATAGTAGGTTGTTCACTTGGACATGTAATGTATAGTATATCATGATTTTATTGTAATAACTGACATAATAAAATTCTTAATAAACTGAATGGTATGACTTAATCCTTACTCAAAATATGTATTGATTGGATACATAAGGGATTAAGTAGCGAGTACCCCACACAAATTATCATATTACCCTAAAAAAATTATTAAAATCCAAAAAAATAAAATATAAAAACTGTATAATCATTTCATAATTTAAACTAAAAAAACTAAAATCAAAATAAAAAATAAATATTATAATTATTATATCATTTTACAAAAAATATATATATGCAGACAAAACGTATCGAAGGTGAGTAGTTAAAATAATGGTTGAAGAGTACTAAATGAAGAGAATAAGGATCCTCAAGTGAAAATGTCTACCAAATAACACAACATAAAATTTTTGACAATAACAAAAATGATGTCGGTGGAAAATTAACAAAATCAAAAAGCATTTAAGCGCAACACGCTCGGAATAGATCTGCATTAATAGCACAAAGACACTCATCCAAGTACACCACATTATGGGTATCTATATATATATATATTGTGTATGTATTTATCTATATATTTTTTCTTTCTCCTGTGACCCTGTCGATACTTATACCCCTAATAATTCGTTTACACTTGCTGATCTTTCGTTTCGGACTATACCAAAACAAAAGCTCTACGTTTTGCTTCTGTAGACACAGATAAATATACGCAGATAACAACGATAGTTCACTTTGTGCTCTGACCAGAGCAAGCTTGGCCAAGCAACAATTTTAAGGTTCCTTTTTTTCTCGTGACTTGGTCTTTTTTATAACAAATTCTGGATTAGGTTTCTTGAAATTGTGTGTTTGGAAAATTGGTTTTGCTTTTTCTTTGATTTACTTGAGATGGGCTTTTCTGAATTTTTTATTTTGCTGTGGACTTTTAAGGAAAGTGGGTTTGGTTGGTTTTTATTCCTGGGTTTGTAAAATTGACTTTGAATGACTGAGTATGTTTGATATGCGTTAGGTGAATTGTTGACTTGATATAGCTGAAAAAGGAAGTATTTTTGGGAGTTATTGGCGACAGGTGAAAGCTTTTGGATTCAAAAATGTTGATTTGCTCTCCGTGAGTTTTCGCAGATTTGATTATTTGCTTAAAATAACTTTATCGATCCAAAAATTGTGTGATTTTGTGTTGACTTGTAAATTGTGATTGAACTGATGATTTGAGCTCTTTCATTGCCTATGATATCAATTGACAATGTATGGTGTTATTTTTGTTAGTTTCTATTGCTTTATCCCCACATAATGAAGATGCTAAAATAATATGATTTTCTGAGTTTATATGATCGGCTGACAGACATTGAATGGGAATGGTTGGTGTTTTGTGGCACATTAGCGTTGGGCTTGCTAATAGTGATGAAAGTATGAATTTTGTGAACATTTTCATCTAGGTTTCTGATTATCTAACTTTCCAATCGTCTTTAATTTTTGAACTGGTTAGTAAATCATTTGTAGATTTGTGCATTCAACTTTTCACACAAACTAAGCTGTTGATTCCTTAGTGCAAGTTCTTAATGCGTCATTATTAGAAACTTCTCTTAGATGTATCTAGAAGCTGATGTTTCTGTTCATTCCTTGGTGGGCACAAACTATTGCATTTAAATCAAGACTTTATACACTTTGATATATATGCATCTTAATTTTGTATAGTGTAACCTAAATATATATATACCTGGTGCATGGAGTCAGATGATAATCTCTGAGCTGAAAAAGTGGCTTTTGGCAGCGTGGAATTTTGAAGTATTGTTTCTGTTCGCGTTCTAGTTGTTGAATTGGGATGGGCTGCCACTGTTCCAAACTCACCTGGTGTTGTTTTATCTCAAAAAGTGATGGGCCGGGCCATGAAGCTAATAATGCTGGTTTGTCATAAGATATTATGTTATTTCTCTTAAATTGTGAAGAAGCTGAGCTTGGCTTATTTTCATTTGTTGCAGAAATTGAGGATAAAAGTGAAATCAGTGATTTGCCTGCATTTCGTGAATACCCTATCGAACAACTCAGGATAGCTACATCCGGATTTTCTGTAGCAAACATAGTTTCCGAACATGGGGAGAAAGCTCCGAATGTGGTTTATAAGGGGAAATTGGAGAATCAGAGGCGGATAGCTGTCAAACGCTTTAACAGGTCTGCTTGGCCTGATTCCAGGCAGTTTTTGGTGAGTGGACACTGCTTGCACCTTTATGGTCTTTACTTGCTCCATCTCTCCTTTGAAGCGATCAAGGTTCTCTGTCCTTTTGTTTACTCACATTTATCAACTGTTGATGTTTGGGGGCCTGTACCTTATATTTCGCTCCATTCTTCTAGAATTTCAGGAAGTGAGATGTGTTTTGACTAGAGTCACTCAAATCAGATAAAAAAACTTGCTTGCATCGCTCAACTCAGATAAAAAAAACTTGCTTGCACTGGAGGAGTTGTTTCAAGGATTGTAGAACTTGTTTTTGCTACATATTTGATTTTCTTTTAGCTTTCTAGCTTACAGCTTATATAGTTGCTTTGATTTTAATTGAACACGTTCCATAATTTACACTTTAGGAAGAAGCAAGAGCTGTTGGTCAATTGCGGAGTAATAGAATGGCAAATTTAATTGGTTGCTGCTGTGAAGGTGATGAGAGGTTACTGGTTGCTGAATTTATGCCCAATGAAACACTTGCAAAACATCTATTTCACTGTGAGTATATTTCATTTGATAGTCATGCATCCACTCCAAATTCTAAATTACTCGCATCATTGTAAATGCTTGTTACCAAGATGGATTGATGTGGTGTTTGAATCATTTCTTCTCTTAATTGGATTTCTCTTTGCAGAACATAGCCAATTTCTTGAGCCTGTTGATCTCTTTTTCTATCTTTATGTAGTGATTTCAGTCAGTTAAAAACAATGCGTTTTGCATAATTCCCATTCTTATTAACATAAATTATAGCCTCATTTTGTATTTAGACATATTTATATTTTACTATCCATTTAGGCCTTTACCTAATAAAAGCAATGCCAAAAACTGTCTATAGGTTGTGCTTACTAGACCCACAAAAGGGCCATGATCTATATCTTAAATTTCCTTCCAACATTTTTATTCTTACTTCCGAAGGAAAAAACAAGATGTTTTCTGCTTAGTTTACAATTCAATTTACTTTTATAATCTGTTTGTTCTAGTGCCAATTTAATTTAGATTTTGATTCTGCCTCATTGTCAATTGGATAAGCCTCACTTCTATTTCAGGGGAAACACAGCCTATGAAGTGGGCAATGCGATTGAGGGTCGCACTATATCTTGCACAAGCATTAGAATATTGCACAAGTAAAGGACGTGCTCTTTATCATGATCTTAATGCCTACAGAATAGTCTTTGATGATGTAAGTATGAGGTCCCTAAGTTCCCATTTATGTACACAAGACAAGCATCGGTACGAACATGCTGTTGATTCGGTTTGGGAACTTAATCTGTTATAGGATGCCAATCCTAGGCTGTCATGCTTTGGTTTGATGAAGAACAGTAGAGATGGAAAAAGTTACAGTACAAATTTGGCATTTACTCCTCCAGAGTACCTGAGGACCGGTAACAAACCTCACTTTGAAAATATTTATCACCACCCGAACTGTATAATATGGGATTATCACTGCATGTTCTGTGTGGTTTTGTGCATTTGTGTATAGTATTAGTTTACTCTTGGCCTATAATCTTGGTGCTACTTGGCTTGCAATTCTAAAAATAGGGGATACAATTAGGTTTTGTAAGCTATGTTCCATGTAAGTGCATAAATGTTCCTCAACCTTTGGAATTTCTTTGAATAGGTGTGTATTTGCTTCTGTGCCTTCCCAGTCAGACTTTCTTATGATTCTGAATTAAAGCCTATTGAAGATAATCAAGCAAGCATATATTCTTTTGTGAGGCACTAGTTTCATCCCCTTTTTATGATTGCGGCCTTTGTTACCAGAATATCTTCTTTATAACCATAGTATGTCAAAAATTAATTTTATGTGCTGACTTGCTCTTGTTACCACTGAGCTGAGTTTTCTCTTCATATGATGTAGGAGTAATTAATTCAGTGTGCTGAAATGATGCTAGAAAAGGTGCCTAATTCTTTTTATAGTCCTGAAGGAGCTTAGTTAGTGTCGCTCAGATCCAGGCATTTCTTTGAAAAAAATGCTATACAGACAACAAAATAAGGTTGATAAATGTAGCATTTTCGCTGTTAGTTAAGGCTAGATCTTCAAAATCTTTTAGTCTCAAAATGCTGATCCATTGCCTGATGAAAGTTGAGACTTCACATTCTTAATCTCTCATTGTCATAAGCAGATGTATCGTCAAAGTTAAAGGTATTATTAAGTTATAGTTGATGGCAGATTTTTCCACTCGTATAGCTAGGACTTTAGAGGGTAGAAGAGTTGACTACACAGGTCCTGATGCCAGCCTTTCATATTTTAAAATTAATTATATCCTTTATCACACACATAGATTACTCTTGTTCCACCCGCAGTGGGTAAAACATGGAGGACTTCAGAAATAAATTTCCCTCTTAAGATTTTAATGAAGGGCATTCGCGTTTATCCGAAAGTTTTTTATCACGACCAGTTTTATTCTATCTTTTTTGTTTTAGTTCCCTGCTAGTTTACTTGCTGACATAATGATTCTTGAAAATTTTGATTCCATTAAGTTTGTGGCATAGTCAGAGAGTATCAGATTGTAATTCTTAAAAAGAAATAAGATCACTCTGTATTGACAATATGGAAATTCCATAAAGAGATTTCTTCATGATATCCAGTTTAAACTACTCATACATAATGACCCATTTTTCGCTTTTCCTTCGTCTATTAAGTTCTATGGGACTGTGCCTACTATGTTTCCAGACATGTATATAAATCCGATTTCCACGACAATATATTCCTATATTCTGTACATTGAAAACTATCCTGTGCCAATCTTTAATTTGAACTCTTGCCAAAGCTTAAAAAACCAGAATAGGTTGCATGAAACTTATAAACATCGTATTTTGCTTTCAAGTAGGTTTCAAGCGAGTGCAATTTAGCAATCCCTGTTTTGGTATATAAAATATATAATCTGTGAATTATGATCAAATCGAACCTGTTAATTTAATTTTTAGTGCTTAATTACGTTCATGTTTCCTTTGTTCTGTCACTTATTCTATATTCTGTGAATATATCTCTATTCTTTGGATTTTTGATATCATTATTGACATTCATTTCTGTTTTCTATGATTTCATTTGATCTCTTTATTATGTTGGTCTTCTTTTTTCAGGGAGAGTAACACCGGAAAGCGTAATGTACAGCTTTGGCACACTTTTACTTGACCTCCTCAGTGGAAAACACATTCCACCAAGTCACGTAAGTCTATCCATGTTGATTTTGATGTCTCAAGATAGTTTTTTGCTGGTAATACAATATGGTAACCAGCTCATGACAAATATGCTACTTGTCAGTCAACCAGAAAGAAGTTTCAAATCTTATCCAAGTTCACCAAATGCGCACAAACTCATTCATTTACAGGGGGGGGTGATGCATGCCAATGCCGATGCATTTATGACATTTCTTAGTCAATCATTGAGAAAGTACTGGCGTTTTAAATCTTAATCAGTTGTAGAAAACATGAGTTATGGTACTTGAACTATCCTTTGGCTATAATGTCCTCTTCTTTCGATATTACATAAATTGTTGTAGCAGTATGTTTGTGTCCGGGAGATAAACTTTCTATAGATGAATTTTCTGAAATATAAATCAAATTGTATGCTTATTTACTTTCTTTGTTGTGTCGACCAAATCACTCATCTAGCCTTTTTCAGAATGGGATGTTTCGTAGAAATCGAATTTTGTAATTCAAGTTTGACTCATATTGTAGACTTACGTGTGCCTCCCAAAACATGAAAGTTGAAATTTACTCGAGCATTCTTGACCTGATGGATTGTGCCCCAAGTTCTTGAATCTGGTTTTCACTTCAATTTATCCCCAAAAATATGACTTCTGCAAAGTTGCTCGACTTCACTCATTTATTGGCACCTAACAATCTTTTTTATTGGTGACAGGCCCTTGATTTGATAAAGGACCGGAATCTTCAAATGCTAACAGATTCTTGCTTGGAAGGTGAATTCTCGAATGACGATGGAATTGAGTTGGTACGTCTAGCGTCAAGATGTCTGCAATATGAACCTCGCGAGAGGCCAAATGCAAAATCTTTAGTTGCCGCATTAGTTCCTCTTCAGAAGGAAACTGAGGTTGGTTCTTCTCTAACCCTTTATGGGCATATGGGCGATAAAATTGTCTAGTATTTAATGAAATATCTTCCTGAAGTTCATATTAGAAAGCAGTGGTAATGCAGCGAAAGAAAAACCTGCAATATACTACAAACTTTAATGCAAAGGTGAATATCAGTCCTTTGACCTCAAATAAAGATCTTTAAAAAAAATTATAAAGAGGTATGTGACATGGGAATCAAAGACATAATATAGATAAATCAATCAAGTTTTTATCCCACTAAGTGACACCGGCTACATGGATCATCCCACTAAGATATGAAAAAATTAGGAAAGTTTAGATATGTTGGTTGGTTGAGTTAGATTAACTATTCTCCATATTTCCATACATGTACTATGAAGTTATTTTAATGGAACATTTAGTATTTAATTTGCAGGTTCCTTCTCATGTACTGATGGGTATCCCTCACGGTGGAGGGGCTATGCCTCTATCAGCACTCGGTGAAGCATGTTTGAGAATGGATTTAACTGCCATACAAGAAATATTGGAAAAACTAGGTTACAAAGACGATGAAGGAGCAGCAACCGAGGTTTGTTTCTGTTTAGTATCATGGTGCTTCATTCTCTCAATTTGCTGACAATTTTCTTGACGCAGCTGTCATTCCAAATGTGGACCAATCAAATGCAGGACACATTGAACTCGAAGAAAAAGGGTGATGCTGCATTCCGTCATAAAGATTTTAAGGCTGCGATTGAAGGTTACTCACAGGTTAGAACTATAGAGTTTCATGATTCTATCCCAACATTCACAACTATGTATTTACTTTGATTGTTTACTATTGAGGAGCTACGATTTTCCTATGTGTTATAACACTATTGTACGGTTTGAAAGATTTTAGTGCAAAATTATTAGCTATACCTTTAATCAACGACCATAGATGGTAGGTCTTTTACTTCTAATCATCTAAATTGAAGATGCCTCTGATTGATGTTTCTTTTTTTCAGTTTATTGAAGTTGGAACAATGGTCTCCCCCACTGTTTTTGCTCGTCGTAGTTTGTCTTATCTCATGAGTGAGATGCCACAGGAGGCCCTCAATGATGCGGTGCAAGCTCAGGTTATATCTCCCGTTTGGCATATAGCGTCATATTTACAAGCATCTGCTCTTTTCGCTATAGGGAGGGAGAACGAGGCACAGATTGCACTTAAAGAAGGTTTGATTCTTGAAGAAAAGCGGAAGGCTACATCCTAAGATAATGGGATCATGCCATTTCAACTAAAGAATTATCAGTCTCTTCAACTCTTAAAGCAACAAAGAAGCTTACTTTCTGTTATTTATTCTTGGCGTCCTATCGATATGACCGATTATTTTTGTTTGAGTGATAAAAAAATCATTGGACGGGTCTTTTTTTGTTAGCTTGGTGGAGTGTCGAATATTTCCCTCCGTGTTGTTGACATGAAAAACTAAGCTATGAAGGGGATATATATGGTTGATAAAGGATACGCTTTGCATGCAGTAAAGTGGTGTTGAAGAAATTTGTTGCCATACTGTAAGTTGTGTACAGTGCTAAATGGCTCTTTTTTTTGGAGGGTTTGATCATGGAGTTCATTTATTTGTGACAAAAAAAAAAAAAAACTGCTTGTATAGGAAATGACTTTGGATTTGATTGGATTATCGAGCTAACTAACAAACGACTTGTGTACTGTTTTAAATATACATTATTTACAAAAAAAATCTTTTTGCGTCATTATTTTAATGTAAATTTTCATACTCTTGTTTAAGTTCCAACTCCTATACAAGGAAAGAGAAAAATCACAAGACTTCTCCCTGCTTTCATTTCATCGTGTTGGCGGCCTCTATAGTTGTTGGACCCGGCTCTCAGAGCTCCTTCTTGGCTTGCCTTTGGTGCATCACTCCTCTACATTTCCCAACTCGAGCTTGCTTCTAAAGAATATGGTGCTTACCTAAATGATCCCGTTTATGCATGGAGCTCGACTATGTCGAATATGGTGATTTTACATTCAATTTTAACAAATTATGATGTGATATATAACTGATCTTACGGTTGAGAGTAAATTAAAAACTTTTAATCTATCAATTTGATCAACTTTTAACAATGTAGCCACAAAATAACTTGTGTTCCTTGTCTTTCTCTGTTCACCATACAAAAAGACTCGACCTTCCCGTAAAGCAGAACAGATGCCCCGTACGTAAGCCAAATAGTCCCCCATAAGCCCAAACTGACTCACAGTAGAACCCACAATCACGCTGGACAACGAAAAATTGAAAACACCAATATCCCAACTCATCTGCATCTAAAGCTAGGTTCGCTAGCCATGTCACCGCCAGGTACAGAAACGCCACCACTTGAATAAACGACGTTAATATGAAGAAACTCTGGAAAAGAATAGTGTCCATCATTGCAACTACAAATTCAATCAGCCTCCTCATATTTTTCTCCCCCAAAACTTCGACAAAATCTCCTTCCGCCGTACAGCTAGAGGCTGCAGTTTCTGAAAAACTCGTCATGGAGTCCGCTCCGCCTAAAAAAAAGTGTAAGGTTCCAAACCAGACATTGCTGCCCAAGAAGGAGGTGTAGTATGCAATGTAAATCACCAAAATGGGGAAAAAGAGAATCATTCGATAATCATGTGAACCCCGAGAGCAATTTTTTCTCCGGTTGTAATGTATTATACGCAGATGGGGATCAAGAAATTAATCAAGTAGATTGGGATATACCATGGGAAATATTTCGCTCGTCAAAGACAAGATTCGGTGGAAACAAGATATCTGGCTTGATCGATCGCGATATGTGAAAAAACGGGTACCAAAATTCTGCCTAGCGCAATCGATCTTGCGTGCAGAAAATTGGTTAAAAGATGAGGCGATTGATCGCGTCCTGAGCAGATGTGTTGGTTGGGTGAGTTCCTTCGTGATCAAATATGTTATTTTTTTTTCATGAAATGATTCCGACAAATGGTGCACATCTTGATCTAATATATATATAGAACATCCATTCGATAAATTTAATTTTCATATCAAAACACAAGATTAAGAAACAAAATATGTGCATCGAGTCTATCTTATTTCTTGTTCAAGTTTTGAGTACTTTTAAACCATTGTGGTTTAATGATTCATGGTTTAAAGTGCTTCTATCATGAATCATAGTCGTTGCATTTTGAAACGATAGTCCCGCTATGAAAAAAATGTCTTTGCAAAATGAATGTAATGACGGTTATCCGTAAAAGCAATAAAGTAAATCACTTTACTTATTTGATTGAGTCTTTTGATTTATGGCATGATTGTTTGTGTCATGTGAATTATGGTTCACTTAACAAATCAGAGAGGTTAAATTTATTGCCTTTAATGAATGTTAACTTAAAATATAAGTGTGAGACTTGTGTGGAGGCTAAGTTAACGAAACTGCAATTTCATTCAATCTAAAGAAAAATCGATTGATCTGAAAATCGATTGATCTGAAACTATATGTTAAATTCATCCAAGGATTATTACATATATTAGACCAATATATGCCACCAAAAGACACCATTTGGAGCATCTTATGAAATAAAACGCATCTGATCACAAAGGGACTCACCCAACCAACGGATCTGCTCAGGATCGATCGCAAATAGATCGCGCGCTCTTTAACCAATTTTCTACCATGCGTGATCGATCGCGCTAGGCAGAATTTTGGTGCCCGTTTTTTCACATATCGTGATCTCTAGAAAGTCCGACGTACGGATTCCTTTCATTTGGTCTCTGATGCTTAATCTTAATTCAATAATCATATTTTTTCCCAACAAAATGAATCAAAATGCAGGTCAAGAAACACCACGTCGCCACTTTTACCGAAAGCGTTCAATCCGAGATGAAAGAAAGTGAGGCAGACCGAGTCCCAAAACGAGAAGAAATACAGCAGAGTACCTCCATTTGCAGCTCAAATATCTGTTTTAGACAATTAATTGAGCTGATACTGTGAGATCAAGCTGAAGACTTTGGGACCTGTAGATGTTCAGTTTTCAAACATTCAGGCGAACATTGCACAACATCTTATAAATTGTTGAATGTTCTCATTGTTTTTAATCTTGAAGTGAACCCACTTGTAAATTAAGCCAAAACCATCAGGATTACCCAAATGTTGCCAAATAACTATCGGGAATTTCGGAAAAGGACAGATAGAACGATCTGAATGTATTTGGGGTATATGTTGGAGTCGGGTAATATCCTAATTCCAGCATCTCGTTTCCCATAATTATAATATATCCACATCATTATGTGGTATAAAGGCTAGAATTAATTATGTTTAAATAAAAAAAACTTCCTATTTATGTGCATTTTTAAAAATAAAAACTTTATTTATCAAATATATTAGACCACATCAACTTGCAAACTAAATTTTTGAGTTCAGCATTCAACTGTTAAATACCTTGTTTCTTCCTCTTTGAAAATCCTTGCAAATTTCTAACTATTAGGGTGTGTTTGGAGTTTATGATTAGGGTAGAAACTAGAAATTATTTTAATCCAATATTTGAATGATTTTTATCACAAAATTATCTCATCATGTTATCCTATTTTATTTCAACTTCGTAGCAAAATGACATATTTATCCTCCAAAATTTGAATTTCCCACCACTAACTACTAAGGGTATTTTAGTCATTAGTCAACCCAATTTCAAGAAAAATGCAAAATAAGCATTGTCTCTCGTACATGTTTTATATAGGAACTTACCAAGAAGTGTGTGCATTGATTAAATTCCAAGTTGCAAGTTGCAAGTTGAAATATAAAATTCCACTTGTTTGACTGTGATGTACACATTTATATATTTATATATATATTGTGCGTGTGTATTTGTCTTTGGATCACATGTTGCACCTAAGAATTTTCCTTGTTTGATCGCAATTTATTGTTTTTCATAAATAATGTGAATGTAAAAAATCTTATGCTAGAAGTTTATATTTGTGAAGTATGAAATAAAGGAAATTTACAACCTTATTTTCTGAGTACACATTGCTATAATACAATGAATTAGTTAAGCAATCTTTTACACAGTGCATCTAGCAACTAATTAAACAATGTACATATAATATGTAAAATCAGACAGCTTACTAATTTTTTTGAGATAACAATGGACGATTAAGTCAATTTATTAAATAATAATTAGTAAATTTATAGAAGAATGATTATTACGAAGTGTATTTTTATGATCATAGGAGGAGTTGAAAAATAAGGAGTGATTACTGTTTTTCACCACACCAGAACTCGTGCTTCAGCTTCTCCTCTATTCACCATTGATAGAGATTGAAGCTCCACCCGCAACCCGTAAAGAAGAACAGAAGCACCATACGCAATCCAAGTAGTACTCTGAAACCCGAATTCACTCACAGTGCAGCCCACGATCACGTTCGTCAACAAAAAATTGAACACCCCGAGATCCGAAGCAGCGCGCAGCAGAGCAAGATTGGCGAGCCACACCACCGCGAAATACATAAAAGCTAACACGTGATTGAAAGTCGTTATTTTGAAGAAATTCTGGAACATAATGGTGCCCACCATTCCAACGGCAAATTCAATCAGCGGCCTTCTCTTCTGTATCATCCTCCTCAGGATCGACGAGTGTTCGTCCTGGAAAAACATAACACGCAGTATGCTAGCACCGAATTCAACCAACTTATCTATTTTATTAATCGTTGGCATTAGCATATTTATTGGAAAATCTGATATCATTGGCCAGCTTTGTTGAGTACCTTTGGCATTGGAGATTGCTGCCCAAACAGCGGAAGTGTACCAGGAAGCCAGCAGGACCAAAATGGGGACAAGTTTCTCGTTGCCCCCAAAGCAAATCAACAACATTTTAATGCTATAATCAATTCCGAGACCAATACGATCCCCAGGCACACCGTGGAAGAAAATTGTGAGGAAATATACGAAGAATACAAACAAACTCCAGATGGGGAAAAAATACCACATGAATGGGTCATCTATGGCAATGTAAATCAGTGGCACTGTAAGTGCGAAGACCGAAAACAAGTGGTATGCTTCTCTGATGTAGGGTGTGCCGACCTGCGGGGAGTAAACGAAGGTGTAATGGGACGAATGGCAGACGGAGATGGCTGCGGCATGCTTGAAGAAGAACAAAACGATTGGTGAGACTGTGTGTGAGAGATTCGTTGTGTCGAAAGCATTGAATCCAAGTTTCAAGAAAACGATGCTGACAGTTGCCCAGAATAAGAAGAACAGCCATGTCTTGATCTCCATTAATACACGGATTCTTTCGTCATCAAGGTTTTTATGCTTTGCTGTTTAATAGATTTCTCAGGAAAGCACGTTGTCCACGCAGGAAAGTCAACTCGACTAATCTTGTTTACATGCGGTGGGGAAATTCTTGCCTCCGTTAGGTGTGGACTCGATACATACAAATATATATATATATATATATATATATATATATATATATATATATATATATATATGTATATATGAATACGTCTGTGGGTGCATCCGATACGCAAAATTTTTGCTTTAATTTGGATACTAGCAAGAGGATATTATTGTTTAGTTCGAACGATAATATTATATTGTGATTATTAATATGATTTAATATGAAATTGAATAATGATAAATAAATAATAATATGATTACTATGCCCCAAGATAAGTGCTCTCCTATTCCGATTTTCCCAGAGCTTTCGGTCAGTCGAGACAACGATGGGTTCACTTCCCCTTATGTATGGAGCAACAGAAGTTTTGAGAAATCAAGAGATCCATAACAGATGATGAAAAACCATTGAAGTAACCACCGGAGCCCAAGGACATTGGAGTTCTGGTAGTATATCCATAATCAAAAAAGTTTAATTGTTGCAGAAGAAATGAAACAAAAGCTATTGTAAGGCTATGACAATTATTGTATGAGATTTGCCTAATGATAGATGCAGAGGTGCAAAATATATTGATATGGATATCATGATATGTCCTATAATAAAATCAGTTGTCCATAATCTTAGCTCGAAAAAGAAATAGATAAGATGACATCCTTCCCAGTTCTCTTGTACAAGGGAAATGTCATCTCAATGCTCTAACAACCAGATTGATCTGTTTCTTCAGGGAGAGAATGTATATTTTGAATTTTAAAATTAGAGTTATTGGTAAACGAATAACCAAAAATATACATTATCACTTTTTTCTAGAGTGATTAATTATCTTATCATAAAACCTAAAACACAGTCTAATCATAAGATGTGATAATTCACCATACCAACTGATGTCACGCGGAGTATGTTGTTCAAAAAATTACTTGACGTGTATCTTAGGAAGGTAGCAAATAAAAACAACAAATAGTTTTATAATAGGATGTCGAGGTGAGATTTAGAATCTCCGTCCTTAATACAATATTGTCCTGCCACGGTGCTAACGTTTCAATTGACAATTTGTCTCCCAAGATACAACGACAATGATTTGTGATATGAGCTCTCCAAATCAAAAATCCTTTAAACCTCAAAGGTTTAAAAGTGCTCAACAAGAACAATGATGAAATTACTCAAAATGCTCAAGTTTTATCACAAAACTTTGCATTGATTTTTAAAAAATCTTCTTTTTAAACAAGTGAGGGAATGTTATATTTATAGTATACCAATAGATATGTCCAAAATACACCATTTGGAGGCACCTTATCATGAAAAACCACACCCGAACGAGAATGGACACACCATTCTACCAAAAGGTACAAGGCTCGATCGATCGCGGCTTGCGGCTCGATCGATCGCGGCTTGGGCTCGATCGTTCGTGGCCCTGTCTCCAACACGTAGAAACACTCGATCAATCGTGACATAAGCCGCAATCGATCGCCCGGTTATTTTTTTTTCTTTGCTTTAATTCAAATTTTCAACAATCCCCCACATGAATTAAATTAATGCATGTATGCAATTGAGCGCTTTTAATGAACTATTATGGCATCTGGAGAGATAACTAGCAGCTTTAAATATTACGTAGTAGTATTCAATCAGATTTACTTGGCATAATAGTGAACTTATAATATTGAACTATTTAGTCGTTGGTATAAACCTAGACAATTGAACCCACACCATAACAATTCTAACATTCGTATTGGTTTGTGTTCATTCCGGCCTTGGACCACGCTTGGTTTCACAAGTGCTTTCCATTTTTGAAGCGGTCACACTTCGCACTTACGCAGATGATATCCTAGAAGAGTATCCCGCTATGCTCCAACATATTCTTATATGTCTAAGGAATCATTAAAGATATTTTGCCTATCCTCGTACCTTTGGTCAAGGCTACACCCCCTATCAAAGGAATGGTTGGAGAGTTGTCCCTTTTGAACCTAGATCTTGGGATCTCCAGTCAACAAGGTTTTGTATCCACTATGAGACTTTGATTATATGTTTTAACCTCATTCCCCTCGATAAACTTCCACATGATCTCTCGGTTAACCATTTCATATGTGGCTCCACTGTTTCACATAATCACTCATGATTATGCCACTAGAGATCATTTTGTCATATAGCATTAGCGCAACACATTTTAGTTGCATGCACAAATTTTTTCTCTAACAACTTATAAAGCCACTCGGTCGAAGAAGCTTTTTATGTTTTGCATAGAGAATTTTCCATAGCGGTATATCTTTAGTTTTGGTAATTACATTACCTCTTCTGCATCATTTTATCCTTTAGGATATTTTCATCATCGAATTTAAAGCGTTGTTAATGCGTTATTTCTTACGAAAATTCGAGACCGAAAATACTCAACTTTAATTCACAATTCAAATTTTTAAGCGCATAGATTCTTAAAAATTACAAGTTCAAGATTCTATTTCTTGCAAACTTGAAATTTAAGTGCAAAACTTAAAATTTGAAATTCGAATTAATCATTGAGTTTTTATTCTTCAAGTGTCTTGGAAACTTTAATTCAAAGTATTCTTCTTGATGCACACATGTCAAAAATGTCTCGTTAAATTTTTTTCTTTGTTACTTGATATTTTTAAAATGCTTCCTCAATGAGCATATCATCAATACACAAGCACATATGCTTAGGTGTGAACACATTTGTCACACTCGTTAATCTATTTGACAACATTATTTGTCAAACTCTTCATGTCACTTATTTGGCGTTTGTTATTACTTCACTTTGGCCTTCATAATATTGTAGGAAACTCTCTTTTTTCCTTCAATCACAAGGTTTTTTGTCATTGCCTAAATGTGATTCTTAGAATGTGATTGACTCATAGAATTGCAACCCCCACAACTTCGGGATAGTCCCGAATTGCATTAGCATTGAAACTTTCGCGTTTCAAGTTCTAAGCGTTATCGTCTTACAAATCCAAATTCAAGATTTTATTTCTTGGAAATTTCGGATTGAAGCGTACTTGCTTACAAAAGTTGATACTTGGATAATATTCTCAAACGCGGTTCATAATTTACAATTTAAGCGCACAAACTTAGAAAACATGAATTCAGGATTTTTATATCTTGATTCATAGTTTAAGCGTACTAGCTTAGAAATTAAAAAAAAAAAAACCAAATGAGATATTACAAGACATAGTTAAAATTTGTGGCTTCGATTCATCACTTGTGCTTTAAGCGTACAAAACTTAGAAAATCGAATTCAATATTTTATAGTCTTGCAAATTCAAGTTTAATCATCAAATTCTTAGATACCACAAGTATAATATACTCACAATTTTCCATAGCAAATCTCATTTGCTAAATTTGATTGCAATCTTATTCTTGATGTGTTTAAACACCTCAATGGCCTTGTTTTGGTTCGTAACAAAGAATTCACAAAAATATCATGTGCAAATATTGATAAAGTAACAAATTACTTTTCATACATCTCTAGTTTGCACAATCTTTCCATCACAAACATTATTGTGAATTAACTCTAGAGACGTTACAATTCTTTTATCAAATGAATGACGATTTTGTTAACTTAGTACACACACAAGCAATAAATTTAACATTACAATTTGTGCTGCGAACCATGATTTAAATGATCCTAACAATCACATCACAAACGGTAAGATTCAATCCAAGAAGTAATAACATAAATTTTATTGCCTTCAACAAATATCGTCATTACATTTGTTAGAACCACTTTACAACCTTTAAAGATACACAATCTAATTAAGCGGTAAGCACGAGATCATCCAAATCATTTGAGAAGTGATCTTCTTCGGTCACGTTTACTTGATTCATAGCCTTCCCACGATAGTCTTTATTATGACAATCATTTGCCATGTGTAAGGACCCACGTCCTTAACCCGCTAATAGCGCATTATCACATATATTAGGACATACTTTCATATCATTAGGAAATTCTCATACATGTTGTAATAATAATGGCATGTCATCAATAAAATTTTTGACGTAATTCATCTTAATGCCAATTCTCCAGCCCAACTCAAGTAACATGAGTATACACTTCACAATGCACCAATTATATTACATTCTCAATTAATTACAGACAAATAACAAATGAAAACAAAAATCTCAATTGTATACATGTCATATACACATATTCAAAGGATCACACACGAGTCCTTAATAAATGAATATGTATCTACATGTACCAGTCTTGTCTTCTGTACTAACATTGATACTTCAGTCCTTGAAGCATTCCAAATCAACAGCTCGAACTCCTTTCCAGAGCCAATGTTGTACCTCTTCTACCTTTTTCAACAGAAACATCTCACACACGGGGTGAGCATACCAATAGCACAATCTCAATATCATCAATCTCGTAATTCATAACTTACAGAATATAAAGCTGCAAATTTAGAAAATACTCCATGTATTTACCATTACCATATGAGATCTCCCATGCTGTTTTTGTTCTCAAAATAACCAAAATCATCAAACTCCAAAATCAGTTAATCATTACATTGATTAACTAAACTCATGCTCAATTTTTCCTTTGATTTAATTCAAATTTCTAAGAGTAGTTGATTGAAAAATCTAACTCAATGACACGAGGATTGTAACCTAATGATCGTCACCCCCTCTTTATTGTAATAGGCTCGAATCCAAGTACGCATCCCCTAGTTTAAGAATTGTTAAAAAAAAATATCTAACTCAACGAAACAGCTGTCTGATTTCCTGCTCTTTAATCCAAGGACGACTCATAAGGCAAAAGTCGCAATTACGCGTTAAAATATTTAAGAATCGACAGCGACCACACACTATTTGACCATTGGTGAAGAAATTCTGAAAAACAATGGTGCCCAGCAACGCACCTGCAATTCTATTGACTTTTTTTGTTTTGTTAATGTTAGTTCCATTTGAGATGGTGAGATTTTGATCATGTTCTGGGTCGGTTAGTGGGAGAAATCCCCTGAGGGACATAGATGAATCGGTACGTGAAATCCTCCGATGTCGCAGGTTTGAATCCCGTGAGACAAATTATCCACTGAAATATAATCCCGATTTGTTCTGGGTTCGGGTCATGTTGATCCGCTCTTCAGATATCTATCATCCGTGCACATCCCTCAATTTACCTTGTGGCGGTCTCGATAGTCGAGATCGCCACTCAAGAATTAGTCAGGTGCAAGCCTGAATACCGTGTTAAACCAAAGTATATATATATATATATATATATATATAAACTAAATGGTTATCAGCAGGAAACGGGTGGGTGAACCTCTACGAAATTTCTTCCTTTAAACTGTGTACACTGATTAAATTCCAAGTTGACCAAGTTGCAAGTTGAATATCAAATTCCACTTGTTTGACCGCAATTTATTATTGTCTTTGTAAAAAAGAATTATGGTTAATGTGAATGTAAAAAATCTGATACTAGAAGTTTATTTTTGTCAAGTATGAATATTAGCAATAAAGGAAATTTACAACCTTATATCTACTTCTGACGAACATACTGCTGCTATAATACAATGAGTTAGTTAAGCAATATTTTACTTAAGATTATACAGAGCTGTAGTGGTTCTAGCACCTAATTAAATAATGGACGGCGACGGGTCAGGATCTTACCGGATTCGTATTAAACATGCCTCGATTTTAGATTATATATAGTGCTTCTAGCATCTAATTAAATAATGGATAGGGATGGCAACACCCGGACCCATATTAAATATGTGGGGCGGGTCTGGAACATGGTTTAACCGGGTTTTGAAGCGGGGTACAACAGGTTTTGGGTTTGGCCCCGGACTCGCCCCACTATATATATTTTAATTTAATATCGAATATATATTTCACTTCTTTGGGGTGACAATATTTAATTTTATATCAACTCATGTATTTATATTAAAGAAGTTGTACATTTTGAAGAGTATGAAGGCAAATTAATAAATATTTGTTAGTTTAAAGATAGTTCTACAAGGTTAATTATAATTTTTTATTAGAGAAAAACATGAAATTCAATTTACGAAACTCAATTTTTGTGTTTGAAGCTAATAATTATTATTTTTAAAATAAAATACTAGCGGAGCTGGACATGTCTTTTTTTTTTTTTACTGTAATGGGGCGGGTCTCAGGTTTAGCCAAACTCATCCCAGACTCATCAGACAGCTTACTAGTCTTTTTGAGAGAACAATTGACGATTAAGTTAATTTAGTAACTAATAATTAATAAGTTTATAGAAGAATAATTATTACTAATATTGTGGTTGGATGTATGTATTTCATTTGAATGGAGAGATTTGATTTGAAAATGAATTTGAAACTTGTTGGAAAATTGTGAAAAAATTAATTGCTCGATCGATCGAGCTGGTCAGAAAAATTCGTGCATTTTTGAACAGTAGCTCGATCGATCGAGCTCTTTGCTTGATCAATCGAGCATTGTATCTATTTTGTGAAATGGTATGTTCATTCACGTTTTGGGTGCGATTTTTGGCGATATAATGCCTCCAAATGGTGTCCATTCGGACTTATTTTTGGTTTATTATATATATCATAACCCCGCTTATTTTAGAAATGGAATTTCAAAATTCACATCATATTTGAAGATCAAAATTTGAGTAATTTTGTGAGTCTTCCTCATTTTTATGGTTTAAAGGATTTGTGATTTGGAGTGCTCCTATCACAAATCATAGTCGTTGTATCTTGGGAGACAAATTGCCAAAGTAAACAGTTAGCACCGTAGCGGGACAATATTGTCTTAAGGACATATTATAAATCTCGCCTCAACAATTCTAATACAAAGCCATTTGTTATTTTTTGCTTACTATTTTCCTAAGATACACACCCATAAATTTTGTAATACAATCTTAAGATAATATTAGCAACAAATGGCTTCGTCGAGTGCAACAACGACTCCAGTTCATCATGGTGAAAGGCCTGAAAAGTTCAATGGGAATTATTTCAAGCGATGACAACAAAAGATGTTGTTTTATTTGACATCCTTGAGGTTGGCAAGGTTCCTCAATGAGGGTGCTCCTACTATTATGGAGAGTGAAACCGACAACCAAAAGAGGGCTGCGGTTGATGTGTGGAATTAAAGCGATTTCCTGATTCTCAACGGACTAGACAATAAATTATACAATGTGTATTGTCTAGTAATGACAGCCAAGAAATTGTGGCAATCATTGGAGAAAAAGTATAGATCCGAGGATGCCGGCATGAAAAAATTCATCGTTCGGTGATTCCTGGATCTCAAAATGGTTTACAAAGCCGGTGATATCACAAGTGCAAGAAAAAATCATGCACGAAATCCATGCGGAGGGTATGGTTCCAAGTGACTCATTCCAAGTGGCTGCCATGATTGAAAAGTTGCCTCAATCATGGAAGGATTTCAAGAATTATCTCAAGCATAGATGAAAAGAGATGAATCTTGAAGACCTTGTGGTTCGTTTGAGAATCGAAGAGGACAACAAAATTTCTGAAAGGAATGAAAATTGGCACCAACATGAAGCACATTAGTGGAAAAACATGCTGGAACAAAGCGCAAGTTTGACGGCATGGCCTCAAAATCTGGAAAGGCGAAGAAGTTCAAAGGCAAGTGCTACAAATGTGAAAAACCCAATCACATGGCGAATGATTGTCGCAATAAAGACGACCGTGGAAAGGCTATGGATCAAGTTAATGTGACCGAAGAAGATCGTCTCTCAAATGATTTGGATGATCTAGTGCTTACCGCTTAATTATATTGTGTATCTTTGAAAGTTGTAAACTCCATGAATGGAGTGATAAATGTAATTACGATATTTGTTGAAATCAATAAAATTTATGTTATTACTTCTTGTATTGAATCTTATGGTTTGTGGCATGATTGTTTGGATAATTTAAACCATAGTTCACAAAACAAATTGTAATGTTAAATTTATTGCTTGTATGAGCACTAAGTTAACAAAATCGTCATTCATTTGTTAGAAGAATCGTAACGTCTCTAGAGTTAACTCACAACGATGTTTGTGATGGAAAGATTGTGCAAACTAGATATGTGAGAAAAGTAATATGTTACTTTATCAATATTTGCACATGATATTGTTGCGACTTTTTTGCTATGAAGCAAAAAAGAGGCCAATGAGGTGTTTAAACACTTCAAGAATGAGATTGCAATAAAATTTAGCAAACGAAAGAAATTATGAGTAGATTATACTTGTGTTGTCTAAGAATTTGACGCTTAAGCTTGAATCTGCAAGACTATAAAATCTTGAATTCGAGTTTCTAAGCTTTGTACGCTTAAAACACAAGCGATAAATCGAAGCCACAATTTTGACTAGGCATTGTAATATCTCAAATTGGTTTATTTTGAATTTCTAGGCTAATACGCTTATAACACGAATTTGCAAGATTTAAATTCTTGAATTCAAGTTTTCTAAGTTAGTGCGCTTAAATTGAAAATTGTGAACCAAGTTTGAGAATATTATCCAAGTTTCAACTTTTGTAAGCTAGTACGCTTAAATCCTAAATCTTCAAGAAATAAAATCTTGAATTTGGATTTGTAAGACAATAACTCTTAGAACTTGAAACAAGAAAGTTTTAATGCCAGTGCAATTCGTGATTAACCCGAAGTTGTGGGGGTTGCAATTCTAGGATTCAATCACTTACCACATTTAGGCAAGGACGAAAACATTGTGATTTAAGGAAAATAGAGTTTCATGCAATATTTGAAATGTGGGGGTACTTGGCTAAACTAGAAATGAAGGACAAAGTAAAGTCATAACAAACGCCAAATAAAAGACATGAAGAGTTTGGCAAATCATGTTGTCAAATAGATTAACGAGTGTGACAAATGTGTACACACCTAAGCATATGTATACTTGTGTATTGATGATATGTTCTTTGGAGAAGCAATTTAGAAATCATCAAGTAACAAAGAAAAATGTTGACGAGACATTTTGATATGTGTGCATCAAGAATAATGCTTGGAATGGAGTTTCCAAGATACTTGAGAAATGAAATCTCAAGGATTAATTCGAGTTTCAAATTTTAAGCTTTGCACTTAAAATTCTAGTTTGCAAGAAATAAAATCTTGAACTTGTAATATATGCGCTTAAATATGAATTGTGAATTAAAGTTGAGTATTTCCTTTGGTCTCAAATTTTGTAAGAAATAATGCGTTAACAACGCTTAAAATTAGATGATGGAAATATCCTAAAAGGATAAAATGATGCAAAATAGATAATATGATTACCAAAACTGAAGATATACTGTTATAGAAAATTCTATATGCAAAACATATAAAGCTTCTTTGGCCGAGTGGTTTTATAAGTTGTTAGAGAAAAATCTTGTGCATGCAACTAAAATGTGTTGCGATAATGCTATATGGCAAAATGATATCTATTGGCATAATCATGAGTGATTATGTGAAACCACGGATCCGCATATGAAATAGTTAACCGAGAGATCATGTGGAAGTTTATCGAGGGGAATGTGGTTAAAAACCTATAATCAAAATCTCATAGTGGATACCCAACATTGTTGACTGAAGATCCCAAGATCTAGGTTCAAAAGGGACAACTAAATTATGAGATAAACACCTTGGAGATCACTCTCCAACCCATTCCTATGATAAGTGGTGTAGCATGCAAAAAGAGTACGATGATAGGCAAAATGCCTTTAATAATTCCTAATACATATTAGAATATGTTGTAGTATAGCGAGATACTCTTATAGGAGATCACCTACGTAAGTGCAAAGTGTGACCCCTTCAAAGAATGAAAATCATTTATGAAACCAATCGTGGTCTATGGCCGAAACGGACACAACCGTAAGAAACAAATATGAATGTTAAAATTGTTATGGTGTGGGTTCAATTGTCTAGGTTTACACAAACGACTAAATAGTTCAAGACTATAAGTTCACTATTAAGTCAAGTAAATCTGATTGAATACTACTATGGAAGATTCAAAGCCGCAAGTTATCTCTCCAGATGCCATAATAGTTCGTTAAAAGTGCTCAATTGCATACATGCATTAATTTAATTCATGTGGGGGATTGTGAAAAAATTAGTGCTCGATCGATCGATCGCTCGATCGATCGAGCAATGTATCTGTTTTGTGAAATGGTATGTCCATGCACATTTTTCTGGTGCGATTTTGGCAACAAATGATGTCCATTCGGACTTGTTTTTGGTTTACTATATATATAATGTAACCCCACTTGTTTTAGAAATGGAATTTCGAAATTCACATCATATTTGAAGATCAAAATTTGAGTAATTTTGTGAGTCTTCATCATTGTTATGGTTGAGCGTTTTTAGATCTTTGTGGTTTAAAGGATTTGTGATTTGGAGTGCTCCTATCACAAATCATAGTCGATGTATCTTGGAGACAAATTGCCAAAGTAAACCGTTAGCACCGTAGTGGAACAATATTGTCTTAATGACAGAATTATAAATCTTGCATCGACAATTCTAATACAAAGTCATTTGTTGTTTTTTGCTTGCTACTTTCCTAAGATACACACCCATAAATTTTGTACTACAAAACTTAGATTTAAAATAATAATTATTGAATTTCAAATCCATTACAATTACCATGTTTGAATGTATTTTTATGATCATAGGATGAGTTAAAAAATAAGCAGTGATTACTGTTTTTCACCACACCAGAACTCGTGCTTCAGCTTCTCCTCTATTCACCATTGATAGAGATTTAAGCTCCACCCGCAACCCGTAAAGAAGAACAGAAGCACCATACGCAATCCAAGTAGTATTCTGAAACCCGAATTCACTCACAGTGCAGCCCATGATCACATTCGTCAACAAAAAATTGAACACCCCGAGATCCGAAGCAGCGCGCAGCAGAGCAAGATTGGCGAGCCACACCACCGCGAAATACAGAAAAGCTAACACGTGATTGAAAGTCGTTATTTTGAAGAAATTCTGGAACATAATGGTGCCCACCATTCCAACTGCAAATTCAATCAGCGGCCTTCTCTTCTGTATCATCCTCCTCAGAATCGACGAGTCTTCGTCCTGGAAATCTATAAAACGCAGTATGCTAGCACCGAATTCAACCAACTTATATATCTTCTTAATCGTTGACGTTAGTATATTTACTGGAACATTTGATATCAGTGGCCTGGTTCGTAGAGTACCTTCGGCATTGGAGATTGCTGCCCAAACAGCGGAAGTGTACCAGGAAACCAACAGTACCAAAACGGGGACAAGTTTCTTGTTGTCCCCGAAGTAAATCAACAACATTTTAATGCTAAAATCAGTTCCGAAACCAATACCGTCTCCAGGCACGCCGTCGAAGAATAATTTGATGAAATATAGGAAGAATACAATCAAACCCCAGATGGGAAAAAGATACCACATGACTGGGCCATCTATTGCATTGTAAATCAGCGGCCCTGTAAGTGCGAAGACCAAAAACAAGTGGTATGTTTCTCTGACATAGGATATGTCGACCTGCGGGGAATAAACGAAGGTGTAATGGGACGAATGGCAGACGGAGATGGCTGCGGCATGCTTGAAGAAGAACAAGACGAAGGGTGAGACTGTGTGTGAGAGATTGGTTGTGTCGAATGCATTGAATCCGAGTTTCAAGAAAACGATACTGACAGTTGCCCAAAATGAGAAGAACGGCCATGTCTTGATCTCCATCGATGCTCGGAGTCTTTCGTCATCAGGTTTTTGCGCTTTGGTAATTAAATGTGATTTACCCGGAAAAAGCGTTATCTACGCTTGATTGTCAACGCGATCTATGGTTTTTCACTCCACCTCCACCAGTGAGACCGATTCGTGTTGGTTCCACCAGTGAGATGGAATATAGTATTCCACGTGTGAGATCGACTCGTGTTCCACGATCTATTATTTTGCTGGAGTTGGTTTAACTTGTGTAGAAAAGTTGAACATCGATCCAATCAGGAGCGAAGCCAGCATTTAAAATGACATGAGTCTGATCAGAATGTAAATCAAAATATAGGCTTGAAGGAATAATATAATGTTAGGTTATAAGAGCAAATTTTTAAAAATTACAATACTAATTTTTTTTATAAAAAAAAACATATAGGGTTAGAGCCCCACCCAGCTTGGTGTGGCTCCGCCTCTGGCTCCAATGAAATTTTCAATCACGTTGTCAACAAAATATTCATTCATGTAGAATCTTCTTGGAACGAGGTACAAGTCAACATTGCAGATGACTATGGTTTAGAATTTATAATGGAATGTCTCAATATGCAAATATTACATTTCTATGTGGAAACATAGCCAACTTAGCAATGATGTTTTTTTTTTTTGGACATAAAACTGAAAATATATTAAAGTAACAACATTGTACAACAGATACAGCTGCCTAGCGAAGATAATGAGAAATAGACACCTAGTACTAAAAAATCAATGAGATCGAGAGGGAATTGCGTCACATCAGAAGTGCAAAATCTTGACCGATCAAAGATCACCAAAGCTAAATCAGGTCCCCTCAAACCATGAGACCCAGGATGATGTCGACAAAATGAGCTGTCTTCCAATAAGTGAAGGAACACATACATATAATCGAGAGATGAAAACTGATAAAGATCAACAAATGAGCAAGCTCTCGTATCCAAATCTTAAGCTTAAAGCCATCGACCAATAATCATCACTGGATGACGTACGAAACCGTGAAGCCTAGAATTCATGTCCAAGTGATGTCCCATCGGTGAAACAACACCCAACAACCACCACCACAAATGCAAGAAGGTGTCATCATACAAAAAAAAGCTATCGAGTCAAAAGTGGTACAAAATACCTAGAGGTAAGACCGCCTGAGCTAGAAACAGCTACCCAAAGACAAAGACTAACAATATTAGAACTACCAAACAACATATAAAATATATAATTATATAATAGATAAAGATATATAAAAGACAAAAAAAGAGAGCTCGCACGACTAGCCAGTCGATAATGCATGAGATGCTCCCCAATCCTGCACATGCCAACAAATGCACCTCATTCCATGCGGCGGGGTTGCCACACAACCGCTATCGAAGAAAAGAGAGGCGCCAAAATCGTGAATGAAGGCCATGCCAAAAAATGGAGACCGAAGAAACTCCGATCCCCACAGGAGTAGGGCGGCGGCGGCCACCTAAACCGCGTGGACTAGCCAAACTCCCTGGCGCAAAAAAAAAAAAAAAACCAAAAGCCCGAGAATTATACGAGAAAGTGAGAACAGCAAGTCATCCAAGAACCAAACCAAGAGCCCAAGAGATATTTATTAAAATGCGAAAAAGGCCACAACGTGAAGACGAAAGAGATGCCCAGATCTGTGAAGCATCCAAAGAAAAGCAGAGTGGGGAGAGTACCAGGTAACCCCCCAACCTCCAAATAAAGACCCTTGGGAACAACAAAGCCCCCAAAATCAAAGATACCAGGATAAATAGATCAAAAGTGACTACAACGAACACCATAACCTCAAGCATTGAAGCTGAATACAGTAATTTTCACAAGGAAAAAGAACCTCCATGACAGGAAGGACATAAATGTCTCAAGGAAGCTAAGGGGAACCCATTTCATGTGGGTGATTTTAGTTTCAATGATGTTGATTTTGATAAACCAGAATCGTATATTCCACATGTAGCGAAGGGATTGAGCAAGATAAATTTCAATGATCAACTTGGTTCCTCCACATACCGGGATGATGAGCAACACCAAAATTATTCTCATTTCGATCATGGAAGTGGATCTTGTGATCAATATATCAACGGACCGTCTGAACAAGATCATACATGTTGGCAAACTATGTCACAATGGTGGTGCCAAAATATGGATTATTTTGGACGAAATATAACACTCGTTAATGATGTAGACGTTTGTGTTTCGGAGCATAATTTTAATTTTGTGTCATCTGACGGAGCAATCAATAATGATATAATTGGAGATAGCCATCTTGATGTTTACAGGAGTGACAACGAACCTAACGTTTCATCAGATGATTCTGCAGAACATGACATTGACGAAGATGAAGAGGATGTGCATGCAAGTCCTGATGAGATAACTCCCTCCCATAAACGAAGTGGTGAAACGATGGAGAGGCAAGTTGCCCATTTATGGCAGACACGAATGATATGCCACCATTTTTTAATACATTATATGAGGACCAGCTTCCAGATTCCATTGGCGTACCTTCTGGATCACAAACCAGCTATTACAAACCTTAGAAAGAAGAGTTATCTGTCAATATGGTATTTATATAAAATAGATTTGATTGCGTCGATGAAGGATTACTCTGTCAGAGTTTCCAAACGTGAGTATAGTGTGGTAGAGAGCACACATATTTTGTGGAAGTTACGGTGTAAAAAAAATTCTTCTACTGTTATATGTTGATGGGGTCTTCGAGCTTCTTTGAAGTCCAAGATGTGATATTGGAAATTAACGAGATATGGTGGACCTCACACATGCATCTCCAGTAATATTGTTATAGATCATCACAACTTGGATTGTAATATGGTGTACGGTACATTGTTGGGGATTGTACGTTGTGATGCTTCGTACGAGATTAAGTACGTAGGAGAGACTGTCAAAGATAAATATGGCTACGAACTCTCTTCTACGAAAGCATTGAAAAGTTTGCAACGTGTTGTGGAAAATCTATGATACATGGGAGAACTCTGCGCGTCTACTTCCGAAATACATGTGTGCTTTGTTGAAGTATAATCTAGTGTAGGATCAAGCGATTTTCGCTTTACCAAAAGCTATAGCTGATGATAAAGGTGCAACTCAAATCTTTTAAACCGTACAACATCACAAGCACCATATTTCAACCGATCACACAGCAAGGGCAACTGGTGTACCCCGACAATCCCTCTCCCAATAATTACTCTTCATGCAACTCATGGGAATCGAACACGTGACCTTGGCTCTGATAGCGATTTTAGGATCAAACGATTGCCGATTTACCAAAAGCTATAGCTGATGTTAACGGTACAACTCTAATCTTTTAAACCGTACAACAACACAGTCACCACATTTCAACTGAACACACATCAAAGGCAATTGTTGTACCCCAACATCTAGGAACCATTGTGGAGTGGAACCATCTACGATCGAGTAGCAGGATGGTGAATACTCTAAATTATTTTTTTGGGCTTTCAAGCCGTGCATTGATGGGTTTCAACACTATCACAATATCCTTATTGTCAATGGCACACGTTTATATACAAAATACAAACATAAAATGTTGACTGTTGTCACTCTTGATGCAAATAATCAGATCCTTCCACTCGCGTTCGCGATTGTCAATGAAGAAACCACTGACTCATGGAAATGGTTTCTGAAGAATCTCGGTCGGCATTTTATACGCGATACAAGTGGTGTGTGCCTAATTTCTGACAGACATGAGGGAATCAGACGAGCAGTTGATGAGCTTCCCAATTTTCAACCTACACGTGGTGTGCATCACGTCTGTCTAAGACACATATGCTCAATTTTAACGGGAAATTTTAAAAACATTCATTTGAAAGATCTATGTTGGGAAGCAGGCACACGACATCAGATCTGTAAGTTTGAAGCTACGGAGGCAATCAAGAACAAAAATAATCTGGCATATAGATATTTGAATGGAATTGCAAAAGAAAAATGGAGTTGAGCCCATGACGCTGGTTGGCTTTATGTGGTGATGACTACAAATATGTCAGAAAGCTTAAATGGTATGTTGAAGGGTGTTCAAAGACTTCATTTATCTACGATAGTACAATTGACCTTTCAGAGGTGCATCCAATATTTTAAATAACTTGTCACTAAAAGTCGTCGGATGAGCCAGAACAATCAACCATGGCCAGATTACGCATTTCACAAGTATGAGAGTTTCGTAAGAAAATCCAATGACCACTGAGTTACACGATATGATGTAAGAGAGGAAACAGTTTCGGTGCTACCGGAGGAAGACCAGGTCGGGGACAACATATCCAGGTGGTGAAAATATCTACAAGTGAGTGTTCTTGTAGTAAGTGGACGATTTTTGGGATTCCATGTTCCCATGCTATCTGTACCACTAAATGGCACTCGTTGGATTATACGATACTTGTGCATCTATGATACTACATGTGTGAGTACTTAGCATCATATATGGGAAAATTTCATCTGCTTGCAGACATTTGACATTGGAATACACTCAAATTTGAGTTACAACACAATCCGGTCAGGCACCACAGAAGAAGAGCGGTCGGGTATAGACATAATCGTTTCAGGAACGAGATGGATAGAGCGGGAACAAGTAAGCTACGCCCACGAGATTAATATATGTTTTTTATGTGTGCTTAATTATAATTATTATATTAAAGTGTACTTGAGAAAATGTTATCTCTGTATAATTGATAAATTGTTAATGTAATATATTAAAATATTATTGCATAATTAACAAAAAAATATTGAATACATTATTGAAAAAATATTGAATACAATATTAAATTTATTTGACATAACCATTACATAATTAACAAAAATTGCCTCAAGTTCCACAATCACGAGGCATATGTTGTCTTTGCCCTCTACAAGGAGATCTATTATGAGGAATGTTTTTTGAAGTTGCAATACTAGATGCAATATGAGTATCTTCATCATTTTCGTTGCCCATCGACTGTGAATCTAAATAACCAGTAAACATGATGGGTGATGATATATTCCTCCCTTGGTATATATCGCTCGCATGATATGGTAAGTTGCCCACATGATATGGTAAGTTAGAATTAAGCAGCTCAGTAAAATTCATAACATTTGTGGAATAAGCTGTCTGAAAATCTTGGTCCATACGTGCACCATAAGGCCCAGTCATGCCAACCTCATCAGAAGACACAATCATGTCAAATGCATCAAATCACCTTGCAAAATTAAATTCACCAGAAGGCATAGCCATGTCAGATGCACTGGGTGGCCCAATCATGTCAAATGCATTAGATGACCCAACAAAATTAAATGCATCAAAAGGTCCAGTCTGTCAACTAAACTTGAAACACTTGTGGCGTGAAAGTCATGTGCAACACCAGTGGTTTCAACACTTGTAGTATCAAATCCACGAGAACACTCATCAATATCATGCATATTAGCAGTAACCACTCCTCTAGCAAATCTATCAGTATCATGCTTACCAGATGGGTCAGCAGTGCTAAACCTCATTTGCAATTGAGTTGAATCCAGAAAAGGTATACTGGCGTTTACGTCATCCAGAATTGGATCTGGATATGGGTGAAAATCAACACCAAATACAATGGGCGATAATGGGTATAGTGATCCTCTTGTACCAATGACTGCAATCAGCATTTGTTGTCGATGTGGCTGACCTGTCGCAATAAGTCGAACATTCTATTCCACTTAGAAATTGCATATGCGTGATATGTGGCCCAACATAAATTCTGATGGCCTATACATGTGATATTATGTAGGTGGTCGCCATCAACTGCATGATGGAATAGACTGTCGTATTCACATCACACGACTTGGACGATGCATTTCCATGATCTCAAAACAAATAAGAGGCCAAACACTTCGCCAAATATCATTATTACATGTACTAACTATTTCATGTACATCAACGTCTTCTGGATTGTAGAGGCTCCAATTAAACTGCAACTAATAAAAAAAATGACCAAAACTTATTAACGACATCAATATAACATATTCTAATTAAAAAAATTTGAAATACCTCGTCATATTTCATATGATCGAGAGACTGAGGAACAGGAAAAGCTTCAGGCACTACCAGACATTGTCCACCTCGATCAAGATTGACACATTGAATCATGCTCCATGCCCAAATTAGACAATAAAAATAAATAAAGTAAACAGATAACTCAAAATAAAATATTTAATTTAATGCATATATACCTGCAGTATATACAAAGACCATTCTAATATTTTTTCCACATACGCATTGTATTGCACAACTCGCGGTATCAGAACGCTAAAGCTGCACCACCCCCAACTATATGATTTAACTTCATCAATACCATGGTGTAGCTGTAAATCCATCAATCTAACAAAGCCTCCTTGATAGTCTGGAAACAAAATTCCTCCGATGACCATCAAAGCTATACAACGAGTGTATTTTATTACGTCCATCTCTGAACTCATATGATCAATAGACATAGATCGACAATGATTATTTAGAGTTGTCATGGATAGATGACCGCTGTGATGGAAAAGGGTGAAATCCCAATCACTACACACATATTTGTTGTCGTTGTGCCACTGTGTGTGAATAACATACTTCAGTTACTGGCTCGCCATCGATTTCAGACCCCATATAATAGAAATATCATGTAAGGTGATAGTAGCCTCACCCGATCTGAAGTGAAACGTAGCTGACTCACGTAGCGGTGATCAAATGATGATCAATAATACGGAAGCCCCATTGCAAAACGTCATTCAAACCCATAATTTAAATAGCGTAAAACTTGTTCGCATATGAGTCCCTCCATGTATAACCTCCATACTAAGTTATATGTACGCTTCACTCTTAATAAATCATCAACGTTTTCATCGGTAATAATATTTGATATGTGTTGACTGTAAATATATAATAGTAGGATCTTCTAAAACTCGATTTCCTGCCATTTTAAAAGAAAATTGTGTGAGAAACACCTTTGAATTGAAATGTTAGAATGAGAGAGCAAGCTTCGACACTTGATGGAATGAAAAATGTTTCAATCACGCCTTTTTATATACAAAATTCTACGGGAATTTTTTATTTTAAAAAAAAAAATAAAGGAGCGTCTGCTACTTGCAGGAGCGGATGCTGCAGACTGCAGCGTATGAGAGCGGACACTCCTTTTGGGAGCATGTCAGCTTTTGCTGGCGGACCAGGTAGGGTCCGTCAGCTACAGTGGCGGATTGCATTATTTTTGCAATCAGCCAATAATCACATGAATTTCGCGAATTTGTTTCTCTAAAAGAAATTCTTTATAATTGACTTATGATTGGGTTTGGAAAATTCTTTGATGAAATAATTTTATCGTTTAATAACGATTTTTTTTATCACTAGTGATATGAGCGACTTTAGAATTTTAATATTTATTCACCATTGTTGCCTGAGAACAACTATGATTCAAAGATAATCTACTTAGGTTAATAAATGAGGTACTAATTTTTGAAGGCATCTATTAATTTATTTGTTTTAGTTTCCGTAATTCTTAGGTAAAATCCTTATTTATGTTTGTTGAATTGGATTATTTTGCTCATTCTAGATTCATATTGTTCGAACATATCAATAGTTCTATGGTCAACAATGCAAGCAATCTATTATCTTTGGGTAATAGTAAAGTTTTAATTGGTGAATTGTCTATATTGTCCTTATTTACTTCTTATTGTCCTTAAGAGCATCATCAAACAAACTATATCAGGAAAACATTGTTGCTGCCCTGAAAGGCACTGCCCTCAGGAGCATCATTCACCATCCACGTGAATTCTTTTTTTTCTTTTTAAAAGAAAGATTTCAAATGAATGGTAATAATGTCCCTAAGGACACTACCTTAAAGACATCATCAAACAAATCCCGTATCAGGAGGTAAAGATGACAGTTTGGGGACTAAATTGTGCATGCATCTCATATCATTTGTTATTAATTAATAATTAATGAATCCATATCAGACTTGCATCTTCTATTAAAACATCAGCGGTAACATGTTAAGATGCAGACTACTATACGCATACATGATATAACAATGTATACAGCTAATGTAGATCAGCTTATGCAGTTCGTTTCTTCTACTCCAAATTTTGTTTCTCCTTGGACTCCAGAATCCTTTCTTTATATACGTGGTATTGTGGTAATGGTAGGTACTCACCACCAAGAATAAGACTAAGCATAACATTCTGTCTGTACATTTGGAAAATATCACCAGAAACTATCATCAACACCAACGGAAGGAGGGCGGTAATCTACTTCAGCAACCTCCATCTCCAACTCCAGTTCACCCGACTTAAACTCATCTGATTCAACAGCCGCTAGGTTCTTTATATCGATAACCGAAAGCTCATCAAGGCGTCTCACCACCAAATCAGCGGCTCCAAGCTCATACACGGGGTGTTTGCTAGCAATGGCGACACATTTCATCCGTGCATCATGGGCTGCCTCAACCGTTTTATTTGAGTTTCCAAACACTATCACTTTATCAGGTATGAATTGCAGAAGCTGTGCAGCATACACAAACATCTCCGGATCAGGCTTTCCTCTGTAGACATCCTCTGCAGCAACGATGACAGTAAACAACCCTTCGATCCCAATGGATCTAATGGCTGTCTCGAGATACTTTCTCGGTCTGGTGGACACCAAAGCCATAGGAACCTTGTACTGTATCAGAAGATGCATGAATTCTTGAGAACCAACTCGAAATTGATACATCCCACCCTGCAAAGATTGGTAAATATCCTCTTTTCTTGATGCCATTCTTTTTACTTGGATTGGATCTCTTGACCAGCAGAGAACTTCGGATATTGCTTGCTCATTCTTCATTCCTTCTATTCTGCGAAGCATGAAAGCTGGTGGTGGCGATTTTCCTTCTTCCTGAGAAAGAGCCAACCAAGCTTGTCTCTCGAGATCAGGATTATCCTCGATCAACACCCCTTCCCACTCAAATATAGCACCTAACCATCCACAACCAAGTCTTTCTTGACGAAGCAATGGATTACCAAGTGCAGGATTATCTGCTTTATTCTCCGGTGGCCACAATCCCGGCCTATGATCCAAGACAGTCTCCATCCCAAACCTAAACGCCCGATGAATTTGCTCTCTCTCACTATAGGAATATGCCTCCTTCGTCAATTCCATTGCTTGAGCCTTTAGCCACAACATCCTTGGCCGATCAAGTCTCAATCTTGGAAAAGCAGAAGATAAAGAAACTTCCTTACCGATAAATTTGGTAAAGGTAAGCCGGCAAACATCAGCCGGCTTCCGCTTGTTTGAGACATTCTTGCAATTATGTTTTCCATACACAGGTCGTAACCCCAAAATCGATGTAGTCGCGATTGACTCCACCATCTTTATGTAATCAATAACCACAACAGCTCAACTCAACTATGGCTTCAGAACCCAAGATCGTCCCACTTCCAACAACAAAAAGGGAACTCTTATGCAATCGATATAATATTTTTTGTTTATACAAATTATCCCTTTTACCACAAGCCCTTCAAAATAAGCAATATATTGCACAAACAAACTTCAATCAAATTACATAGACCAATCGGTCCAAAACATTAAAAAGATATACTGTGTGCTTAATTACTGTATAAGTTTCTAAGAACCTTCCTCTAGGGAGAAGTAATAGTACCAAATGACGCAAAAATTATTCTCACGAAAGTAAACAATAAAGAAAATCTTTACACACCAACAAAACCAAGTTGATTTCAACAAAGACAGCAAATACAAAAGAAATAGGACTTAAAAAGGGGGATTACAGCTACAGACACACAGAGAATCGAGGACTTATGAAGGGATTAAAGAGTAACCTGGCAAGGGGAAGGGTAGGAGTTGAATTGAGAAAGATGAGATTTTTATTGCTATAAGGAAACGTAAATCGTGGAGCAATTTATTTTCCTTCGTATTTGTGTGGTTTACAGGCAACGTGGGGTCTTTGTTAATGGGGAATGCAAACTGGGATGCTGGCAAAGGTTATTTTATCTGACCAAACGTAACGTGTCGATTATTTGTCGATTAATATTTGAGAAGAAAATTGGGAAATTATTACAAAGGCTCGTAGAATCTTCTTCCAAATTTCGAGATACTTATTTTTAAATATTATATTAAACAATATTATTATAATCAATATATATTAATTAATCAAATCTTGCATCACTATATTAATACAAGGCGATTAAAAAGATAAAACTTGGGTTGCATTTAAATAAAATTTCGGATTCAAAGTTTAGTAAATTTCCAGTAATTAATTTAGGTTCATCATGGATCCGACTCGCACACCATAAGTATCTGGGGAGAAAGCGGCTAAGATTGCATCCAGGAGCTAAACTAAATAACTTATTAGAAAGAGCTCGGCTTATTATCTTGTTAGGTCTTCTAAGTTCATAAGAAACTCGGCCTTTCCCATAACTTAATGGGAACCTCGGAGATTTAGCCCTAGAGAATTAATTTTGTTATATTTAATTCTATTTTTTGAAAAAAATATTTTTAAATATAAATAATATTCCATGCATCATGTATATTTATTTTTAGTAGTATTTTGTGTATTTTAAAACTTTAAGTTCTGAGTTCCATGCATCGCCTAATTAGTAAGAGCCTACCTCCATTTTAGAGAGACTCGGGTTCGAACAATACCCGATTTAGTCCTTGTTTATTTTAATTGACCTGATTTGGTCACTATTATTTGCAACTTTTACCCAGTTCAATCTATATGTTAACCCACCGTTACATTTTAACGATTCTCTCTTCAACCTGAAATAAAATTCTTATGTTTCCCATTTTTTTCACCCATCTTCTTCGTCCTCAAGTCGCAGGCCACCATCTCCTCCAACGCCTTCCACCATTGCCACAGACAAAGGCAGTGTCGCACCATGGCTGCAGCACCGCACCATCGCCATTGCCTTCGCACCATCGTCGTCGCCTTCCGTACTCGTGGAACGATTTTGGTGGGGCAAAATCGTTTTTTTTTTCCGATTTGCATGCCATATTTGTGCCACGAAATGTTAAGCACATCTGTAAGATGAATGTGTTAATTTGATGCCTTATTTGCTGGATTTGTTCGCCTGGAACAACACCTTTCTCTGTTTGAATAATTTGTATGTATGTGTCTCAAATCTGTAAGCGAATTTGTATTTGTATGCTCTAATTTCTTGTGATTTTCCTCGAATTTGTATGTATATGCTTCAGATTTTCTTTAGATTTTACAATTGCATTTTGTTTTACGTAGTGGAAGTAAGAAATCGAGTTTATGGATAGTGAAATGAGTTGGTATGATTCAAGTGTGCCAAGTTTTGAAGACATTGGGTTTAAGCCAAGAAACCAATTGTCTTGTATCTGTGGTGTGGAACTCCCTTTGAAGACGTCCTGGACAATAAACAACCCATGAAGGAGGTTTCGTGCATGTCCAAATTATGGAGTAAGTGTCAAGTGTTCATAATAGTGCATCATTTAATTTGTAGGATCTATGGAATTAACAAAAAGAAATTTATGCAGACACATGCATTTTGTGGTATTTTCAATGGTGGGATCCTGAGATGTGCAGCAGATCGAAACAAGAAATTCTAGGGCTAAGACAACAAATTACTGAGTTGAAGGATGATAATACGGTGCTTGCGCGACGATTGAGAAACATTGAAGATGAAGTGCACAAAAAAGATAAAATAATCAAAAGTTTAAGAGCAAAAGATGAATCAACTAGGAGACTGAAGAAGAAGCTGTTTGTGATTATTTTTGTTCTCGTTTTGCTGTTTATTTGGAAGTAGTAATGACGTGGGTTGAATGTATTGCTTTGTTGGATGTATTGTTGAATTTTATTTGGTTTAAGAACTATTTGTATTACTTTGTCATGCCAATATAACTCCGCCGTTGTTCGTTTGTTGTTACTGGCATTCTCTCGGTTAGTAGCATTCTCTGTTTACTTAAATAAGATGAAACAACCAACATCATTTAACTTTATAATTCTGGAAAATATTCTGCAGCATCTTCTCTGTTTATATAACATCCCATAAGAACACAATCAACAAACAACAGTTGCATACTTCAAATATCATAAGAAAAATATCAATCCAATCCAAAAAACAAGAATAACAGAAATAGCAACAAAAACTCATTCTCAACACACAAACATTATATCAATCCCAACAAAAACTCAATCCAAACACCCTAACATTACATCAATCCTAACAAAAACTTCAGTCCAACATCGAAATGAAAATCTATCTCCATGAGTATGTGGCGCAGAAACCAAAGGTCCACCCACTTTCTCACGATTTAATCACTTTCAGACTCAAAACAATAACATAGTTCATTCCCCCTTTCACGAACACAGGTTTATGAATATACATGGTTTGATTAACCTGCACAAATAGTTAGAAATGTCATATAGCTCAGCTAATTTAAACAAATAAAATGACTGACTCACATTTATCGTGTTTGAGTTGACTTCATTTTGCACAACCACCTTTGAGGATGATTTTCGGACCTGCATTAATCAAATTTAATAGATTAACGGGTAGTAACAAAGTAAAATAGTATGTATCTGTACTAACACACTTAAATAATACGCAATAGTCTATTTAACGGTAGTTTTTCCCTTCTGTTTGGTTGTTTAGCTGCATTAGACGCCGATGTACCACTTTCTTGTGTTGCTTGCTCTTGCTGGGTCATGCTAGCTCCTTTGCACATCCTCTTATTATTGCCAACTTCATCATATTTGTTACATTCACTAATTCTACGAGCTCCCCTCAATTTTGTTTGAGAAAAAGCAGGCGGCTCATCTCTTTCTCTCCTCCGCAATATTGGTGGCCTGCCCACTTTTCCTTTATACAAAGGCGGTAATGGAGATGGCAATTCGAAATCTGGCCACATGTCTGGACCAGTAATAGGCAAAATCGATTTGCCATAACCTTTCTTGTATGTACCAGTCCCATAATAATCATGCACATATGACGTAGAATCTTCATTGATACACCAAATTGCACAAACTGCATGTTGACAAAGGATACCACTTAAATCCCATTTTTTCGACAACTACAAGACCTACTCCCAAGATCCACTGTGTGTTGTTCGTCATGTCCCATAATCTGGTAATGGGTGTGATCAGATTTCATCGGTATGTTCCGAGCTGCAGCTAAGTATATGAAGTATATTTTTGACAAAACCTTTTATTATCTTGGGACAAATCTCACCATCCCATCTTTCGACCTTTTCTCTGTTTAGCTGAAATCGAGCCATGAGCATATTTCTTATTGATTCAAACATAGGAATTATGGGCTTCTCTCTTGCATCTAAAATATAAATATTGAAGCACTCAAACATGTTATTTAATAGTACGTCACATTTGGGAGTTGTTGTGAAATGTGACCTAGACCAATGTTGCTCCGTTTTTTAGCCAACCATTCATATTTCTTCTCATCAATCTGCTTCATGTCCTCCATTTTTCTACGAAACTCTCCAACAGTCGTTGCAATTGCAACTGCCCATAGTGCATTTTTTACAGTTTCACCTTTGAAACCATCAATTTCATATTACTCTGCAAGTGCCTAACACATAATCGATTCTCGGCATCTGGGAACAAAGTCTCGAAAGCAGGAATTAGGCCTTTTGTTTATCTGACATGATCCATTCGTGTTGATTGTCAAAACCAATATCAGAATCCAACAAACGCAAAAACCATATCCAACTATCCTTGGTCTCTCTCAACCAAAGTGTAGGCAATAAGGAAAATATTGTTATTATGATCCATCCCAACCGCAGCCATCAATTGACCACCATGCTTACTCTTCAAAAAGCATCCGTCCACACCAATTAAGGGTCTACATAACTTAAATCCTTCCCTACATGCATAAAACATACGTACATCCGTTGGAACCTTGGACCATCGTTCTCCTCAGTCAACTTCAGAATTAATGTTGTTTCAGGATCAACCCTGTTCAACTATGCGCAGTAGTTTCTAATCCTACTAATTGTTCCAAAACATTTCCTTCCACAATCTCAATAGCCTTTCTCTTGGCTAGGTAATCTTGCCTCCTTGAAACATTGATTTTTAGCGACATGCAGATTTCCTGTCGAAATGCACTTGTACCTAAATTGGGATTCGATTTGAATTTCTTGACAAAAGTCTTCCCCAACCACGTTGCATTGACAGTTTTGTTCTGTAGTTCCAATAGCAGTTGTTGTGTTCAGATTGAAATGTTTTAATCTGCCAACAACTATCTGTACTCATGGTAGACACATGAATCAACCAACCACAGCCCTCATTTTTGCACTTACCTCTAAGCCTCAACTTATCGTTTTTCACAAATATCACCATCATTCCTCTTCTAATACAATGACTTTCAATGTCAAACTTTGCCTCTTTTTGGTGTTGAAAATCATTCCAACCTCCAACCTCCAACTAAGGGTTCTTTGAATCCTTAATAGGATCAAACAATGGATATCTTCTGCAAATATCTTGATTCCCCGGGACTACACATATCATCAATGTCAACACAGTCATCATCACCTTCTTCATTCTGCATCTTACACAAGACATCACTACGAATTCATCCACAACTCTTTTTCCTTTTGATAATTCAATATCATGATCAACAAATTCATTAAATAACATATCATCTTCTTCAAAGTCATTGTCACTATCGTAGAAATTCATCCTCATCTTCCTCATTATCATCAAAACCATTATCATCCTCACCCCTAACAATTAGATCTCGAGATCCAACGGTATCCGAACCACCATCAGAAACAGAACCATCATCATCCCCAACATGAGTATTTGGACTTCCTTCGACATCAACAGAACCACTAAAATCCATCCGCCCTTGATTGTAAAGAATACAAAATAATATAACAATGTAAGCACTTGTAAATATGTTGCTGGGGGATAATACATTAGTTGGGGTAAAAATGGTGCATACAAATACAAAAAAATGGGCATTCCAGAAGCAGTCAAATCCAAAAAAAAAAACCCAAAATAGGGTCTGGCGCAAAGGCGATGGCATACATAACACATACAAAAATATAAGTGGGTTAACAGATGGATTGAATTGGGTAAAAGTTGCAAACAATAAAGACCAAATCAGGTTAATTAAACAACAGGGACTAAAACAAATATTTAAGCAAACAATAAAGATCGGGTAATGTATTACCCCTCAAATATTAAATGTGAAGGAAGAATAACCCATAGATCCGCTTATCGTAAGATATTCCATGTGATTTTTCCTGCAACCGAAATAAGTAACACTTTTTTTTATATAAAACATAGTTATAGTTTGATATGTATGGAAATACAATTTGATAATTTTTAATCATGAAAGATATAATATACATACACTATTAAGGACTATTCTCTATCCATATGTCGAAAATGCCTGAAAATTGCATCAATTGACTTACATATGCCGTGTGCAAGTTAACTATCAATTAAAGTGTTGAGATTCGCTACAATTATTTTACACATCAAATATATAGGCCGGATTTAGAATTTAGGTTGAGGGGGACAAAAAACATTCAAAATGGGGAAATATATTTTGGGAATAAAATACAATTTTAAATGAACAATCTGCTTTAGTGGAAGAAATACAATTTTATGAGGAAATACAAATTTGTTTTTAGAGATGACACTTCCCCTTCCCTTATATATGTGTTTTTTTCCCCTTTTTTATTTATACAAGGCTAGCGGTAAAAGAAAATGTACCCCTTTCGCAAAGAAAATGGGCTCTCAGCCATATAGATAGTTCAATGTGCTCGTCAAAATCTTTTTCTGTCCGAAAAAATGATTCGTCGAAATAATGAGTCATGATTGATATTAACACATTTGAGATCGCCGAATACTCAGAAATTCCTCCGGATATCTCGTTCGTACATTCTCTTTGTTAACCACTCGTTATCTTCTGTCCATGATTTGATGGGGAAATTGTGATAAACTATTAGTTCGTAAAATTCTTATTCGCGAACTCATGGAGTGGGGCACAAAATTTGATTGGGACAGCTTGTGGCCATGTCAAAATTGGCAACTTTTAGTCACACAAAGTATCAAAATTGTGATGCCCAATTTCTTCTGCTTACAATTAATTGTTTAAATGGTAAATTATGAGATAATTTACGTGATTTAAATTTTTGGGCCTCGGTGATTGGGTTGGACCGGATTCTTTTGGCATAGATGGAACTTTGGCATAATTTAAATGTTTTGGGGACTTATATTAATTTGTATTTAAAGTTGGAATTACTTAATTGTTGGGGAGGGTTTATTTTATTTTAAGTGTTTTGCCTTGATTTAAAAGGAGGATTAACACATAACCCACACACACAAACACATAACAAAAATCTGCAACTCCTCCTCCTCTTCACCCAAACCCGTCGCCCCCTTCCATGCCCAAATAGAACTTTGATTTTGATCTCCAAACTCCAATATCTTGCCACCAATTCGAAGGTATGATGCTTCCTCATGTTCCTAGGCACCTTGCCCTCTTTATTTTTGAATTTGTGTGTTGGTTTGGCACAATTTTCATTTCAAAAATTTGGCTTCTTTTGGGGGTTTTGGTTCGAAATTGTGGGGCTATTGGAGAGCTAGGCTTGGCCTTTATTGGTATGGATTTTGATGTGTTTTGAGTTGTTAATTGAAAGGAAAAGGGTTTGCTTTTCTAGTGTGTGCAGAATGTGTGTTTAGTGTGTGCTTGAAAGTGTGTGTTAGTGTGTGTGCATGAATTGTGTGCTAGTGTGTGTGCAGAATTTGTGCTTAGTAGGTGTTGGAAATGGTGTGTGGATGTTGTGTGCATGTGTTGGGTATATTAATATGGGAAGATATGAGTTTGTCATGTATAGAAGATGATTATTCATATTGGAAATTGATTGGGCATGTGATTGTGTGTGTAGATGATGTTCATGCAAGTAATTATGTATTCCTACATGTATTGAAGTGTTGTAATTGGGAATTGGAGAGTATGAGGAAATGCTATTAATTGCTAGAAGGAAATTGTTGGTTAAAATATGAAGATTTAAAAACCATGCATGGAAGGTGTTTGTTAATATATCTAAATGGTGTCCAAGTGTTGGCCTAAAGCCTTGATCATTTGGTGGTGAAAATCCTACACTTTTCAACTTAAAAGCATTATAGTGCCTTTGTGAGTGATTGGGCAATGTTATGAGATGTTTGTGAGTTGTGAGTGATTATATGAGATAAAAGTTGGGAATCTTGTTCTAACCTTATAATGGATGTTAAATTGAATTAAATGAAGATTTATGACTTGCAAGCTTATTTTATATGATGATCATGTTTTGAGGAATTCTTGAACAATGAGGTAAGTTTACACATTTTGAACCTTAGTAATGTAAAATATTACATACTTGAGTTAGTGATAACTCGAATAAATGGAAGGTAATGGCTTGTTTGTGTGGTATATGTGGTATGATAATTGAGATTGAGTATAATGGCAAAATTATATTGAATTGAAGTTGAAATGCATATAAATGATATCAATTGTATTATTAATGAACTAGTTGATGAATTGACATTCAATATAAATACTCAAAGGTCTCAGGACGTCAAAGGTGGCTTGTTCATGTCGTCGACTATAAGGTACGTAATGACGTACGAGCATATATACTTATTATGAAGTACTTACACATTCATATATGCATGAATTATTAAATGTCATGATGGAACGTAAGAAATGTATATGTGTGATGAGTATGACATATGTGGCATGGTGGATACGTATTTGTACGTGATCCGAAATATGAATATGTATATATGCATGTGTGGTATGAGGGATGCGTAGTTATACGTGATCCGACTATACGAGCTGAGTATTGATGCTGGGGCATGATCAATATGAGAAAATGTCGAGAATGAGATAGATTGATAGGCAGGATCATATGCGATATGAAATTGTTTATGACTAAGCATAAATAATAGATTTTGATTGTATTGAATTTATCGTGTTGAGGAGTATCATGTTTAAATAACGATACTGAATTTGATGTTATGAAAGCGTGTGAGTTTGAAACAGGAACAGTGCGTGGAAGCTATACAGATTCAGAACCGTACAGGGAGTACCTTTTTATAGATTTTAAATAATTGTAAATTATGATGTTATGATCGTATCATGATCTTTATGCATTGGTATGATATGGGTAGTGTGATGTTGGTATGCTCACCCTGTGTGGGGGCTGTTTCTATTGAAACAGGTATTACAGCTACAAGGTTATTTGGCGTAGCAAGCTCGAGCTTGGCTGGATAATATTGCTTCCTGAAGCGTAGAATGAGATTGGGTAAATGATATACATTATTTATGCTACTAGACGGTTATCCATTATTTGTTGCTCGCATGTGAGCACTTGGAGTCGTGTATATGGACTGTAATAATGGTGTTGGGAGTCCACTTCTTATATCTTCATATTTTTGTGTTTTCCCTGGCTGAGAGTTATTTTAGTGATGTGCTATATTTTCGGATAGCCTAATTATGGGGAGACTCTGCCCAAATTTTTATAAAAGTCATGGGGCTTATGTGAAGCGTGTAATGATTCTTTAAAAGAAAAGAAATTTTTACATACACAAATGACGTCATAATTGCACTAATGACGAGTTAAAGGGTTGGGGTCTTACATTAGTGGTATCAGAGCAGTGGTTAGTTCTTTGGGATGTTTAATGGCCTAGGGATGTGTTGATAGACATGTATATCACATACTTTTATGCATGATCGTAGTTTTCTGTCATTGTGACATGACGTCTGCTATGTGCATTTTATGATATGAAGTAATGAAAATTGGTGTTATTGCTAACCATCGTGATTGCAGGATCGTACTAGATACGATGAACATATACAATGAGGGTGGTATGGTTGAAAAGCCTCGAGTATGGTAACTCGTTTTGTTTATATCATTAGCTTGACTTATGGTGAAAATGATAATGCCTTTTAAGGTGCGTGATGAATGACATCGCTGACGGTAATTAATATAGATGATAAGTGGACGTTGTTACGAGTAGAGGGATAAATGCGTTTTATGGAGTTGAGTTTTGTGTACATGTTATGTATATGTATGTGCAATGCTGAGAAATCTGATTTTGCAGGAGAGATCAGAAATTGAGATATGATATCTGAGGATAGGAAATGGTAGGCAGTACTGTCTGTTGGAGTATGACAACAAATGATGTGACAATCGGGTATGTGTATGTCATTTACATGATGACACATGTACGTAATGATGTACAAGCATGGATGAATATATTTTCCACTGTATTATTGAAAAGCGAAGTGTCGCTTAGGTTTACGGTCACTTTTATGGTTGACCGACGTGTTATTATTATGTGTGGGTCGCCTTCGTGCTGAGCAACGTGTTATTATTATATGTGGGTCGCCGTGGGTACGAGCGACGTATTAATATATTGAAGGGCCACCGCCTAGCGAGTGATGTGTTTATTTAGAGGTCGCCACTAGTTGTGTGCGATGTGATTGTGTTGTGTTGGATATACAGTGGGGTCACCGCTGAGGCGAGTGATGTGTTTATTTAAAGGTCGCCACTTAGGAGTGAGCGATGTGATTTGGGTCACCACTGACGAGTGAGTGATGTGGTCGCCACTGACGAGTGTGCGATGTGTTAGTATGATTTAGAGGTCGCCACTTAGGAGTGAGCGATGTGATTTGGGTCACCACTGACGAGTGAGTGATGTGGTCGCTACTGACGAGTGTGCGATGTGTTAGTATGATTTAGAGGTCGCCACTTAGGAGTGTGCGATGTGATTCGGGTCACCACTGACAAGTGAGTGATGTGGTCGCCGCTGACAAGCGAGCGACGTGTATATTTCAGGGTCAATGCTAGGGAGGGCATGTGACGTGTATATTGATATTGAGTCGGTGCTAGGGAGAGCATGCGATGTGATTATTGTTAGGATCGACACTATTGAGAGTGTGCAATGTATTTTATGTGCCTCCACTATAGAGGGAGGATGATGAATATACGATTTAAATTGACCATGTTGATTTGACGTATTGTGATAATCAAATGTACAGGTGAAAGTGATCATGGAGAGAGTGAACGAAGTGACAATATTGTTTTCTTTCATTTTTATTGCAGTGGATGCAATAGCGGGGTGCGATTGATACCGATATATTGATGACATTTATTGGCGAGATGATGGTATGATTATATTGTGATATTTGAGATTTATAATATTTACCGCTATCATATCGAAGCGATGGAAATATTGTGAATGCCGCTGATATGTCGAGGCAATGAATATTTTTTGGACGGTCATGTTATTGATGATGAGTATATCTATTGTGTATTGATATGAAATTATATTTTGTGGCATGTTTATGTTGAGAACAAGGACAGTTTAAAGAATCGAGTGTGGATCCACTGTGTACAGTAAGTGTTATTACATCTTATTGTTTTAAGAATGTAATTTTATGCATTGTGATTATGGATATTATATGTATGTCAGTCGTGGCGATGATATTGTGCAAGCCCGTAGTGGCGATGATATTATGTATGCCAGTAGTGGCGATGACATTGTGCATGCTCGTAGTGACGATGGGATTATGCATGCCATTGTTGGCAATGCGTATTGATATATTGCTATTGTGTTAGCAGTGAATACTAGTGTTCCGTCATTGGGCGATGAATATTGATGTGCTGCTATTATGTTAGCATGAACATGAGTATTAGTGTATTGCTATTGTGTTAGCGATGTATATTGATGATGTGTTGATTGTAGAGAGCAGTGAACGTTGCGTTATACAAACCATATTATTGTTTCTTGGACACATGAGTTGTAGGCTCAAGAGAATATTGGAATGTTCTACGGGAACGAGGAATTGAGGTAAACCATTTCGTTTGGTTTAACCTGTTTGATATACGTGGATTGTGAAGTATCTCGATTGATTTATATAGTTTATGACTTGAGAATGAAATTGAAATGACATATAGTATTGATATATTCATTGAATATTTTTGCAGTGACGAGATAACAGTGGGGTCATGATGATCAGATTGAAATGATATCGGTTTTTGAAAACATGATTGTTTTGTATAATGTGAGATTAATGATCTGTCAATCATGTTATGTTGAGTTAACTGTAACCATGTTGGAATGAGATTAATGAGCAGGTCATGAGATGTCATGGAACGTCACGGGATGACGTGAGATCGCTAAGAATGTCCTGTGTGGACGTGTGATTATTGTGGACGTTGCGGGTCGACGTAGTAAGTACGAAATTATGATGTTATTCGCTGGTATGTAATGACAACACTGATAAATAATCATGTAGTGATTAATGATGAGTTAGACATGATGTGATAGACAATATAATGATGTCATAATGAGAATACATGGGATATATGAACATTCACTTTAGATGATTTATCATATTGATATTGTGTTAGAAACTGGAAGACATATAAGTGATGATATATGCAATGAGACTGAGGTATGAGAAATCATGAATACATACTACACTATGATATGTTATTCATTTTAGTACTTTGTTGAATAAAGGATCGAAAGGAACTACGTCATTGAGGCATGAAATTGATTCTTATATTGAATTTTATCACACATATATGTGACAGGTTGTTGTAGCATGATGCGTACAGGATTGCACGAACTTTTGGCGCAGGGAATGTTTGATGACGGAAACATTATGAATATCAATAATGCGTAAATGACGAGGTATGTGGTTATGTTATGAGTATTTGAGAAATACTAATGAGCTTTTGTCTAATACTTCATACCAGATGATAGCTGGGTGATGAAATACGGAAACGTTGATGCTTGAAAGCATGTGAGTACTGTGATGAGCACGATACCATGATGCTATTGTACATATAGATGACTTACTCTACAAAGAATTGAGATTAATCATTCAATGTTGATACATTGTTTTAAATTGTTTATATGCAAGTGATTAGTAAGGAGCGATGGACAGTAGATAACTTATCCAAGTAGATAAGAATAAATGATGGGTTATGAGATAAATTTGAGGGATGAACGATATTACTATGCTATGTACGTATAATCATGATGTAAGAATATTCGTGTTAGACCATTCATTATGATTTGATATTGATGATATGTGGTTGTGTATAATGTTGATATACGTGTGAGAATTACTAATGGGCTTTCTAGTAATTGCATTGTGCCAGATAATAACCAGAAGATGATATATGAGAAGTTGATGTTTAAGGGCTCAAGAGTACCATTATTTCATACAGACAAGGGTGACGTGCGATATGACGAGGTTGATATATATTGCATAAATTTACAACCACACAGGTATGAGGTTAATTATACGATAAAAGGTTGGTGTATCGTCATACATTCTGATATACACGAGATATGCATGGATTGCATGATTTAGCGATTATATGATGATGTTAATCTTGTAATGATTTACATGACATGGAACTAATATATGTTAGCTCATTAGATGCTAATGTTGGGATATGGTAAAGTGACGTGATTTGCAGCCTTCTGAGGTACAGTTGAATTCTGATGTCTCTTATGTTGAGCATCCTATTTGGATTCCGGATCGGCCGATCGTAAACTTCACAATAAAGTGATTCCTATGGTTAAAGTCCAGTGGGAAAGACGGGGTGTCATGGACGCCACATGGGAAACGGAGCAACACATGTTACTACACTATCCTGAACTATTTGCTGGTATGTAAGTATTTACTTTGGCTTTTCTGGTAAGCGTGTATTCAAATTTCGGGGTCGAAATTTTATTAGTAGGGAAGAACTGTGATGCCCAATTTCTTCTGCTTACAATTAATTGTTTAAATGGTAAATTACGGGATAATTTACGTGATTTAAATTTTTGGGCCTCGGTGATTGGGTCGGACCGGATTCTTTGGGCATAGATGGAACTTTGGCATAATTTAAATGTTTTGGGGACTTATATTAATTTGTATTTAAAGTTGGAATTACTTAATTGTTGGGGAGGGTTTATTTTATTTTAAGTGTTTTGCCTTGATTTAAAAGGGGGATTAACACATAACCCACACACACAAACACATACCAAAAATCTGCAACTCCTCCTCCTCTTCACCCAAACCCGTCGCCCCCTTCCATGCCCAAATAGAACTTTGATTTTGATCTCCAAACTCCAATATCTTGCCACCAATTCGAAGGTATGATGCTTCCTCATGTTCCTAGGCACCTTGCCCTCTTTATTTTTGAATTTGTGTGTTGGTTTGGCACAATTTTCATTTCGAAAATTTGGCTTCTTTTGGGGGTTTTGGTTCGAAATTGTGGGGCTATTGGAGAGCTAGGCTTGGCCTTTATTGGTATGGATTTTGATGTGTTTTGAGTTGTTAATTGAAAGGAAAAGGGTTTGCTTTTCTAGTGTGTGCAGAATGTGTGTTTAGTGTGTGCTTGAAAGTGTGTGTTAGTGTGTGTGCATGAATTGTGTGCTAGTGTGTGTGCAGAATTTGTGCTTAGTAGGTGTTGGAAATGGTGTGTGGATGTTGTGTGCATGGGTTGGGTATATTAATATGGGAAGATATGAGTTTGTCATGTATAGAAGATGATTATTCATATTGGAAATTGATTGGGCATGTGATTGTGTGTGTAGATGGTGTTCATGCAAGTAATTATGTATTCCTACATGTATTGAAGTGTTGTAATTGGGAATTGGAGAGTATGAGGAAAATGTCGAGAATGAGATAGATTGATAGGCAGGATCATATGCGATATGAAATTGTTTATGACTAAGCATAAATAATAGATTTTGATTGTATTGAATTTATCGTGTTGAGGAGTATCATGTTTAAATAACGATACCGAATTTGATGTTATGAAAGCGTGTGAGTTTGAAACAGGAACAATGCGTGGAAGCTATACAGATTCAGAACCGTACAGGGAGTACCTTTTTATAGATTTTAAATAATTGTAAATTATGATGTTATGATCGTATCATGATCTTTATGCATTGTTATGATATGGGTAGTGTGATGTTGGTATGCTCACCCTGTGTGGGGGCTGTTTCTATTGAAACAGGTATTACAGCTACAAGGTTATTTGGCGTAGCAAGCTCGAGCTTGGCTGGATAATATTGCTTCCTGAAGCGTAGAATGAGATTGGGTAAATGGTATACATTATTTATGCTACTAGACGGTTATCCATTATTTGTTGCTCGCATGTGAGCACTTGGAGTCGTGTATATGGACTGTAATAATGGTGTTGGGAGTCCACTTCTTATATCTTCATATTTTTGTGTTTTCCCTGGCTGGGAGTTATTTTACTGATGTGCTATATTTTCGGATAACCTAATTATGGGGAGACTCTGCCCAAATTTTTATAAAAGTCATGGGGCTTATGTGAAGCGTGTAATGATTCTTTAAAAGAAAAGAAATTTTTACATACACAAATGACGTCATAATTGCACTAATGACGAGTTAAGGGGTTGGAGTCTTACAAAAATTGAGGAAGATAGGGAAGAATTGATATATTAGGCACATTTTGAGCAAATTACAAGAGTTTGTGAATTTTTGATGTTACAACCAATATCGTAAGCCAAAGTAGAAGCACGAATGGCTTCTTCTTCATTATAATAGCAATGTATGTCACATTTATGATTGGCCCTAGTTCTATGGGAATTGGATTTAAACAAAAGAACTGAAAGGGGTGAGACGCATGATCCCGTTTACATATTTTACAATTGATATTAGGTCAGTAGTGCTTGATATTGGCCTCAGGTGCGGTAATATTAGATAAAAATATCGAAAAATGAAGAATAAAAAAGGACACCACAATTTACGCAAAAAACCTCTAAAAATTATTATGGTAAAAAACCACAGGCAAGATGAAAAGATTATACTATAATATTTTATTGTGAGTTACAACCTTTCGTTATTTTTCAAAAAAAACATATTCTCTATTGGAGAAAACTATCTCATAGAACAAAACACTCAGAAAAACACTTGAATGCTTTAATGAGAGAAGATGAGAATAGGATGATCTTCAATTGAGGCAGGTGTGCACGAGGAACACAATTTTCTCAATTTTGCTGGTTCCGTCTCCTATTTGTCAAAAGTTTGCTGCCATTGTTGAATGATGAACCATTCAACCCACCAACCACGATTAATTCATCAACCGACAACAACTTGTCAACACTTGATACCTTGGAAAATTGGGGATAAGAACTTCTAGGTGACTGGCTATCATTCTCTAAGGAAGAGTGAGTATCATCTGAATAATCAAAATCGTCAAGATAAAAAGATGTCCCCTTGATTGGATTATGCCTTTGTTTGATGTTCTTTCATTTCTTTGGGGCACCACTGTCTCCACTCATCTTCTATAAAAGACTAGCATTTACAGAAGAGAGGCGAGGGACAGAGCTGCACCTGCATACCAACAATTATGAAACGCACTAAAAAAGATTACTACATAAAAATCGCTCTTCCAAAAATTTAAGGTGCACAAAACTGATAGAACTTCACAATCACACAGGGTTAACTTCCATATTTAGTACTACAAACTAATTTATTGGAGGGAGATTATGAAGAAATGTGAACTAGTTCCTTTGGGAGAAATATTAATGTGAAAGAAAATGCACAAGAAAGCCTATGAAAATAAAGCATGCTTTCTCCAAAGGGAACAGCTTGAAATCTCTATCTCAAACATTAATATCAGAACCATAATGACTCGGAAAATGCCTAATATTGCCCAGTAAAATTAATACTAAAGCATTTAAGAAAAATGTGGCATCCACAATGAAACTGGGGAATTATATAAACAGCAAAAGCATGTCTCTTCCCAATAATAAGGCACCATGCCAATAAAAAAGTTAGGATCTTTATAAGAAACCCAACTTCAATTTTCATCTGTGCAATTGCAAGAACATATTGTGAGATGAAAACTAAATTGGGAAGTGGAAATCGAGATTTGATTGTTTAATGCTTGGCTTGAACTGAACTTTGTGGAGACTCAGATCCCTATTCAAGCTGTTTTTTCTATTTTGATTTTAGAAAAATGCACCAGCAAAAATTTAATTTCTATGATTCCGAGATATATTATGCCAGAAAAATACTGATTTAATGTAGGCTTTTTTTCTCACCGATCGAAGTATTAATTAATAATATATTACTTAAAATCATTAACCATTAACCATTAACGTTGTTTATCTCGGATCTATATTGCGTAGTTTGTTCAAGGAAAAATAAACATATTCTGTCATAAGAACATAATATAATATCACAGAATGTTATATGAAAAAAGAAATTGGCAAAATGTCTGAGCCCGGGTTCGAACCGGGGACCTCTAGTGTGTGAGACTAGCGTGATAACCAACTACACCACCCAGACACTGCTGCTACACTGCTCTATATCTCATTACTATCTCATTAAAGCAGCAGAAGGATACTCGCTTCACTTCTAATTTGAATGAATAAATGCATTTATCTTTCATTAAACATTCACCAACTCCACCTTGTACACAATATACTCAAATAAAAAAAAAACTAAATTTAATAGAATGAACAAATGTTTATGTATGAAATTCAAGCAGCACATCCAGTATCAATTCCTCTATAAAATCTTCTGACACTTGAATCACAACTTGCTCGGTATCAAGCCGGACATCAAGCCACGTTCTAGAATTCGCAATGTCTTTCGAAACAATCTGGTTTAACGTTCGTGTCTCTGTCTGAGGCAGTACATAGAAGTCAGCTTCTTTCATGATCTCATCAAGCACAACTTCTTCCAATGGAAAATTCATTATCTTTGGTTTTATTAATGTTAGCCAAGGAAGAGAGCAGAAATTCCATTGATAAATCTTTAGTAAAACTTCATTTATATGATCAAATAGAAGCTTTGGATTGAGGTTAGGATCGATAAGAGGAAACTCCAGTTCATCGAATAGTGATGCATGAATCAGTTCTTCAGGTAGTGGCCTAATTTCTGATAGATGATCCCAGTTTATATAAGAAGCTTGAAGCACTAAATGGACATAAAGTGACATGCGATCTTTTTCATTCTTGCAGGTTGTGATGTCAATTTGCGGATCTTGTGGGGTTGAGTTGAACGAGCATTCTCCAAAGTCGAGACGAAGTGGTTGTAATGATCGTTCAGCTGCAAATAATGATCATATAAAGTCTGTATGAAACAGGAGGAGGATAATAATGGAAAAGGGATTGTTTATGTCAATGTTAGTTACCAGTTTGAAACGTGGTGCTTGGTGGACTGTTAGTGACATCTGTGAAAAATAGCTCAAGTACAGAAACCGGGCTTTGATGTTCTTCTTGATATTTAGAGCTGTCGCAGCTACTCAAAGGAGTGAAGGGAGTGTCATCCAATGTAGATGCCAATGTCTCGTTCTCAGATTGTGTGTCCTGCCATGTCAGAAGCTTGTGAGAAAGGTATGAAGCTATTTAGCTGGTATACATCAATTTTCCATAAAAAATTGTACAGGATAAACATGCTTTTATTCAAAGATCTAGTTTTATTTGAAATCGTAAATTTGGGGACTGCCCTTTACCTGCTCCTTTTGGTCCGGCATTGGATGCCCGAAAAAGTGTCTTTTAAGTTCAAGCAAAAGGGTATATAAAGAAACAGAAGTGCTATATATTGATGACCATTTATTGACTTAAACAAGACGGACTCACCACGAAATGAACCGCACTTTCATCGTCCTCCAGTAACTCTATAACATCACTTCTTTTTACTGTGTTGATTGTTTCACTTTCCACTTCTGAAGTGCATAAGTCTTGTTTCTGGATGCTATCTATTTCCTCAATTTCTCGTCCTCCTGTAGACATGTGCCAAACCGATAAGAGAAGATTTTCAGAACTGAAAAAAATAAGAATTAATGGAATAACACGTACCATTATTAAAGTCCACTTCATCTGTTTCAGAAAGAACGGTATAATGTTCATGATCATTCCTGGCTCGGATCACAGATGAAAAATTTTTCGTCTCCAAAGCCTCAATTGTACCTTCATAAATTTTATAATCTTCATCAAATAAAACTTCTTTATTTGGTCTCAATGGACTTGGGCAAATTCTTTGCCTCTCATTCGTCATCAAGCAACTGCTTCGAGAGATACTAGGAGAGTTGCTGTAAGTACTAAATCTCATTTGAGCAGAACCAGAACAATATAGGCTGTCCTGTTTCGGGCTTATTGGCCAGAAATCATGTTCTGGAGAGGAAATAATCTGAGCCACAGTTTTTGGGAATCTTTTTCTTTTCGTGCTCTCTAATTCATTCACATCATTCACTCTTGCGTAAAGTTGCCTCTTCGCCTCGAAAATCACATCAAATTCTTGTTTCATGGAGAGCCTAACACTTGGGAAGTCTATTTTTTTGCGCACCGTCTCCTTCATGCAAATATTATCAGGCCTGTCGATGGATCTGAGGGATGATTTCTTGCTTATATTTTCTCTTATCTCAACGTCTTTGGAAGAATTGAAAGAATTCACGGTGTCCATTCCGCGACAGATACAGTCTCCGACTCCCAAATTGGGTCTGTTATAGGCAAGTTTATTTGAATTTCCCTTCATTGAAAGCTGTTTGGTTCCTTTTCTGTTGCCTCCAAATGTATGTTGCAACTTTCTCTTCATCTCTTCGAAAGAGAAGGATGTTGGTTTCGGATTTGGTACTTTACCAACCAATTTTTGATACGACTGCACAGACGAGAAATGACCGGTTACATTTTTCGAAAATCTGATTTTTTGAGGGTCTGGCTTCAATATTACTATCTTATCAAGATGGCGCGTGAAATGTGTTTTCGAAGTATGCTGGCGCTTATGATCGACCTTTTCCAAGAAAGGCTTCTTCAAGTTCCCGTTTTCCGAACTAGTATCATATCTGCTCTCAAATTCTGAGAATTTGGCATCTACAACTGGCTTGATGAATCTTGCTAACAAGGGATTTGGCTCGGACAAGAATTCCATGAATAAATCCTTGTTTGTACTCAAAACTTCCAATGCATCGGAAAAGGGTTTGCACTCGGAGATTGTTTCTTGTTTTCCAGTGAATCTTCTGCCAATAAACATCTGATCAACAAAGGCTTTAGCCCTCCTCTGCAAATGTTTCATCTTCAAGTCTGCATCCTGAGTGCATATTGCACCTAATATTTCCGCATTCGTGAGTATATTTAAAGATGTTCCGGCTAAAATTGAAGGAGGCTGATGAATCAAGCTTGCTGAATTGTGACACAAAGAAGAATTGTATGCAGATTTTTTGCCCTTATGTCTTGCTGTATATTGAGTTTTCACCTGATGGTGAAGGTCAAAATGATTTTTCTCGTGTCCCAGTCTTTTAGCAATCATTTGATTGTTTTTGTGATTCTCGATGGAAATATCTTCTTGAATGAGATTACTGAATCTTGTTTCTCTTGTATCAACTCTACATATTGCCAAGTCTGCTGCAAGCTGATGAACCATAATAAAGCATTGATTAGTTCATTTTCTGGACATCTAAGACACGGACAAGGATGAAACCATAAATTAGATTCAAAATCGTTGTCGTTTTAGTTTATTGGATCCATATATCTTGCATTATAATCATTCTTGATCATAAAGAACACAATTCACAATATTGCTCATTGTGAAGGTCTTACGTTGAAACTTACCTGAATTTTCTGACATTCTGCATTAAAACTGGCAAGACGGTCAAGCTTTCTTGGATAATCTGCCGCAACATACACAATTTAAAATCTTAATTATCTGAAATGGCATCAAGTCATTCTCCTGGGAATGTAGTAAAATTTATTGAATGACACTATGACAGTACAATATTTCAACAAGTAAGGGCTAAATCTAAAGCGCCCTTAAGACAGAGTTGGCCATTATTAAATAGCATCACCTACTTTTAAACCAACGATATCCAACAGCATAAATTTTATGATTTATCAAAATTTCTATGCCATTACAAATACATTACGTGTAGATATTCATAATACAGTGGAGTTTAACGTTATATTTATACCGATAATGTGTTTATTCATCAGCCCTTCATTCGAAATCCGGTCAGTACAATCTCGGCCTTGGCTGGATTCATCAAGCACCCCCGACATACAGTTCATATGACTATCCTGAATCATCTCTCGGATTCTTGGTATTTGTTCTGCACATCCGGTTAGTCTTTACACTCAATTGGCATAAAAATTTTCTTCGTGAATCCCGTAATCTGCTAAAAGAACCAAAAAAAAGTGTGGAAAAAGATAGGCAAAACCACCATCAAATACATGGAGTGCAAGATAAATGATACCCTTTTGTTTCTTAGAATACAAACATGCATAGTTTGATACAATGAATGAATGCGAGATATGAATAGTTAAATTTTATTGCTCATGTCACCCTTATAAATGTAAAAAACGATTTTAGTCTTAGAAGCCCAAATGGCCAATATAAATATCACATTATCTTATCAATAAAACCATGGCATGAAAAAGGATCAAACCTAGCAGACTTCAAATAAATTTCGAGATAAACAAACATTCTCTGCATTTCCCAAGAAACAATGCATACATTTCAAGAAACACTGCGCCACAAAATTGGGGGGTGGAGTGGACTGGATTGTGGAGGGGGTTAGGGGGTAGAGAATACAGGTTAATAGGAACTAACTTTGTCCTATCAACAGTTCTTGAGGGACAGTGGAGGAAGAAAATGACCCAAAATATAAAAAAAGACTGTCATTTGTTTGTTTGCATACATGCAGTTTTATTTCTTGATTTATTATTTATTTCCACAAACAGCATTAAATTATGACCTGTGTGACATTGACTATGTCCACCCCACTGGTATCAAAGTTCGGTTTTCTTTCTATGATTATAATTTTTTAACTCAAGCAAGATCTTGAACTTCTTTTATAATCAAGGGTATATGTGCAGAGTAACTATTCCCGCATTCATGTGTGAATGTTTATACGACACAACGATTGACAAACAGTATTTTCTATGTCATAAGGTTTAAATGTGTTCAATTGAATATGCATCAGTATCAGTGTAACAAAAGATATGTAATTATTAATAACGCTACGGTTCGAAAAGTGTCTACCTACATAAAACTCATGTTAATACAGTAGAATCGTCATAAATTATTACTCAAAAAATTAATAATCTCTCTAAAATAATATTTTTTTCGGTCCCAACTTAGCCCGTTTAAAAAATTAGTATTTTGATAAATTAATTAGATAATAATTTTTAGGAACTCCATTATATAAATCTATAGTATCGTTAAACTCATAAATTAATAATTCTCTAAATTACACACATAATTAGGATAATTATTAAAATATGAATATATTATTGTTTATTTTTCTCGGAATTTTCAATCTAGGTGGATTACATCTCAAACTTTTCTCATTACATTCAAAAGCTCTAGTGGCATGTTCTCAAACTGCAACACAAAATCGTGGAGCTGTTGTTGACATGAGTGCTTCATTTTCATACAATTAGTTCTTCATTTTCAATTACACTATACATGTAAAGAACTTCCACTCACTATATATGTAAATTTTTTTTTTTAAAAAAATCTTGGAATACATGCAAAATTGACTTTGACTACTCATTGATCTTCAGTTATTTGGCATCAAAATCTTGAATGTTATAAATCGTACAATTTCATTTAAAGTTTTAGAGGTTTTCGGCAACGAATTCGTTGCTTTTTCAAATATGTGGTGTACATTATAATTTTCAAAATATGCAGCTTACCCCCATTGTTTTGAAAATAGTCTGTACACCCCAATATAGTTTGTGAATATGTGCAAAACATCCGTCTATATAAGGGGCGCGATTTTTTATGTTTGCAAATTACAGGGATAAAATGTATATTTTAAAAGCCACAAAAGGATAAATTACATATTTTCAAATCACAATACCTATTCTTTCAGTTTCTTAGTAAGAATAGGCTATCATTTTTCGCACCTACCAGATTAATGGTCATGGAGCGGCGCTCCAAATATTAAAGCAATCGCCAACTGGGGTGAAGTGCACGTGATGGGTCATTATTTTTATACAATTGAAAGCTAAATGTATATATATAAATTTGTATATGATATTAACTTAAACACCTCACATTAATGGTAGAACCTCCGTATGCATATAATTCAAAATTGTAATTGTCCAAATTTAATTCTTCTGGATTCCTTACCCTTAAAGGCAAGAAAAGAGTTTGATGAAGACGATAGATCCACCATGATGAGGGTGTTTTTTTGTAGGTAGTGGGAAGGCAAATTGTGTTTGGCGTCATTGTTATGGGGTAACCCCAACTTGCCTTTTGCTTCTACACTCATCAACGATGGCTCTTTTACGGGACCATATACTCCATGCATTAATTATTTCATCGATTCTTATATATTGTTAGGATAAAACGTTTACCATTAGGCTAAAAATTATAGCTGAAAGACAACTTTAGTTCCTTATTCAAAGGCAGCCACAAAACCTCATACTAAACGACTGTAGACATTAGGGCTGCATGTGTCAGGCTTGTTATGCATTAGAAGACAGATGTCTACACATCCATCTACGAGCACACATAAGAATTGATGCGATCACTCCCAACACATATTAATGGATGTATATTCTCAATTGTGCATGTTGCGAGAACATGATATTAAGATAACCTGTTTTAATTTTTTGTAAAATGATATTGTTTGTGGTGGTGCATGAATATGAGTATTTCAGGGAATATTTTCAGATGACATTATTGAAAATATATAAACTAGTAGATTAACACTAACTGTCGAAGGCGTGGTGTCAGATACCAGCATGTTGATCAATTTTTTTCTAATTTGATCGAAAATAATATATCAAATGACCGAGTTTTACAAACTTTTTTATAAAAAAACGATCATGCTATTGTAATTGAATGTGAAAAAAATAATCAAAAGACTGACTAACTTTTTTAAAAAAAAATGATGTTCATCTCATTATAAACTGAAAAAAATGAAAAAATAACATTTGAAATTACGCACATCAACAAACGATTAAGATATATTTTTTCTAGTCGGTTCAGGCCAAACTCGCGCATCAACAAAAAAAATTTAAAATGAACATGCTGTTGTAATTGAATGGAAAAGATAGCCAAATGAATGACTAACTTTTTTATAAAAAAAACATGATGTCCATCTTACTATAAATTGAAAAAATTAATATTTAAAGTTGTGCACATCAACAATCGATTAAGATATATTTTTTTCTAGTCGGTTTAGGTCAAACTCGGTCATCAACAAAAATAATTTTTGAAAAAAAAAAACATTTTTTAAAGGAAAATAAAAATTGTAATGAATATGATTTACTATTCATTACAAGTATGACACTTATTATATAGTAGTAATAATAATATATAATCATTTATGCATTTTTTATATCCTAGAAAGCCCATCAAAAAACAAGAACCAATGTTGTATCAAACATTTCAAGAAATTATGACAACTTGAATCGTAATCTGTAAATGTACGAACATGTATCACTGGGAAAAAGTATGTGCAGATTTATGAGGATGGGAGTATGAATTCAATAATATTTAAAAATATAAAATTTAGTTTTTTATTGCAAAAATCGTTGGGTATGGATCAGTTGCAATGAGCAGTCGTGTTAAAGTGGTCCAATTGCAGGCAAATGGATAGTGAAACTTCATAATTTCTTTTATCAAACGTTATTAATTGATTTTGGCTTGTGGATGTGGTGACAAATGTGTCTCTCTCTACAACAGAGTATTTTACTGTAGTTCATTCTAGTTCTTAAAGTTTTCAGTTACACAGTTTTGTCTTAAAATGTTAAAGAAAGATTTTCGATTCAATCCTCGATGTTAAGTCGACCATGAGAGACAAACGGAGAGAGACTGATTCATGAATATTTTTAAAATTTTAGGGACTAAATATGTCTAGTTTGTTCTCAATTCAGTCCCTAAAGTTTTAAAACTATTTCTGAATCAGTCACTATCTGTTCACTTCTCATGTCGACTTAACGTCAGGGACTGATTCGGATTTGTTTTTAATTTTTTAGCGACTAAACTGGGTCACTGAATATTTCATGGACTGAATTGAGAATTAACACAAACGGTATCGATGTATTAATGTGTTATCCCTAGAAAATAGGTTATTTAATCTAAGAAATGAATGTCATTGACGGGTGGGACTAAATCGCTAATTACACGAAGGCCCTAGGAACTAACGTAGCCGAAATTAAGTATTTAAAATAAAGAGGAAATTGTAGGAAGCTATCAGTTCCAAAATAAATTTTCAACTAAATTTAACAAAAAAACAATGGTACATATAAATTCACTTTTGAAGAAACTTAATTCATCAAGGTCCAATTTTTAAACTTAAGGATATTTACATCTTTTTTTGGGACCAAAATACCCTTAAAATCAAAATTGTTAATTCAAACTCATTTTGAACTTGTATTGCATTCAAAACACATGTTCTTCACCACATTCTTCAGCTCATCCCTCCCACAATCGCCAGTACCGCCACTACGGAAACTCCCACCTCCGTCGCCGCCTCGCTCATGTTCCGCGCGCATCTTCTTCACCGGTGCATCACGATCTGCAAGGATTTCTGAAACTGTAAATTCTGGAATTTTAAATTCTGAAATTCTTCTATATCCTTGCAGATCGCGAACTTCCAATGTATTTTTTTTATGATTGGATTAATTATAGTGTGATATACGTTCATATATAACTGTAATACATGTTTGATTCTGTTCCTTTGATACAATTTGAAACCCTAATTGCTCGATTTTCAATTTAGTTTTGAAATACAATCTGTATATATGTAGTGGTGGATTAAGAAAAGAAAGATTTGAAGAAGGCATTGAGATTGAGCGTGCGTCTTGTTGGGGTGGAGTGGAGAGTTCTGAATATTTTCATAAAAGAACACGTGCACCATTGCTTTCCTTCAAACGTGCACCAATTGACATGGGTGCACTTAATCACAATGACATGGGGTGCACTAATCACATGGGATGCACTTAATCACAATGGCATGGGTGCACTAAAATCAAATTGAGTGCACGATAATCACATTAGGTGCACTAAATCACAATTGTATTGGGTGCACTAAATCACAATGACATGGTGATACACAATATTTTGTACACTGGTGCGCGATTTTTTGCATGATGGTGCACGATTTTTTAACATGGTGGTGCATGATTTTTTGTAAAGGTGCAACATTATAATACTCAATCGTGCATCATTTCCGTAATCAATCTTGCAACATTATAATAATCAGTCATGCATCATTATAATAATTTGTACATTGATGCACGATTTTTTATACATTAGTGCACTGTTGGTGCACTTGAATTTGAACATGGTGGTGCGTGATTTTTTTGTAATAGCGATGGTGGTGCAAGATATTTGTACACTTGTGCATGGTTTTAGTACATTGATGCACAATGTTTTGCATATTGGTGCACGTTTTTGTACATCGATGCACGTTTGTAGGGATGATATGTAGGGTAGTGCTTGGTTTAGGCTTGCTTACAAGAAGGTGCACGTAAAAAAGTTCTGTTGAGGAAGATGATATGTAGGGATGTGCTTGCTTTGGGCTTGCTTCGAAGAAGATGCACGTAAAAATATGTAAATTAGCAAAGGTCTACGTAAAAATATGTACATTTGATGCACTAAAATTGGATATTGGATGCACTAAAATTGAATATTGGTGCACTAAAATTGAACAATGAATGGAATAAAATTGGACATCAGTGCACCAAAATTGAACATCGATGCACTAAAATTGGAGATTGGATGCACTAAAATTGGTTTTGGTGCACGATTTTGGCCTGTGGTGCACGATTCCTTTGGCCCGTGGGTGCACGATTTTTTTTTGCATGTGGTGCACAATTTTTTGGGCCTGTGGATGCACGTTTTTTTTGGCATTTGGTCACACGATTTTTATGCAATTGTGGTGCATGATTTTCCAATGTTAGTGCATGGATGTCCAATTTTAGTACACCAATCCAATCGTAGACCACAATATTAAAAAATTGTGCACCAAAAGATTAAAAATCGTGCACCAACATTACAAAATTCAATTACACCATCATGCTTAAAATCAAGTGCACCTTAATGTACCAAAATCGTTCATCAACATACGAATATCAGGCACCAACTTTTGAATATAACTGTGTTGTTTGTCGGCCAAAATTAAAAAGGCCATAACTTTTGATCCAAGAGGAATTTTGCCTATTATGATCTATGCACGGAAATGTCTTCTCGAGCCGGATCTAACCCAATAGAAGAAAGTGCTATTGGCACCACTGACGAACCTGAAATTCCTTGTTTTATATAGTTTATGCTCAATTTTTTTAAAAAAAATCCATTTCATTGCTAACTTTGAGTAATTTTCATTCCAAACTGCTTGTCACATTGAGCTCAGACTTTGTGGGTTTCATGTTCTTGTTTGAGAGAATTTTTAGAAATATTTTCACTTAATTCTGCATGAATTGATTTTTAACATTTAGTGCACGATTTTTGAGCTTGTGGTGCATGATTTATGTAATCTTGTGGTGCATGATTTTGTTAACCTTGTGATGTACTGTTTTAACTTGTGGTGCTCTATTTTTTAACCTTGTGATGCACTAGATTTTTAATCTTTTGGTGCACGACTTTTAACTGTTGTGCACAATTTTTGTGAAGGTGGTGCACTTGATTTTTGTAATGGGGTTGCACGATTTTAAGCATTGTGTTGCATGATTTTTTTAATATGATGCCCTATTTTTTAACATGCTGCATGATTTTTTAAATTGGGTGCACAATTTTTGTAATGAGGGTGCACGATTTTAAAAATTATGGTGCACGATTTTTTAACATGTTGTTGCACAATTTTTGTAATTGGGTGTACGCTTTTTTATCAAGGTTGTGCACTTGATTTTTGTAATTGGGGGGGTGCACGATTTTAGACATTGTGGTGCACGAATTTTTAACATGTTGCTGCACGATTTTGTAATTGGGTGCATGATTTTCATCAAGGTGGTGCATTTATTTTTGTGATAGGGGGTGCACGATTTTTGTAAGTGGGTGCACGATATTTGAAAGTGGATGCACGATTTTTGTAATGGTGGTACACTTGATTTTTGTAATGGAGGTGCATGATTTTTAACATGCAAGGGTGCACGATTTTTTGTCAATATGATGCACTTGATTTTTGTAATGTGACGTGCACAATTTTTTGTAATGCGTCTGTACGATTTTTGTAGCAATTTTTTAACATGTTGATGCACGATTATTTAACATGGTGGTGCAAAATTTTATGTAATAATGCTGCACGTTCTGAAATTAGATCTGAAAGATTGCTAGGGTTTCCAAGAGGATGAGCAGCCATGTCTTTCATCCCGTCTGAGACTAATATTGGTCGTGGTTGAGTTGATAAAGCTTTTCGTATCGTCAGAACTGAATTCATATCCAAAAATTGCTAGGGTTTTCGAGTTTCGTAGCAGTTGTCGTCGCGCATTGACTTCCATGAACGTTGAGCTGATAATAATTTTTTTGTTGGAATGATGCTTTGATTATTGAATAAGGAGTTGCAGTTGAATGTATTGATAAAAAAATCGATGATGATGTTTGTTTATGAGGAATGAATTTGACGAGAGAAGGGGAAGAATGGAGGAGAAATGGGTAAATTGAAGGATGTACATTGCAGAAGAAGAACAGTGGGCCTTTTTGTAATTTTACCCCAAAATGGACCTATGTGAACTTAAGTTTTTTCGACTGACTAAAATGAATTATCTTCCATCAGCTAGTATCGGCCCGTAGTACCCCTAAAATAAAAGTGAACCCCATTTATTTTGTTGTCGAGGCTTATCGGACATCACGACTACTTCTGGCCTGGAGGTCGAAACATTGTTGGGCCGCAAAAAACTTTGGCCACTATTTGGGCTTGTTGGTTTGGCAGGATTCCAAATAAGTTTCCAAATAAGTTTGATTATGTATTTTTAAAAGAAATGTTACATTACACTCGGTGTACCAAACAGTAACTCACATATCAATATATATATATATATATATATATATATATATATATATATATATATATATATACATACGTAAGTATATGTGTTGATGTTTTGGTGCACCAGGTGCACCTAAATATTTTCCTCATCTATAGCTAGTAATAATAAAATATGAGTCAATTGCTGCAAAATAAAAGCGCAGCGATGCTGGAGAATATAGAAGTTAAGATATTTGTTTTATAGTATTTCTAATTAATTTGAGGATATTAAATAAAATCTAAATAAAAATACTAAAAAGTTAATACGAGGTGTTCTTGCTTAATTAAATAGTAATTAATTGTAACACCGAGGCAAATCCAAGAACCAAAAGCCGAGCTTCACCAATGGGAACATTAATTAGGATAGTATAATGGTTGAATAGTTGCTACCCATGGACAGTGCTCGTATGATATTAGCCCACGAGTCTGGTCCAATTGTTTCTCCATACTCGACCAACCTAGCTACTGTTGGAGGTGGTACGGTACTTTTTCTTGCAAGGTTTAATGAAAAATTGACTTGTTTTTCCCCCTAACTTGAAAGTATTATAAATAGCATAATTACTACTACTATACAGAATATTAAATATTTAATCGTGGAATGAGAACACTAATGTGGAATCATTGTGATGGCAGAGGAAATATGACTTTTAAATTTTAACTGTATTAAAATGATTTATGCACATATTTTTATTATGGATAATAATATCTTCCGAAAAGGAAAAAATGCATCTTTTTTTGAAATTTAAAAACACTAATCAGCCACCATCACTAATGATATAGTGACATAAATCTCTTCCCGATACGGGATAATCATTGGTTCAAACTCACTTTAAACCAAAAACCTCTCCCTATATGTAATAAAAATTACCATGGGTGCTTAACGGATCAATCCGGGCCGATTGGGTTTGAAACCAGCCGGTTTCGGACCTGATAATTTCGAAATCGGTCCGACCTGGTAAGAAATCGGATAGGATCCGGTTCCGGATCCAACGGTTCCGGGTTGGACCGTTTCCAACCCAGAGTTCAACCTGGAACCGTTTAACCCGGAACCGTTTAACACAGGTTCCAATCCATTAGAACCAGTCCGATCCGATAACTACCAGATCGGATCCGGATCCTAACCGGTTGGCCCGGTTCCGGTTCGGTTTCGAATCGGTTCCGGGCCAACCCAGTCCATTAACCAGCCCTAAAAATTACTAATCGACATCATCCATGTTTTTTTTATTGATTGACCATGGAATAATAACTTTAAAAGTGGAAAAATAACTTTCCAAATATACCCCACTTACAAATTTTCTATAGAACGACTATGTTTATTTCAATTTTTGTTATTGTATTTTTAAAAATAAAATAAATAAATATGAGATAATAATAAATTTTCTGCAGATGAAATTGAACGTTTTCTCACACTGAAATTAATTCTATGCAAGCCCTTGAGAAATGCTGGATATGATGTTGAATCTTGAATTAAGAATGTATTTGATGAGAGACTAGCTATATGAACTAAATAAATACAAAATCTAAGAAAATTTATTAAGAAGATGGTGGAAGAAATGAATTTATTATGAGTTTATCAATTATCAATCGACACTTAAATGAAAGGAAAAAGGAGTAACCGAAAAGTTTATTATTTGAAAATGAATTATGGAATTAATTAACTAATAGTAGAAAATAATGGAAAAATGATGAAGTAAAAAAATTGTGAGGATATCAACAACATTGATAATTATCGAAAAGTCAAAATTGAAGACAAATTTGAAAGATTGATATTTGATTATTAGAATTGGAAATGGCATTGCTGTATAGGAAGTTTGATAATTGAGCTTCCGGCGCTGTCAGAGTGGTAAAATTCTTCTCCCTTTGGGGATGACTCGAGTTCGAGTCACGCAGCGTGCGCAAAAACTTTCGCATCTCCCCACTATAAAACAAAAATAACCGATTATTAAAATGAAAAAGTATATGATAGTCATTTTACACACGTATGATAAATTTTAAAAAAGGTTTTATAGAATACGACTTTTCAAATACCAATCTAAACTTTTATTACTAATCAAATTTAGTCTCATAAAAATTATTTTTAATAAACATTCTCAAACTTTTTGTTTTAATCATTACCAACTAATTATAGTGGTTCATGTAATTTGTATAGTCTGCTTCTCTCTCATCTGTGTTTTTTGTGTGTTAATTTATGCCTAAATTGCGATTTATGAGTTCATTGCTTGTGTGTTTTGCTGCAAACTAAATCTTGAATGAACAGTATTATATATGTTTCTGGAGTTTGAATGACTAAATCTTGATTTAGGTGTCCTTACTTTTGTGCTTGAGATTATATACCAGGCATGAAAGGTTTGCAAAATCCTAGCTAAAATTACAAATTAGCCCATTTCCTACTGTTTTCTGTCTGGTTAAAAAGCATCTTATTTTTCTGTCTGGTTAAAAAGCATCTTATTTTTCGTGATATTCCAAGCGACTAAAAATAACCCAATATAAGCCCATTTCTCACATCGGAAAAATTTGAATTCGAGTCCAGTGTGCAATAGGAGTGTAAATGAATCGAACATGTCATGAACTTTTCAAGCCGACTCGATAAATATTTGATTCGAATTCGAAATTCTCGAATTTGAGCCGAACTCAAACATGTTCGAACTTTTTTCGAGCCGAACTCGAGCCCAAATTACTTTGTTCGATAGTTCGCGAGCCGCTCGCAAACTTTAATATTTTATTAATATAATATAATTATATATTACATAAATATATTTAAAACCTTTCGGGTATTTATTTTCGAGCAATAATTCGAATAGCTCGCGAACATGTTCGAACGTTTTCGAGCCGAACTCGAACTAGAACTATGATTCGAGCCGAACTCGAGCCAAATTTTTGAAACTATTCGAACTTCGAATCGAACTCGAACTCGAATGTAACTATTTCGAGCCGAATTCAAACCTTAAAATTTTCTACATATTCGGCTCGATTCGATTTGTTTACACCCCTATACAATACTCTCTCAAATTAAAATAAAAAAAATACCTAATAAAAAGTGGGTGTGAGTGAAATTTTCTTGGTCGTTAATATCTGTATAATAAACTAAAAACCGAATCACATCACCTTTTTATGTTTTTTAAATCTTGCTGATGGTCTTATTTAGTCCATAAGTTATTTAGTTTATATATATATATATATATATATATATATATATATATATATATATATATATATATATATATATAATGTGGTTGGTATGTGTTGTGATTTTCAACTGATTTATGATATAAAACGATTGTGTTTATCAGTTGGTCACATATCTTTGTAGCTTGCAGGAATCAAATAATGACTTGGAGGTTTTATTGATTTCAACAAGTTTCTCAAAGATTGAATTAACTATTTTACTCTTTATTTTTCCTTGATTTTACATGACTTGTGGTTTCCAATGAATTGCATATAGGGCCCTATTCAAACTAATATCTATTTTATCAATTAAACAATATTTGTTCTATTAAATTCAAGATTTGAGTCAGCACAAATCAAATCCACGTAATAATATAAAATATTTAAATTTGACTTCTAGCTAAAGGTTAATTTCCAATCAGTACCATGTATTTTTTTTATAGATGATACCCTCGGGGTAAAAAGTCATCCCCAACAAAATATAGACATGTCATCTTAGTCGATGAGTCGACCTACTTTTTCGACCTAATGGACTTTGGTCCCGGATTTAGTGGCGTGCTTATTATTGTGACCGAGCTGATCTCAGTACCTGATCTGAGCTCCTTGCAAGTCTCATGGTCCCTTTCCATATCTTCGTCATAGTTCCCCAGCTTGCGTCTTCCGGAGGTCATGATACGAACTAAAGTGGTGTACATCAGTGAGATTCTCCTATCCACCTAGCTGGAGGAGAGCAGATCATTACCTCATTCATTAGGATTCTCCTTTATAACGAGATCTTAGGGATATTGTTGTATTATCAAGGATATCCTCAAATAATATCAAATCTTAAGAAGATCCAATCAAATTATAATAAAGAAGAAATGATTATATTTATATGGTAACTCTTTCTCTATAATTACCAGATTTGCTCTACACCTTGGACATTCATTATTCACTAACACTATTGCATAAATCACAGTATATTTTCCTCTTGCTTCGCCTGATTTGATCGTTTGAGGGGACATGTCGAAAAATCCTCCATGTCCCCTTCTTACTTTTTCTTTGTGATTTCAGATTATTTTAAGATAGAGATACTACACATGCCAACATTGCAACTTGTATTGAAGAAAAGAGACGTAATAAATTTACCTCTTATGGATTTTACGAGATCATCCGTTTTTTCGTGGTATCAATAAGAAAAGCTGTTTTTCTGGTATTGTCTTAATGGCGATATCGTCGTGGGCAACATCACACAAAACCAGGAAAGTTGAAGTGTCAGTTCAATTGAATCAATTCCACAGATTAATTTTCTCATCTTTCTTATAATGAAGGAATGCTTTTGATACAATAAAATACTACTAAATGTGAAGGAAGATAGTAATTGTGTGGGAGATACGTGTTAGATCTTTTTTTTAAATATTTGGTGGTGTATTCAATAGAGTAAATGTAATATATGAAAGTTAAGTTAGTGTCGTGTTAATTTAAATACTGTATGTTGTTTTTTTTATCAGGGGAGGGGCAAACATTTTTGAGAAAGTTTTGGATCGGTATCATTAGGTAAACGATTTTTCGGCCTAGTCACCCAAAAAAATTCTTTCAACAAGTCCATTTTTTAATACAATGATCAAACTAACACCACTTATCAAAACACTCTGCACCACATGAGTCAATTTACATGCACCTTATGAGTAATTTTTACATGCACCGCATGAGTCAATTTTTACATGCACCGCAAGTCAATTTTACATGCACCGTATAAGTGATTTGCATACACCGATAGACTCAACGGTGCATGTAATTTACAAACACCGTTAGACTATGTTTTTGGTTAAAGATTATATCGGTACATGTAATTTACATGCACCGATAGACTCAATGGTGCATGTAATTTACATGCACCGTTAGACTATGTTTTTTATTAAAGAATCTATCGATGTATGTAATTTATATGTACCGTTAAACTATGTTTTGAAATAACTGGTAGGAAATGGGTAACATAAGAGTTACAGTGAACAAACAAATGGGTGAAATCCATTGAAATCTTATGTACAAGAAATCAACTCAGAAAAAAAGAGTACGAAGATGAAGCATCCATATGGTGGATCAGATAGGTGAGCACTAGTGCTACCAACATCAGTACACAGGCTATCCCTTAATCAATCGCATTGCCTGCATATTTTCCAGTAGAAGAGCATACAAATGCTTTCAGTCTCAATCATAGAATAAAAAGAAGGGAAAAAAAAGTTTCGGGAAACTTGTTTAACACATACTTATGAGTTAGTTTTGAATGGATTTTGGCACATTAAGATAATGAGATCTAGGACATATTTCATGAAAAAAAATTGCAGCAAGAAATGGGAGAGAATCGTACAAACCGTCGTTGGAAGGGCCCGAAACAGGAACAAAATCCTGCGTTCGAGAATATGGAATGGCATTGCCAGAGAGGAACACGAAAATCGCCATTAATCCGAGGTAAAACCATGACATAGCCGTATGACGATTCACTAAGAAAATACGAAATGAGAAGAAACTGAACGAAGATCTGGTAGAGCAAAATCTCATATCCATGGCTGATAAATGGAGAAACTGGCGTTGAGCAAGGAACGAGGGCAGCGGCGTTCGGGTTTTGATAAAAGGGGTATTTTTGTCATAAATGGACTAATTTGATTAAAGTTTCAAAAAATAGACTTAGTTGAAATAACTTTCTTATAACATGTATTTATTTGTTAAGAAAATAATTTAGGTGATTTAGTTGAAAGAACTTTTGAGAATTGGTACCTTCTTGTAATTTCCTCAACATTTTTTTCCGCCACATGTGGTTAGGGTCGGCTCATCACTTACGATTTATGAAAGAAGCACTTCAATTCACAAATCTTTTATACCACAAAGGTTTAAAAGTGCTCAACTAAAAGGAAGGATGAACAAGATGATTGTGCAGAAATTTTGCAAGAATTTTGCTTCAATCTTGTGCTTTATTTTCGAAAAAAACTCATTGTAATTTGTTCAGGGGTTGTTCATTTTATGCTATACCATGTAGTGCCACACCATCTAGAGGTGTCCAATAAGAAAAAAAACACAATCATACGCGAATGTCCGCACCCTGTGCAGGGCACGATCGATCGCGTCTTATTTTTTAAAATTTCTGTCTTAGGCGATCGATTGCCCACTGAGGCGCGATCGATCGCCCATAGCAGAAAAAAGGTTTTCCGTTTTTCACTATCTCGATCGATCGAGCGACACGCACCGATCGATCGAGGCACTCAGAAAATCCGAAACTCGATTTTCTTTGGTTACGTTTTAATATACTTCACACAGAATTTCCAACAATCACCCACATGAATTAAATTAATGCATGTATACAATTTGAACACTTTTAACGAATTGTTATAGCATTTGGAAAGGTAGCTTGCGGCTTTGAACATTCCGTAGTAGAATTCAACCGGATTTACTTGACTTAATAGTGAACTATAGTCTTGAACTATTTAGTCGTTGATGTAAACCAAGACAACTGAACACACATCATAACAACTCTAACCTTCGTATGGTTTATTACGGTTGTGTCCGTTTCGGCCATGGACCACGATTGGTTTCATAAGTGCTTTCTATCTTTAAAGCGGTAACACTTCACACTTACGTATGTGATCTCCTAAAAGAGTACCCCGCTATAGTCCAACATATTCTAATATGTCTTAGGAATCATTAAAGACATTTTGCCTATCCTCGTACCCTTTTTTCATGCTACACCTCTTATCATAGGAATGGGTTGGAGATTAATTCTCCAAGGTGTTTATACAATCTCATAGTTTGATTGTCCCTTTTGAGCCCAGGTCTTGGGATCTCCAGTCACATAGGTTGGGTATCCACTATGGGATTTTGATTATAGGGTTTTAACATCATTCCCCTCGATAAACTATATACTTGATCTCGAGGCAAGCCTTTTGTAAGCGGATCCGCAGTATTCTCCTTTGACTTCATGTAGTCAATGGACATAATGCCATTTGAGATCAACTATTTAATAGTATTGTGTCTACGACATATATGTCTAGACTTACAATTATACATGCTACTCTGTGCCCTTCCTATACCAGATTAGTTATCACAATGTATTTTAATTGCAGGCACATGTTTTTCACAACAAGGAATTTATTCCAAGAAACTTATAAGCAATTCGGTTTCTTCTCCCGCTTTAACCAAAGCTATGAATTCAGATTCCATAGTGGATCTAGCAATACAAGTTTGCTTGGTAGATTTTCACGACACTGCAGCCCCTCCAATGGTAAACACATAACCAATTGTCGACTTGGAGCGTGTATATCCAATTTGCATCACTGTATCCTTTCAATACAGCAGGATATCTTGTATAGTGCAATCCATAGTTCAGGGTGTATCTTAAATATTTAAGTACCCTCGTCAATGTCTTCCAATGATCATTGTTTGAATTGCTCGTGAATATACTTTGTTTGCCAACAGCAAATGCAATATCAGGACGTGTAAAATTCATGGATACATGATACTGCCAATTATCCTAGAGTATTCTAATTGCATGACATGGTCTTCTTTATTTTTAACCAAATGTAGATTCAGGTCATAAGGTGTCTTTACAGACGACGTGTCATTCGCGAGAAATTTCTCGAGTATTTTCTCAACATAATAAGACTGTGACAACACTTGTCCTTCGGATATCTTGGAGATTTTAATTCCAAGCATCAGCTTCACCCATATCTTTCATTTCAAAATGTTTTATTAACATTTTCGTTGTCGCGTTGATGATTTCTAAGTTGCTTCCCACTATGAGTATATCATCAACGTACAAGCATACTATTACATATGTTTTAGGCGTGTTTTTCATATATACATATTTGTCACACTCTTTAATTTTGAAACCATTTGACAACATTGTTTTGTCAAATTTTTTATGCCATTGTTTCAGTGCTTGCTTAAGCCCATATAATGACTTAACGAGTCTACACACATTTTCTCTTGTCCGGGAATCACACACCCCTCGGGTTGTTCCATATAAATTTCTTCCTCAAGTTCCCCATTGAGGAATGCCGTTTTTACATCCATTTGATGTATCTCTAAAATGTTTAGAGCAGCGATATCAATGATCACTCTAATGGATGTAATTCTCGTGACTGGCGAATATGTGTCAAAATAATCAAGGCCTTTCTTTTGTCTATATCCTTTCACCACGAGTCTCGTCTTGTAATTATCAATTGAACCATCGGACTTATATTTCCTTTTAAGAATCCATTTGCATTCCAATGGTTTACTTCCGGTTGCAAGGTCTACAAATTCTCACGTGTGGTTTTGCATTATGGTTCTATCTCACCATTGATGGCCTCTTTCCACATAGGATCCTCGGGGCCAGACAAGGCATCGCTAAGTGATTTTGGTTCATTTTCTAACATGTGTTTTGAAGTCAGGACCATAAGTCTTAGCCACTTTAATTCTCTTGATACGTCGTGGCTCTACTTCCTCAATAGAGTTACGGTAAGCGTCTTCATTCATCCCTTTTCTATGGCTTGTTTCCTTGTTTTCTTTACAAGGAAACATATCTTCAAAGAATACCACATTCCTTGACTCAATGATTGTACCCTTGTGCACATCATCTATTCCGATTTGTGAACTAGGAATCGATATGCATTACTATTATGTGCATATCCAATGAAAATGCAATCTATTATTTTTGGAGCTATTTTTACTTGCTTTGGCTTTGGTATCTCTACCTTAGTCAAGCACCCCCACACTTTCAATTATTTGTAGGAAGACTTGTGACCTTTCTATACCTCATAAGGAGTTTCATCCTTACTTTTGTGTGGTATTTGTCTAAGATGAAGTTGGCCGACATGATTGCTTCCCCCCACAAGTTTTGGGGTAATCCAAAACTTATCAACATATCATTCATAATCTTTTTTAGAGTACGATTCTTATGTTCGGCAATACCATTCGATTGTGAACAATGAGCAGTGGTTTGGTAAATAATGTCATATTCAGTGCAATTTTTTTTCAAACGGTGCTCCATATTCTCCATCTCTACCGCTTCGAACATTCTTTATATTTTTACTAAGTTGATTTTCAACTTCATTCTTATAGTGTTTCAACACTACAAATGCTTCGTCTGCAGACGTAACAATATCCCGTACAATCATCAATGAAGGTAATGAAGTATTTTTTCTCACCTCTAGTTTCCACAAACTTTAAATCACATAAATCCGTATGAATTAATTCAAGAGGTGTCGTAATTCTTTCAATTGAATGAAATGGTGGTTTTGTTAACTTTGGCCTCGACATAAGTCTCACACTTATATTTCAAGTTAACATTCATTTGAGGCAATATGTTTAACTTCATTAATTTGTTAAGTGAACCATAATTCACATGACCAAACGATCATGCCATAAATTAAAAGACTCAATCAAATAAGTAGAATCATTCACTTTATTGCTTTCAAATTGACGTATAACCGTCATTACATTCATTTTGGAAAGGCTTTTCTCCATATAGCTCTTTCCAACAAAAACTCCATCTTTGGAGATTACAATTTTCCCAGATTCTAAAACCCATCTTGACTAGAGCCGATCAGGATATCAGGTTCTTTCGGATGTCGGGAACATATGGGACATCTATCAGAGTCGATTCCTTTCCCGAAATCATATTTAGAACCACCTTCCCTAGTCCAACTACCGGAGATGTAGTGGAGTTTCTCATGTAGAGTTCGCGAACACTTATTTGAGTGTATGTGGAGAACATGGCTTTGTCCGAGCACACGTGTTGGGTTGCACCGGAATCGACGAACCATTCCATAGGATTGTCCACCAAGTTCGCGTCAAAGATAACATCGGTTAACATTAGATCATTCAAGTTATCCGAGATCCGATCATGTTTGGTCACATTGACTTGGTCTTTTGCTTTTCCACGAATGCCTTTGTTACTACAATCCTTTGCCATGTGATTTGGTTTTCTACACTTGTAGCATTTACCTTTGATCTTCTTCGCTTTCCATTTTTGGAGGCCATACCGTTAAACTTTCGCTTTGATCGGGTTGTTTGTTCAACTAGGTTACCCATGGTTCCATTTGAAACCTACTCGCCTTCCTCTCGGAAACCTTTGTGTCCTCCTCGATTCGTAATCGAACCACAAGATCTTCAAGACTCATCTCATTTCATTTGTGTTTCAGATAGTTCTTGAAGTTCTTCCACATAGGAGGTAATTTTCAATAATAGCGGCGATTTGGAATGAATCACTTATATTCATTCCCTCCGCACGAATGCCATGCAAGATCACTTGTAAATCTTGCACTTGCGCCATCACAGGCTTGATATCAACCATCTTGAAATCCAGGAACTTTCCAACTATGAATTTCGTTGTGCTGGCATCCACGGATTTGTATTTCTTTTCAAGTGATGCCCAAAGTTCCTTTGCTATTTTCACAAGACAATAAACGTTATACAATTTATTGTCTAACCCATTTAAGATATATTTCTTGCATAGGAAGTTGCTTTGATTCCATGCATCAAGTGCCGCCCTCTTTTGGGTGTCAGTCGTTCTCCTTCTTCAATTGTAGGAGCCTCCTCGGTTAAGAACATTGCCAAACACAGTGTGGACAAGTAAAATAGCATCTTTTGTTGCCACCGCTTGAAGTCGTTGCCATTGAATTTCTCCGGCCTTTCACCATGATGAATGGGAGTCGTCGTTGTACTCGATGAAGCCATTTTTTGCTCGATATTATCTTAAGATTGTTGTACAAAATTTTCTGGAATGTGTATGAAAGGCAAGTGAGAAATGAAATGGATTATTGTTGTTGGAATCGAAGAGGGGGGTGAATGAGATTCCTTGGCTACTTTAGCTTTTTAAAATGAGTTTGCAAAATAAAAGAATTTACGCTTGCGGAAGGCTTAAGTCAATCGATAAATAAAAGAAATGAAGAAGTAAATAAATAAATAAATAAATGCGTAATGAAATAATGCGGTAAAAAGAAGGATATTTGTTATAGAAGTTCGGCGATGAATCGCCTACGTCTCCTCTTCCCGGTTAGATAACCTCCAACCGAGGTTCCACTAGAACAAATGATCTTGGCCTTGAGGGCTCCAAGTAGCCACAATACAACTCTTCCCGAGTACACAAAGCTCTTCACGAGCACAACACTCTTCACGAGTCTTCTTGGCCTTAAGGGCTCCAAGGATAGCCACACAAAAACTCTTCCCGAGTTACCAACACTCTTCACGAGTCTTCTTGGCATTAAGGGCTCCAAGGATAGCCACAACACATGCACCAACTTTACTTGTTGATGACTTTACAATTTCTAACTTGCTTTGGTGTTGGAGGACCTTACAAATAAATCAACAACACCTTCACGGTGTAACAACACAAAGAAAATAAGACTCTCTCAAAATAAAAGAATCACAAACTCCAATACAACACAAATGTATGGAGATTGCAATGCTATATGAAATTTGAATTAGCAAAGCTTTGATGAAGTTTGTAGGCTTGTTTCTTATCTTCAAAATGCTCCAAAGCATCCATATTTATAGTGTAGAAGGCCCACAAGGCTCCTACTAGCCGTTGCTACACATAAGGCTGAAATCACTCCATGATCGCCTCGGACATCGCCTCGGGCGATCACCATCGCCGCGTTCCAACGGTCACGAAATTGCTCCGATCGCCTCAGGCGATCACCACTGAAAATAAATGTTGTAGCCTCAAATGAACAAAAAATCTCATCGCCTCAAACGAACTATACATCGCCTCAAACGATCCAGCAATCGCCTCAGGCGTTCCAGCAATCGCCTCGGGCGATTAGTCCATGCGCGCGGTCCTCGGCATCGCTTCAGTCGATGTGCGGGGCGAAGTCTCGAATGGTTGCCATCGCCTGAGGCGACGGTCATCATCGCTTGGAGCGATCTTCATAGCATGCTCGCCTCGCCATCGCCTCTGTCGATGGGCGTGGCGATGCCTCGCCTGGCACCCATCGACTGGGGCGATGGCCCTCATCGCCTGGGGCGATTCGTCTGATCAAAAAGTTATCTTCTCTTGGCATTTCAACACTTTGTCAATCTTCGTTATGCTTAATTTGATCATAACTAATGTTGCATACTCAACACAAAGCATTAGTACAAAAAGCATAGGTTTTGTAATCATCAAAACACAAATCGATAATTTTATTTAAAATAGAGAAAAGAGAGTTGTAGCGTTTTAAGGCGCAACAATTATGAAGAAGGTCGTGACGAGATTTGTAATCTCCGTCCTTAAGACAATATTGCCCCGCCTTGGTGCTAACGGTTTCAATTGCAATTTGTCTCCCACGATACAACGACTTACGATTTGTGAAAGAAGCACTTCAATTTACAAATCATTTAAACCACAAAGGTTTAAAAGTGCTCAACTAAAAGGAAGGATGAACAATATGATTTTGCAGAAATTTTGCAAGAATTTTGCTTCAATCTTGTGCTTTATTTTCGAAAAAAAGCTCATGGTAATTTGTTCAGGGGTTGTTCCTTTTATACTATATCATGTAGTGTCATCAAAAGGCACCATCTAGAGGTGTCCAATCAGAAAAAAATGCAGCCATGCGCGAATGTCTGCACCCTATGCAGGGCGCGATCGATGACGCCTCGCCCACTGAGACGCGATCGATCACCCATAGTAGAAAAAAGTTTTTCCGTTTTTCACAATCTCGATCGATTGAGCAACACTCGTTGATCGCTCAAGGCACTCAGAAAATCCGAACTCGATTTTTTTTTGTTACGTTTTAATATAATTCACACAGAATTTCCAATATTTGTCACTCACGTTCCAATTGGATTCCATGACCCACAAATTTTATAATATATATATATATATATATATATATATATATATATATTAATTATATTACTAAAAAACAAATCTTAATTTTAGATGACATTGTGAGTTAGTACAATTCTTATTTGATATTGTCTTTCAAACTCTTGTAGATATATTTATTGAGTGGATCAATAATAGCTCATTAGATAACGCATGCTTAATAAGATCTCATTTTTATAATTTGCCTTAGGCTTCCCAAAATTTGAGTCGTCCTTGTATGCGATACTTGATATCGAATCACTTTCAAAAAAGAGAAATGCACTTTACCAAATGAGCTAAGCTCGCTGCTCGTATAATGTTTTTGGAGATGTGGAAGTCATAGATATTTCCTCATCCCATATTTTATACACCTGCAGGTTTGCCGTCAATAAAAAAACTTAATTCTTTTTACTAAATTTAAAAAATAATAAATCTAACTGTTTTAGTTCAGCATAGCAACACTAAAACTGAAATGGGAGTAGTAGTTATAATTCAAAAATCCCATGTCATGTTAGTGTACTATGAAGGATGAAATTACTATATAAAGTCCTAACCATTTATTTCCATTAGATGCATCAACATGGATATGATAACATAATTCAGGTCCTAGAACACCCTATTTTACTTCATTTGTTGCCTCGTTCAGGGGGTTGCGCTTCAGGACATCTACATCATATATCTGACACATATTTTATACATACACGCCAGATGCTTGGTGTAAATATTCTCAAGGGTAGCTCTATTTTGCCCAAACCGAGCATTTTTTTACTATGAATATTCTGATTTATTAAATATGAATAATGGCCACATAATCTAAAGATTCACTAGCTATAGCCACAATAGGGTTACATGTATAATTTTATTTGTTGAAATTTAGTACGTGCTCGTGTGTCCTCATATAATATTGCCATTTTCAGAATAATAAGACGCAATAAATTTTTCATTTTGGCTACTTAAAGAAAGGCCTTCTCGTGACTCTCATCTACGTTGTTTTAAAGCATGGGTACGTTTGTGAATTCGACATCAAATAATATCTTGAAAAAAGCCTAAAAAATGGAATAATAATTGAATGGGTAAAAAGCGGACAACCCCAACATTTACCCAATTTAGCACATCATCTCATAACCTTTCAAAACGTGCACTAACCCCTAAACAATTTTAAGTAGTGCGCTTAATTCCGTATACAATATTCGGGGACAATTTTCTCGAATATTTTGGCTGCAAATTCTCTCACGTGCATCACACATGCCACGATCGATGATATGTATGTCTTTTTATGTATTTTCTGCATAAATTTTTCGAGTATACCCATAAGAAAATAAATGAAAAGGAATTTTACGAGTATACCCACGGTCGAGGAATTTTGTTCCCGAATATTGTTTAAAGAGTTAAGTGCACTACTTAAAATTGTTCAGGGGATTTAGTGCACGTTTTGAAAGGCTAGGGTTGAAGTGCTAAAAGGGGTGAACGTTTGGGGGATTTCCGCTTTTTACCATAATTGAATCAAATATTAAAACTAATTTTTCATCAAATCGCACCGAATAAATAGAATTGGTCTTGGCTACCACATGCGATAGTGCCTTATGAGGCAGATCCATCCATTGGATATGTACATTCACATTCAATCTTTATGGGATATACCCATCTTACGAATGTAACTATCCCGTGGAATAGCAAAAAATAAACCAAATAAATAGACATTTTATTCCATCTCAAGTTAATCAATACAAAGCCCATATTTGTTCCAACATATTCTATTATGAAGCACACGACAAATATGCAACAGTTATAGGTAGAAAGTCGACGAATATCTCATCCTTAAAATGTTTGATATTGGAAAGGAGCGGAGATTTTGAAATAAGACAACAGTATTATTTTAGAAAGGGCAAAACTATAATAATAGATAAATGAATGATATTTTGCTTTATGTTTTGGAGGCAACTTAAGTAATATTTAAAACAAAATTATTAATTGGTTTTTAAGGTATCTATTGTTGTATAGGTTTATTGGTGGCTACAAAACCACTTTAAAGGGTTTCAACTGTTGTATGAGAATATTCCTTTCCGATGGTTTAACGTACCTTTAAAACAATATTATTAAGAATAGTATTAAACCAACCCGTTGTATAACACATTATCATGCATCTATTAACAAATTAATTACCCGAATTTTTTTAATCAACCCCATTAATCGTATCCAAATGGGTATGAGAAGTACCATTAGCGAGAGGCTCCTCCACAGCGCGATATTCTTTGCTAATTTTGTCGAGTATAGGAACCAAGTCTCTAGGATACACATTCACCTTCAAGCCATCCTTCATGAACAATGTCAACGACATCTTTTGGTCCACCTTGTGCCCCGGCGCTACCTTCAGCCGATGGCGGAGGAGAACGGTCGCTGCAATAGACTTCATCTGCAAATAAGCCAAGTCTTTCCCCAGACAAATCCTTGGTCCGGCATTAAACGCCACGAATTGAAATTGATCTTTGGGTTGAAATTTCTTGCCATCCTCGGACAACCATCTTTCTGGCTTGAATTCGAGGCAATCATCTCCCCAGATGAACTTCATTCGGCCTGTCGAGTAAATGGAGTAGGTAACACTCGAACCAGCAGGAACCAACGTTCCATCTGGTAATATATCATCTGCAATAACATGCTTAGAATCTTCCGGCACAGAAGGATACAACCTAAGTGTCTCGGATAACGCTGCCTTAAGGTATATCAATCTGTCAACTTCTTCAAACACCAGGGGGTCTTCAACCCATTTCGAAATATCACTACCACGTGTTTCCATTAATATGGAGCTTAGCTCAATCAATATTCTCTCTTCTACCCGAGGGTTTAGAGTCACCAACCAGAAAAACCAGCTAAGCGCCACCGATGAAGTGTCACGTCCAGCTAGTATAAAATTGAGTGCCACGTGTCTCAGGAATTCATCGGTGTAAGACTCCTTTTTCTTCATGAACCGGGATAACAAGTCATCATGCAAGGACCCATCAATTTGCTGACTCATCAATTCTAGTTTACGAGTATCGATTACTTGGGTCAAATAATCGTCCACGTGTCCTAAATTTTGGCTCAGGCTGGCTTCCATTCCAAGCCGGAGCCATTTTTTTAATTTCCAAATAAACTCGGGCAAAATAAACCGTTGCAAACTAGCTTCAGTGGCTCGATCGAAAGCCGAAGCAAAGCTGTTCTCCGGTAGCCCCGGAGATAAGGTCTGCGGATCCTTCCCAAAAGTCAAGCCGCATATGTTGTCGAAAGTGAGCCGTAACAAGATGTCTTGGAGATCTACCGGCTCGCCCACACGCTGAGCAGTTTCAAGAATGGGGCAAAATCTATTCTTGATCGCTCGGCTTACCCATCGAGCCATGGCTTGCCTAAGCGTCCGAGTCGTGAATTCCAGTGCGGCAGTCTTACGTTGGAATAGCCACGTGTCACCATCAGAATTGAAAATTCCTTGCCCAAGTAAATCATGAAACACAGCTTGCCACGTGGGTCCCTTTGGGTAATTGTCAAACCTAACCTTCAAAATGTGCTCTAAATTCTTCGGGTCGCAAGTGACCGTCACGAGTCCTTGTTTCCGGCTCAGAAATGGAATTGCGCATATACAAGTCTGATATGTGCCGCCGCAGACCCGAAGATTTTCGGCGATCCATTCATGCATTCTGTTGCTGTTCTGGATTAAACCCGGAAGACTACCCAAAACAGGCCACATTCTCGGGCCCTTTGACCCTCTTAAAGTCCTCGTGATTGATCTGAACCATACAAAATAAGCTGCTGCAAATGCTGAAATTATCAGAACCGTTGATGCTTCCATCTTAACCCTAATTCAAGAAACCAGGTGAAAACCTCCCGCAAGCGTCTGTGAACTTCAGAAGCTTCAATCTTGATTATTATCAACTAAAGAAAACGAAATCTCGGATGGAAATATGTGATAAAAAAAAGAAGGTATATGTTGTGTAAATTAAGGATAAAAATCTTTAAAAAAATTGGATGAACAAGAAAAGGTAAAAGTCATGCTACTATGTGATTAAAAAAAAAAAGGGAACAAAAAGGGATATAGGCCGAGAGATCTGTGAGTGACAGAGATAAAGAATAAAGTGATTTATGAAAAATTAAAGAGTTGCAATAAATACGGGGGTCGACTGCTTTTGAAACTCAGCATATACTTGCACAGATATATACATATATCTCGACATTAAATGCCACCAGAAGGGGTTGGGCTTGAATTAGCCAGCATTCCACATAATTTAACAGCTCAGAAACAAATAATCCCGCCTCCAAATTTGATCGATAGTGTTTTATGGAAAATTATATCCTACACACGAATGTTACCCTAGATGAAGGATATAATTTTCCGGATAAATATACTGTATTTATAAGCATTATTAATAAATTATATTATATTTATTAGTATTATTAGATAGACTAAATAATGATGGTTGATAAATAATAGTATATTTTTTTCCCAGTGATAACTAAAATTGTAATTATTAGATGATAAATTATTTTTTTTTATTCATGGATCGTTGTTAGTGATTTTATTTTTTATAATTTCTATGATTCATGTAATTTACCTCAATCCATTATGATTAAAAGCTTAATTATTATTGTTTGTGTAATTTTATTATTTTTAATATTATTAACTACAATTCTCATTGAAATTGTGATATGAGAGCAATTATATTTTCATTATTTTTAATATTATTAATTTAAATTCACTATGTTTAAAATTATTAAATAAAATTCATTAACTATACCATTTTATCGATTGGATTTTTTTATTATTAACTTGATTACCAAACAAAATTATGAATACTAAAAATAATATTAAACATCAAGTAATACAAAAAAATTATGTACACATAAGATTAGATGAGTATTTTCTATTTCTTAGGTATGATTTACTTGTCATTATTTGATTCATATGTGATTATATGACATTTTTTATTGCAGTATATATGATTATATGATACATTGAACTGCATGATATGAGCTGTATTGATATGAGATGATATATTGAGTTGCATAATATGAGATTACATGAAACATTGATGCATGACATATTGAGTTGCATCACATGAGATGACATGATACATTGATGCATGGACATTGAACATATCATATTGATCCTACCATTTCTTTGATTCCATTTGATGTCAAATAAATACAAGCCAAAAATTAATTATTCGAGCATAAAATCGGGCTTTTTTATCATTTGGGAATAATATCTTATTCTAGGAGTGATTGAGCTCATTTTAAAACAATAATAGATGATTTTGATATTGTTATTACATCCATTGGTTAATCAAGGCAAGCAAACATTGCTTAAATGTTTATAACATGAGAAAATCAAACAAAAAGACTTTTTGGAAGAAAAATTGAGGTCATCCCGTCACCCATTATTTTATACATGGCTTTAATTTCACATTGATGCATCATGTAACTTTTGAATTCATTTCTCTTAGTCTAAGGCGTTCTTTTGGTTTCTAGTTAACTTGTGATGGGTATTGCTCACCCAATTTTGCAAGAATGGTGCTCCTCCTTAAATTCTTGCATTAAATGTTTGAAGCAAAGCTAATGAAATTAGTTGAGAAAACATGTGCATAAAACACATGCAGGGAGGACCGAAAAATTTTGTATTTAGGGGGCAAAATTAAATTTTTAAATGGCAAACTGTAATTTTTTAGGATAAAATGCACTTTAAAAAAATCGGGTACTAATTTTTTTTTCTTTTTTTGTGAAAGATGGCACTTGTCCAATAGTAGATCCGCCCCTGCGACACATGCATGCAGCATGACTATATCATGGATAATACATAAGGCATGCTGCATGTATGTGTTCCATGTATATTTGTTGATAGTTGCCCCACATTGTAAATTTACAAGCTATGTTAACTCTTTATAATATACATAGCTACTCTACTCATTACCAAATTGTTTGAGTTGAAACCCCATGTATTCTTAATATGGTATCAGAGTAAGGTTATTAATGTGATTGGTTATTTCGTCCGCATGCTCACTGCAACCCATGCTATTAATCCACATGTTTGACTTATATAATATCACACGTAAGGGGGCATGTTGATAGTTGTCCCACATTAAGAATTTACAAGTCATGTTAGCTCTTTATAAGATACATGTGTTATTCCAATGATTATAAATTGGTTTCATTTGGAACCCATATATTCTTAATAATATTCATGTAATTGTCTTTGATCGTAATCAAGTAACACATGGATGTGATGGCCAAATGAATAGATAACGGTGGTATATGAGTTACTTAATCATTAATTTATTTTGGGCATCACTTGTAATCAATTCAATATGATTTATAATTAGTTTATGTATTTTTATTAAAAAATAATATTTTAATATTGAATTAGTGTATAACAGGACGAACCAAATGTATACAAAAAAAATAAATTAATAACTTGTTTGACTGAAGTCACTGTTCATCATTAATTGGTTTTACCCATTATAATTAATTGGTTTTACCTATCATTATACTTGTTTACATCTTTCAAGAAAATCAAATCAAAATATTGCCTACAGTTGACTGAAGTCACTGTCCTTATTGTTGTGCTTGAATTTAGAATACGTACATATAAATGGAGAATACAGATGTGGAGTAACCCTTGATGTGAGAAATAAATTTGGCAATATTCATTTAAAATTATTTTAAAAAGTAAAGATTTAAAAATAACTTGTTATGATTCACAAAATATATTAAAAAGAGAAATGTATGATTCAAAAAATTTAACTTAATGATGACATCAAATTTTGTTAAAAAAACAAAGAATTTGCAAAAGAGTACAACTACTGACGTAAAAATTGAAACAATTTTAGCAATGAAATTCTTAATTTCTGATTTTTAAGTTAGGAATATGGAAGTGCTGAACTGCTAAGATATGTTGTCTAAGGGTGTGATTGCAATTGCTTATTCAAAGCACTTCTATATTACTTTTGTTCGAAGTTGGAAAAAGTTGATTTTAAGCAAAAGCATTGAGTGTTTGTTATTTAAATAAAAAAAACAACTTAATAAACTTCAATTAATTACAAAATTACAACAAAACAACTTAAAACGATCATAAGCATGTCATGTCCTGCTTCTCAGCTTCTGCTTATTTTTAGAGAAGCAAAAACAGAAACAATAAAATAAAACACTCATATTCTGTTTTTTTTATCTGAAAAACTAATAAGTAGTTTGCAAAAACATTTGCAAACACCCACTAAGTCTCAATTGGAAACTTTTTTTTGGGAAATATCAAAATAATAATAATAATAAATAACACCTACATTGTTAATATATTTTATATCTAATTAATTAATAATTACAGCAGAAAACAGACAATGGGATTGATGATATTTCAATGTAAACGCTTCCAACAATATTGAAATATAATTGGAGAGATCATTCGAATAAACAATAGATTTGTTCGACAGAGTGATACAGCAAGCATAACAGAAAGAGAAACAAGAGGCAAGAGTATAAGAGTGAAGAAGGCACCGGTGAAGTTTCGGGATTATGTGTCATCTATGAATTAAGTGGCAGAAGTTATGGATTATGTGCTATTTATTAAGTAAATGGTAGCTAGTAAGAATAAAGTAGTTATTTGTATAGAAGGTTAAATGGATAAGTGAAAGCAGATAGTAATATGGTTAATAGTAGTTATTTGTATGAACATAAATGGGAAGAGAAGCATGTAATCGGATATTGATGAATGAATGAAATTTCTTCTTCTCTTAAAGTCTAATTCTTCTTCCTTAAATTTCTGGAGATTAGCGATCTCGAATTCGCTATTGTTAACATCGTTGCTCCCGTTGAGTCTCTTTAATGGCGGACGGCACACATCAGGCTCGATTAGAAGACTTGCTCACAAAACTTACTGCATTACATGAAATCACGCAGCATTGCTTGCACAACATGCATCTTTAATTGAAAAACATAATTTCAACATTGAATTTCTCACGAAGTCAGTGAAAGATATTAACATCGGTTTACAAAAGCTGGATGTTAAAGTGAACCAATTTTATGGCCGCGTTCCAGTTGGCCAATATGAGGTTGCTCTAACTTCTCACTTGCAACATGGGATCATTTCAATTCATTGAAGTCAATGTGTTTGGAGGCGCCTCGATTTTCTGGTGAGAAGGTTTGTGCGTGGATTTCACGAATTGAGCGTTATTTTGATGTTTACAACACGCCATATAATCAACTTTTGATCATTGCCTCCTTTCAATTAGACGGGGCCGCCCTTGAATGGTTTGATTGGATGAATAATAACAATTTACTTGAGAATTAGAATGATTTTTTAATTGCTATTGTCAAACGATTTAGGCCATCTTCATATGAGGATACATTTGGAAAGTTGAGTAAATTGGTACAACTCGGATCATTGATGGAATACCAGCAACACGTTGAGAAATTAGCCAACATTAGTCAAGGGGTTCCAGAACATGTGTTGGTGAGTTGCTTTGTCTCAGGTTTGCGATCCAAATTACGACGAGAAATTCAAGTTCATCGGCCACATTCTTTGGTGTAAGCCGTGGGCCTAGCACGTCTCTAAGAGGATAAAAACTTGGATCATAAATATGTAGTTAAGCCTCGAGATGAAAATTTCCGTCATTTCATTATTCTCGAACTTCAAATCCAATATCCGACAGTTATCATAGGGCAATTAAAAATCATTCAGGTATTACGACAAAAAACCTCTCATCAGCGGAAATTGTGGTGCGACGTGAAAAAGGACTTTGCTATAACTGTGATGATAAATATTTTGCGGGACATCGGTGGAAATTATTCTGTTTTTTGTTGGACGATGACATAGCATCGAAGGAAGAACATGCTTCTGCTGACAGTGAGCCATAAATTCAAGAAGATTTACCTGCGATAAGTTTACATGCCATGGAAGGTCAAGTTACTCCTAGAACAATATGACTTCAGGCTCGTATTTCTGGACTTACTTTACAGACTTTAATAGACGGATGAAGCACGCATAATTTTATGCAAGAAAAGATTGCTAAATTTTTGAAGTTACCGATTACACCTTCACCACATTTTAGTGTATTGGTAGGAAATGGTCTATCTTTAAGTTGTGGTGGTTGTTGCTCTCAAGTACCTATTCAACTTGGTTCTGAATTATTTGCCATTGATTTTTACGTGTTACCAATACAAGGGGCTGAGATAGTGTTAGGGGGTACAATGGCTTGAGTTGTTCGGTCCAGTTACTTTGGATTATCAGCACTTGTATATGGAGTTTATTTGGTAAGGCAAGAGAGTTAAATTACAAGGTGAGCTGTTATTGCAAATGGCCCAGGTGCAATTACATCAATTTCGCAGATTAGCAAAGCAGGATGGCATTGCAAACTGTTTTCAGTTATTCACTCTCACATGTCATAATTATTCCAATACTCAGGTAGTTCCTACTCTTGACAAACTTTTACAATTGCTTGACTTGTTTAGGGATGTATTTGTGGATCCAAAGAGCCTCCCTCCCCATCGTGTGATTGACCATCATATTCATCTTATTCCAAACACTCAACCCATTAATGTTAAGCCATATAGATACCCATATTTTCAACAAAAAAAAAAAGAGATTGAAAGATTGGTTCAAGAAATGCTTGCTACAAGTGTAATTCGACCAAGCCACGGTCCTTTTCGTCTCATGTTCTTCTTGTAAAAAAAAAGATGGTACTTGGCGTTTTTGCATCGATTATAGAGCATTAAACCAAGCAACAATCAAAGATCGATTTCCTATTCCCACCATTGATGAATTTTTAGATGAATTTGCAAGGTGCTAGAATTGTTTCCAAGATTGATCTTAGAGTTGGATACCATCAAATTCGTCTTCACACTCATGACATTCAAAAAACAGCTTTTAGGACACATAAAGGCCATTATGAATATTTGGTCATGCCCTTTAGTCTCACTAATGCCCCTTCCACTTTTCAAGCTTCAATGAACTACATTTTTAAACCATTCATACTCAAGTTTGTCATAGTTTTCTTCGATGATATCTTAGTTTCAGCAAAAGTTTCGATGATTATCTTAATCATTTGTCGTGTGTACTCCAGTGCCTTCAACAAAATTCATTCATTGCTAAGAGATCAAAGAGCTCATTTGGCCAACATTCAATTGATTATCTAGGGCATATTATGTATGTTGATGGAGTTGCACCAAATCCTGATAATTGGCCTTGTCCTCAATCCTTAAAGACCCTTAGGGGATTCTTAGGTTTAGCAGGATTCTACCGCAAATTTGTTCACAACTTTTCATCTATAGCCGCAACTTTGACTGAAAAAAAGATAAGTTTGGGTGGTCGGATCTTGCTCAAACTTCATTCATGCAGTTAAAACAATCCTTATTCAATACACCCATCTTAGCATTACCAAATTTTGCCATTCCATTTCAAATTCGTACTGATGCTTCGGGTTCAGGAATTGGTGCTGTGTTACTCCAAAATGATCACTTGGTCGCATATTTTAGCAAAAAAACTCGCCAATAAATTATCTCGTTCATCCATATATATTCGTGAGCTCTTTGTTGTTACACAAGCCGTGCCAAAGTGGCGTCAATACCTGCTTGGACATCATTTCACGATTATCACAGATCACCAAAGCATTCGTGACATACTTACTCAGTCCATTCACACACCAGAACAACATAAATATGTTATCAAGCTTATCTGCTAAACTTCGATATCCTTTAATAACTTCGATATCCTTTATAAACCAGGAAAATCTAATGTAGTTGCCGATGCCCTTTCTCGTCAATTTAGTGATGATAACCACAATGAACAGTCATCCTTCTCTTTTCTAGCCCTTATGTCCCCTTCTTTCCAAATTATTGAGGAATTAGAAGTTAAATCTGACCTATATTATCAAACACTTTTGGATAAAGTTCATTCCAATTTGAAGACTTCTCAATCGTTTCTTTTAAATGATGGCCCGGTTTACTACAAAAATCGCATATGTCTTAGTCCAAACTCACCCTTGAAAATTAGAGTGCTCTTTGAATTCCATGATACTCCTCTAGCTGGACATGCATGTCTGAAGAAGACTTTATCTAGAGTAGCAGCTAGCTTTTATTGGGAGAACATGCACAGAGGTCAAGGATTATGTGGCAAAGTGTAATTCGTGTCTCACAACCAAATATAGTACTGCAAAACCTGCAGGATTGTTATAACCTTTGGCCATTCCAGATAGAGTTTGGGAAGATATATCAATGGATTTTATTACGGGACTAGCGAAATCAAACAGCTTCTCTGTGATTCTTGTGGTGGTGCTTATCTAAATATGCACATTTTAGGGCATTAAAGGAAGGTTTTACCGCACTTACTACTACCAATTCATTTGCTGATATAGTAGTGAAACATCACTCATTTCCTAAGTCTATCTTCTCAGACAGGGATACGGTATTCCTCGGTAAATTTTGGTGAGAAATATTCAAACTCAGTGGAACATCTTTGTACATGTCGAGTGCCATCATCCAGAATCTGATGGCCGGACAGAGGTTCTCAATCGTTGTCTTGAAAAATACTTACGTTCTTTTGTTTGTGATCAACCGGAAAAATGGAGTTCTTATTTGATATGGGCGGAATTGTCTTATAATACAAGTTTTCATTCTTCGATTTTAATGTCACCATTCGAAGCGGTTTTTGGAAGTCCACCTCCTACAGTGCCTTCGTATCTACCTGGTTCATCATCATTAGAGGTAGTGGATCAGTGTTTGGGTGGACGAGAGTCGTTGTTAAATTCTTTGAAGGAGAATTTACGTCGTGCACAATTTCACATGCAAAGTCAAGCAAATAAACATCGGAAGGAGGTCTCATTTCAAGAAGGTGATTGGTGTTTTGTGAAATTACAACCTCATCAAAATTCTCTAACTGGACAGAAGTTTACCAAGCTTAGTAAGATGTTTTATGGTCCTTTTCTGATTTTAAAGAAGATTGGATATGTGGCATATAAGCTCGCTTTGCCAGAGTATTCCAAAAACACCTTATTTTCCATGTTTCGGTCTTGAAGGGGTGTTCCAATCCTACTACTACCCCTATATTACAAGTGCCAAGTGCCAAGTACTGCAGTGGCTAATCAACCGGTTATAATGATGTTGGCTGTTTTGAATTCTCGGGGAGTTAAGCGTAATGGTGGTTTGGTTCCACAAGTTTTGGTGCAATGGGAATGGTTGCCTTTAGAGGAAACTTCGTGGGAGGATTTATCATGTTTTAGAGCATTGTGTCCATCTCTTAACCTTGAGGACAATGTGCTTTGTGAGGAGATATGTAATGATACAGCAAGCATAACAGAAAGAGAAACAACAGGCAGGAATATAAGAGTGAAGGAGGCACCAGGGAAGTTTCGGGATTACGTGTCATCTATGAATTAAGTGGTAGAAGTTATGGATTATGTGTTATTTATTAAGTAAATGGTAGTTAGTAAGAATAAAGTAGTTATTTGTATAGAAGGTTAAATGGATAAGTGAAAGCGGTTAGTAATATGGTTAATATTAGTTATTTGTATGAATATAAATGGGAAGAGAAGCATGTAATCGGATATCGATGAATGAATGAAATTTCTTCTTCTCTTAAATTCTAATTCTTCTTCTTTAAATTTCTGGAGATTAGCGATCTCGAATTCGCTATTGTTAACACAGAGTTAATCGAAAGAGATATCCTACAAAATTTGCAGAATCTCAATATCAGTTTAATTGAAAAGTCAATCATTCACATGTTTCCTAAAGGGATGGGGTGGTCGAGTTGGTGGAGTAGGCGAGCACGAAAATCTTTGGTGTTTACAATATAGACATTTGGGTGGCCGAGGGTTTACACGCACCTAAAAGGATATCAGATGCGGGTTTCCATCGTAAAAAAGAAATTGAATAGATTAGACTTGATGGACAATGTGTTTGTATATAGATCATACCAATCTAGTTGAGTAATCCAGTGGTTTAAATGTTAAGAGAGGTGTTGACAGTCTAGAACGTGCTTATATAATTTGTGTGGTGATGACTAAGTCAAAATGTGTAAATCATGTTTAGTTGCAAATGATAACTTTCAAAGTAGCATAGTTTACTTTTTAGTATGTTATTGTTTACACATTTGGCCAAGTATTACAATTCTAATTTAAATGTTAAAATACTTTTTTTTTTTGGCCAAGTGTAATTATTGTTAGATAGTGAGTGTATTGAGAGGGTAATTAAACTGATTTGAGTTGTAAAATTAACAATATCAGATCTAGTGCCACTTATTTGATTCTCAAGAGTTGCAATATGACTTATTTTATTATTAGGAGTTGGTTATCGAGGAGCAGGAACATGAAATTTTTTTTTATTATTATGATAACGATCAAAACTTGATACTTAGATGTTAAATAATTTATAAAATTTGAGTCATACCGCTTTAAACGTTCTATTTTACAACTACCTTATTGATATGGTTCAGACAGTCAATGTGTATGCCAGTCTGTTCTGAAACATTATCATTTTTTATTCAATTTTTATAATGTAGTTTTTTTCCCTAATATTATCTCCTTTTTTAAACTTATTCTTTATTTAGATATTAAACAGATATCTTTTTTCGTTCTTAAGTTTTGGCAGTCTCATATGCAATTCTTTTTAATCTTATTCGAGTTTGTATTGGTCTTTTTCCTTCTTCTTTTTTTTTTACAATCTTTAAGTTCATAGAAAATTTTGATATATACGAAAGATGGAAGTAACGGTGTTTAACAATGGGAACCACGAACAACTCTTTGCATTTAACCTGACACTTGTCATATTCTCAGCTGTTATTAGGACCGACAACATACAAGTACTATGAGGAAATGTGAAAATAAAACCCTATTTAGGGAGATAGGTCGGACCGAAATATCTCTATCTTTCAATTCAAATAAACTATGGAGTAATATTCAAATTTTCTAAAACTTTATATGAAACTTTCTAATAACATTTCTTTACAAAGTGCCTTCCCCCAATTGGCACCGCCGCCATAATTGCACCTAAAAGCTAGAAAATCGGCTCAAATTAGTTAATAAATGAACCGGGAAAAGTCGTCGCTTTCTTATCTAAATTGTTAAAAACAACCTGTTAGACGCTGGCGTAAATGCCCCCCCTAGTCTCTTTCTTTGCCCATATCACTTCAACAATCTATCGCCATCCTCAATTATGTGCACAAGTAGTGTAGATACCTAGAATTGCTACCCATTAATTACGGATTATTTAACAAAATATTAAAAAAAATTAAAAATTTCTAAAATAGCTTAGCTAAAAAGCTTTTACCAAATTAGTGGAAATCGTGTAAGACGTTTTCACCTTTTTCTGTTTTTATTTTAATTATTGTTTTAGTATTTAATAATATATATAATTATTATATATAATAATATTTTTTTAATTATTATTAATAATTCATAATTATTTTAAAATAATATATATAATTATTTAATATATATAATAATATTATTAAAAATTCATAATTAATAAATAATTATATATTATTAATAATTATATATATTAATTATGAATTATTTATAATAATTAATAATATTAAAAATAAAAATAAAAAACTTCTACCCTCATGATGGATCAGTACCTCGAAGGTAGCTATCCATCCTCGAGTCCAAAAAAAATTCACATGTTTTCGCACATTCAGTATGTGTTCGCGATTTTGTGAAAATTTGAAATAATATATTTCAATGAAAGGAAAATAGTTATCGAAGCCATTGACCATAACACAAACTAAGTAGTTTTGTTTGACCATATATAATCTATACCAAAATAAACAATTACAAGGTACTCCTGTCTACTAAGATATTTCTCAAAACTTAATAAAAAATAACACAAAACTCAGTAGCAGCAATTAACCAACAATACACAACAAAACTAAAAAATAATAAAGCAGCTTCCACAAATTAATCTATGTGTAAGCCAACTAAGAACCAAACAATCTGAACATGGCAAAATGCCCAGAAAAACACAGCATAACAGCAACTGAACAAAGTCATTGACCATAATGCTTAAGCTTTCCTTCGATTTTTGCTTCCATTCACTCCACCTAGAAACTCTCGACCATCGAGAGCATCCAACCATGTTTTTTGCACCTTTTATATTACACAACACATTCATCTCTAATGTTGCTGGTTCTGAAAAGTACCACCTGAGACAGTGGGTGGTGATAGATGTATCTCCCGTAGCCAACGGCGTGATGGAGAAGCCATCGACAACACGACGAACATCGGAGAGTCCCGTAACTCTTCTCATCGAGATCTGGGAGGCGACGTCATAAGCCGAGTAAAAATAAATAGTTGGAAAAATATGTTTTTCAATGTCGTAAACTGAGTAAAAGAAAAAGTTGGAGAAATGTGTTTTTTTAATTTGTGAAGGGTATATTAGACATTTCCTTTGGGATATGGAGCTTAAAGTAATATTTGGTGATTTTTCCCCAATGAACCGAATTATTAATAATATATATAATTTTATAGTTATTATTTATTAATTATTTATTATAAATAAATAATTATATTATTATATTTAATGAAATAATTATATTTATTATTAAAAAAAGTATGAATTATCAATAATAATTAATAATATTATTGTATATAATAAATAATTATATATATTATTAAATACTAAAACAATAATTAAAATAAAAAAATAGGAAAAAAAAGAAAAAAGGTGATTTTGGTAAAAGCTTTTTTAGCTAAGGTATTTCAGAATTTTTAATTTTTTTATAATATTTTGTTAAATACACAAATTAATTACGGGCTTATTCGTAAATTATTATTATTAGTTTAACAAGGTATCCAGGTTTGCGTCTGATTAATCCTTGGGTGACGACCCCGGCCCCTCAGGACCGCCGCCAGGTTAATCGAGGGATGTGCACGGATGACAGGTTTCTGAAGGAGCGGACCAACGTGACCCGAACCCAGGACAAACCTCCACAATATTTCAGTGACGAATTTGTCCCACACAAGATTCGAACATGCGACGTCGAATGAATCTATCTACATCACCTCAGCCCTTATCAATCCGTCTATGCCCCTTAGGACGTAAATTATTATTTATTATTTAGCTTGAGGTGCAATGTTTTGAAGTAACTACACTTAAATAAAACATAATTTAGAGGGATGCATGTGAAGGAAATGAGGGCTATTGGGTAAGTGTATTCCCTCATATATTTTTTAATTTTTTTTTGTATTATACTTAAAATAGTATTTTGTCCTCCTATTACAAATTGTCCCTTAAAATTGTATTTTGACCACTAATATTTCTCATATTTTTAATGTTTTTTGCCCACCTCAATCTAGATTCTAAATCCACCGCGATTTTATCTATAACTCTAACTACACTTAAGTAAAAATATTAAAACAAAATGAATTACGTATGATACTAAGTCTTATTTGTATAGATATGAGCCTTACATATTCTTTTTTCTAATATATTGAGCATAATGTATTGTATAACATTAAATATTTGAAATGAATTTCTATGTGAAATTCGATTATGGATCAGGACGTCACTTGTCAGGTAATTGGGCCCGGACTGATCCAACAAATCTATGCTGGATCTGTTCATTGGGCAAGAAAGATGCAAATCACCTCAACTCGGTTCCTTTTTTTTTTAACATCAACTCGGTTCCTTTTTTTTTAACATCAACTCGGTTCCTTTTAAACCGTAAATTAAAATTGAAATCGTCAGTCAAAATTTATTATCAAGATCGAAATTTATAAGTTTCCTAAAAATGAAAATCAAAAAATAGAATATGAATTATGTGAAATTATAACCATAATCGTTGACCCGGTTCGACGGTTATGAACTGTAACCGGCTCGTTACTGTACGAGCCGATTACGGTTCACGGGTCCGAAAAACCGTGGAACCATCGATTCCAAGCCTTAATTTTTAAATTTTTTTTTTAAAACGAACGGCTAGGATCCGAAAAACCGTGAAACCGGCGGTTCCAAGCCTCAATTTTTAATTTTTTTTTTAAACGAACGGCCAGGATCTCCTATCTGTTGTACATCAACGGCCAAGAGATCCTGACCGTTGCAACAGGTAAAAAAAATATTTTTGGTTTTTTAAAAATCGATGGCTAGGATTTTGTGACCGTTATAGATCAACGGCTAGGATTAAGTGACCGTTATTTTTCATGCCTATAAATATCCTCCACACCCATTTTATTTTTCATCAATCTTATCACAACTCTAAGTTTTTGATACATCATTTACTTATATTATTTTCGAATTACTCAATGGAAGGTCCTAGTGATCCACGTAAAAGGCAAATGCAAGGTGACATATCTCGAACGGACCGGACCAAATGTTGATATTGATATTGATGATGTTGAATTCACCGACGATGATCCTTTTGCTACACATGATACCCAAGAAAGTGCGCATTCAAAGGTAAGATCTATGCCTCCACTTAAATCATCAATTTTTTTACTAAACATTTTGAGAAGACGACTCTTCCATCAGGAGAGATGCGCGCCAAATGCAAATATTGTACCAGTACGTATAAGTTTCAAAGTGGTGGTGGCTATGGATCTTTTAAGCGTCATGTCAAAACGAAACGAAGCATCCAGTGGAGTTTGGTAATGATTCTTCTCAAACTCAACTGTCTAGATTTCATTCCTCGGGTGAAGGTACCAACTCTCCACTTTTCAAATACACTGATGCACAATTAAGAGAATCGGTGGCAAATTTATCTATGTAGAACATCTTTTAGTATTGCATCTAGATTTGGTTTTGAAGATATGTGTCATGAATCTCTACAACCTGCTGCTAAACGTGTTCCTATGACCAAAGTCACATGAACACTTAAAAAATTAGTTCGTCAACAAAAGAAAGAATTAGTTACATTATTTAGTAATTTGATGAATAAGGTTTTTATATGCTCTGATATTTGGAGTGATAATTGGCAAACTAATTCGTCAATGAGTATTACTTGTTATTGGATAGATAATTCATGGTCAATTCAAAAAAGGTTACTTGTATATCGAGTGTTAAATGAATCACACACCGCACATAATATTTCTCAACTGATTTTTGTAATTTTAGAAGAATATGGTTTATCTTCCAAAGTTTTTTATGTGTCATTTGATAATGCTAGTTTGAACACATTGAGTATTGAAGATCTTAAACGTGTTTGTCAACCTGACATTGTTGGTTTATTTTCTCATATTCAACGTATTTGCCATATTTTGAACTTATGTGTGCAAGATGGATTAAGATCGTTAGATAATCAGATTCAACCAACTAAAATGGCATTATCTTATTTGTGGTCCCCATCCGAGTTTGATGAAACAATGGGGAAAGTTTTGTAAGGTTAATGTCATGCGACCTAGAAAATTTCCACGGGATATACCCACACGTTGAAACTCGACATATAAATTGTTAAATTATTCATATGAATACAGAGAGTTATTGTGTTCATTTTTTGCACAACATGGTAGAAACTCTGATATTTATGTATTTTCGCACCAATGGAATGGATGTAAAAGTATCTGTGAAATGTTGAAGGTATTTTATGATGAAATTGAACAATTATCTGGAGTTTATTATTCTACATCTCATTTAGTTTTGATGAACTGCTGTAATGTGACACTTACATTAAATGAAAATTTCTATAATTATCTGTTTACCTCTTCTGTGGTAGCAATAAATGTTAAATGGGAAAAATATTTTTATAATATTCGTGAACTTTTTCTAGTTGCTTTTGCTTTAGATCGTGGACTTAAATTGGATGTTTTGCATGAAATGTCAGTGATGTATTATGAGGCATTATCTCCCCTGGATGATATTTCCCCAATTGATTCTTCTACCGTGCTAGAAATTATTTGCATGTGATTTATAGATAATATAGTTTAAAATATGGTGTACAAGAAAATGAATCACGACTACAAATTAGTGTTTAAAGTAATTCTAGTGGTATTAAAATCACCAAAGCATAACTTCTGTTAAAAGAACGCATCAAAAGTCCCAGAGGATCATTAAGTTCCATTTAGGAACTTGATAATTATTTTACGACTTCTTTTGATTTCATTGAAGCAGATAGCGAGCAGCAATTTGATATATTGCGGTGGTGGTCATAAAAGACACAAATTTTCCCGATTTATGCATTCAAGCTTACAATATCCCAGTTGCTTTTATGACTAAGGAATGTGCAGAAATCATAGGGTACATTGTAGATGACCTTACTTCTAAGGAGAAGAAATGGCGAACGTTCCTCCGTATTAGAATGGAATACCACTGAAAAAAGCTCTCCTAAATAAGATAGTCATCAAAACTAGCCATTAGAAAAATTTATCCATCGGGATAAGCTATGAAAGACTTTCAGATTTCTGTTACAAATTTGGATGTGTTGATGACAAATTTGAAAATTGTAGAGATTTTGAGCCCGAAACAGAAATTTCAGAGTTGCCATTCGGACCTTGGCTTAGAGCTTCTCTTGCTGGCCGAAATGTTATCCCAATCCCTCTGAAGCCCTCTGAAGGAGACTAGTACCTTCCTCGCCAATTCTCTTGCACCTGGCATCTTATTACCTCACACTAAACAACAATTGCTATAATTAGAAACTAATACCCAACACACCACTCCTATAACAAGAGATGTAGACCCCATGCAAACCAACTCTAACCATGATTCCAACATATCCTCATGCTACTCTAAAAAAAAATTGGACAACACACAGCTTCTCATAGAGAAAAAAACTGATTGAAATCAATCCTCCAACATCTTCCTCTACCTTTCACAGCCAAAATGAATCCTAAATTCTGTCTCCCCAATGATGAGATCCGATCCACTGCTGAAATCTGTTCAAGCCTTAAACCTCAATGAGAACCTTAAATTGCCCATTCCTGATGAGGATTACCAATCTGACAAAAAACTCGAACTCCTTAGCTCTCTGCCAAAGAAATCATAGCCAGAAATCTCCTCTAATCTGTGGCCAATTATCCCTATTGAAATGCCCAGTTCCTCACCCACACCCAAAATAAATACCCAAACTGACAAGCATAAAATATTCCGTGTCTATCCTTCAATCCAGATAGTTACTCAAGATTTTAAAACGGAGAAAATTCCTTACAAAACTGCTGAGAAAACACTCATCCTCTTTCCCATCAGTCCAAATTACTGAGTTTGTTGAAGAGTCTAACTGAAGCCCGGGAGGGCTGAGGGAGTGATCATGCAGCTTCTCACCTGGAACTGCAGGGATGGCCAATCCCTCGGCTCTTCTTAAATCCAATTCCCGCTCCCTCATCTTTCTCTGCAAAATTAAATCTCAACTCTCCCAATCCCTTCTTAATATTCTTTCGGCTGCTAACCTCACCAACACATTCTGCATTCCTCCTTCTGGCTGTGCTGGTGGCCCGTGTCTCGCTTGGTCTAACCTCATCAAGCTCTCTGTTAACTTTTCTAATCATTGGCTCATTCACTCAAATTGAAGCTTCCCCCTAGTAATCCTTTCATCCTTACCACTGTGTATTGTCCTCCATACGATTCTCAGAAGTCTCTCTTCTGGGAGAATTTGTGTGATTCTTCGACCTCCTTCACGAGTCCTTGACTGGTGGTAGGGGATTTTAATGACATTTCAGCTCAAAGTGAAAAACTTGGAGGCTCGACCCTTTGCTCCGAATTCATCCTGTAATTTCCAAAATAATTCGGATAGCCTTGGTTTGTTGGATTTGGGTTTCGTTGGTCACCCTTTCTCTCAGAACAACAAAACGGGTGGCAGCCACAACATCCAGGAACGTCTAGATAGGGCAGTTGCTAATGAAACTTTGATTCTTACATTCCCTAAAGATAAGTGTCGTATATTTTGCTCTTAAATCAGATCATAAACCACTGCTAATTACCACCAATCCAAAGGTAGTCTTGGGCCCGAAACAATTCCTGTTTGAACAAATGCGGCTTAAGATCAGCAATGCTCCGAAGTCGTTTGCACTTCCTGGGGTATTCAAGTTTATGGTAACCCTCCGTACAAACTGGTTAAGAAAATCTCTAGTACTGAGAATCAACTTAGAGTGGAATATAAACTGCTTTGGGTACTTACCGAGGAGAATTAAGGAAAGATTGAACTCAAAGCCGGTCAGCAAACTTATGATAACATTCATAAAGAATCGCTCATTCAAGCTTATCTTGACAAACTTCTACAAAGGGAAACCATTATGTGGAGACAAAAGTCGCACATCAAATGGTTGAATTTTGGTGACGCTAATACAAGGTTTTTACATCTCTCAACTCTCTATCTGCGTAAATCGACGTAAAGGTCATTGTATTCGTTCAATTAAATTATTTGATTATTCTACTATTGATACTTGGGAAGGTGTGTGATCTAGATTTGTTAATTGCTTCAAAACTTGTTCTACTCCAAGACAACCACCTTTTCCTAAGAACTTGCTTGAGTTGTTTCCTAAGATGATTTCGGATGATGAGAATCGCATTCTTTGCTTTCCCCTCTCCCCGGCAGAAATCAAAGATTGTCTTTTCTCTATGGGTTCTATTTCCTGCCCTGGGCCGGATGGCTTTCCCCCATTGTTCTTTAAACATTTTTGAGGTATTACTGGCCCGGAGATCACTAAAGCAATTCGACACTTCTTTTCTTGTGGCCTGCTCCTTAAATCGAGCAATCACACCTTCCTAACTCTCATTCCAAAAAAATATCTGCTTCTAAAGTTGAGGATTACATGCATATTAGTTTGTGCAATGTTATGTATAAAGTGATCTCTAAAGTACTTTCTAATAGGCTGAAACCCTTACTTGATAGACTCATATCCCCCTGCAAATAGCATTTGTTCCAGGCAGATCAATTGTGGACAATTCAATCATTACCCATGAAAGTATTCAATACTTGAAACACAAAAAAGGGTAAGAAATGTTTCATGGCTATTAAAATTGATATGGCCAAAGCTTATGATCACATTGAATGGCCCATCCTGTGTTTGATCCTGAAAAGCTTGGCTCCTATGATACATTCATCAATTGGATTCACAATTGCATATCCACTTGTTCCTTCTCTGTGCTGATCAACGGGGCTCCTTATGGTTTCTTTAACCTGACTCTTGATATTCGTCAAGGTGACCATCTGTCACCTTCCCATTTCATTATATACTTTGAAATTTTGTCTAGAATGCTTGCTTCGAAGGTTGTTAATGGTTATCTTAAAGGTATTAAAATTAGTCGTAGCTGACCTTGGACAATCATATAATGTATGTGGATGATCTTATAATGTTTATCGAAGCCTCTATTGAGGAAGCTAATGCTATTTTCGACACCTTGAATACCCTCAAAGAGTGACCAGGCCTTAAAGCTAACCTTGAAAATCGGTCATTCATTTCAGTCGTAATACTCCCCAAGCTCTTAAAATGTAAATTCTTCAATCCTTGGGCTTCGTTGAACGTCATCATAACCTGAAATATTTGGGTAGATCTTTTTTGTACACCCAAGTCGCTCAAAGAAGCATCTGCTGATCTCTTGGACCACTTCACCAAAAAGGCTTGCTTCGTGGAAATCTCATCATCTCTCTCAAGTGGGTCGTGCTACGATGATTAGGGTTGTCGCCCAATCTGCTCCGGTTTACCACATGTCAACCAATCTTCTACCTTCATCAATTTCCAGTCCAATTGATGCCATCATTCGTAATTTTTGGTGGGGATCCACTGTTCAACATTGTAAACTTCACCTTATTGCTTGGGACACTTTATGTAAACCGAAAATTACGGGTGGTCTTGGTCTTCGCCGTACGGCTGATTTGAACATAGCCTTAGTCTCCAAACTCTCTTGGGCGCTCTGTCAATCCCGGGGAATAATTTATGCCACAAATTACTCCATGACAAATATATTGGAAATTGGAATTTTTTGGACTCCCCGAAAACATTCTCAGGCTGCTCATGGATTATGCGTGATATTCTTTGTTGTCGGGATCTCATTCTAAAGGTGCCTGTTTCAAAATTGGTACGAATTTCATCGTTCGCACTGGGGAAGACCCTTGGGTTCCTTTACTCCCAAATTTCAAACCTCCATACAATCACCTTAGTTGTGACACTATTGTGAAATTTGCTAAAGTTCGCTCCTTATTGATGTCGGGGCGGCTTATTTGGAACTTTGATCTCCTGACTTCTCTTTTTGACACAGAGGTTTGCAATGCTGCATTCATATTCTTCCTTCCGAAGAACAAAATGCTTTGGTGTGGACTCCCTCGAGCAAATGAGTCTTCTCCACCCAAAGCTCTTACCTAACAGACCAAGCTCTTAGATTCATGTCCATGGATACTACTGATACCGCTAGGAAAGCTTCAATTTGGAAGCTCAAAGTCCATGAGAGACATAAGTCTTTCCTCTGGAAGTTAGCGGACAATGTGTTCCCAACTCATTCCCGCCTTCGCATGGTTCATCTCATTGATGGTTCCTGATGTCTGCTTTGTGGCCATTCTGAAGAATCTCTTGATAATTTATTTATCCATTGTTGCTCACCAAGTTTGGTTTTTGTCTAAATGGAATTTCAAATTAGAGTCTTTTGCAGGTGGCCACCTTATGGATTGGATCGATTACTAAATTAAGGGTGAAGATGCCCCTTTGGATGGTTTAGACTTCCTTGAATTCTTGATTTTCTCCATATGTGCTATGGATGAAATTTGGAATCTTCGCAGTGACATCAGAGTGAACAAAAGCAAAGTGGATATCTGAAAACTTATTAATAAAATTACTGTTAAAGCTGCTGATCACTTTAGTGTGCAAGCCTGGGTTTTCAAACCTAAAGCTATTCCCCAGACAGTCTGGTCCCCCCTGAAGTTGGATCTCTTAAAGTTAATTATGATACCACTTTCTTTGCAGTAAATCTGTGGCTTCATGGATTATGCATGATCACCAGGGATCTGTTGTTAGGGCAGAAGCTGCAGTAACCTGGGGCTCGGATGCACTGGCAGTGGAGGCCAAAGCTTAACTTCTTGCTTTGAATTTTGTTCACGAGTTTCAATTTCGTAATTTCCTTTGAATGTGACTCCGATGACACTGTGAGGCAAGTTCTTAAGATTGATCCGGTCCCAAGTTGGACAACCCTCCCGGATATTACTGCTGTGTAAAAACTTTTGCTTCTTAACCAATCCTGGACCATCTCTAAAATCCCGAGGAATCTCAATGAATCCACACACGACCTAGCTAAGTGGTCATACAATGCATTTTTTTTAATGTCTCTCTTTTGCTTACCCTGTGGGATAAATTGTCTTTCAACCTCCGTAATGGTTGTCATTCTATAGGATTTTTTGGTTTTTTCTTTTAATCGTGGTTCTGTTTGGCCGAGTGGGCTCTTGTATTACAATTTCGTGTAAACTCCTTTGATGTTTTAATGTAATTCGATTATTTAGCAAAAAAAACAAGGAAAAAGTAGAATGGGCAGCAAGTTGACATTGTATAGTGTGGAATTTATGGCTGGCTAGGAACAATGTTGTATTTGATAATCAGAACTTTTATATTCAGAAGGTTAGTGTTTTTATAAAAATAATGATGGTCATGGCTCTGCTTATTCGGTCAATGATTGGTTTACAAATTTAGGATTATGTTTGGGATTGAAGTAATATTCTAGGGATGGATTCATATATTTGTTTGTTTTGTTGTATATATGTTTGAGTACCCTCTTACTCATGTGCAATAAAAATTTTGGCCTATCAAAAATTTTATGAGGCCTATAAAGACAACAATTGATTCATTATGTCGAATATTGTGGCAAGAAACTCCATGTAACATTGTTCTTTTCTTTCTTTCTTTTTTTTCAAGTCGCAATTGCCTGGCAATAAATATATTTACGGTGCAACCTTTTGTCTCATGACCATACCAAACATAAAATAAGCAAAACGACTGCAAAAACGGTTCTTCCACATATTCAATAAACCTTTCAAAACTATACAATTCTATATAATAAGATCGCTAAAACCATTCAAATTTTCTACACTCATTTGATATACACTCCGATGAATGATTTAGCACAGGATATAAATAGATTTCGAATCAAGACTCAGACTCATTTAACCGAATTCCAAACTTCCACATATTGTTGATCCTTCCTCGTAACAAACATCTTGTTCCCTCCGAAACTCAAATTCGTTATCCGGCTACCTCCCATATCCTTTGATCTTCCCAACAATGTTCTTCCTAAACATTCTCTCTGACAGTCCGATGTCCCGTTTTGCCAATGATCCGATCAAAACTTCGGACCATATCTCAAGATTTCCTCCTTGACTACAAAATACTTGATCCCCATGGCTTTCGACTCTACATCCGAACCCTTCTTTCTTCCCATTAACGACCTTTCTTCCATCACCAAGACAAATCCAAGGCATATCAGAATCCATGTATCTCAAATCCGCAAAGAACACTTCACCTGTACTCACACCGACCTTAAACATAGCTAAGTGCGTATCCGAGACCGTCACATCTGAAAAGCAATCGACTTTTTCCTTGAGTTCCCAAGCTACATTGCCGCTCCTAATGTCCCAAAACTTAATATTTCCCGATACTCCAGATGGTCCGCTGTGAGAACCAGAGGCCAGCAACAAATTATGAGTCGAGACCCATTGCAATTTTGTTGCTGGGATCGCAGAATCAAGATCAGCACCGAAAATTTCATAGTGGCCAATCTTAGTCACAGGGCTTAAACTATTGTTGAGATCATATATCATAATGCAATTCGAATTTCTCCTACTCGATTCGAAGCTAGTGAACAAGTGTTCTTGTGATGCCCCAATGGCCTGAACTGTGGAACCAGACCTAGTGACATTTTCCCAATTCAAGGTTTCTTTGACGAAACCCTTGTCAAGATCGATTATCTGTAGCCCTGAAAAGTCGGTGGCACCAGCAGCCGCTACTGCAGGGGACAACGATAGTAATGAATCAATAGCTGTGAATTGGGTTAAAATAGTGGATTTCCTATTCAATGACCAATCAAACGAGGTGATTTTACTTCCATGAGCCACATGGAGTGATCCATAAGGTGTCGTGGAAATAGAGGAGGGCGAGTCTCGGCCATTTAAAGGCAAAACACATGATTTTTCGAGATTAAAGACATCAAATTGGGAAGGGTTTGATTGGGAATTTATGAGAAGATTTTCAATACCATAATACTGAGATTCAAAAATCAGGTCTTGAATATCAAAGGCTTTGGCCTTTGAGGGAAGATTTCCAGTCCTGAGGAGAGAAAGCAGTATTGAAAAAAGGTCAGGGTCTCTGTCAATAAAGGGGATAGCATTATCAGAATTGGAAATCTTGGAGAATAATGATTTGGAACCAGCTAAAGAAAGGGTCTGTTTGGTGGTTTGAAAAAGCTGGCCACCCACATCGATTGTAACTACGTTTGAATTTGAATCCAGATGAAACCCATTTGAAATTGGCTTCGATCCTGCAAAAGGTGGCATCTTTCTTTTATCTCAGAATATTTTAAAAAAAAAATCCCCAATCACAATACCGAAGAGTTCAAAAGAACCAAAACCGAGACTTAATTCCTATGTTGGGAATCTGCGAACTCTCAATACCATTAAATGGATAGCAAAGCAAGAATCAATCTCAAACGTCCAAGAAATCAAAGCCCAGAAAGAAAGACTTCTACTTTGAACAATAATCAATGAATCTTGAAACCCTTTTGCCAATACTCCAGAATTTGTAGATTATGTAAGAAGACAATTGATTCAATGAAAATTTAACAGTTTATTTTTGGATGAACCTGCAAGAAACACTTTTGCAAAGACAAAAACAGAGTAGGAGTACAGAGAGAGAATGGTTTGGTTTGGAGGATGGGGAAATGGGAGAGGGGTGGTGGAAAAATAGCGGAGGCTGATTTCTAGAAGGCAGCAATTGGTTTGTGGTCAAAAAAGGCTAGAAATCAAATACAGAGAATTTCATATTTAATTTAGCCCCCTAGAACGTAACCCCTGGTCAAAAGCTTGGAACACAAATTTGGAAGGCCGAAGATTGTTTAGAATGTTTTTTTTTTGTTTTTTCGGGGGATGGACTAAATATTTTTTTACAGAATATAACTCAAGTCTCTCCAAAATAAAGATAAACTCTTATCAACTAGTTTAAGCCCGAAAACTCGTTTAAAATGGTTGAGTAAACAATTAGATAGTTGAGAATGGTTGAGTAGACACTAAAATCGTTCAAAATGGCTCAATAGTATCATATAGGAGGTAACTATATTTGGATGTAAATACTCACATCCAATAATTGATATATCCCTTAAACAAAGTATCAACCAAATCATTTAGAATGGTGTCATTCAACATTTTGTTTTTGAAAATCTTTCTCAAATTATTTTTATCATTTTCCCAATTTTTTTTCTTCAAATTGCTTACAAATGGCACAAGTCAAATTATATATTTATTTAATTAGTAAATTTTTAACTATCATTATTCAATAGGTAAAAAAAATATAGTTAACAAGCACAAATTTCAATATATATCTCATCCAAAAGATGTAAATAAAATTAATGTCAACAATTTAAAAACTTTGACAAAGGAAATCAAACACAACCTTGCGTTCTTGCTTTATTCCATTCCTTACATTCCAGTTCCTCCTCCCCAAGAAAATTGTCAAAGGTTATCGCGTCGCAACAATTGAGCGAAGCTTCTTACATTAGCCCCCACCAAAAATTATAACTATAACTATATAATAAGTGGCTAAGCTTTACTATTTATTACTATTGTAATGAATACTAAAGTACTATTAATTTTTTTTTTTTTTGTTTTTCAATTTTTTTTTAATTAAATTTTTTTTTGTTTTTAAATATTGTTGATGTTTGTGTTTGGCCTGAACCGATTAGGAAAAAAATATATCTTAATTGATTTATGTACGCAACTTCAAATGTTATTTTTTCAGTTTATATAATAAGATGAACATCATTTTTTTAAATAAAAAAAGATAGTGTAGTCATTTGGTTGTTTTTTTTCCTCATTTAATTATCATAGCATAGTCGTTTTTTTTTAAAAAAGTTAAAATCGGTCATTTGAATTGTTATATTTCTCGATCAAATCAAGAAAAAATTAACCAACATGCTGGTATCTGATACCGCACATTGTGCGGTGCCCAAAAATAACTAGTACAATAATAACAATAATAACAAAAGAAAAACCTACAGGACTTGACTGTTTTCCTTTGATGCTACAATTATAATTGACACCGATCAAGTTTTGGAAAGAATGAGAATCCTCTCGTTCAGATAATCTTTTTGCGTTTTTTCATGGAGGTTTTGGTATATGACCCCTTATGATTATTCAAATAGACGGATTATTTCATGTTGTTTGAAAATAAGTATTTTACATCATGTGTTGTACAAAATAGCCAGTTTATCCCATGTAATATGCATTTTACACCCCTGTGATTTGTGAAAATAGGCATGTGGTTTATAAAATAGACAGTTTACTCATATGTGTAGGGTGTATTTCTCACTTATTCACAAATTATAATGGGGTAAATGCATATTTTACAAGTCACATGGGATAAAATGTCTATTTTCAAACCACGTGATGTAAAATGCATATTTTCATACCACATGAATGTAATTTGCATATTTAGCAAATCACAATAGAGTTATCTGCCACTAGCTTTGTTTTTGTAACATACACTAGGGGTAAAATTATCAATTCGTAATTGAAAACTTTGCTAGTCATTCACAGATTCAAAATAAATTAGTGAAGCTCAAAATTCATTTTTGTTGCTTATTGTTTTCACTATTCTTGCTACTCAGAATTCAATAGAGAGAGTGTAAAATCAACTTCTTCTTTTTTATTTACAAGGCAATGAGAAATGCGAAAAAATAAAAATAAATAGTAACCCAAAGCATATCTTTGAATAAAAAATGGTATAAAATTTCAACGGATTTACGCAGAAAACTTATTCAAAAATTCTTTACTACAAATCTACAGTAAACTCTGGTTACAAGAAACTCAAAATATCTATGGTGAAGTATGATGTTGAACACTTGCAAGAAGCCTAGTGAGTTTGCTAAGCGTCTCACGAGCAGATATGGTATCCGGATGATTTTCACCGCATATCGAAGTCCTTATGAAAACAGCTTTCCTGATTAAATCATCCCCTACATCAAACTGTCCCCCTCTCACCATTAACTTGGCCCTCACTTCAAGCACAGTCGCCCTAGCCAATGCGAGTTCCTGCCAAATACAAGGATTCAACTGAGCATTTGTCTGAACCGGTTTCCAGCAAAATGACTTATCCAACCAGCTTTCAACCGGGGTGACGAATTCTTGATCTGCCGCTTCTAATGCATCTGTACATAGGCGAAGTAGTTCGAGTGCAGCACTGCACCGAGAGAAGGTAATGAATGCTCGTATTGCAAGTGGCAAGATCACTTCTTTTACGACCGACAAAAGTTCAGATATTTTGAGCTCAATGACTATAGGGTCCTTTCCGAGTCCAAGGAGCAAGAAACACGCTGCCCATATGTGATCAGAGTGGCTGGATATAATTCCGCGACTAAGGACAGCTTGCACCATGGCGTGTGCGACTCCGGTGATTCCTCTCTTTCGAGCATAAAGTTTTACAAGACCGTTGAATTGAATGAGACCTTCCTTTGAACACCCTCTAGCTATATTAAATCTCAACAATAACGAGGATGCTTCTGCTTCTGATCTACGGGCATATGATGACTTGAAACCACAGGTTAAGGAGCGTAGTATCTTTGTCAAGAACTGTAGGTTTTGGTGTTTTTCGGGTATTTTCTGAGCGGCCAAAGCTAACATGGGAACTGGTATGGGTGCCGGAGCAAACCAACCACTTGCTAGAGCCATTCTTGTAGCCAAACTCCTTGGTTCATCCGCATGGTCGAATATGGAAAAACAGACCTCGAAAAGCTGCAAAAGGAAATTGTTCCGCCTTAATGAACGGTTTTCACGTCCCCACGTGGCATCCCTCAAAGGCATTCGATTAATGGTATCCAAAAGGCGACCTGGATTGATAGGAAGCTCGGAAAGAATTGCTCCCACTATAGCAAGACCTAGAGTTAATCTTTCGAGTTTTTCCTCAATAGCCCGTAATGCATCTATTTCCGTGATTGATAAATCTTTGATGCTTCCAAGCATTAAAGACATTGCCTCGACCTCAGATAGGTAAGAAAGTCTCAAAGGCTCCAGATTCATTACACTGGACAAGCGTGTGGATATAATAACATGTGTTTCCCCACCAAAACGAGGTAACAAATCCATTACCAGTTTGTGATCCCACCAGTCTTTTTCACTTTCCAAATTGTCGATTATCACTAAAAACGGAATGTTTCGCATTAGCTCCTTTCGAACTCTGGCTATCGCTGCTTCCTCTTGCTCTTCAAAGCTTTTAGTTCGGCTTTTCACCGTGCAATTCTCTGCCCCCACGTCGATTTCCAAGAACGACCATAAGTTCAAGTAATTTTGTCGAATGTATCTGGTTTCTCCACCGATCCAAAGGACCATTTTATACCTTTGACAGAAACGGTAAGCGAACTCTATAAGCAATTCTGTCTTCCCGATTCCTGAGTCTCCTGATAAACACGCGATTCCTTTTCCATACACGACTTTCATCAATTTCCTTCTCCTACTGGGCTTCCCACTGCTCTTTGACTTTTGTGTAGGTTGCTGTGGTTGAGAAAATTCGGTGTTACGCATTTCTATTTCTTTTTCACATTCCTTCCATGCTATTGATTCTTTCCCTTTCCTCTTGGCACTCTCACTTTGATGTTTTCCGTCCATCGAAGTAGTCCTTCCCCAACCAATCGTCAAGTTTCTTCTTATCGGTCTGGCCTTGAGTTTAAAATATTCTCTCTCAGAATCACCACTAACATCGCCAAAAAGCATGAATTCGAGCTCAGATAACTCCCTTTTCCTACCGACAAAATTCTCGTTTCGAAGGTAGGGGAACTCTTCTTTCTCTGCCTTCTCTCTCCACTTGGTTACTCTATCAACAACACTTCGCCTTCCCAGCCTCAATGCCAAAAGGGTCACGGCTCGTAATATGCAATCCCTCCATTTACCCTCGTGAGCCTCGAGTTTCCACTCGTCAGCACGAGAAAGGACACCTACAGCATCTTTCCACTCCTTCTCGAGCCCTCCATAGAGTAGCCATAGCTCGCCACCATATTTTTCCCAGATCTCGCCTCTTTTTTCTATTATATCTCTGACAAGGCAATCATTTGGACTCAAATCAAAATACAAGGGAACCAAATTCTTCTTGCTTGAGAAGAATCTCAGCTCTTCAATCGTGTGTGGACTTTTGAATGACTTTCTGGTCAAGATGACAACTCCAAATGTGCTAGCATACATCGCTTTCTCAACAATGCTATGTTTTCGAGAGTTTCGACACCTAGCCCTGTCTGTTACAAAACAACTCAGACCTTGTACCTCTAATTCAGCACGAAGCCAGTTAGTAAATCGGAGCAATAAAGGCTTCTGGCCGTGAAAACCTATATACACATCGCAGCTCCTCAGTCTAGTTGAAGTAAAGGACATTGAAGGAACTGCGATTTCAAGAAATCTTTCGGTCTTTTTACTCTTGCCCCTTTGTCTAGAATAATCATTTTGACGGCCGATGCTGTAATTTGACAAGGGACTGTTGGATATTCCTGTGGAAGAAGATTCATTCTCCAACTTCAATGCTGTTTCATGGGGATACATATTTGTCGGGGCAAATTTACTTCTTGTTAAAGCTTCGGATTCTGCAGCCCGGAAATTTAAATCTAGAGACTCCATCTTTGTACTGGTGGCTTGACATGGATTGTCGGGATGCATAGATACACGACATGCTGTTGAGTTGGGAGAGAAGAAAGGTGATTGATTGGCCGAAAAAAATGCTGATGACGATGATGACAGATTCCTCAATGTTGTATTAGGTAATGTCCCGAATCTAGAGCTGTCCTCTCGGGTATCCATTTTTACCATCATTCAATGAGTCGTAAGCCGAAACTTCACACATTCTTAAAAAGAAAATCACACCTAAAATAAAGAACAAAGAATCAAAACTTCAAACAAGATAACTCAATCTGAATTTGACATCTAGAATACGATAATATGAATTGATAATTGACATTGACATCAGATGAAAAGACGACAAGAAGTGAATAACATCAAGAAAAACAGTGGCAGCACGAATGAGGCAATCGAAACTCAAATTGCAGTCACATTGTAATAAAATATGTTGTTAACAAAAGCAGAAGTATGGTATTACATGCTGAGAAATAACTACAGATCATTATAAAAGCGGAAAATATTTGAAATAGCTGACACAGAAAAATAATATTCAATCATGTCAACATCAATGCCTCGAGGATCCATCTTGAACCCATAAAAACTCACATTACAAATTCAATGGAAGCGCTGAAAAGCTTCCGAAGAAACTTAAACTAGACCAGCAAGAAAAACCAGTCACATAAAATACCCTTAATTAGCCTAATTCAATAAAATAAACCCCTCTCATCAAAATTCAGATCTGACGAAGCTAAATAAAAACAAAAAATTCAAACCAAAAGCTTCAATTTCTTCACCTCATTTATGAGCCAATTAACCACAATAATTGGTTTGAAGAGTGTCTAAATGCACAAGAAAATAATCACAATCAATTTTATTCTTTTTTAAAAAATCTAAGGACCAAAAACATCAAACTTCAAGAGAAGTCAGAGGAAGACTAAACAAGAATCACCTTTTCTCATAGGAAAGCATTAAGCACTTTAATCACAATCTACACAAAACTTAGCCAAAAATCTCAACCACAAGTGACAAATTCAAACTTATTAATACCTGGACTGAATCAAATCCACTGAGTAGTGCCCACAATCAACTCAATCAACTACTTAAAAATAATCTATGGAACTGTCAAGGATTAAAATAAATAAGCATTCACACGTCAAACATGTCTTGATGCGCACAAAAATGTCAAATGGTGAAAAGGGCGTAATTTGTCAAAGGGGAGGAACTGAAACAAGAAAGTTATACTGTTCATGAAACAGACCAGTTCTTCAAAAATGAGAAAGATTTGGATCGTAAAATAAATGGGGTGAGAGAAATTTGAAAATGGATTTAAAGCATCAAACTCCAACAGGGAAAATAATTAACAGAAAGAAAACTAAAAGATTCAACCTTTTTTATCGTTCTCTTTCACTTCTTCTTCTGTTTTTTCCCCTCGAGTCGAAAGGTCTTTCTTTTACTGATTTCTCACAGTCCACACGCACTTTCCTTTCTGCACTACTAAGTTTTTAACTAATTCCGATTAAAAGCCCCCACCTTTATCTACATACTAATTAAAGAAGTCCATCGTACATTAAATAAAATAAATATACAGATACGTATAATACACTTGGTATACGATGTGGGTATATTTTTCTCTGGAAAACTGAGAAAATAGGCGAGAATAAGAATGAAAAAAAGAAAAATGTACCATTGGAGAGGAGGGATATAAGTGGGTCCCTACACAGAGGACGGATCTGACGAAGGGTTTTATCTTGGCTACCCCATGGGGTACCATTTCATGGGGTAAATCTCACCATACAATGGGTATATTTTGGCTACCCATGGGGCACCACCTCATGAGGTAGATCTCACCACACAATGGGTATATTCCAATATACCCATTGTATGGTGAGATCTACCCCATGAAATGGTGCCCCATGGGTAGCCAGACGAAGAATGCTGCTTCTGTCAATGCTCCTTAATCAACACATGTTAGTACAATCAGTGTTACCGTGTCTCTTTGTATTCCTGTATAGTTAAATTGCTGGCTTCTTCTTTAATTCTTTTGCTCCTTTTTTTCCTTTTAAATTCTTCTCTTTTATGTTTTTACCATGCTTTATAGAAACAATATTCAAAAATCTCTGTAGATGCTAATTTTGTGGAACACTTAAAAATCTTTTAAAACTATTTCAGAACATATGTAAGATTATGCAGATGATACTCAAATTGCTTAATTAGTATTATTTAGCAATAAAAGATCCAATTAATAGAGCTATGTTGTAAGAATTGTGGAGTGTGACAAGATCATATATTTCAAAACCTGACGTTTCAAATTAATTACATGCTTTACATTTCCATTTCATTTCAATTTGGTTTATTTTACGGAATTATAGGTATGCATTGAATAATTAGTTTGATTTATTGTTTTAATGAACCACAAACATTATTATAATTATAATACTAAGAAATAGAATACAAATTAGTAGATTGATTAATTTGCCCATTATTTTTTTCCGAAAACATAATTTATTGCTGATATCTTAAAGGAAGGAGGGTTGATATCTTAATTTATGGTCATTTATAACATTTAATACTCATCCAATCATTAAATTATAGTTTTCAATAAGCCCAATAATTGAGCAACTAATCTGGTAGCCTTGAATAATTACAATCTTGTAATTTGCCAATTTGATTAGTGGATTAATAGTGCAATTGTAGATCCATCGGCTCACAGAAAGCCACATCTATCTTTTTATATATGTGTCACAATTTACAACTTGAGTCTATATGTATTATGCTTAAATTTCAGATATGTTGCAATTAATTTTTTTTTCCCAAGTGACACCTACAGTTGATCCGTCTATGGATGTCCATGGCCATGGGAATGATTATTTGTATGAATTTATGGGGTTTATTTTTTTAAAAAAATTAAATTTAAAAAATAATATATTATTTAAAACGTTGCAAAACTACCGCAAAACGACTTGGTGAGGGGCCGGTTGTAGAATAAGCGACCCCTCCCCCATTTAATGGCCGCCCAAGTGAAGGGCTGCACTATGAGATGAGTGTTCAGGCGGCCACTTTATTTAATTTTTTTTTATTTAGTTGTTTTACTTTAGTTTTTTTATTAAATTTATTTTTGATGCTTTTTATGTTTAAAAAAATGATGAAAATTGTTGAAATTTATTCGTACAAGTATGTCGAAATCAATGTGATTAGATTCAAATACCAAAAAGATGATCAATAAGAGTTTGATTGTTTGAGATACATACCGAATTAGTTTTAAATAACGAATTATTAAAACCATAGTAGTTGTCATCTATATCCCAATGTGAGTCAATTTTATATAATCGATATAGCACAACACTTATTGATTGTCATCTATTTCCTAATGTAAGAAGTCTCAGGTTCGAGTCTCCCCTCCCAAAAAAAAAATATTTTTTTACTATAAAGTCGAGTCGCATTGCATCCACCTATATTGATTAATTGAAATTAATTTTGTTTGAAAAGGATTAATTAATCTTTATTTATTCAAATAGTCCAAATATTAATTACCCAAAGTATTCTTAAAAATAAGGAGTACAAAATCTGTATGTACAGAGAAGAGCTGTGTATCCAAGAAAAGCTGCTCACCAATATCCAAAGAAAGAAATAATATATCAGAATTATGTTATAAATTTCACTGATTCAAATACAAAATACAGAGCTCTTATTATTTTTTGTGTTCAGGGAAGGATTTTCATTGCCCAAGACAAAAAAAAAAAAAGGTATGTTTGGTTATGTTTCCAGCATTTCTTGAAAATGTATTTTCTGGAAACAAAGTGGTATATATAACATATGTTTGACAATGTTTTCGGGAGGAAATATTTTATAATGCAGATATCCAAGTCATATAAGAAGTGTTAGATCATTTATTTATTTTTTAAAAAAAGTTCAAATTATGGGTTATTGTGTTAGAATATATTAAGATAATAATAGTTGTTTACAAGAAATATGAAAACTAAGTATAAAATAATGATTATCGAAAATATATTTTGGGAAAGAATCATAAAATATATGATATTTATGTTTGACTTCATTTTTATGGATGAAGTGATTGATTTTTTACGAATACTTTCAGTAATTAATATTCGATTATTTGAATAAATAAATATTGAATAATCATTTATAGACCAAACAAATTAATTTCAATTAAGCAATATAGGTGGATGTAATGTGACTCGACTTTATAGTAACAATTAATTTCTTTTTGGGAGGGAAGACTCGAACCCGAGACCTCTTATATTAGAAAATAGATGACAACAACTTGGTGTTGCTGCTATATCGATTATATTAAATTGACTCACACTGAGAAATAGACGATAACTACTATCATTTTAATAATTCGTTATTTTTTTTAAAACTAATTCGGTATGTATCTCAAACTCTTATTGATCATCTTTTTGGTCTTTGAATCTAATCTCATTGATTTCGGCATACTTGTATGAATAAACTTCAACAACATTCATCATTTTTTAAACATAAAAATCATCCAAAATGAATTTAATAAAAAATTAAAGTAAAACAACTAAAAAAAATTTAAAAAAATTGGCGGCCCCTCAATGTGTGAGTGGCCGCCTGATGTTCAAGCGGCCACTCATTTCGTAATGGCCGCCCTTCACTTGGCAGCCACTAAATGGGGAAGGGGTCGCTTCTTCTACAAGCGGCCCCTCACCAAGTATAAACCCATATTCCGAACGACGTTTTGTGGTAGTTTTGCAACATTTTTAAAAATATGGTATTTTTTAAATTTAAATTTTTTAAAAATAAACCAATTTATGAAGTATATAATTATTTTTGAAAAATAAATAAATTAATTTAAATTATTTTTGCAAGTTGCAAGAGAGTCAATTCAATTATTGTGGCATCCCCTCTCGAGACATGAAATGATAATCGTCCATTGATAAACTCTGCCAACTAGGTGAAAGTTTCATATTTTCTAATTATTTAGACGAGAAAACATGTTCTAAACCTAAAATGTAATTCTTTCATAATATATTAATTTCAATAAATCAGATTAAATTTGACATTTCCAAAATAACTTTATCTAAAGATTGCTTGTTCTTTGCCAGATAGATAGGGCGAACGAACGTTATAAGGATGGGTCATGCCCCTATAAAAAAAATACATTTTATCCCTCCAAAATTAATTTGTCCCCCAAAGATTATATTTTACCCCCTAAAATTATATTTTGACCCCGTAAATTTTTTTTTACCTCCAATTTTTTATGTTATTATTTTTTGTTCCCCTAAACAAAAATTCTAAATTCTACCCAGTGTATGTTGCCATTTCTCTCAAGAGACCAATCTTAATTAATTGCAATTTAATAATAAAATTGCATGCATGTATTTAGGCTAAAAACCTTATGCATTTGAGTTGTCATTGATTGTTTGATTCTTTCGTATGTTTCACCATGCATGTTTATGAATCGCTTACTCATGTGTTACGAATTTGTTGGATTTTGAGGTTTAATGAATTAATATTAAGCATGATGAAAATTGGCTTAATGAATTGAAATTAAGCAAAGAAAAATCGAACGAAGGAAACGAAGGCGAAAATGGAGTTTTTCAGGAGCATAACGGGTCACCGAAACTGCCAGGAAAAACCCCGGGAAGTAGGGTAGGCGCCTTGGCGCATAAAATGATGTGCCTAGGCGCCTCACTGTATGGAAAATTATTTCCAGGCAGTGTGTGATGCGCCTAGGCGCCTATTCGATGAATTTTCTGAACCATTGCACCATTTGGCGTGAAGATATGATTTTTCATCTTTTGATGACATCCTATGGTCTAGTATATATACAACATCCCATCATTGAATTTAATCATCAGATTTTCAACTTTTACACATAAAATTCCAAGAGAAAATAGCAAGATCAAAAGCATTTATGCGTCATATTCATTTATTTTTGAAAAATAGTGTTTGCAACCTCTATTGTTGATGTTCTTGTGATTTGGTGTACTACAATCACAAGAGAAGTCGTTGTATCTTGAGAGATGATTGCCACAGACGAAAGCACCTTGTGCTGGGCAAATTCCTCTTAAGGACAAAGTATTACACGCTTTTCTCGACTTAAGACGTTCATCATTTCTTTTCCATAAATCGCAGAAGGAATCTCATAAAACGCAAACAACAGAATTTGTGAATGAATTAATCTTTTTTTTATAATTGTATTGGTATAATATTCATTTGTGTGGATTTAAGAACAATCATCTTTATATTAATGTGTTGTACTTAATTTTTGTTGATGTTGTAAATGAATAAGTTTCAAAAGAATTGCCAATAATGATGTTCTCACGATACTGACATTACAAAAACAGGGTTTAATATTGTGCATAATTATTGAATTTTAGCCAAGAAAGTGAATGATTATTGGATTATTGGCTCTCTATTGATAATTGATGTGTGGGATTGTAAGAGTTTAGTTGACTAATGAGATATAAAATTTGGATGTTTCAACATCAGTCCAAAACACTCCTTTGGTGCTAACTGCACATGCCTCCATGTGAGTGCACAAACATGAAGAACTCTTACTTAATTAGTATGTGTATTTGTGTGTTTCTGTATGTTCCTAACATTGAAATTTTGTGTATTTTATTTTGTATTTTCTGAAACAAAGTCTGTTGCATTTGTGCATTTCTGTGCTTCTTTGTTAAAATCTTGAAATGCATTGATGTGGATTACCATACATTTTAAATGCTAATGTGTTCTTCTTTTTTTCAACAGAAAAGTATTAGACATCACAATACAGAAATACCAACAAATATAAAAGTTACATATAACGAAAATATAAAACCGAGACACCAACTAAACGCAATAATGCTAATGTGTTCTATGAGAACTAAATGTGATAATGAAATTCATAAGTTATACGATGAAGTCAGAATTAGGATGTAATTTAGTCAAGCATGACACTAATTTTTACGGATTTGTCTACTATGCACAATGCATCTTAAATCGAGTTGGAGTCAAATATTTTAATTGATGTATATATTTTATTTGTGGCCCCCTTTGCTAAAAAATATTATATATGTTTTCTCCTTGATTCGAATCCAAAAGCGTCAAGTCACATTATTTTGAAATTTGATTTGATGGTTTGTTTAAAAAAAAAAAGAAATTTGATTTGATGGGAACTAATTGATTTGACCATTGGTCCATCTATTAAATGCGTATATTTCTATCGAATGTTGATGAGAATGTACACATCAAATAAATGAAACTACCCCATGGAGAACTGCTACATAGGGTACACAAGAATAAACCCATTTTTAAGCTAATAACGCCGTCATAAATTCTTATTAAGAGTCTGAATTCTTGTTTTATTTGAAGGAATTAGTAAAATTTAAAAATATTTCGTGAAAGGTAGCGACTTTCCATCCATGTGTTTAACAATGAAGACATTTATTAAAACAAATTATTAAAAGTGAAATGTTAATTAATGGAAGCACATTTCATAATGCAATTCCTCTCATAAAATAATAATAGGAAGGCGTGTAAGTATTCCACTTTTGAGAATGCTTAGTTGCCAGGTGCATGCACTGGAATCCCACAGGAAAAGTGTGTTCCATTGCACTGTTTTCATCACTAATAACGAGGCCCATTTTCAGGAAGCTGCCCAACTTCTCCTTCTGATTATAATATTACTGATTATAATAATAATAGATGATATGATAGAACGAGGGGCTGAACCAAGTGCCCCTTTGCTTAAAAAAAAAATCATTACAAATCTGTTTTTTTCCGAAATTGTATTCTACCCTCTAAAAATTACAGTTTGTCCCTCAAAATTACATTCTACATCCTTTAAAATTATATTTTAACCCATTTAAATTAAAGTAAATGTGGTGGATTTGGAGCAAAGAAATAATGTGGACAAAAATAAAGGTGGTGCATTCCAAGAAAGTTCTTGGATTAATGAATCATGATCTTGAGCTCCCAAATACTCTTTTTTGGTCAACATTTGTTATTTTTATAAATAAGAATGTGCGGCTCGGCTATCTCTCCTAGGTCCATACCCCTACCGATTAGTAGAAAAGGGAGTGAAAAATAAGATAAAGTAAAATCAAGTGTAAATTTGTGTTGTCTTCAATCGACATCTTCTTTTTGATAGAATAGGACTGTCTTTAAACTTTCTTTAAAAAAACTTATTAAAATAACTCATAAATTTAAGATAATAATTATTTTCAAGTAAATTACAGTTGTCTACCTTATAAAAATAGTTGTATTATGAATTTTCCAACTAATTTGAATAATACTGGATGAAACACATGTCATTTGGCATAAATTATCTATTCAGCTCATTTTGTTCCCGATTTTCATTAAAAAAAATTCTCAAAAATATCAATTTGAATTAAGTGAATATTTAGGGATGTGTTACGTGAAAAAATATATAATAGCATTTTTATTTTTTTATACAGTGTGAATGTATTTTATTAATATGTTGCAGTCTATATAACCAGACTGTTGTTAAAGTGGGGGTAAAAAAAGGAATTTTGGGTTACTGATATGTGGGCCGAAGGGGCGGACCACATAGTAAAGGTGGGCCGACCGTACTGGACAAACCATTTAAAATTGGGAACACAAGGTACACATCATGTGTCTCTTTTAGCATTTTCTTTTCTTTTTTTTTTTTGTGTCGGCTTCAATGATGCGTGTTTCGTATAATGGAGGCATCACAAATTTAAACTTCCTATATATTTACTGTATTTCATCAATTTGTTTACTGTATTCCAACTCGAACTCGAGATCTTGTCCCAAATTGAAACTCAAGTTGTTACTGGGCCAAGAGGTATGCGAGGATTACTAGTGAAACTTTGATAATCTATAATGGCGCCATTAAACTAAATTATTCGTCATTGAGGAGTTAATTGATCGGTTTATTAATCTAGATTTGTTGCATCTATTTTTATTAATGCATCATGATAGAAACATTTATTGGTTACAGGCATTGAGCTGGTATTCTTTACTCTGTATTTAATACAAAAGTAAAGCATTTGTTAAAATTCCCCAACCTCCTAAATATTAAAGGGAAAACTTCGGGCGGGTATCAAGATGATAAACATTTTTCGGTTTAGTCAAAAAAAAAAAAATTTATTTCAATTAAGTACAATTTTGAACGCAATGATCAAACTAATCATGCTGCTATTAGAAGAAAATCAACGACCTTTTCATCCCTGGTGCTCTACAATGGAGGCGTTCAACCTCCACTTTCACCTCCTCCTTCAGCTCTGGCAGATCTGCCTTAACGGCGTCGTTGACGCTGTCTTCAACTCGAACTCGAGATCTTGTCCCAAATTGAAACTCTAGTTATTATTGGGCCAAGAGGTATGTGGGGATTACTAGTGAAACTTTGATAATCTATAATGGCGCGGTTAAACTAAATTATTCGTCATTGAGGAGTTAATTGATCGGTTTATTAATCTAGATTTGTTGCATCTATTTTTATTAATGCATCATGATAGAAACATTTATTGGTTACATGCATTGAGCAGGTATTCTTTACTCTGTATTTAATACAAAAAAAAGCATTTGTTAAAATTCCCCAACCTCCTAAATAATAAAGGGAAAACTTTGGGCTGTTACCAAGAGGATAAGCATTTTTCGGTTCAGTCAACCAAAAAAAAGTTATTTCAACCAAGTCCAATTTTGGACGCAATTATCAAAACTAACCATGCTGCTATTAGAAGAAAATCAACGACCTTTTCATCCCTGGTGCTCTACAATGGAGGCGTTCAACCTCCACTTTCACCTCCTCCTCCAGCTCTGGCAGATCTGCCTTAACGGCGTCGTTGACGCTGTCTTCAAATCGACCACCCCACAGCTTGGCTTCCTTGGAATCCATCTTTGTGGCGGTGGCAGACGAGAAGGAACGGCGATGAATTGAGATAGGTAGAGACTAAGATTTCTGAAAATGGGGATTTGGAGGAGTTAGGGTTTGGAGAATGATGGGACAACTGTATAGTGTCTAATTTTCAGTGAAAAAATTGTTGAACCTTTTTATTATGTTTCTATTTGAGCTATGAGGCATTGTGGTAAATTTTATGAAATTATCTTAATTTATTGTCTGGCGCTGCACTTACATTACATGCACATATAGGCTTTTTAGGTGCATTCAACCTTACATGCACTGCATAATTCTAACAGTGCACTTAATTTAAGTGCACCGTTAGACTCACGCGGTACATGTTTATTGCCTCACGTGAAGACCCATCAACAACGCAAGCTACCAAAACACCAAAACCACCTCACTCACATCTTCTCCTCTGATAAGCAATTATTTCACAAGTGGTAGCACACTCCCAATTCTACGTCACCTTCCATTTCTCACTGCAAAATTCTAACGCGATCAAGATTCATGGGTGCCTGAGCACAATTTATAATAAATGAATTGAGAGATAGAGATGATGAATCACTGTGTTCCGGATTTCAAGAAGTGGAGGAGATAATGGAGCTGCTATGACAGAATGGGCAAGTTGTGGCACGAACCCAGTAATCATCGAATAAGCTCTGATAGGAGACGGTTGCGAGGCTGCAATAACGGCAGAGCAAAGAGAGCTCGGAACACGGCCGCGATGAGGAATACACGATCAGATACAACATCGTGATGTAATTTGTTTTATTAAACATGAGTATTTTAGTCCTAACAAATAGAATAATTAGATTAAGAGTTTCATGAACTGGACTTAGTTGAAATAAGTTTTTTAAACTATGTATTTAGTTGGAATGAAGATATTTTGGACGATTTAGTTGAAAGATATTTTGGGAGGTTGTACCAAATGCAATTTTCTCAATAATAAATTAGATTATGTAAGGCAGAGACCCCACAAGATTAAAATCAGGCCATTTTGTTAGGCCAGAAAACATTATAATGAGTCCAAAGTGATTTTGCAGCCCGTTTCTCAGGCCTAACTCTTTAGGTCTTGGGTTTCACCAGCCTTGTTTTCTTTAGATGTTTAAAATTGTACTGTAAGGAGAATTTTATACAAGCATAGCATATTTCTGACTATAAGTTTCATTTAAAAAATTAAAAGCTTTGATTCAAGAGAACGAAGTCTATAGCATGAGAGAAAACATGTTAATTCTAATGCCTTTCCCTGTGAGTAAAATCAAAACTTTGGTTATCTGCTATTGACATCAGCATGATTATACAACTATTACAAATGCCAGCAGGTTACTCCAAAATTAATTTTTTTTGCAATCCGGTCGGGGCGATACGACCATCTCTCCTAGCACCCCAATGTGATTGGTAAAACAAGGATTTTGAAAGGAATGGACAATTAGATATGTTACGGTAGTTCAGACGACTCCATATTAAGGGTGCAAGAAACTAACCTTGAGCCAGGTACAGTGAGAGCTTTATATCCAAAACTATCGCCTATCAACCCACATTCTTTTTCGTCATCATCGCTATCGAGTTCTTTGGGCATGACTCGATTTTGGTAACTTCTGCGCTGAACAAGGAATACATTAAAATAGTAGCTAAATAATTCTTCTCTCGTCTTAGATGGTAAGAACCGGTGAGATTTGTTCCAGAACTCGTTTGGGTATGCAGAATATGACCTCATCATGTCTCTGAATCTATTTTCCTCTTCTTTTGTCCAAGAAAGTGAAACTTCCTCTCCCATACGATCGAATTGCCAATGGTAGAATAATAAGCCAATATCACGCCTTAATTTGAACCGCTTCTCGGCAATGTGAAACCGAACACATTCAACAGAATCTGGAAATGAGCAACTGCAAGAATTGTGTCTTCCCTTACCGATGGGATCGAGTTTACATACGGATTTTTTTTCATCAGTTTTTTGAGGCCACATTCTTGTGCCGAGCCACTTGGAGTCGCTCTCAAAACGCTCTCCGGTCCATTCAGGGACTCCAACTTGAAAAAGAGGACCCACAGAAACTTGCTTCTCGCCTGCCACCTCGGAGGACTCATTATCGTTCAAATTTGTAGCAGGTTCCTCAACATTAGTAGAAACTGGCTTTACTGGTGATTTTGAGCAACTACTCATTTTAGCTTTGTGAAGGCTAATAACTCTACTTTGAGGTGCTGCCCCTAACTTGCAACATGGACACAAGTTAGGTCTGGTCGAAGAAGGTACTCTCTCACTGTATCTTAGTTTTTCCATTGATTGGTGATTGGGAATGTGGTCCTCGTACATTGAAGGATGCATCCTTGGCTTCTTATGTTTATCCTGGTTCACAGAGAGAAAATCGGAAACTTAGAAACTGTAGTAGAACAACAAAGATGTGCATCAAAATTGTAATACATTTATCAATAGGTTCAAATATAACCATCTCTATTGTTTTGCCTCCTAGAAACAGCATGAAATTGAGGAATCGCGAGTCCTTCACAGTCATAAGCACACAAATGTTTTCATAAATTTCCAAATGTGTCCAAGCCCCAAAAAATAAATAGCAAGATGATCCATGATATCATTGATATGAATATGGAAGCCCTATTTCGATAGCCAATCCATTAGGGAATGATGAGGAAATAGAATTTCATAAGAAATGATCTCGAAAACACAAACTTTTCATACATAATTTTAGCCTCAAAATTTTCACAGGTCAAACACCAGGAATTGAAAGTAATCCTGAATGCCTACATCACTTTTCTTAATTTCCCGATCAAAGTCGCCATGCTAGCTATCTCGAAACTTTCAACACAATTGACATTCTGGAGTTTGGTTCGATAATTATTTGTTGGAATCAGATTCTATTTGGCCATTCAATATGTTGCAATAATGAATACAAATAATCCCTCCAGGAATGAACCTTTATGAAAGTGAGCTGTCAGTGTGATGAAGACACTTGAAGCCAGTGTGATGAAGACACTTGAATATTTAAAACCTAAAAACTTGATTTAGAACTTAATAAATCATCCTCTGATTCCTTTCGACTCTCCCGAATGGATAATACCAAGTTCATTTTTTGGGGAAAAAAACAGAACAGGAGATTGCAAAGGATCAGTCCAAACATGATTCTAGACTGAAGGCCATTTGTCTTCCGGAGAAAGGTTTCTTTATTTATCTTCTATGCTATTCACCTGTTTCAATGCTGAAATCCATTTATTATTCAGGTTAAGCAACATACGTATCAAGAATATGTCCCGGGCAGTTTAAGTTGTGTCATCCGATTCAGGAAAGAGAATAGGTGGATTAATCTTATTCAAGCATTCCTACGAAAGTGTTGGAGACTGGAGAAATGTTTAATGGCAAAGTAGAGTTTTGCCCAATTATCAGGAATTGTTTAATGTTGATAGCTTGGACATATTCCAGCGATTTTGTGGTGTTTGATCAGATGTAAATTCCTCAACAATACTGTTCCTCTCAAACCTGGGAGGCTTAAGAGAAAATCTATTAGCTCCAACAAGCCATGATGCTAAAGAAAGACACTGGAAGGGATATTTTTTGGTCAGCATTCATTCTGTTGACAAATAGAATGAAAAATCTTTAGCATTGTTGGCTTGTCTTGAAGCAAAAGAAGACTGTAATTTCAAGATTATAAGCTCGGTCTAGATACCCCTCATCCACCAAAAACAATAAACTTGATCTAGCAGGGTTCAAAAGGGCGTGATTTTAAATAAGATTTCAGTTATATATCCAGGGGTCAGATGTTCATAAAGGTTGTTCAGCTCAACTAATGGTCTTGGTATCTTAATATCCTGGAAATAAGGAGATATGAAAGATGCAACAGATAGATATCTTCAGAGAAAGTAAAAATGTAACAGATTGACCTGCGAATAAAAGAGTACAGCCAAAAGAAACAAGATTTGGGAGGCTTGTCAGATTCATGTATAACATTTTTTTTTAAGAATCATGTATAACTTATCATTGCCGATGAATTTCAATACTACACATGCAAATCAGTGCATGTCAAATTAGTAGCAATGGCAACACAAATATTTCTGCAAAGTATCATGATGCTCTTCACATTGTGAAGATGAATTTGACAAAAGATTTCCACTGGTCAACTTGAGGCAAAAATAATCTCACAGTCATTGAAGTCCTCCGGAAACGAACGAAATAGGCATATACAGAAACTCAGTAGGGCTCCAAAATTTTAATCAGAGTTTTGGGCTTATATCATTGATAGAAGCAGCAATACACACAAGAAATGTAGGATAAAACCAAGGAATAAATTAAATAACTTCTTCTTCATAAAAAAGATTAAGAAACAACTATTAGAAAGATAAATAATTTACCTTCAGATGTTCAAATGAATTTGCATCCGCAGGCCTTCTTATCATCAATGTCTTCCGAACTAACAAAACTTGGACCCAGAGCTCCTCACTCCCATGGTCCTTCCACTTGGAACACTCGGGTATCAATCCAACTGCCGGATCATCAGACTTTTTTGCGATATGCTTCAGCCAATCTAGCATTTCTAACAAGGATAGATGTTCTCGCTTTCTCTTCAGAGAATCTATGATATTTTCAACAATGCCATTTTGAGTTTTGGATCTTTCTTCACCATCAACAATATTCTCAGGGAGATCAAGGGCTTTACTATTAACTTTTTCAATAACTCTCCCAGCTGATAAATTCTCAATGATTTTCCCCGCTGATTCCATGATATTAACACGGTCTTCAGCACATGATTTCCGACCGCCATCAAGAAATCCTTCAGAAAATCCATTTACTTCATTAGCAGCCTTTTCGAATACCCTATCGGCCGACGCTGCAAAATCAGCATCGATAAAAGATTTGCTGTTATCGACTTCAACACTTTCATCTTCATTGCCACGTATGTCTAGAATGAATTTATTGGAAATCCTCTCAGCTGATACTGTAAAGTCATCGTCTTTGTTGATACATAAATTTTCATCATTATCATCAAAGAAACAATTTTGATCATTCGTTTGTCCATTACTCCCTCGAATTGGTGAGAAAATACATGTGGTCTCTCTTGTATTTAGATTGTTCATGTCCTTGACGCATTCAACAAACTTAATATTTTTCTCTTGCCCTTCCCGCCGGTCAAATACAACTTGGAAACTTGCTTCCAACTCCCTAGACAATGTATCCAACTTTTGTACAACTCCAATATTCCCATTTTCCAAAGCTCTGTCACTAAACCCCTGCCATAACCATTGATCAAACTCTTTCAAATACTTTACATATATCAATTTAATGGCTGGAATCACCCCAAAACCCAATCCACATTCTTCTGAAACAAAACCCCACAAATTATTTCTCGAAACAGCATTGTAACCTCCCACTTTCCTCACCACCCAGAAAAGCTTAAACAAATCCACCGGCTTCTCATTGCCACAAAAGGCTGGAATAGGTCTAATCCACTTGTCCACAGACTTTTCTTTCACAAAATCAACAAGAAGCTGATCAAACAAACTCCTTAGTCTCTCCTTACATGGATCAAACTTACATTTCTCAACCGGAAAATCGGTATCAGTATCAGCCTCAAATATCTCTCTATCATTTCCAACACCATCTTTTAACACCATCCATCCTTCCATTAACTTTCGTTTCCCCTTCTTAATATTACTTTTCTGGTCCTTTTTTCTCTCGCTAGGGATATCTAATCCGCAACACAAGTCCGGATGAAGTCGAGACTCGAGAACATGGTAACCAATCAACAATTTTTTTTAAAAGAATCTAATAAAAAGCACGATCAAACATGCAATCAATGCACATGAATGCTATCATCTGATTGTTAAAGTTGGAGATTTTTACCTTGTTTTGGGCTTGAACGGCAATTGGATACAGGGGCTGCTCTGTGTATGCGGCGTGTTGCAGGAAGAAAAATATTCAGTTTCAGGTGTTTTGTGTAAATTATAGGTGTTTTTCTTGCAGTGATTGTTCTTGACAAACGTCTGTGGATTTGGAAGGTTGACTGCGTGATTGTGTGAATCTGCAGATATTAGGGAAATGTTAGCCTAAACCGAAATTAGGGAAATGAGTTGGACAAATCTAATCATATTTATTTTCCAAGAATATATACATAGTTGAATTTATCACTTCTTTTGAAAGTTAAATAATAATGTAATGCCTCGATTTGTTGTATACACGTGTGATATGATTATGGTGTAATTATATCAATTGGCGGTATGATATTGGGGGTTCCGGTGGAACCAAGAATGAAATAATACATGCATGAAATGATATATGACAAGGGCAAGGAATGAAACATGGTGTACAATAATTTAATAACATATCAAGTCATGAACTAGTAGGCATTTGAATATGCATGTGAATTTACTTGCAATTGGAATTGCATTTGAATTTGGAGTTCATTTCATGTACATGTTACTTAACATGTAATTACCTTTAAATGACATGATAGCAAGTGAATTAGGGAACTAAGGATCTATATCAAGTGGATTAGGGAGGTGGAATCACATACTACACCACTTTCACCTCAAAATCTCTACAAAGCTCCTCTCCAAACCCTTAGAGATTTTATTAGTTAAAGCTTGGTTTTTCACTTGTGATTTGAGCTAGGAATTTAAGTGAAGTGATTTCTTCACATCTTGGTAAGAATTCATAGCTTTACACTTGAATTATGTCATTGGTGTTGCATATGTGAAGTAAACTATCCAATGTTCATGTGAAAAATTGTATCATGTTTCTATACTCTAATTTGGAATATATGATGTTAGAAACATGTTCATATGTTCCTAGGGATTGCAAGAAACATGTTGAAATGGTTCAATTTGAGTTATAGGAGAAGAACCATGGAGATAAGCTTGAAAATCGCCATGTTCTAAACTTTCTGGACATCAGCGATCGATCGCGAGCTTTGTGGCGATCGATCGCCGAGACAGAGTAAATTTTAAGGCGGTTTATACATGTAGCGATCGATCGGTGAAAATGTGGCGATCGATCGCGAGCAAACAGAACACTTTGGCGATCGATCGCGAGGGGACATAATGTTATGGCGATCGATCGGTGTTGGTAGCGATCGATCGGTGGTTTAGAAATGTTGAAAATTTTTATATTTTTGTAGAATTTGATTTTAATGCCTATGATAACATGATCTATTGTTGGCATTGTTGTAGCATCATCTCAGGGGACAGGACAACGAGGCACTTAGCCAGTGACGCCTAATTTATCTCGTTTGTGTCGCAGTACAGGTACGTGTTGACGTACGGAGTATAGATATGATGTGATGATGATGTTATGGTTTTGATATCATATGATTTATGTTATCTTGTGTCATATGATTGGTAGTTTCATATGCATGGTCATACATGGATTTCATATGATTGGGATGGAGGCCTTGATAGATATGTGTATATGCTTTGGTGAGATCATTGCCTCGATAGATATGCCTGGTGTGGTATATGCTTTGGCTGGGATGGTTGCCACGATAGATATACTACATATGCTTTGGCTTGAGAGATATACGCCTGGTGTTGGTATATGCTCTGGCTATTGTCACAGATGAGCATGGTACTATGATATGTGCTGCTAATATGAAGATGTGATGTGATTCCACTGACATATTGAGCTGAATAGGCATATCATATGGGGCTCGTGATAATAGGGTGCTTATTGGACATGTCATGACATAGTGCATTTGTGGATGCATGATACAGAACATTCACGTTAGATGATTTCTTGTGCTTTATGATTGATATTGATATTGTGTTTTGATATTGCACTGAGATACTTGTTCTCTATACTCATTGTGTGAATGTTTCTGTAGGGACTCATAGACGTGGGGAGACGGGATGTGAGTCATTTTCCGCTGCGAGCTGAACCACTGCCTAGGAGTTATTTTGGATTAGGTTGTTACTTGTATATGTGATGTATAGTTCGTTAGGTTTGTATAACCTTGTAATAACTTCACTAGTTACAAACTCTTAATCAGTGCATGTTTTTACTTAATTCAGACTCACGTATGTATGTTAAGATACTACATAAATGGATTAAGTAACGAGGACCCCACATTAGTGGTATCAGAGCAGTGGTTCGATAACGGGGTGAACATGGGTAGAGGAAGTGTATTAGGGAGTTACCTAAACACTTTGAGAATGGTACTAGCATGTTAGTGTGTGGAATATGATGTTATTCTAACATGTTATATAATTGTGAATGTTCTTGTTAACCCTTGATCTACAGCTATGACAGACAGAGGGTATCATGAGGATGTTGGGGATGCCATGAGTGGCAATGCGAGTGTGAGGATGGCGCCTGTGCCACCACCACCGATTGAGCAAGGGCCAGTGGAACAGGTACTGTTGCCTGGAGAATTGACTTTGACGCAGTTTCTGAGTTATCAGCCACCCAGGTTTGAGGGGACTGAATCAGGAGAACTGGCAGAGGAGTGGCTAGAACGTGTGGAACAAATATTTGTATCAGCACCGTGGGCCAAGACAGCTTGGTTATGCTTAGCTGAATTCCAGTTAGCTAACAAAGCTGTGATGTGGTGGAAGTCCACAGTACTTGAGTTGAGGGCTCAAGGACAAACAGTTAACTGGGATGTGTTTAGAACTAAGTTCCTGGAGCATTATTTCTCTGTTGCTGCAAGGCAGAGGAAAGAGGATGAATTTACAAATTTGAGACAGGGATCAATGACAGTATCTGATTATGCTGTGCATTATTCTTCTTTGCTCTGGTATGTGCCACATATTGCTGTTAACACCAAAGCTAAAATCAGACAATTTGTGAAAGGGTTGAGGCCTGAATTGTTCGATAGGATCATGTCCAATAACCCTACATCATATGAAGAAGCATTGACTAGGGCTGAGATGGCTGAGATTGCCGTAGGGGTATACAAGGATGTTGGACAAGCCCAACCACCTACATCTGACAGTATGAGACCTAGAGGGGAACCATTTAAATCACCACGAGGTGGTGCATCTTCATCTAGGTTTAGTGGGAAACGTTTTGGATCACGGAAAGGGGATGACCGAAAATCTAAGGGACAGTCCCAAGGAAGTAGTAGTAGTAGTGGACGAGGACTACATTGTTTTAAATGTGGAGGGCCACATTATCAAAGAATTTGTCCACAGTTTGATACAGTGGTTTGTTTCCGTTGTGGAAAGCCAGGACATGTGATCCGTGATTATCCTCAAGTGGGTGGACAACAGAGGAGAGGACCAATGTCAGAGAATACAGTGCAGCAAAGGCCACAGGGAGTACCACAGTCTGGTGGAGGACAGAGGACAGGACCACCTCAGGCTCAGGTGTATGCACTGAACAGGGAGGAAGCAGAGGCAGCTCCTGATACGGTGATAGCGGGTAAGTGTACTTTGTTTACTTATCCTGCTTTTCTGTTGATTGATACTGGTGCATCACATTCTTTTATTGCACAAGCATTTATAGATCAGTATCATATATGCTCGTCTCCACTGTTGATGCCTCTTTATGTCTCGACACCCATGGGAACTACTGTGATGACGTGTCAGAGTGTGCCTGATTGTATTATTCAGTTTGAGACTGAGTATGGGCTACAGGCTGATTTGATTGTGTTAGACATATCAGATTTTGATTGCATCCTTGGAATTGATGTGTTGAGTAAATATCAATCTGTTGTGGATTGTAGTCAGAAGATAGTGAGATTTCAGTTTGATACTGGAAATCAATGGTATTTCTATGGTCAGGGATCGAGGGCAAGGATTCCTCTGATATCAGCAATCCGAATGTCGCGTTTATTAGAACGTGGACATGCGGGTTATTTGATTTATGCCCTTTATGTAAATGAACAGAAAAGAGAAAGGAAAGTGGAGGAGATACCAGTGGTTGCAGAATATGCGGATGTGTTTCCAGATGAGATACCTGGATTCCCACCGATTCGAGAAGTGGAATTTGGTATTGATTTGATACCTGGTACTTCTGCAATTTCACGGGCTCCTTATCGGATGGCACCAACCGAATTGAAAGAGTTGAAAACTCAATTGCAAGACTTATTGGACAAGGGGTACATACGTCCTAGTGTATCGCCTTGGGGTGCTCCGGTTTTATTTGTTAAGAAGAATGATGGTACAATGCGACTATGTATTGACTATCGACAATTGAACAAGGTCACGATAAAGAATAAATATCCTCTTCCTCGTATTGATGATTTGTTTGATCAGTTGCAGGGATCAAAGATTTATTCTAAGATTGATCTGAGGTCAGGATATCATCAAATACGTGTGAGGGAAGGAGATATACAGAAGACAACATTCAGAACTCGTTATGGGCATTATGAGTTTCTGGTGATGCCATTTGGAGTGACAAATGCTCCTGCTGTCTTTATGAGTTTAATGAATCGGGTTTTTCAGGAATACATTGATCGATTTGTCATTGTCTTTATCAATGATATACTGATTTATTCGCAGAGTGATGCCGAACATGTTCAACATTTGCATATGGTATTGCAATTGTTGAGGACACATCAGTTGTATGCCAAACTCAGTAAGTGTGAGTTTTGGTTGACTAGTGTCGGCTTTTTGGGGCATGTAATATCAGAAGAAGGTATATCAGTTGATCCAAAGAAAGTTGAAGCAGTGTTGAATTGGTCAGCACCTACTTCTGTGCCAGAGATTCGTAGTTTCTTAGGTTTGGCTGGATATTATAGACGGTTTGTTGAAGGATTTTCAGCGATCGCCAAACCATTGACACATTTGACACAGAAGGGAGTATCATTTCAATGGTCAGAGGCTTGTGAGCGTAGTTTTCAGGAATTAAAACATCGATTGACTACAGCTCCAGTCTTGATCATTCCATCGGAGCATGACAGGTTTGCATTATATACTGATGCATCTTTACTTGGTTTGGGTTGTGTATTGATGCAGGACAAACATGTAGTGGCTTATGTATCACGACAGTTGAAGCCACATGAAATGAGATATCCAGTGCATGATCTGGAATTAGCTGCCATTGTCTTTGCATTGAAGATATGGCGACATTATTTATATGGTACGTCGTTTACCATATACACAGATCATAAGAGTCTAAAATTTCTATTCACTCAAGCGGAGTTGAATATGAGACAAAGGAGATGGATAGATCTGTTGAAAGATTATGATTGTGAGATTGAATATCATCCAGGAAAGGCTAATCTTACAGCAGATGCTTTGAGTCGAAAGGTACATCATACGACTGATGAGATGATTCATTTATCTGCTTTGATGACTTCTTGTTGTACTTTAGGTTATGATTTTGATGTGAAAATAGAGCCAGTACGGGTATCAACATTGTTGGTTGAACCCGACGTTTTTGAGAAAATCAGAACGGCACAACTGACTGATGATGAAGTACAACAGTGGAAGGAAAGGATAAGTCAAGGACAAACATCTCAATTTGTACTTACCAATGATGGAACGTTGAAGTACAGAAACTGTTGGGTAGTACCTGCTTCATTAGGACTACGCCAAGAACTACTACAACGTGCTCATTGTAGTAGATACAGTTTACATCCTGGAGGGAAGAAAATGTATCATGATTTACGTACACAATTTTGGTGGAAATGTATGAAACAGGATGTATTGAGCTTTGTGAAGCGATGTTTGATATGTCAACAAGTGAAAGCGGAAAGACAAAGACCAGGAGGTGAATTACATAGTTTGGAAATTCCTCAGTGGAAATGGGAACATATCACGATGGATTTTGTGACTCATTTGCCACGGACGTCTTCTGGTTGCGATGCTATTTGGGTGATTGTTGACCGACTCACTAAAGTATCTCATTTTGTGCCATATTGTATGACGTTTACATATCTGAGAATGGCACAGTTGTACATTCAACATGTAGTGAGATTACATGGTATTCCAGTTTCCATTGTATCGGATAGGGATCCGAGATTTACTTCTCATTTCTGGGAAGGGTTACAGACAGCGTTGGGAACTGAAGTGCGGTTGAATACAGCATATCATCCTCAGACAGATGGAGAAACAGAGCGTACGATACAGACGCTTGAGGATATGTTGCGTGCCTGTGTATTAGAGTTTGATACTTCTTGGCAAGAGTCGTTGCCATTAGTGGAATTTTCATATAACAACAGTTATCAGTCTAGTATACAGATGGCACCATTTGAGGCTTTGTATGGGCGACGATGTAGATCGCCATTGTATTGGGATGATGTGGATCAGTCTTCCTTAACTGGACCAGATATGATTCATGATATGGAAGAGAAAGTGAAAGTAATTAGATTGAAACTTAAAGCTGCTCAGGATAGACAGGCTGCGTATGCCAATAAGCGACGTAGACCACTTGAATTCCAAGTTGGTGACCGTGTGTTCTTAAAAATCTCACCTTTTAAAGGTGTAGTACGGTTTGGTAAGCGTGGAAAATTGTCTCCACGGTATGTTGGTCCATATGAGGTGTTGCAACGTATTGGTACGTTGGCATATCGATTGGCACTACCACCGGCTTTGAGTAGTATTCATGATGTCTTTCATGTGTCACTGTTGAGGAAGTATGAACCAGATCCGAGTCATGTATTATAATTACCTGATGTACAGTTGGATACAGATGTGTCGTATGAGGAACGACCGGTTATGATCTTGGATCGAGCTGAACGCATGTTGCGTAATAAAGTGATTCCTATGGTTAAGGTATAGTGGGACAGAAGGGCTGTCGAAGAGGCAACGTGGGAGACGGAGCAGCATATGATGCAACGGTATCCGGATTTGTTTTCTGGTATGTTGATATGTTAGTTATACATGTTTCTTATGTTACATATATCATATATGTTCTTATGTGCAACATGTATTATGATATTTGTATATGCAATTTCGAGGACGAAATTCAATAAGTGGGGGAGAATTGTAATGCCTCGATTTGTTGTATACACGTGTGATATGATTATGGTGTAATTATATCAATTGGCGGTATGATATTGGGGGTTCCGGTGGAACCAAGAATGAAATAATACATGTATGAAATGATATATGACAAGGGCAAGGAATGAAACATGGTGTACAATAATTTAATAACATATCAAGTCATGAACTAGTAGGCATTTGAATATGCATGTGAATTTACTTGCAATTGGAATTGCATTTGAATTTGGAGTTCATTTCATGTACATGTTACTTAACATGTAATTACCTTTAAATGACATGATAGCAAGTGAATTAGGGAACTAAGGATCTATATCAAGTGGATTAGGGAGGTGGAATCACATACTACACCACTTTCACCTCAAAATCTCTACAAAGCTCCTCTCCAAACCCTTAGAGATTTTATTAGTTGAAGCTTGGTTTTTCACTTGTGATTTGAGCTAGGAATTTAAGTGAAGTGATTTCTTCACATCTTGGTAAGAATTCATAGCTTTACACTTGAATTATGTCATTGGTGTTGCATATGTGAAGTAAACTATCCAATGTTCATGTGAAAAATTGTATCATGTTTCTATACTCTAATTTGGAATATATGATGTTAGAAACATGTTCATATGTTCCTAGGGATTGCAAGAAACATGTTGAAATGGTTCAATTTGAGTTATAGGAGAAGAACCATGGAGATAAGCTTGAAAATCGCCATGTTCTAAACTTTCTGGACATCAGCGATCGATCGCGAGCTTTGTGGCGATCGATCGCCGAGACAGAGTAAATTTTAAGGCGGTTTATACATGTAGCGATCGATTGGTGAAAATGTGGCGATCGATCGCGAGCAAACAGAACACTTTGACGATCGATCGCGAGAGATGGCGATCGATCGCGAGGGGACATAATGTTATGGCGATCGATCGGTGTTGGTAGCGATCGATCGGTGGTTTAGAAATGTTGAAAATTTTTATATTTTTGTAGAATTTGATTTTAATGCCTATGATAACATGATCTATTGTTGGCATTGTTGTAGCATCATCTCAGGGGACAGGACAACGAGGCACTTAGCCAGTGACGCCTAATTTATCTCGTTTGTGTCGCAGTACAGGTACGTGTTGACGTACTGAGTATAGATATGATGTGATGATGATGTTATGGTTTTGATATCATATGATTTATGTTATCTTGTGTCATATGATTGGTAGTTTCATATGCATGGTCATACATGGATTTCATATGATTGGGATGGAGGCCTTGATAGATATGTGTATATGCTTTGGTGAGATCATTGCCTCGATAGATATGCCTGGTGTGGTATATGCTTTGGCTGGGATCGTTGCCACGATAGATATACTACATATGCTTTGGCTTGAGAGATATACGCCTGGTGTGGGTATATGCTCTGGCTATTGTCACAGATGAGCATGGTACTATGATATGTGCTGCTAATATGAAGATGTGATGTGGTTCCACTGACATATTGAGCTGAATAGGCATATCATATGGGGCTCGTGATAATAGGGTGCTTATTGGACATGTCATGACATAGTGCATTTGTGGATGCATGATACAGAACATTCACGTTAGATGATTTCTTATGCTTTATCATTGATATTGATATTTTGTTTTGATATTGCACTGAGATACTTGTTCTCTATACTCATTGTGTGAATGTTTCTGTAGGGACTCATAGACGTGGGGAGACGGGATGTGAGTCATTTTCCGCTGCGAGCTGAACCACTGCCTAGGAGTTATTTTGGATTAGGTTGTTACTTGTATATGTGATGTATAGTTGGTTAGGTTTGTATAACCTTGTAATAACTTCACTAGTTACAAACTCTTAATCAGTGCATGTTTTTACTTAATTCAGACTTACGTATGTATGTTAAGATACTACATAAATGGATTAAGTAGCGAGGACCCCACAAATAATATGTTACTCTGAATTGTTAATATTGAAATTTAAATTTGATTAGATAATAAATTATTATTTTATCGATAGATCATTAACGATAACATTATTTATTATTATTATTATTTATTATAAATTTTACTATCTATAAAATTATTAATAAAAGATTTGATTGAAATTATGATAATAAGATTAAATATAAATTTTATTATTTTTAATTAAAATTCATTATTTTGATATTATTTATTAAAATTTATTATTATTAATATTAATAATAAAAGTTTTATAAACATTACAAATATTTTATTTTCAAATCTTCGATGATTCATTCACATCACTTGCTAGTGTATTTTCCAGTGTTGAATCACTATTCAGTTTTCTTTCTTTTTTTTTTTGAAATAAAATATGATATATTATCTAAGAGTAGCTCAATCATCAGTTACAACAATGATCAAACTTGAAGGTCATGATTCCAACCACATACTAATTGGCCCAGAAGACTCGACTGAAGATGCCAATCTCCGGCAATGACTATTTCGGTTTTCAACATTATTAAGATCACTTGTTTTCCTGAAATTTTTATGGAAAAAATAAAAACTTGCGCTAAACGTCTAAACGAGGGGTGATGGTCCTCATTCATTTAGATCAAAATGAAAAGGAGAAAGTTGTCGAGGTGAAGAAGGTGGCTATACGGAGGGAACGAGGGATTCCTTAGGGGAGTTTTTCAATTTTATGATTGTTTTTCTTTGAGAGCTCCTTATTAAAGCAAGTATAATAGAATGTCTTTTTATCGACTCAAAATTGTAACTAGTGTGAGCATATATTTTGTGGGACTAAGTGATAGATAGCATTTTTGGTAAATGAAATATATCATTCAAAAAATGGCCTTCATAATTCATATTAATGGAAGTAAAAAAAATACAAGAGACTATTTATAAACATTTAACTCTCTATCATATTTATGAATGAAACTGATATAATAAAACATGCAAACGTCAATTTTAATGTTCAGTGATTATGATTGATGTATATGTTAGAAGTCTAAAAGTGAGAATTTTTTATTGAAATACGGCGATTGAAATTATTTAGCAAATGCGTACTTCTCTTAGCAGTTAGCAGGGTGGACTTACACTAAGGCAGAGGGCAACAGTTTTGAGTCTACCCAACCCATACGCTTACAATATGTTTATTCAACCTCGGTCGTATTCTGGAATCATTTCAAATTCTTCAGTTGTTATGAGGCTTCCAGTTTCATTTATGATTACTTTGCTTCCATATTTATACTCCTTTAGTCAGGGGCGTAGCCACCTAGCCCCTGGATGGGGCTCTAGCGTTTTTTCAAAAAAAAATTGAAATTTTTAAAATCTATTCTCCCTTGCTCACGAAACCAGCCTCAGATCCTAGCTCCACCCCTGCCTTTAGGCATGGTTATTCAATATTATGCTTGAAGTAGAAAGTAACATTGAGTATGAAAGAACGTCGTAGTTGGTCGAATGAACAAAATAAACGAATTTCAATGGTAATTTCAATATAAGTTTTGTAGTAATATCCTTCGAAACTGCAATGGTATTGGATCTAGCTCATTTTCACGTGAAAAGCTGCATGGTAATGCATTTTTGCTAATAACAGTTCTCTGTTAAAATGTTTCTCTAGCTAGTTTTCTCGATTACATGCTGTAAAAATCATTTCTACGTATGCCGAATGATTGCATGTGGATGATGCTTAAGAATACTTGTTAAACTGCGCTGATCCATATAAGCCGCGACAGTAGAATTGATGTAAATAAAAGTGGGAATCCAAATGTTGGATAGGTCCTATAGAGAGAATTTATCTTTTCTTGTGATATTGCATGCAACTAATATTAGCTAATGACTTGGAAACTTCGTTCTTTCTCCTTCGCAGTTTTTCTTTGTCTTCTGCAAATTCCATTCGGTATATATATTGTGCTCAAACAAGAATACTATCTCAACATTTATACAAGTTCTGGGATAGCTAGCAGATTTTTGGATTCAATTCTATAGTATATGCATATGACACCCCTGTGTGAGTGGGCCACCAGTCAGACTCCATGTCATTACTCATTACCACTCTCAAGATTAAGGAGTCGAGACGGACACATTGCAAACCCGACTTCCACAACTCTCAGCCCACTGGAGTAAATGGCATGACGACATGAACATCTCTCATCCTCGGCTCTCGAGAAGGTCTTTTAGAGCATTCTAGACAAAAGACATGGTTCCTAACCTCCTGATCTCTCGACGACAACGGAATAGGATTGCTTTACCATGTCATCATTTACCAGTGATGTACAAAACACCAAAGGCACTGTTTGGCACTACTGATGTGATGAGATAAGTGATGGATACCAAGTGTATCAAACGGTGTCTAGACATCTAGAATCCCTAGGTAGAGCGTGTATCTCAACTTGAGATTCCATTGCTGACCACATCTTTTTATTTGATAAGTTCTGTCAATTTCGATAAAGACCAAATATTCAGTAAATTATGCAAAATCTAACATATATGGTAAAAAATGAGGATTTGGGTCAATCAGTGATTTTAAGCAAAACATAAGCATGTCTCCACGAGTTCAAATGCCTATGTTTGTCCGAAGGTAAAAATCAGTTCATTTTTAGGCCTTCACTTATGTTCTAGCCTATATAGATTTGGTTTCTAGATGAATTTTATTTTTCTTTTAAAGATGAAGATGTTAGTTTATGTAACATTTTTATGAGTCACGTGTTAGAAAATAAATTTAGACTCAAAACATAAATCTAAATCAATGATCCTTCATATCATATCAACGAAACAAATAACAATATAACTGTTATAACTGAAGTAACGACGGATATACAAACATTGAAATCATCCAGAATATCCACCCTTTAATAAATTTATGATTATGAGATGTGTTACAGACTAAATTAGGGGTAACCCAACCAACATTTAAAGAGCCAGCAAATGAGACTCATGCAAAGCCCATTACTATCAGAGGGCATGGGAAGAGGAGGAGCACGTGAGTTGAGTGTGAAGTTAGTTAGGCTGGGGAATAAAATGTGGGGAGGGAGAGAATAATATTTCTCATACTGAAATTTAGCTCGAGTCTGGGAGTCGAGCTTGAAGCTTGGGCAAGAGGAGATTTATTCATCTTGAGTAACAGTGAGCAGAGTAGGAGGTTTCCATAATTTCCTTTGTTTCTTTCTTTCAATTCAATTCAGTAATATAAACACGAAGAGTTTCGTGTGTTGTGTTGTTCTTTGATTCTGTGTTGTGTTGATTTGAGTTGTATCAATTGGTTCGAACTGTGGATATAATAGTTGTTCAAAAAAAATTGTATGTGGTATCAGAATATATTAGACCACGTGATTATTTTTCCATCATCAGGTCATTTGTGTATAAACTATGTACGTAGGCTTGCAAAACTCCAAGGAGAACGATGACTCTCCGTATCTATATTTTAAAATTAAAGGCAATTTTACAAGTCGTAGTTATCTGCGATGGACTTGTATTTTATTCGTTAATTCATTGTTTGTTCGGTTACTCCAGCTAAATGAGGTAGGCGGAAAACTTTGTTGTGTATAAACACAACCACCCTCGTTTTGTTTTAGGGCTTGTGATTATTGAAAATATTCTATGTTGTTTTTGTTTATAGTTAGAAAAATATATTTTTAAGTAAAAATCTGGAGTGTTTGCTATTAAAATAAAAAAATAATTAAATAAATATCACATGTTTTGTTTCTCTACTTCTGATTTTACCTAAAGAAGCAATTAAATCAAACATCCAAAATTTGTTTATTTGATATGGAAAGTAGATAAGCATTTTTAAGAAGCAATCAAAAACACTATCGTAGACCCAAATACGTTCAAGGATAGTTCCACATTTGGGCTTGAAAAAATATTTTATCTCATAAAAGAAAATTTTAAAAAATTTACATTTGACCCCTAAAATTATAATTATAGTTTAACTCTCAAAATTATATTTCCTCCCTAATTTGTTCCCCTTTTCTGTGCGTCAGCAAGTGGATACGTTCTTCTTCCCAGTTGAGTTTTCTCACTTACGTTATTCCGCATAATTCCTCACGATTAAGCGTTTTTCATTGAATTACATTTATTTTGTTTTTGTTTCAACTTATAAAGAAAGACACTGCAACTAATACGTACAGTTAAATCTGGTCCATTGAATGCCAGATGATCTTTCAGCACATCAGCGTAGTTTGAAAAACAGGGGATCACAATCTCATACGAACGAGCATGTGCTGATGGGTTCCACTCCAATTCCCTCGTTTCTCCCCCACTTTTGAATTCTGAGGCGCTCTCTCCGTCTGTGCGCTCCAGCTGCCCACAATTATTCAAAACTAATTTTATTATTAAATTTTAAAAGGGAATAGCTGAAAGAAAATTATTATTGTCATAACAATAATTATTGATGTAATTGCTCTGACAGTATTATCGTAACAAATATCTTAATTACCATACCTCTTACTAATTTATTATTTTAGTACAAATTGTTTTTATTTGCGCCAAATCAGTGAATGCAGAGTTTTAAAAGGAAAGATCTCGAATCCAAGACCTCTTATATTGATAAATAGATAACAATCACTAGATCAAGACATTGTTGGAAATTGAAATAATTGTTCTTTGCAAGTAATTTATGGAGTTTCAAAGTACTATTCTCTTTTGTAAAATGTAAATAACAAATCATGTCTTATAAGAATTCTGATTAGATGTGAAATTACTATATCCGATATAAACGCGTGGCACAAAATAATTGCTCCCAAGAGTCCCAAAATCATGTAATCAGTAAATTAGTTCAATCATGAAACATTTGTATTTCAATATTTAAGTCGGATTTATACGAGGCTGAAGTAAGTCCGTTGCTTTAAAAGATACAGAATACAAAAGTCTTGAAAAGTTAGCATGTTATCCTAAACAAGACCATAATCTATATTTAAAAGCTATAAATTATTTTAATAAAGATTTTAAAGTATAATATTATTTAAATCAGATATATTGATTCATGAACATTAGATTTTCCTCTTCAAAAAACTGTGTTTCTTGTTTTTGTTTTGATTACATACATGGCGTACGTAGCACGCTCCCAAACAGACCCTTATGGTACACAAAATAAAAAGAGGATAGATCCGACAGCTGGTGTACTCGACACGTGTACTCTCTTCCATTTGTCGTGTTCCAACTATTACCGGCTATTTACAGCTTCAGTCGGCTTGGCTTTTATGTTCATGTTTAGTTACCATTTTATCCCTCAATTGGATTCATTATTTGGGGCAAAAATGTGAAGAGTGAAAATTTGGAAGATAACTTTGGACCGTTGATGAGGTTTGTCGGAGATGGATGTGACAAGAAGTTTAAAATCGTGGGGGCACATAACACATTACAGAATTCTAGCAGCAGCTCTATTATTATTACTGGCGATTTTTGGTAATCGATGCATGTAATTATCATTTTAAGTAAAAAAATTTTAAATTTTTATATGTTATAAAATTATATTATAAATACGTAATTACAAATATTATGTGATATGATAATATTGTAATTGATAATATTATTAAGGGTATTACAGACAGTTTAAGAATATAGTATATTATGATAAATTTAAATTATTAAAAGCCTCAGGGATATTTCAGTCATTTTACATATTGGCATACTATTTGTGAGTGATAAAAGATTTAGAGGCATTTTGATAATTGCATGGTCATACCAAGAGGCCAAATAATTTCTAATATAATATAGTAATAGATTACTAATGCCCATTGCATGTGTATATGCATACATATAAAATTGTATTTTTTTTATAAATATGTTAGTAATTGTGAAGTTTTTTTTATTTAATTTAGAAAATAAGTGGAGTAACTTTTATTAGTGTAAAATTTAAAAATTATTTCCCACTTCTAAATTTTAAGTAATTTTCAAAAACATAATTTAAAATAGATAGTTGATTAACTTATAATTTAACTTTGTGAAATAATTTTTTAAATAATTTACACGTGTTTGCGTAATTTACACTCTGTCATGCAACTTAGATTTAGCCATAATGCGGTAATGCCACATAACCTTCCTTCCACCGTTTCTCTTGCTTTCATTGCAACGCGCCATTTCCACTTTCTCTCATTCAAAATCTCGTAAAAATCCTCTCAGTGTCCTTAAATAATCCTCAAATAAGTGAAGGGGTAATGTAGTAATGTTACATTGGTTCAATCAGGTCGAACGAAAATGTCGGTCTCCCACTCTTAGGCTTTATATAATATAGATTTATATGTTGGTTTTTCACTCTATGAATCGTAGGTGAGTATGCACATTCAGATTTTGTGTCATCGTTTGGTATAGAAGTGGGCAATTTAGGTATGAAGTTTTGGAACATGATATACCTAAAAATAGAGACAAAAATCGGAATGAGATAGGATTATGAACTTATAATCTGATGATGAGTCGATTACATAATTATTACAAAAGTTGCATGTAACTTTACTTGAAGATAAAGTTAAAAATCCATTTTTCTAATTAATTTTTTTTAAAAAAAATACATTGCCATTATCAATACAAAATATATACATGATATAATTATTTCCTTCGTCCAATACAATATATCATGCAAGAATATCCCAAATAAGTTAACGATAATATATTGGAACCCAAGCTCGGCTAGCGTGAATAGCCGAGCCGATTAGATGACGACCCGGTCAACCGGTAAAAGTTGGGAAACAAATAGGAGCAGAAGCCGTACCAGTGGGGTCCTCTCACTGCAATTTAACAGTAACAGGTCGTCTCCAATCCCCATTCCCTCTCCATTCTCCAATGGCAGTTACATTGCATTTACTTCGTCTCTCTCTCTCTCTCCAATCCAATAGTACTCGCCTTTGATACTCCGTGCACCAACTAACCAATATTCACTCTCAGATCCCTGCATACCACTCGATTTTCATATTTTATCCATCATTTTATCCCTCTCTAGAACTCGGCTTCATTATTGTTTGCTATCACGTTTCCAGGTACGGTAATTGGCTAATGAGCATGCTGTGTGATTTATGTAGTGCTGAAAGGAATTTGTTTATTGATTGATTTTTCTCTTTTCTCCCGCCGTTTATGTTATCGTGCTTTTGTTGAATATTGTCTTATATATCATGTAGTCTGATAATCATTGGAGTTATTAAGTCGGAGTATTGCCTGATTGATTTTTGATGTCTTGCAATTTAAAAAAATTAAGGTTGTGCATAGAGTGATTTGACTTGTTTGACAATTCTGGTAAGGGTATCATTTGTGCTTTCTAGTCAATTCTAATTCAGATTACGTTACAAATTGTATGCGCTTATTCTTCAGGAGACTGATAGTTAATATATTCAGATGTCTTTTTAAAAATAATTTTAAATTTGATTATAAGAGAACCTGCTTCAGATTTTAATAATATTGGATAAATTGGTAGCGATTGATCCGAGCCTGCAATTGCTTGTTTGCTTCTTTGTTTATTATTTATATATATATAATATATAATCATTATTTTTGGTTTGATTGTGTGAGGGAGGAAGGGGGGTGGGGGTGGGGGTGGGGGGAGGGGTGTGGTTTTGAATGCTATGTATGATGAGTTGGTTCATTTATTATGATTGTACTGAACCCGTGAATGATAGGATATTCAATGCATTACATTTAAATTCCCATCAACTATAATACATGTCAAAACTTCAGAAAAAAAATATTTTCCTTTAGTATCATCACTCATGCAATTTGCAGGATCTCAACTCCGGATTTATGTGGGTGGCTTCAGAATTTGGTGCATTTCATTTTGAGGCCTTTGAAGCCCTTAAAAGTTATAACCTACTTTTAATATTTTCCTTTTCAGGGATTCGTTTCAGAGCTTGAACTACACACGATTAAAGTTTTTTACTCGTTACCCAAGTTCACAGCATCTCTGTCTGCCTTTTGATGTGAAATGAAGATTAATGGAATCAAGAAAATCAAGTCTGATAGATCCGTATAACTCACTCCAAATACTGGGGATTCGAATGTGGTGTGGTGGAAATCATACGATTTGCTTCGGCTTGGGCTCAATTGACTTCGACTTGGTTAATTTCCTCTCAATATCTTGATTAAAATTACGAATAGAGGTGGCTTACATGATATACAGAGCCGTAGCTATAAGTGATATTCAAGATAAGGCTTTTTATTTATGTCCGTTTGCTACTAATTACGCGTGATCAAGAGTGATGCTAGAGACGGAATTATGCCCTTCGCGGGTTTTGTCGGCTTTCCGTGAGGAAAGTGGAGATGAAGAGCTGTCAGTTCTTCCAAGGCATACTAAGGTTATTGTGACAGGCAATAACAGAACAAAGAGTGTGTTGGTAGGTTTGCAAGGCGTTGTCAAGAAGGCTGTTGGGCTTGGTGGTTGGCATTGGCTGGTACGTTTCACCATCTTACAAATGATATTATCCTGATTATTAATAAAAAATTCTATTAGATTGTCATTTCAAATCAATATCTACGTTAGTATTCGTTTTTCCTCTGGAACGAAATGGAAAATGACGTTCTTTATTAAATAAGAAAAACATTTCACATGTATTACGTCTCCTAAAAATGGCAAATATCCCATTGAATTGCTAATAGATTAGACGTGCGAATTGCTAATTTTGTCAGTGACATGATGAACCAGGTTTTGAAGAATGGGGTTGAGGTCAAGCTCCAAAGGAATGCTTTGAGTGTGTTAGAACCTCCTACTGGGAATGAGGATGATGATGATTATGGTTTTGATGATTCTAGCAGCTGCTCTGATATTGGTGAAAAGGAACATCATCGCTTCAGTATGTTTTACCACTTGCCTCGTAGAATTTGGTTCTGTTTTTACATATTAGTATAATAATTTCCTGAACAAAATAATTGTTACATCATTTTTCAATAATACGGCACTCCTTTGAGCAGCTTCTGGGTTTCACTTCGGAAAGATAAGCAAGCCCAGAGTTCGGTATAGTCGGCCATGGTCTCCATCTGCATGCACAAAATCAGTGAGTCGTAGCAGTTGTAGAGAAGTTCAATCTAAATGTGATGCAACTCATTTGGTAAGCACTATCAAATTATATGTCCTCTCAAGTATCTATAATTACTACATTTCTGATTTTATTAATATGTTGTTAATGTTTTATTGGAAACTGATTAAATATCTTCAGTTTATGAACTTTATAAACGTTGCCATAGGTTTTTCCTTTCTGTTAATTGGAATTTGACAATCTTTAAAAATTCAAGTGCAGAGGATGTTATAATTCGATTAAAGGTAATCAGGGAACTGTATTGTTTTCCTTGTTGAGATTTTAACCTGACATGTCTGGTGAAATTGCCCTTTTGATACTTTGGTTATTTTAATGAGTTATGTATTCATGCCTTTGATGTTGGTTAACTACTGTTAAATCCCGGTTATTCCCAATATATTATCCTTATTCTTCGGAACAGTTTTGCTTACCGTTCATTAATGCTTGTTCATATCAATAGATCCTTTTATGCACTATATACTAAAAATCAACAGGTTACTTACTATTGGATAACGTGAAAATATAATGACAGATATAAGAATCATTTGATTTTGTGGTAAGACCGCACTCAATTTATCTATCTGATCTAGTGAAGCACAAGAAAACGCTGTTTAAGTAAGCTAGCTTGATTGGTGTTTCTTTTAAGATCACTTTGACTTTGAATTGTCAACTCTGATGCATACTTGTTTTGTTCTCTTGGGTTGATTAGAGAGTTAATTTGGCAAAGCTTGGAACTGGATCACTGTGGAGATACTGGAGAAGCTTCCATCTTGTAGGTGTCCTATTATCTCCATTTCCATATCATTCATCCACTTAGTTTGCTTAGTTTTTATGTTTCCCAATCTGCATATGCAGGCAAATGTTAGTCCTAACCCTACGAAGGAACAACTGGTTAACTCCGTCCAGCAGCATTTTTCTTCACAGGTCCCCTCACTTGCATTCAATCTCCATTCACGCACACACACGCACATTCTAACCCTGGTAGATGGATCAGTGCTCTCCCAAATTTAAAAAAATCCAAAATTAACTGTAAGTTTCACAAAAAATGTGACTCCCGCCTCACAATACATTTCTCACAACTAAATATCTAGGTTTCCTAAGTGCAATCACGTGCAAAAAATATTCTTTTCGAATGGGCGCCGTAAGGGTAGCGGCTGTGGTTCCCGTATAAAAAAAAAAGTTTTTTTTTTAATACTATAAAGTTGAGAACTCTAACGCATTGTCATTTCTGATCCAACAGCAAGTGGACGAGGTACAAGTGATTGTGGAATTTATCCGTTCAGCCAAGAAACTACAACCAGTTGGCGTGCATTGATTTGAGATGGATTACATGAAGTCAGATTATGGCCTCAAATTCCTGTAATATATATATATCTATATATGTATGTATACTTATGGACCATCCCTAACTTTAGTGTCTCTAATTATTGACTACTAATTTAGAGAACAGATTGTGTGCATACCTTTATGCGTCAACTCATTCTCTAATATCCAAACCTAAACCTTGTATTATGGCGCATTTGGCCTGTCAGTGTTATTATCCTTAATTTCTGATTCATGACTAGCCTATTATATATTAGTCGACAGATGGTAACATGCCACAAGTCTAGAAGGTTTACATCGACATGGTATACTTGTTCTAGAAATTATCCTCCAAAAAAAATTACGAGGCCAACAATTCAGTTACCACGACTTCGAGGTATTAGGTTTGAGTTGAATTGAATAATGTTATTTGTTTAGGATAGTGGGATTTGCAAGGTGGTCAACAAGATAATACTTGTAATTTGAGAGTTTCCCCTAAGAAGGGATAGAATTATTTGAGAAGATTATTATCGCATACCTTTTAGAAATTCTTGTTTCGAGATACATTTTCCGATTGCCATATTAAAAATTTGGAGTCAATTTTAAGGAACATTTAAAATCTATAAATAATTATTCAAATATGATTACTTTTCATGTGCAAATATGCAGAAGCCAGGCTGTAAATTGGTGTCCAGAAATGATGGATGTTGATATTTTTGGTAGAGAGATGAGGTGATGGGGACATTGCACAACAGCACAAGGGTAACACTAAATACCCACCAGCTAGGAATTAATGGGGTTATCTTTACTTTTTTAAGTAGTTTAATTTGTCGAACAAAATAATGAGATTTATTCTTTGTGATCGTTGGGGGGTCTCTATCACTTTACGCAGAGATATTAGAGAAACTATCTCACAATTGGTCCCTACAAAGATTTTGTAGCAAAAGGTTAAGGTGCCTGCTTTAGATTTGGATGGTTTTCAAAATCTTATTTGGACCCATCTTACTACCTCAAAAGAAAGACACTTTGTTTCTTGAAATCGATATATTGGTCGAATATAATAAAGAAATATTATGAATCCAGCTGTCAAATTTAATTGAATTCACATCATCATATTCGTTTATTGATAAAGTGGTTGACTACATATTACGTAGATTTTGTATCTAAATCATTGAGTGTGTGAAAAAAGTAATTTATGCCCAATTGCGGGAATAAAGTTCGTGCTAAACCATGGAATTCATCAACCAAAAAAAATTTAATGAAAATTAGTAAAATACAGTACTCCGAAAGATGTACAAAAAACATTTAATGAAAATTAGTAAAATACAGTGCAAAACTAACTCTGTGGAGTTAAGTTTGTGGAATCGATTCTTATGCACAAGAGGAATTTACAATCGAAAGGGTTAATTGTCGAGAATGAGAAATAATTTTCATAGTTTTGCTCGAGCAATATCTTTTAAGCCACATGCAATTGTTTATGATATTTAACATTTTCTTGAAGTTGAGGGTTTTATTTTTCAACACACGATAATTGCCAAACAAAAAAGAGAAGTGAAGTTGAGTAATTTTTTAATAGGAAAGTTACAATTTAATAAAATATCAACTATGATGATAATATATTTGTGCATTTACTTTTGTGAGTAGTCCTAATAAACTACCAAATGTCATACCAAGTGCTATTTGTAGGAAAATATGAATGAAATCATTTCATTTAGAGATTTCATTTAGGGTGATCATCGAACCGTTTTTGAACTAAATCGAATCGAACAATTTCGATTCGATTTCTGTTTTAACCGAACATTTTCGATTCGGTTTCGGTTTGAACCGTGTTTTTTTTTTTGTTGTGAAATAGGATGATTAGTTGATTAAAATTCAACATAAATATAAGCATCAATACATCATGTATTGGACTCAAAAGAATTTTGAACATTTGACCTTTTAGTTTTAAACTTCTATTATTATTTTGAAGCTATTTATTCCAAAAAACCGAGTTAAAGGAGACAACAAATAAATTATATTATACTTGAAAACACACAGTTCAATTACGAGTTCTTATTCATATGCTCATGAGCAAAATCATTATAAAAAATTTAAACCATAAAAAAAATTTAAAAAGTTACTTTATTTAAAAAAAATTGGTTTTCGGTTCAGTTAACCGGACCCTGTAACCAAATATCGAACCTAATTTTTTTAACATATAATGATCGGTTCGGTTTGAACCGAACTTTTTTTATTCGGCCGGTTAACCGAACCGGTGCACACCCCTAATTTCGTTCATTGATTTTATGAATGATTATTACATGAATTATAGGTTAAATTTTTTCTTTAAATTAGAAGTAAATGTCCAAGAAAACGGACAGTAATCTCTAGAATATATCACGGATTGTATCAAGACTACAATAAGGAAATGATTTTAATCCCAAAGAAATCAAATTCAAAATCATCAACTGATCATTTGCTAGCTCACTTAACCAAACCAAAAACTGTAAAAACCCATCAATTTTGTGTGTTCTGATTGGTTAAAAAGTCATTGAATGAAACTTGAAAACCAATGTTTTTGTAATTTGGTAATCACTTACTAAAAGAAGTGTGAATAAAATCAAATTGGTTGTTTCATTTCAACCAAAAATTTACTCATCCACGGGATAATCCAGTGGATAGTCACTTTCACTATTTACTTTTGTTCTTTTTTACGCCATAATTATTAATTAAGATAAAATTTCCTGCCGACTGATTCGGCCCGTCACAGTTAAGACCAGTCAGTTAGCTTCCACTTTTAAATTAAAACGAAATTACACATAGGTACCACTTTTGAAAATATGTTTCAACTAAATCTAGCAAAATATTTTCTTTTCAACTAAATACATTTTGTGGGAATCTTCTTTCAACTAAGTCCATTTTTATGAAGCCCTAATCTAATTAGTCATTTGCTATTCCTTGTTCTAAAAAGCAATTTATAACAGATGAATCATCTCTTCCTCGTCGTTAGAGTTGGTGATTATCGCGTGTTCTGGGAAATCAGCAATGGTGGTTATGCGAGGCGTATAGAGCGGTGGCGGCGTTGTGGTGGATGCGACGGTGACTCCTTTTTCATTTCGCCAAATGTCCTTCTTCTCCAACCACAGAAAACATATGTTTCGTTTCAGTTTTGTTTGTTGTTTTTATGATATTTTTGGATTTAATTAACATTGAACTTTTATTTCAATTTTGGTGCACATTATGTGTTTGCTAAAAGGTCTCTTTAGGTAAACAAATTTTTTTGTAGCAAATTTGAAAAAGATAAACAACATATCATCTCCTTCCAAAGGTTTTGATTTATTTTTTTCAACTTTCATTTGTTTATGTTTATGTACAATATACCAAGTAAAAAATAGACTCTAAAATTCCATTTTCATTCGTTTACATACTGTTTTCATTTCTTAACTTTCAGACATCATGTCACTACATTAGTGGAAGGATCTATAATAACATAAACGATGCATATATCAAATTCCTGACAATATATCAGTGAGGTAGCACTATCTTATCTTCCCAAATCAAAGTAGAAGAACTAACAATCTTAAACAAGCAAGCAACGCATAGCGGTGCATGTAATTTACATGCACCGGTAGACTCAACATTTGCATTAGTTCTCAAATTACATACCGGTGTATGTAAATTACATGCACCGATAGACTCAACATTTGCATTAGTTATCAAATTACATAATAAATAAGTATCATACAATAATTGCTAAAGACGATTACAAATAACACTTAGAAATTAAGACACGTTGGTGTAATATATTATCGTTTGAAAAATAATATACTTTTGTTATTTGATGATTCAATAATTTATCATATATTATATACTCATCCATAATAAAAATTTAATTTCTAAAATAATATATTATATCTTTAATTTTTTATAAGATCAACAAGCAAGCAATATATAGCGGTGCATGTAAATTATATACGCCCCTAGTTTATCGATGCATGTAATTACATGCACCGATAGTCTACCGGTGCATGTAAATTACATGCATCAGTAGACTCAACATTTGCATTGGTTCTCAAATTATTGGTTGAATATATGCGTATGATGATTCATTTAATGTTGGATAGATTACATCTATTTGATTTTTGTCAATAAATACATATAATGTGGGTGCTCAATGTTTACTATTCAATCGATCTAAAATGCCTTTAGAATTCAATAACTTTTGTCAATAAATATGTATACTGTGTGTGCATGAGAACCAATGCGATGGAATGCTATTAGGAAACCTGCATCACATTTGTCTAAAAGGTTTAAAAAATTGGTATGTAGATCATAGTCAATGGGTGTGCAAAGAGATTTGAAATTGTATTTGGGAGGAGAGGATCGACCAATTTCTTGCTATGTTGCTTATTTGATCGAAGGTCATTTGTTATAATTGTTATTTAAGTTGAAAGAGCGTGGGGAAAACTTCTTTGGTTTGTCTATGTATGCAACCATCCTAGTTGAATTTCTTTATTCCAAAGGTTTGCCATTCAGGAAATAAATATCGATATTCGGTGGCATAATGAAAATTCCCTTACTACGTTTTGCAATAATTTATCATATAGTATATACTCATCCATAATAAAAATTTAATTTTTAAAGTAATATATTGTATCTTTAATTTGTTATAAGATCAATTGTAAAAATTATAGAATGAAAAATTAATTCACATTTTTTTGATTTGATCATTGTTATTTAGTAATGGGATAAAAAAATCTTATATTAGTGCGTCACCGCCTATCGGTGCATGCAAATTACATGCATCGAAAGATTTTAGCAAGTCGGTGAGTCTATTAGTGCATGCACCGCTAAGTCTATTTTAGTTACATGCACCAATGAGTCTATCGGTGCATGTGAATTACATGCACCGATAGACTCGTGAACTGTCGGTGCATGTAAATTACATGCACCACTGAGTCTATCGGTGCATGTAAATTACATGCACCGATAGACTCATGAACTGTCGGTGCATGTAAATTACATGCACCGATAGACTCATGAACTGTCGGTGCATGTAAATTACATGCACCAATTGTTTCAATATCATTACATTCTCAAAATTTTCATTCAAACAATTGATCGAACATCACAAATACATTATAATTTTGAGTTTACATTAAAAATCTACAAACAATCATTACAATAAAATTGAAATTCATAATAAATATAAAATTTCCATTCAAACAATTGATCGAACAATTCAAATACGTTATACTTTTACGTTTCACATTAAAAATCAACGTACAGACATTACAAAAAAATTGAAATTCATAAGAAATATAAAACAAAATCAACACAATAGCTAAATAGATGATAAATAGAAGAATGCGATGATTTTATCTTCTTGCACAACCTTTTTGTTTTCATTTGACCAGTGCGCGCAACTCCTACGCCATGGGAGGAGCGACAACTTCCGACGACGGCGTTGGTGGTTGGGACATGTGACTGATGTGAGGGTTGGAGACTAAGGTTTTGATGTTGAATGAGGTGATCCAAGGAAGGCGGAAGACTATTATTGTCATTTTGACCAAAATTGGACCTAGTTGAAAGAATTTTTTTTGGGGTGACTGATCCGAAAAATCTTTTACCAAATAATACCGGCCCAAAATTTCCCCTTTATTAATTTGGTTTTACTATGAACATTCGGCCCCTCTTAGAAGTAAATTTATCTTCAACTGAATCATATTTATGGGCCCAATGCCCGAAAACAACCCAAATTTGTTCGAATCTGTTCGGTTTCAACGTCGTGGACAAAAGTGGGGAAAATCATAGTTCGAAAAATAAATATTAAATTGTTCGATACGTCTAGAAGCCCGAACATTTACATGATATGATAATTCAAATGATAACAGAAAACCTGGATAACACCGAGATCCTGAATTCAAACTCATAAAAAACAACTCCACCTTATGAAATATTCAGGGCTAAAAAGAAGAAGAAAACAACCTACCAACAAGCAATTGGGAGTGCTAGAGAATAAATAATAAATTATCAAATGTCTCTATAAATGTAAGCTAAATGATTATAAGCAAATATTGAAGTTTATCATATCTCACAATACATCTGGGATATGTCATTTGGAATATTTCAAAATATTCTAAATGTATAGTGAGATACACTCGTAAAGGCAACATCGGTAGCATTAAATTTTCTGTGTTTTGGAGACATCACACATGCAATGCGTGAGTATGACAAATGCTCCAGGAATTTCTTTTCAACTTTTCACTTTAGCCTTTAATGAAGAATGTATTTTGGCTTCTGTAGTTACGCATGTTTAATAATTTAAACTCTGAAGAACAATGACTGATTTATTTTAGTGTCGTAAACCCTATATAAGTTCAATTCATCGTACCCTAGCATATATATCGAGCATTGGAAAATTACACACCACGTAGACATCACACATTTGATTGTTAAACTACTTAATCAAATGTTACATTTAATATATGGATTATTAATAATTTTAATTCATTAAAAAACTAATAAAATTATATTTTTATTTTATGTTCAACCCCCTTCGAGTTGGGTTGGGGTTTTTTCAATCCACTGAAGATGGACCTAACATGCTAACATGTTTGGGTTACGAGTTTGAGTGGGTTGGGTAGGACTGCCCAAAGTTAAAGCTTAAATCATAATATGCTACTGTCTCTAAAATAATGACCGGAAGTGATGTTTATTAAATTTATAATTATAATTTAAGGATAAACATTTATTTGTCTTATTATAACAAGTTTTTAAATCATATTATAACAAATATATTTGACTTCTTATCAATATTTCTTAAAAATAATAATCACTTAAGAATTAATATTATATTAAAATTATGTATAAATTCAAATTGCGATAAACACATTAAATTGTATAGTAAATTAATATTATTTTTTAAAAACAATTAAGATAATTAAAAAAGGAGAAGAAAAAAAAAAACAAGAATAGCTTCGCCAACAGAACACAACATTGGCTCAGCATAAGGTAATGTGCAAGAAATAATGCACAGTACTGCAGCAAGCGCGATCCTTAGTGCAGGAAGTGCGTCCGATTGAATGAGAACCGGGCTTCACGATGGGTCCCACTGGATAAGGCCTACTTCCCTTTGTTCAAACTGATTGTCTATCTGGGTTGCAAGTTTATCTTTCTGTATACTTTCCTCGCATTGAATTTCCACTCGCTTTTATATCTTCGTCTTCTTCTGCTTCTTCCATCGAAATTCCTAATCTAGGCAGTTTTGTGTTCGATTAGTTTCGGATTTCTCCTTTTCTTAGAATTTTTGGAGGAGAAGAAGCACAAAATGGCGTCACAGGCTCACCTGGACAAGATGCAGCTCCGCCAGAACTATCGGAACCTCTGGCACACCGATCTTATGCGCACCACGCAAAATGATCCTCCTTGTATGTCTATATATACATGTGTTATCAGTTACTTAAGAAAAAAATTACACTTTGTTTAATTTTCTTCCGGATTTATTAGTTCTTTTTCTTTGTTTTCGTTTTCCGCAGATTGTTGCTTGTCGTTTTGGTGGTAAGTACGAGCTGTTTTAGTTTTTTGTGCATTGTTGCTTGGCAGATGGTGAACGATAGTAATTTGAAATTAGTTATTGCGATATCATTTTATGTTTATAATTCGCACATGTATTTGTTTACAAGTTTTGATTTTGTTCACATCTAAGGGCGGATAGGCCCTGTTAAAAACTCGTATGAAAATTTTCAGAAATATAAGATTTGCCCAAAATGGATATTGAATCCAATGCACAGCTAAATTCAAGATCGCGGAGATGGTTACAGTGCATGTATTCTGAACATTAGATTTATTTTAAAACCTTTAGATTTTTTTTACTATATTAAGCGTAGCCATGTGATGCTTAACAAAGGGTTGTGAGATTTTTGCTGTATATTTACTTTGAAATAGATTAATATGTAAGTGAAGCATAATTATATGATCTAGAATGAAGAACTTGGCTATCCCTGCTACAGATGTTCTATGAACCCATGGATGATTTATGACAGACAAATAAATTTTCTAGTATCTACCTATGAAAAGGTAGCCTAAAAGGCCTTGAATTAAGGATAAAGTATCTGTTTGCTTGGCAATAAATGAAAACTTAGGAGATATCTGTTTGGTTATGATCATATCACGTGAGTGCTGATCACTAACTGGTCTAGAGCATGTCTGTTGTCTTTGTTTCAATGGACATGGATTTGCTCCTTAATTTTTCGATATGGGAGTTGGAAACTAAGTATTGTAGGTATATTCAAAATTGAGTGATGCTTTGATAAATATGGACACTATGAACTGTTTACCTGAGGAAGTACGATATAAGAGTAAGACTGTCTGCATGAGTGACTATTGTTATGAATTTTTTTTATTGACAATTATTCGAATGTGGGTAAGAATTCGAGGATGAAAATAATATGCTCTGTATTGTGTGATCGATGTGGTAGAAACAGGGCTTTGTTGCATTATTTGTGCAATGCCAGATACAATTTTAAAAGTCAGTTTGCTTAAACTTTTGCATACAATTGCTATATCTTTGAGCTATCAAATTGCAGTGGACCCTGTGTGTCATATATGCTTAGGAAAAGAGCACTTTACAATGACATGTCCAGGTGATTAAAGTCTCATCTTCTCTTCTAGCCTGTAGTGAGACCTACTTTCCGGGAATCAAATTAGTTTGTTCGTGCTTGTCACAGGTATGTGTGTTGTGCAGGCTATATGCCTTGCAGCGGCCGCTGTGGTGAGAGTCGTTGCCCTGAATTTTGCCTTGCCACTGAGGTAAAATGGATGTTAATGTTCATGATTTTGGGGGTTGAGTTTCTTTGTTTTTAACTTCTTTTGATGCTTTTCAGTTAGTAATGACTTTTCCTTGGAGGAATAAATGTTCATAATTTCTAATTCAATCTTTTTCCCTACGATTGTGACATCTATTTTCAATATATTCGCAATTGTTTGGAGCTTTTCAATCATTTGAAATCAGTTACAGGCACCGCATATGAATGGACTTAATGCTCTCCATGCTAGGAATTTAAAATATCAGATGTCATCATTTGATTCCATTCTGAAGTTTATTCTCTATCATAATGAGTTTTAATAATTGAGCTCCCCAGCCTGAATAGATGAGAGCTCATTCCCACTTTGGGCAAACTCGAGTTCTAGTCGCGCTTGGCGCAAAGTTTTGATTTAGCTCCTCCCCCATCAAAAAAAAGGAAAGGAAAAGAATGAGTTTTAATAGTCTCTTCTGCCTGCATCATTTCTCTATCTCTTCATCCTGGTCTCTGCCTGCATCATTTCTCTATCTCTTCATTCTGGTCTCTGCCTGCATCATTTCAGTATTTTATAGTTGCAGCAATCGCCCTTTCAATATACCTGCTTGCCATTATTGCCTATTAGAAATATCCGTGTTAGTGGTTATATATATATTCATTTTGAAATATAAAGTCTGTACTTTTGAATATCCAATTCCCTTTTATTGCAATATTCTTTCAACTTATTGTCAGATAAAATATAAATTTATTGATGTATAATGTAATTGCGTGGAAAATGTTTGTCTGATCATTCCATATACCTTTTGGGTTACTCTCCTTTTACTAATTATCAAACATTGGCACAAAAAAATGAAATTCCATTTCAGGTTTTCTTATGCTTTGGAAATTCGGTAGCTTCAACCAGGTTTTTGCTGCAAGACGAATTCAACATACAGACAACACAATGTGATAATTGCATAATTGTAATCTCTCTTCTCTATGGTTCAACCACAAGAAATCCTATTCCCGATTTACACACACATTGACACCTTATGTATTAGCGTAGCCCGAGGTGCCGACATCCAATTTATCAACTGTGGAATTTTTATTCCTAGGGTTTCATGTTCTGCCTCCAACAAATTGCTTGCATTTTTTCTATCATTGCTATGATCATTGGAAGTGGGGAAATTCAGGAGGCTGCTCAGCTACTGTCTTGCTTGGCTGATATGGTCTACTGCACGTAATAAACTCTACTTTTCCTCGTGTTGTTATATATATATGTTGCTTTTGTGTTTTAAGGTTGTTGAGGATCTAGAAAATCCTGTTTAAATTTCCCATTCAATCTTGTTTTGCAGGGTTTGCGCATGTATGCAAGTAAGCAAGAACTTTACTTACTGTCTTGCTAATAATATGTATCTACTCGAGTATCTCTTTTGTGAATGCTGTTTTATTTGTATCTGGATATTTTAGACACAACACAAGATCGAAATGGATAAACGAGATGGTAAATTCGGGCCACAACCAATGGCAGTGCCGCCTTTTCAGCAAATGTCACGACTGGACCAGCCATATCCCCCCACAGTAGGATATCCTCCTGCATATGGGCAATATAATTATCCTCCTCCGGCTGGCTATCCCCCTGTTGGTTATCAGAAGTGATCTTTATTTCATCTGACGAATCTTGTGCGTTATTTACAGAATTGAATTGGTGAGTACAAACAATATACTTATAACTGCTACTGTTTTGGCTTCTATCTGTATTTGTAATTTTGGGGATCAGGCAGTATTGTTTCTCGTCGTGCATATGATTTGATGTGAATTATAGGCATAAAGTCCCTTTTAGTTTTTCCAGTTTCGCGAACCATTAATCTGTATTAGTTCTATGTAATTTTGGTGTCCCCTTTTGTATAGGGCCGAGTGCCACTTGTACTCCTGTTAATAATTTCTGTACCTTTCAAAAAAAAAAAGTTAGTTCTATTTCAGTATTTCAGTTCAATCAAGAATTTAAACATTTCCTAACATTCAAAACCATTATTTCGATTACTAAAGTTTAAAGTTCGTTCCAGGCACCCACTGTGTTATAAAACAAGGCAAAAGAAACCCTTTTTTTAAACCTTACAGGAAACCCAACCATGTTAAACAAAATAGACATAAAACTCATCTATGTTCTTAAATTCTACACAAAACCCCACCGATTGTCCAACATCCCCTCCAATATTCAGAATTTTAAGTGGATGATTTTCAAGGCGTAATTTTAAAATAGGTTAAGAATAATATTCTGAATTTTTCTTTTAATATATATGTGCTTATTGACCAATTCAAATTCTTCTATTCTTCTTCAAGTTTTGGATATAATGATAGCAACAATTGCACATGTAAAAAATATGCATATTTTCAAAAAGATCATAAAATATTTTTTCACAATAATAAACACACATATATATATAAATAAGTTATTATAACCATATATAATATATATGAATATTTTTGAATTTGTTTTCATAAAATCAGTATATAGTTTAAATAAAATCTATTTATTTCTAAATGAGTGGGGGTTTTGTGCAGGATATAAGAAAATATAGGGGATTTTTCCTATTTTGTTTAACAAGGAGAGGTTTTGTGCAAGTTTTTAAAACAAGAGTGTTTTTTGTATTTTTTATAACACAAGATGGTTTCATGTAGAATTTAAGAAAACAAAAAGGTTTTTTTTGCCTATTTTGTTAACACATGGGGATTTCGTGTATATTTACTATAACATAGGGGGTTTATGCAATTTATTCAATATGCACAAAAATGTTGAATAAATGTGTAGGAGTTCGTGTAACCCTCGTCACATCACTGACAGTTTTTGGAAGAAGAAAAAAACAAGAGAAAGGGTCAGCAGCGAACTATAATGATCACAGTATATAAATTTAAAAATTATCTGTAAACACCTTGCTAATAGCTGAAATTAAACACTTCAAATATTTTTTCAATTAAAAAGATTTAAATTCCCACTTAATATTTCAAAAACAATCACCTATGAGCAAGATTATGGCATAATAATATTTAGATTAATATTTTTTTCGTAGCAAGATTATATTATATTCCCTGTAGATTATATATATATATATATAATCCAGCTTTGCATGATTTTGGAATAACTTGAAACTTAAAAAGGTACTGATTCAGTGGTAAAATTGGTTGGCAACAAACTGAATCTACAGGGAATATAATATATATATATATATATATAAAGGATTGTGGTATACCTTATACGTTGTAATCTGGGATAACTTCTGAAATTTATGATTTTATATCCGTTTTTAACATAATATATAGTTTCTCTAGATAAGTTTTGTTTAAATAAATACATATAATGAACTAATATTTGCACCTGACAACAAATGTGAAATGTGGGATATTCAAAATAGTAAATCGATGTTATCCATAATAGGTTGGTACAATTATTCTATTACATACTGTTTGGGAGTAAAAATAAACAGCTCACACATAAAATCATGTAAATTCAATGCATCCACAAATGAAAGTAATTGAAGGGGCAGACAAGATCCGGCTTTACAGTTACAAAGTGTAGTACAATTTTAATTTTTTTCCCAAACTCTTCTTAGCAATTTCATAGTAGACAAAATATGTCTATAAAGTGGTATGTTAGTAGTATGACCTAAAACGAATTACCATAATATCTTAATGTGTTGTCAAATAAAAAATATTTAATTTGCTAAATGACATTAAAGGTCTTACTAATTTGGATAATCATAATAACATAAAAAAATATATGAGAATATATTAAACTACAAAATCAATTTAAAATTATTACATCCCCAAAATTAAAAAATAAATTTACAATTGCGCATCAATCTAAAAAAATATTTTATATATAGCTGCAAATGAGGATTAATATTAATAAAAGGGAAAATATAATAAAGAACCCAACTAACAAAATTATAAATTATTATTTATTTAGGATTCCTTTTAAAAGAAAAAAATTACACCTCTTGAAGCAGCAATCAATTTATATGATTTGTAGGATCAATCGTTTACTGTTTTATCAAAAGTTATAGCTGACGGTGCAACTCAAATATTTTAAATCGTACAACAACACAAGTAACATATTTCGATCGATCATTTGTAGAATCAAACGCTTGCCGCTTTACCAAAAGTTATATCTGGTGGTAACGATGCAACTCAAACCGCACATCACAAGCACCAAGTTTCAATCGACCACACAGCAAGGGTAATTGTTGTACCCAAATATTATTGTATGATTTTTCATTTAAAATCAAATATATTTTTATTTTATTTAGTATTTGAAATTGAAGATATTATTTATCGTAAATTCTTTAGCACAATAAACTATTTATAAATCATAGATAGATGTTATCAAAATTCAAATGATCATATAATCTCTAATCTAGGAATTATTATAAAAAAATCATACAAAAATCTATATAGTTTTAAAATTTTTGATATAATCTCAAAATCTTATACACAAAAAGAATTCATTATGAGCATTAGTGGTATATATACATATATGAAACTCAATATACAATTTAGGATATAAAGTTGAATGTTATAAAAAAAAATATCTATAATAAATACATAACGTCATATCAAATTTTCGAAATATCTTATTTCTTATCCGGGCATAGATCCTAGATAGACTACCCTAGATGATTTTTTTTAGCAGTAACATATATTATAATACTAATGGAACCACGTACAATAAAATTCAAGCCCAAAAACGGCTAGACAATGTTTAGACATGACAAGAGAGAAACACTGACCAAATGCACTAAGGCAGACACTATAAAATAGGGTGTAACATACCGGCGATTGGGGAAACAGAAGCACCGAAAACCATAAGATCATAACCATGAAAGTGCAGAGACACTCTGAACAGATCAAGGTTCCCTCAAATCAAGCAGTCCATAGTAGAGTCAATTGAGGAAAACTGTCTTCCAATATTCTTGAAGGTACAAATAACGAAAACAAGTAGCAGCAACTGATAAAAGATAACAAACGATCAAGCTCTCGTTTCCTAAGTTCTCACAGACAACCAAGAACTCGAACCAAGAATGCATGTCACACGAAACCAAACAGCCCAACAATCATAGTCAAGTAATTTAGCGGCAACCAAACTAAGCCCTATAACCAAACACAACACCCCCAAACTAAAACATCACACAAAACATAATTACAGAAAACTACGACAACTAAATAATGAGAAAATAGATAGGGAAATAAGAGCAACAAAATGGAAGACTTAAGTCAAAAAAAATTTCGGACCCAAAATAATGCACAAAATGCTCTCAAATCTCGCGCACATTTACATATGAGGATCATTGCTCACGACGAGATTGCGGCGCAGTCATCGCCACAAAGTAACATATCAACCCAGAACCACCAACACTACCAAAGCCACCTCCAAACCTATCATCAAAACCACCGCCTCCACCCAGACCACAACAGGCCCCGTCCCCTAGGCCACAACCATCAGAGCTACCAAAACCACCTCCGTTGCCCACATCTCCTCCGACTACAAACCTACACCCCAATCCAACGCTGAAACCCCCACATAAACCCCTACTTTGCCGGAGACCAGCAATAAGTCCACCATCGTGGCCAAGTGGGACTGCGAAAACGCCACCTTCAGCGCGTCCACCACCATCACCGCCGCTCCCAAACCAACCAGCAATGCCACCACCTAGACCACCTCCACCAGAGAAACCCTCATCCCCATGGCCAAAAGCTCCACCAAAACCACCCCCACCGGCGAATCCTACACAGTAACCACTACCACCTACCAAACTTCCACCATCGAGCAAAGCATCGCGACCAACCAAGCCTCCGGAATAAACGACCAAAAAGCAAGAACCAAAGTCCAATATACAGCCAATAGCTCCACATAGGAGCACAACGGAAGAGAGAAAACCATGAGTGTTAATATAGACATTTTTGGCCTATAATAAAAAATTTCCGACTACGCCAGAGTGATATACTACCCTAGATGAATTTAATTAGACCATTTAGATGAATTTAATTATGCAAATATTATTGTTAGAGTAATAATTATTGATGTTAAAATATTTTTCATAAATTTAACATTATTTGTTTTGAAAGCGATATTAATTGTTTTAAAAGTAACAATAACTAACAAAAATATTTTTAAGATTTCAAATTAAAGGAAGGAAAATATTATTGTTAGGAGTAATAATTTTTGATGACATAATATTCATAATTTTAACATTATTTGTTCTGAAAACAATATTAATTGTTCTAAAAATAACACTAATTACTCTAACAATATTATAACACCGATAATTTCAGAACACTTAAACTAGTTGAAATTAAATGTAACACGCAAACTAAAATCTAATGGTGTCCTAATTAAATACTTGACAAAAACCTCCCTCCTTCCTTTCTTTAATTTTCCCTTCCATTTGCATATATTTTTGTATTATTTACATCAATGTACTAAAAAAGTGAAAAATAAATAAAAAACACTACAAACCCGAAGTAATCGGGGAATATTCGCCGTAAAATTCAGAAATCCCAGAGGCCAACCACAGCCTCTCGTTGAAACTCTCCTGCATATCCTCCGGTATGAACTGAGTACGGCAAAGCGGGCACGTCTTCTGATCGTGGTCCATCCAACGGTCCACACAGCTCCGGTGGAATATGTGTCTGCAGTTCGTCAGCCGTCTGATCTCATCCTCGGCGCTGAATTCGTATAAGCAGACCGCGCAGTTCTCCGGTAGATCCATCTCCTCTAAATCCGAGAACATCACCACCGGTAGAAGCTCACGGATCAGCGCTGCAGAAACAGACCCGGGAAGATCCGATCCGGTTTCCTCTCTTGAAAAGTACGACCCATATTCCGGCTCCAGGAAATCCCTAAGCCCCAAAACAGAAAACACGGCATATAAAAATCTCCTCATGAATCCGAGAAACGTCAGCAGGTAGACAAGCAATTTGGGGAGAAATAAGTCAGTGTATCCCACTGGAAACCCCATTTTTCCTTTCAATCTTGCTTTAAGCACGTTCGAGAAGCAGAATTAGAAGCTTTTGCACGCAGAGTGTAGGTGTTTTGTGGGTCTGCTAATGCGTGGAAATTTTGCTGCTGGAGTAATAAGTATGGAGGGGTAGGTTTTATAGGGCAGGTGGGGTGACTGAAATGACGAAAGAGGGTCTGATGAAATGGGTAAATGGCAGTCAAGGGAGTTGTGAGAGTGCGGGCGGGTGTATCTGCGTATAGGTGTTCTTTGTCAGAAATTGTCGTTCGGGTGATGAGTTTACACGTGTACAATTTTATACACAATTAGTTCATTATTGTTTTTATTAATTTTTCAACTAAAATATAATAATAACTAAATATATTCATGCTACTGAAGCAAAATAGATGTAAGGATGGGTAGGTTTGGGATAAGTTTGGTTAATCTTAGGATCTATCTCGGTACACATAAACTTGGACCCGCCCCGCCCTCACTTAGATCTGTGAACCCTACGAGTTTAGCCGCCCAGCACCGCTTAGATACGCGAACTCGGCGGGTTTACCCGCCTCGCACCGGGATCATTTTTTTAAAAAAAAATTAGCTAGAAATCAATTTTGAAACACAAAAATTGAGTTTTGTGATTGAATTTCATGTTTTTCTCTAGTAAATATTTATAATAAGCATTGTAAAACTATCTTTAAGCTACAATATTTATTAATTTGCTCTCATTCTCTTCAAAATGTCCAACTTCTTTAACATTAACATATGAGTTTTAATATAAAATTAAATAATGACACTTTATTGTTCAATCAAAGAAGTGAAATGCATATTCAAAATGTCTAACTTCTTTAACATTAACATATGAGTTTTGATATAAAATTAAATAATGACATTTTATTGTTCAATCAAATAAGTGAAAAACATATTTAAAATTAATTTTTTTAAAAAAAAATAAAAAATGTATAGTTGGACGGGTCCGAGACGGGTTCGGCCAATCCCAGACCCCGCCCAGCCCCGCCCCGCTTCTAAACTCGGTTGAAACGGGTCCAAAGCCTTCCTGGCGAGGTGGGTTCAATGTGGGTCCAAATCTGAACCCGTTCCATTACGATCCCTAAATAGATGTATCATTATACATTATACCTGTATTTGGAAATTACATTAAAACTTATCTTCACTCATTTATAATTTTGAATCATTATCAAATTCAAATATCGACTGCATTATTTGAAGTATTTTTTTCAGAACATATAATAATTATAAATAAATTGTAAGGCTCTTGCTACCTTAACCCGCTATTAGTGTATATTTATGCCATTAAGAAATTCTTATACATGCATCTAGAGCATTAACATGCCATCTATAAAATCTTGACATCAATTCTCTTAATGTTCAATTCTCATTTCAACTTGCATAAGTATGCACCTCATAATACACTAACATGTTCTCAATTCATTATGCAATTCCCTTAATTAATTGCATGCAACACATAAATGAAAAGATAAAAGCTCTTAATCTTTATACAACACATATACACATCAGAATGCTCACATGCGAGCATTGAATAAGTGAATGTGTATCTAATGTATAAAGCATACTACTCAATACCAACATTGATACATCAGCCCTGGAAGCATTTCCAATCAACAGCTCAAACTCAACTCCAGAGCCAATGATGTACCTGTTCCACATGTCCCAACAGAAACAGTCCCCACACCGGGTGAGCACACCAATAACACCATCTCAATAACCGCAATATCACAATTCATGATTTACAGAATACAAATCTGTAAATTTAGAAGATACTCCATGTATAGTATCGTTATCATATGGGATCTCCCGTGCTGTTGATGTTCTCACAATAGCCAAAACCATCAAACTTCCAAAATTAATTAATCATTACATTGATTAACTAGACTTATCCTCACCATGCCAATTTCATAATCAAATATGGTTAAGTCATTACACTAATAATTACAGAAATCATATATAACTCAATTAATGATTTTGCATTATCACCACATCCTGTCTCATCGCTCGTTCAACAGCGGCAGTATCACAATCCAATGCTCGCTCTATAGCGATGGCATTACTCATTGCTCGCTCAATAGCGACATCCCATGATCCTCAATGCATATCATAATGATGCAATAACAATATATTATTCATATACATGACAATAATATATCTAATTATGCTTGTACGTTACACGTACCTTATAATCCAATAGCAAGAGCCAACCCTCGCCTTTTGCCCCGAGATCCGATGAATTATTCGCTAAACATAGTTAATAACTCACAATTAATTACGTACACACAATCACATACCAAATCACGTATTCAACCTCCAAATACATCATCAAGTCATGATGATTAATCATTTAAAAGACCCGGGTGAAGCATGCATCGGTTCCACAACAAGCCAATATTTTTCCCTAAACCCGGCCTCTCGATCGATCGGCCAAGAGCTCTCGATCTATCGAGAGCCACATAAATTTTTTGCAACAAAAATCGTTCTCGCTCGCTCGATCGAGAAGATTGCTTGATCGATCGCCCGAGATTCTCGATCGATCGGTTGTTTTGCTTCATCAATCGAGCGCACTTCATCGTCGTCAAATTTTCCAACATCACGCGATCGATCGGCGAGCTCTGAAATAGCCTAAAATGGCGTTTTTCGAGCTAAAACCCCCCAAAATAACAATCTCAACACCCAATACACTATAAATCCTCAACAAGGAACCATAAATCCTCCCCAAAACATAACAACAAAAAATTTCCAAAAAATCCAAAATTCAACCCCAACTCTATACTTAACCAAATACCACAAAATTACTATCAAATCGAAGCTAAAAGAGGGGAAGAGTATTACCAAAGTATATGCTCGAAAATCCATCAAGAATCGAGCCTTCAACGAATTCCTTCTTCAAGGAAAAATGGGTGGGGAAAGGGAGAGGGTTGGCATGGGAGAGGGGAGAGGGGAGAGGGGAGAGGGGAGAGGGGGAGAAACAAATGAAATCACTGAACATCGAGTCCACTTGGTATATATAGTACCAAGGCTCCAAAAACAACGGTCTCAAATACCTGCACCATAACTTATAAAAAATCATGTGTGTTCAATAATTATCCTTCACTCACTATTTTCATTATCAACCTCAATCCAAAACTCACCAGATTCCAGATCACACTACCAACACAATTACAAGGTTTAGCACCTCAATGAGAATGAATCTCAACCCTTGGATCCAACAATCCCGATATCGGATTAAAATCTTCGGGAGTCTCAACATCGTAATTATCTCATAATTACTCCAATTAAAATACATTTAGGATTATAATCACTACGGGATTATCACGACAATTTCCGGATATCACATAAACTACTTACAAGAAGTTGGCTCCATGTAACTACTATTTGATAACATTAAGGCTTTGACCCAAGTGGTTATCATATATTTTCCAATATAAGAGATTTCGGGTTTGAGTCCTCTCCCCTCCCCTACAAAAAGTTTTTTTTAGGAAAAAAAACTATTATTTGACAATGTGAATTCTCGTAAACCTGTTCTTTGTATGAAAAACCTACTTTAGAGTTATTCGGTTACGATGTACTAATTTATGGGAAATATTATTGACAAAGCAATAATTATTATTTTCAGAGTAATTTTCATGAATTTAAAATGAAAATTGTTCTCACAACAACATTAATTAATGTGCCAATATCATAACACCTAATTTATATCCCTTACTTACCTTTTTGCCAACAATATGATCACTATAAATTATGATTTTCTGCTTTAATACATGGATCTCCATGTATTGATAAAAAAAAGTTGTGGCCGAACGAAAATCATGTTTTCAAATCATCAACAAACATTTCCAACCTTTTATATTTCATCTCCAATTTATTGACACTTTTTAAGTTGTCTTTTATTTCTTTGTCCAACCATTTATATTATAACCTTTTTCTTTTTATTTTTCATGGGTTTTCCCCCTTGTGATTTTTCAAGTAGACAATCTTATTGTGTTGAAAATAAGTAGTTGATCCAATGTGGTTTGAAAATATACAGTTGACCCCATGTGGTTTGTGAATATCTACGAAACACACCCTCCATGTAACGTGTGGGGGGTAGTGAGCTATATTTTACAAATCATATTGGGTAAAATGCATAATTTAAAAACATATCTATTTAATGATATTATATATGGATAAATTTCACTCTTTTTTCATATTAAATATTTAGCACACTAACATGTAGTTAATTTTTTTGATTAATTTGGTCATTCTATTAAATGAGTTAGTTTAAATAGTTTGTTGAATTTCTTGGTTTAGAGTCTAGGTCTCGTGGCGGTCGTTTAATACTTCAAAAAGCAGTTGTCTCCATTTATTGAGCCATTAATTAGTTTTTGATATTCAATATGTTAAAAGTCACAGACGGATTTAGTTGGGGACTTGAGGCCCTAACATTCATGCATATTTTTTTAATACAAGAATGGGAAACAATTTGTGTAACACATCTATATTTATACTGAAGCTTTTTTAGTCATTCATGTGGAGAATTGACGCTCACCGTTTAAATTTTGCAATTATGGTAATTTGAAATGCTAAATACTTGTTAAAATTAAGCGTATGTCCAGTGATTGTGATGGATTATTGTCACGCCCCGAGATCGGAGCGCGTGACACCGGCGTTGAATCCAAATATAAAATTCGAATACAACAAGCCTCGTATACAGATCTTTGATAAAACCAGTCTATTTATTCCAAAATCATTAAATTGTCCTTACAATTGCTATTACAAAATACTATTCTCTAGGATTAAATCAAATATGCGGAAGCGTAAATAAAACTAATAAATTTTCTTGAAGGTTCTCCGTGGATCATCATCTCCAAAAATTATTCTTGTTCTTCTTCCTCGATCTCTTCTTTTCGCCTTTGTCTGGGAGGGGAGGTAAGGGGGTGAGCGTTTGGGAAAACACTCAGCAAGTAGGGGCCGATTGAACATAGTAAAAATATACATATAATCATAGCAAAAATCCTTTAATATTTCTTTGTCAAATCACATAGATCTTGGCACATAAACACATTTCTTACACATAAACACATATCTTGCACATATCCACATAACGAGTTATTTGATTTTAAAACATACTTTTCATAGGGTTGTTCAATCGAGATTTAAAACATAAATATAGTTTTGAAAACGAAAGGAATAATAGCAAAAACCCACTTACTTAGATGGATAACCGAAGCGAGATCCGGGTTGAGAAAGTGGTGAGAAACTCCTCCTATCTACCTTGAAGCCTTCGAAAATGAGTGTGTGTGTGTGTGTATGTGAGGTTTTTCGAAAATGATGGGTGGTGGAATAATCTTCCTTTGGTATGATATGATGTGTTTTAGTGTAGGAGAATTCATGGAGATTCCTAGACTTTTGACATTTAAAGTCATGATTTGGGAAGCTTAATTGAGTTTGTTAATGAGGCAATTGTATGATGGGAATTGATATAAGGAGTGAGTAAGATAAGAATCATTTAGTGGGTAAGATAATTGAATGGTATGCCATGATTTGAGCTATGCCTTTAAATGCATTGAATTGCTAATTACAAGATTTGGGTAATGACATTGAATGGCTAGCAAGATTTGTGAAAAGGGCACTTGAATATGCAATTTGAGTGGGCATCACCTTTCATAATTTGAGCAAACACAATTACAAAACTTTGGCATCTAATGAAATGATTTAAGCAAACAATGAATATCATTATATGGGATTGAATGAGCTTAAATGGTGGTTGAATGAGATTGAATGGTGGCAAGGTTTGGGTTAAGCACTTAAATGTCATTGAATGACTAATGATAAGAATTGGGCAAGTCCATTGAATGGTTTAATTATATACTTTTAAAAATCCTAGTAGGTGAAATGGAGCCTCATTGGGTGTCTTTTTATGTAGGATTAGTGTAGGAATTATAGTCCATAACTTTTATCCATTCATTGCAAGATTTAAGATTGGTTATTATTATCATTATTATTTTTCAATGATTTCTTAATTATCTACAAACTTATAATTGTATAAAGTCTACAAGCTAAAATCATATAACCTATGTATTATCTCTTACACAACCCTAATAAGTTATAAACTTAAATATGTGATTAAAAGTCCACAATGTTGAATAATATAATTAAATCCATCCATAATGTAAATCTATTATTTTACATTTTCAATATTTTCTTAGTATCACGTAATTTATTTGACCAAAATTTTGGGTCTTCACAATTATCCATAATTTGAAGGGATCGACATAGAAGTAATTGAGTATATGGTAATGAGATGTAGCACATCAATCCTTGATTTGAAATATTATTCAAGAAAAAGAATATTTCAAATGAATGGTTTGATTTGTCCCTAAATACAATGTTTTTAAGAATAATTAACCCCGATAAGGGACTGTTGTTTCACCATTGGCCATACATCGAAAGGGACAACATGATGTGACATAAGAAACGTCACGCCAATCATTTTAACAATTTGCCATTAAAAAAGGAACTAAAACTTGATTTTAGCATAATGTAGCCATAAACCAAGTCTTAAATAGGATTTGAAAGTCCCGGAAGGAGATGTTATGCATGTGGATTGTGGGGAAAAGGTTCAGGGTGAGTTACAAAAGAACCAACGAGTCCTATCTATATGCAGAAATTTTTTATTTGTGCTACATTGGTCTTTTTTTCTTTATTATATCGAACTAACCCTTGCGGCCCCGGACGACGAAGCTCAAAGCGGGTGCGTCTGGCAAGCGCACTCTGTTCTTGCACTTCCTTTTGTATAGGGCTTCAACGGTACCAAGAAATTAAGTTGGTGGATAGGGGACGATGTACTCAAATTAACATTGCGTTTTTACATGAAATTTCATAAATTTTATACTAAATAAATAGCTTTATATTAAGTGAAAACTGAAGCTAGAACTTATAAAATAATACAGATTTTTATGAGATGAAACTTAAATTATAATATCCAATTATTTAAATAAAAATCTATTTAATAACAAAAATATTAGACAAAAAAGTAATTTATATACATATAATATAATGCACACATAGGGATCACTAATACTAATGATCGAGCGTACACAACTACCTTTCTATCCACACATATTTTCATATAAAAAATATTTAAGAACTTCTAAATTGTCCTAAAATCCGAAAACATGAAATTGGATAAAGAAATTAAGAATAAAAAAGGTGCGAATCCTAATCGGCACGTCTCTTGTTACATGTCACACTCCATAAATTTAATTTCTTTGAAAACTGAAATGAAATATTTGAATTAAAATTTAAACATTAGATTGCTACCAATCGCCAAAAGGTCGAAAGACCTTGTCCTAGTCCGCACCACGTACCTTTGAGTGTTGTCCCACCTCAAAATAGGGTAAGATTGTACTAAAAAAATCGCAAAAAGAAATGAAAAAAAACACAAAGGTCCCACACCCTTTAGTCGGCCAACATATGAGACCTCATCCTTGCACCAGTTTATGTCTTGAGGTCCATACCATTGTCCAAGAATGAATAAAAAGTTTTGACTGGAGAGACATTAATTAAACGTATATGTATAAATTATTTTATACAATTTACGTCTAAGATGGGTTTCATTTTATAGTGATGTCATATGATATATTGGCTTCCTCGGGTAAAATCCCCCCAAGAACCGAACAAGTCATATACCGAACAGGAGGATACCGAACTGATAGCACCGAGCAGGGATTTACCGAACAGCTGTTAAACCCTCATCGGTTTTCTGGTTAAAGACTAGCGGAAGACCCGAGGATAACCAACAAATCAACCGGCGTGAATAAACGTCCAGTAATGGGGCGTGGATTTCTCGGACACGTTTGGCTCCAGTTAGTCTTTGAACTGTATAATCTGTTTAACTCTCCCCTTCCTTTATCACCTGCTTTACTGTATAATCGCGTACGTTCTGTTTCCAAACAATTTTGTCTTACCAAATTGTGGTGGAGTCACTTCTGCTCTTTATATATATATATATATATATATTTTCGTATCAAATACTAGTGAGTGTAGAAGCTTCAAATGAATTATCTTCAACCCAACAAATAGCGGAGGAAGATCGGGAAGATCTTATCTCTCCCAAATACTAGAGATTTGATATCCTGATATTTGCTTATTTTAGTCTGTACATTATCTTCTGTATGAATGTTTATATAAAGCATTCATGTACAAGTAAATTCATTCAAGTGAAATTCAATACAAAAGCGTGTACATTCATTTGAAGCTTCTACAGTGGGTGATCAGTGGAGATTAGGCACGAGGTGGCTCAAGTCTGAAATCCCAATTATTTGAACAATCATTTCTAGTTGGCAGATAAACTTAACATGTGACCGAAATGTATAATACAATTATATGTGAATAGAACGTGTTTATGTAAGAAAGCAAATAATAAATTGTGCAATCTTCTTATATGTTTGGGGTTTTAAATCAGACAACAATTCAATGATATCAGAGTCTACAACTAACATTGAGATCTTGTGTTCAAATACTCACAAACAACTCCACTCACACAAAAAATCAATTTGATGGGCCTCCCGAAAAATGAGGAACAAACATGCCCACATGTCAGAGAGATTGTTAGAAAAAATATTAAATTATCCAATTTCTCTACAAGCTCGAGTTTTTAGATGAAACAGACAATTCAACAAGTTTGATGTTGACATAAGAGAGTGATGTCGTAATTACGACATAGAAATTGAGAAACATTATCCTATTGATGTGGATTTGTGCTCCTTTTTGAATGTTGATATGGAGTTTCTTCCTTTTTAGATTTGTTTATTATATTTTGTATTTTTATATTCCATATAAAAAACATGGTGTTTCTTCAGTTCAAGAGGCTTTATTGATGTAACATGCTTTTTTTTCTTCTTTTTAACTCCATAAAACCTCTTTAATGTCACATCGTTATATTTTCCCAATTGGGGGGCTCCCCCTCCCCATCTTGTTGTCGGCACGCAAAATCCATTATTCAGGATCAATATTATATATAATCTTACCTAATTAGTAGTAATTGTTTTTTTTAAATAAAAATTTAAAAAATTAATTGGAACAATCAAGAATCTACATGCCACATGCGATATGACCATGTGATAATGTGCCATTTATATATAGCATCTGAAATTTATGAACTCATCAAGAATTTTGGTTCATTCATATTTTTTAACTGAATAATTATTTTCGATATGAGTAATTAAAAATTACGATTCTTTTTACATTTATCAAATGTACCAGACGATGTCTATGAGATACAGACCAACTTCCTCTTCGTCTATGGTTTTTAATCTTACAAGATTTGTTTTAATTAATTTTGTACAGTCAGCTAAAGGCTAAAGACAAAGAAAACGTCAAAGTAGAACGGATAAGGTTTCATCGTGTAGTAAAAATAATCCAATCAACATCAAATCAAGATGTTATCCTTGGACCACAATATTTGGAGGAAAACAAACATTTTATTATTAAATGGTTATCCATTTTATCGTGTAGTAAGAATAATCCAATCAAATTTCATTTTTAGAAAACAAAAAATAAAATGTTAGTATTATTATTATTATTATTTATTTCTTAACAAAGAAAAACATAACTTAGGTATTGCAAATTGGCCCACTTGACTAAAGGACCAAACAGATGTGAGATTTATGGGATGGATGAATTTAGAGATAACGATTTTATCAAAAAGACATAAATAATATTGGTAGGTCAGATGGGGGCACGTGAGATGTTGGCTATCTTTCTTAATTTTGTACCTAACATTTCAGAAATTTTCAAAATTCATGTGGTTTCTGCAGGGAAATGCACAGCTCTTTGTTTCTTCTACTTTATTTCATGTTAAAAATCACGATGGGCAGGAGCAAATCTAGGAATTTGACTGATGGGGACAAAATTTAATTACATAAAAATTTAACCAAAAGTTCATGATAAACATCCGAATTTTAAGACTGTAGGTAAAAACATTAGATAAATATTTACAATGCGATTATTTCAAGAAATAGACTTGATTGATTTCAATAAATAATGCATTACCAAGTTTACTTGTATTAATACAATTATTACAATGCTTTCATTGATATTGAGTGATGGGATTTGCTCAATTTCAAGAAAGATCAATAAATAATGCATTTACCAAGTTTACTTGTATTAATACAATTATTACAATGCTTTCATTGATATTGAGTGATGGGATTTGCTCAATTTCAAGAAAGACGAGAGTAAATTTTTTACATGTTTAAGATACATATTTTTTTATGTAAGAGAGTTATAAGAGTGCAGATGTGTCAATAGAGTAATTTGTGGCGATATATTTTATTGTTATTGATATTTTATATTTGTCCATTGGTGAATTGTAAATTATCACCGTTAAATATTATTTCGGATTTGAAAAAAGTATTTTTTTATATTGTAAAATCATTTGTTTTACATTCAATAAAAAATTATTATTATTCTTATTCTTATTCATCTTTATCTATAAAGTAACAAAAAAATGAAAAAATAAAAAGAAGGCAAATGTATCCATAGGATGTGAACTCGGACTGCAAGAATGCAAGTTCAATATACTAACAAAATAGCACGGAGAAGCCTGTTAAACTTCCAGTAACAAAATATATGATATACTGATAACAAATACATCGACAACTAGTTGCCAACGAGTTTTGAACCCTAGTTGCAGAATCAAAAATTTCAATGACCTCACCAATAGACCACAGGGGCTCGCTTTGTTAGTTCCATAAGATATAATAACAAATAATTTTGAGGGGGGCAGCTAACCGCCCTCAAGTACACGTCAATTCGCCCCTGATGACGGCATCCACCATCGGGTTTTTTGATGTCGCCTTTAAAAAAGATGTCATCGGGGTTACATCTTACTACATGTCTCCTTTTTTTGTAAAAAAAAAAAGCAAACAAAAGAAAAAAATTATTAATAAATGTATCGCAAGATACCGGCCATAAAAATTCTGTCTAAAGAACGATTTCAAACAAACCGCTCTATAGATACTCAAGCTCACCCTTTTTTGTTGCGTAAGAAGGCCCAAACAAAATAAGAGAACATCTAAACACATTTTTTCTATGGGCCGTTTATACTTGCCCATTATTGCAAATGAACAATCTGTGATTAATGAATTATTGGATTACTTTCGATTAACTGGGATCTATTTATCACTTATCTACTGCAAACGTGGTGGGACGATGTGCCATTTTAATAAACTACTTGCGGTAATGAGTCATTTTATTATTATTTATCATTTGTAGTATAATCTTCGATAAAAAAGACAAATTAGAACCCAAAACTTCCTTTAAAAAAAAAAAAAAAGGAACCAAAACTTTTCATATATTTTGGTGTGTCAATTGTGTTTTGTTGAAAGCGAGATGTCAGGTAAGAATTTAAAATAATGGCTTATTCTGTGAGTAAATCACATTTGATTTTAAAAAGAATCAACTACCACTTCATCATCTTTTCAATCCTTTGCTTTGGCATAGTAGTACATTACATTCCCCCTATCATGCATGTAAACCAAAATAGAAGCCACCCGGAGCATTCAACTCCCTACTGCAACTCAATTTTTGTTTTAACTCCTTATCTTAATAAAATGACTATGATAACCCTTTATTAAAATTTGAACTTTTAATTTTGAGAAATCATTATATTAGGTATGAAACTTATACAATTTTGGTACAAGTTACACACGAAATTGATATGAAATCTATACATTCTGTCTACAAGTTACACATGAAATTGGTAAGAAACTTATACTATTTTCGGTACTTATTACACGTTAAGTTGGTATAAAACATATACAATTTGATATTATTTACACATGAAATTAATATGAAATCTATGCAATTTTAATACTAGATACACGTGATTTTACACCATGGACTCCTACACCATCACGACCACCGTCAATGGCGGCACCAAACCCGCGGCACATAATTTTCCGTCATCGTTTAGTAAATTCAACTCCGCACTTACCGTTGGCCTTCTCAACCCAATGTCACCCCCTCCGTTTGTGGATAAAACCCATTCAAGCCCGACCCTATTCGAAGTGATGTCCAATGAACCGATTGCCACCTCAAAGCCTCAACCCTTGTACCTAACGGTGTCGTTCCTACTGAGAACCCGCAAAGCTCGAAGCTTTCCGCAAACCCACCGCCCCAAGACAAGCAGGCGCTAACGCACCGTTTATTGGAACTTCTGGTTTCGAGGAGCCCCGGAAACCAGTTTAACGATGTGGTCACTAGCGATGTGAAGCTGACTTTAAGTTCCAAGGATATGGGGTTAGGCAGTGGTTAGCGTTTCTATGAGTGTACTTAGACAGATCCTTGTGGCTCATAGCAGCGTTTTTGCTTTGAAATTGAATGAGATGTGGGTTAAGCAGCAGCGCAGTATGGGGCCATACATTGTGGAGATAGCGGATTGTGATGATATTGAAGTTTATATTGAGAGTTTTAGGCTAATGTATTGTAAGGACTCGTGGAAGAAGCTGACGAGGGATGATGTTCCACGAGAACTGGGTATTCTCAAGGTGAGTGAGTCTTCCATGCTCACAGAAATCGTTAATCTGTATTTCTATGTACTTGAACCTATATATTTATTAAATAATGTAAATCTAGTGATAGGTGGTGAAAAGTTGATCCATAATCGAAAAATAAGCGAATAAATGGAGAAAACTGCAAGCGCGTGAATATCATAATGGAAAATTGGAGATGGTCAGAATTGTATTGAAGGATAAGCTGGATAATAAAGATTAAATGTTTATGGTTAAGTGGAGATCAAGTTTGCTAACAAATGAGAACTTAAAATGTGATGGATTAACTTACCAGACCTTAGAGCTAGATCACTTTACTTTTTGAATTTCACTGATGCATTAACTTCCATTTTGGAACTTAAAATGTGGTGGATGTAACGATTGGGTGTATCTAAATTACACTATTCTGTTTCTTGATGGAATGTTTATGTAATAGAGAATGCATGTTGTGTAAAGTATTGATAAAGCAGGAGTTGAGTCTTCAATCATGCATCGGTTACGTGGGAATAAGAAAACAAGGAAAACCAAGTTGCAGATTATAAATATTGAAGTTCCTATAATTGGCTGGAATTTTACTCGAATCTGGTGGTTGTGTAATTTTTGTTTTCTCTTTGCCGCTATGTTCTGATCCCAAATCGGTTCCACAAGCAGTCGTATAATAGTTAATAAGTTTGACCATTTTCTTCCTGGTAGACTGGTGCTTGGGTTTCGGCTATGCTGTTGAACTTCTCGCTAACTTAGTGATTGTGATGTTAAAGCGCTATACTTGTGTTTTCGGTGTTTCAAAAATGAATAATATTTACAAACCCTTAATTGAAATCATGCAAGTGAAATAGGGTAGCTGATATCTGTCATTTTGTTAAGTAGATTGACCTGCTGTATATCTATGCCCATTCATTCTGGATTGCATCTGTAGAAAAACTAGTCTGAACCCAATGAAAGCCTGAAGAGAAATTAAGTTTCCTCTATGGACCTTGTTGAATAATTATCAACTTATTCAATCATTTCAAACACATACATGAATGTTCGGTGCATGAGCTGGTGAAGCCACCAACAGAAGCTTCCAAAGGCAGATATCGTTACTTTGCAAGGGGATGACTGGCTGGTTTGAAGGCCTTTTACCTGCTGTGGAGGTGATCAAAATATACCACTATAAAAGGTGCAGGAAGGACCAGCAGCAATGCGAGGGAGTCAAATTTTTCAGCAGGAAAATCAAAGACACACGAGAGAACAGAGAAGAAAAAAGGATTTGAGTCATGGAGTTTTTTTGGGAAGCAATTGTAGGAGAGAGTTCTAGGGAGATTCATTGGAATCCATAGGAGTGAATCTCGGGTGAACTTCTCATTGTGTAATTGCTTTGTATTTACTCAAATGATTCAATAAAAGGCACCTCTCGTGGAGTAGGCATTTCATTGGCCGAACCGCGTAAAAACGTCTCGTGTTCTTCGTTTCCTTTTGATTTGTTTTCTGTTCTATCAATTCTTGTTAATTCAATTATCTGTTTTTTGATGCATGCTGTAATGTGCGTGAATGTTGATTCATTTGATGTGCAAATTGAGCAATTTTGGTTTACGACAAGTTACGGTAATTTGCGGCAATGATTGTTGAGTTCACGGCATTTTCTTGATCTTGGAATTCATAACAAGTGGCGCCGTCTGTGGGAACGACCACGACAAAGGAAATGCGATCAAGAAACGGAATGGTGCGGCAAAGGATCAGCAGATTGCAACAGGTGTTCTTGGAGTTCTTGAAGGGGGCCGGCAGATTTCTTGATAATTCAGATTGAGCGTGCTGTTTTCTTGGGGTCGAGGGGGCAGCGGTTCGAGAGAAATTCATGAATGAATGATGCGGGCAATTGTTCAAGAATGTAACTGCCGTCATTTACCGATAAGTGGTTACTGGAAGAACGAATAAAGGCATGCAGATTTGTCAAGAAAAGGAAGAGCATGAGCCTTCTTCGTATCAAGAAATGACAGAAGCTGCTTCTTGGAGTTCTTGGAGAGGCGTGCGGATTTGTTGAAGGAAGAAAAAATCGAGGGACTCCAGGTTTCTGAAATTCAAGAATGAATGATACATGAGTGCATGAAGGCAGGACCAACTTGGTGAAGCATGCGACAGAAATGAACAGGAAGCAGAACCTACTCAAGTTGATGGCCGAAAATGATTCAACGTGTGAAATGATGATTCAAGGAAGAACATGGGATCAATATCCATTCTTGGAAGGACTCAACAGATTGAGGAAGGGGCTGGGTATTTCTTGGGGAAGTTTTGGGTATCATTGGATGATGGGAAAGGATTTCAGGAAGAAATGATGCTCTACAATTTGTTTGAGTGGAGAAATGGATTGTTGGATCGACGTGGAGCTTCGAGGGTGAGATAAAGCCAGGTGGAGCTGCGGATTCAGGGAAGAACGAGCAGTGAGCTTCAATCTCGGAGACGCCTCGTGTCATCGGCGGTTCCGGAGCTTGATCATTGAGTGGTCGATTACTTGAACATTGAGCAGTGCCTGTTTTTCAAAGGATATATGGAATGGAGGATTGATTAAGTTGATAAGGTGGGGTTTTGTAGAATCAAGTATCAACTTAACCAATCAACTATCACATACAGAAGCTTTGGTTCAGCACATCATATTGAGGCAGTTACAGCCGTGCACCAAGGCAGTTTGGAGGTGGTTAACAGTAGTTACAAATGCAACCTGTTGACTGGCTTGGGGATAGATGTTTTACCTGCTGGTAAGGTGATCAAATTACACCATTATAAAAGGGACTTGAAGGCCACATGCAGCAGATGAGGAGAGGAAAAGAAAATGAGGAATAGAAAAGAACGTGAGAGACACAAAAGAGTGATTGTGAGGTAGTGAGATTCAGAGAGTTTTTTTAAGGCAATATCATGTATGATTGAATTCACATGCTAGTCCATTGTAAAGCATAGGTAAATTCATGTACTTGGTGCCTTGTATACTCGGTTGAATATCAATTAAAATCCTCCTTTGGACGTAGGCATTCTTGGCCGAACCACTTAAACTCGGTGTCGTTTCTTTGTGTTTTCTTTCTGATTTCTTTATATTGCTTGCTGTGATTAATCTCTTGTATGTGTTGATCTTTTGAGTGCCTCTAATCTACTGGTTAATCAACGGGTTACGCATGTTGTTAATCATCTTGGTATTCAAGTTCATGCCGTCATTTGTTCGTATGCATTAAGTGTTCTGTTGGACAATGAATTCGGTGATCTCTGTGTTCAATTGCCGTGTACTTTGGATTCTTGATCAATGAATTGAATTGATTCAAGTCATAACATACCTTATGAGAATATTATAGTAGAATGTCCTTTTTTTTCAAGTAAAATATGTTTTTTATTTCTTAATCAAGTCACGTTAGTTTGTTTCAAACTTCCAATACATGATATTATATTTCCAACTATGCGTGGACCTATAAAAAATTGGAGAATTAATCTTGATTGATAGTGGACCTACTGAAATTTAGAGAATAAATCTTGATTGGTACCGATATTGTTTGTGTTCGATTTTTGTCATGCTATTTTCTCATCATAAGAATGAAACTCAATACTGAGCAAATGCCGCAGAGTCTTACGAATTTCATTTCTTTGGATCAAGTCCCTGAAAGATGGGATATACTTCAAAATCTATATTCCTTAGGTTATTCCATTTTGTTCTCAAGATGTGATATCCCCGAAAAGATTATTGTGATGTTAATCATTTGAGTTAAATTATGATGATTTGGGTATTAATTCATGGGTTTGGATTAGTATTATTGGGGAGTTTCATTTCAGGGCGCATGTGATATATGTTGAGAATTTGGGGGTTGTGGCTTGTTTATTTGGGGTGTGTGTTGTTTGTTTTGGGTAAAGCATGTTAACGGGAATTGAAGTATTTTATTGAGAAAATGCTATAAATATCATGTGAGGATATTTTTATACATCGTGCTAAATACCGGGACCAAAACATAACACATCATACCACCCAACACCCAACCACCCCCCCCCCCCCCCCCCAACCCATGCCAATCACACTGTGCCCAGGCTGACTTCCCATCCCACTTGGCTCAATCATTTGACCACTCTCAGCCATCCCAAATCTCGACCTTTCTCTCCCAATTCCTCACCAGCACTTGCTAAGCAATAATCTGAGGAGCTTGCCCCTTTTCATCGCCTGGAAAGCCTTCAAAAATCGGAGCAAAGTAGGGTGAGAAACCATGCTCTGTTTTTGTTTTTAAACTTGTTTGAGTACATGTTTTTAGGTGGCGAGAAAACGGCATGTTAGATTAGGTTTCTTGAAACCTTTGATTTAAATGCTTTTATGGTGTTATTGTGAGGCTCTCTGTATTTTTCCTTGAGCATGTTGCATGTTTTATGTTGAGGATATAAGCATGTAAAGAAGGGTGTTCGGAAATCTGGGTAGGTGTATGCCCTGTTTTTCTGGGAAAATATGGTTAGGGAGTGATTTTGAGGAGGTGGTATCATGCATGTTAGAAGGGTTTGTGGTGAACCTTCGATTTGAGTTTATGCATGGTAGTTTTGTAAAGCCCTTGGCATGTTTGTTCGAGCATGCTTTATGTTATATGTGATAGTTATTATAGCATGAAATGAAGTACTCAGGAAATCTGGAAATAAAATGTGTTGCCCTGTTTCCGAAAAGATGATCGAGTACTTGTGTAAATGGTCGTCGTTTATGCTTATGGGCTTATGTTTGGGGTGTAATTTTGGTATGAATACACTCAGGGCAGTGTGTTGTAACTAATAGCATGTTGTTTTGGGCATGTTGTATGTCTTACATGTTGGATTTAAGGGTGTGATATCAGGTGTTTGAGAATTCTGGGTTGGCATTTCTCGAACAGAGCATCTCGATCGATCGATATTTCATCTCGATCGATCGAGCGGGGCAGAACCTTGGTTCTGATTTTAGGCGTCTTCTCGATCGATCGGGAAGAGGGGCCGATCGATCGAGAGACCCAGAATGTGGAAAAAATATAATTTGTTATATTTTGTTAAAGTTTTGATATTGGATTGTAATGAGACATCTAATATTGTGTTGTACACTGGTGTAGAGCCGTCACAGGTAGCTACACAGCGCAGGGGATAGAGTCCTGCAACACACCACATTTTGGAAAGGTACGTAAGCGACGTACGGGCATCCCAACGGTAACATGTACTTATGTTTGTCTGTGTGACGCATGATGAATGCAATGTGATGCATTAAGATTATGATACATGTTATTATGCATTGTGTTGCATATTATGCATTGTTGTTGCATATTGTGATGTGGGATAAAGAGGTGTATTCCACGAGTCAGGGCGATCACAGTTAAGGTTTTAATGCTTATGCTTTACCGCTGCGCATGTGGAGCGGGTGGGGGGAGGCTCGCTGGCACATGGAGGCGAGGTATACCATACTAAGCGAGGAAGAGATACCGCTAGTATGATGAAGCGTGTATGCGATACCGCTTGTTTGAGATTAAGAAAGCATTAAAATAACTGATGATGACTGACTCAAGAAAAAGAGGAAATGTCATGACATTCATTTTGTAAAGCCATACATTCATATAATGTGTTTTATTATGAACTATGGTACAGGGACAACCATTGGGCGTTATAAATGCAGGAAAATACAGGAAGTGCTTGTATTTAGGATTGTGCATTTATGCCTTACTTTCATATTATGTTGAATATGAATTGTTTTATGCTCACGTGTTGGGGGGTTGTCTTTGTAGGTGCTTTTGTTGACGAGAACCAGGGTCGGGGTTGATTTGCTGAGCTGTAAGGAGTGCTACAGGATTAGCATGATTAGAGAAATTTTGTATAGCTTCTACTGGGTAGAGTAAGACTATAATGTAGTGCCTTTGTAGGAATTGTGTTATTCCTTTTTGAAATATTTTGGTACTGTAATCTCTAAAGCTCAGGTTAATCAACACGATATGTTACTCTGATATATTCACATGAATGTTTAGTTCTCTAAATTGCACCTTAGTGACTTGATGTGATAACAGGGTCTCACACAAGATGACTTCTTCACCAACAAACTTGGACTTGAAATGGTTAGATTTTGTTCACAGTTTCACTCACTCTTACGTCCACGATTAGGATTATATGGATGGTGATGAAAATACTATTGTGCTGTTATTGAAATATAATTGTTTTCTGAATTATGAGTATTTCTATTTGATGTCTCAAGCCCGGCTAAAGGAGGATGGTTCCGTTAGGTAGCCAACCATCATAAAACATTGGAAAAACTTCTTGGATGTGATCCCAGTTAGTGGGTTAAAAGCTTGATATGACCTTTTTTTACCAGTTATTTTCAGTCCAATCTTTCATAGTAGATAAACCATTTATTATTTATTCAAATGTGTACAGATGGATGATTATTGTTGGAACGTTAAGCTAAACTCACATTTATGTTGTAGAAATATGGTTAATGTCTGGGCTGAAGATGAAGATGAAGAAGAGAAGGTAGCTTCCTTGTTATCAGAGCTTCGTCTCTGTTACCTCATTTTTTGGTTCGATTCAATAACAAATGAATAATATACAGAAAATAAATAGACATCAAGATTTTTTACGTGGAAACCCCGAAGGGAAAAACCACGGGACCTAGTCCAGTTTGAATCTTCACTATGAACAAGAATTTACAATGTTGTGCAAAGAAAGAAAATGAAAAAATAATGGGGAAGGAGAGCTCTGCCTCTTAGGCGATGAAAAGGATAGAGGTGATAAAAAAAATCCCCCTTCAACCTACTATTCCATTGCCCTTTTTATACTTAGTCTATGGGCTTTTCAAATGGGCTTTCAATTAAGGCCCACAATTAAGGCTAATGGGCTCTTAGTTAATGGGTCAAATAATTAAGGTTAAAAGGCCTTCACAATTAATTGAATTAAAGCGGGCCAAGGTAATGGGCCATATAAAATTGGCGAAGATAAATGAGCCCTAGTATATTACGTGACCGGGTCGAGCCCATAGAATTCGGGTCCAAACCCCACCAGATATCGGGGTATCATGAGTGTCCCCCTCTAGTCGAGCTAGAGTAGCGCTGTATCGACTCCAACTGGTTAGGTGAGGACCCGGATCGATAGTCCAAATGCCAAACAATGATGTGACCTTGCGTCGCGTCGAGTTCCCAAGTCATGTTGTCGGTGGAGCCATGGCAACTCGAATGTGATCCTTGATAGAATAGGCGGCTCGTAGAACCCATACGAGTAACTCGCGTAATCATAGTACTGAACTCCGGTCAATAAGAGCAAATAATGCTCGCATGAACTCCATAATCAATAAATCTTAGCTCAGTTCCATAATAGATAAGACCCGTCGAACCCCAGAGCTAATAAACGTACGGACATCCGGAGTTCAATAAATATGCCGTGCTGAGCAAACAAAATACAGCTGAGCTCCGAAAATAATCCCTGTTTGAACTCACTAAAGTCGTGCGTTGAGTAAATAGATATAGCCGAGCTCCAGACAATCAACATGGAGCAAATAAGACTCCATAGTGTCGAAACTGAGCTGTCATGTTGTAAGGATGACATGTTTCTCGACCGGGATGACCCGTTATAACTCAAAATAATTCTAAGTATATGATTAAATCTTAAGCAGGGCTGACCTGTTACATTTGCAGGGCTGGCCTGCAATGACAACTCGAAGTAATTCTAAACAGAATTAAATCTAAACATGGCTGACCTGTTATATGCGCAGGGCTGACCTGCAATAGCAACTAGAAATAATTCTAAGTACAGAATTAAATCTTAACAGGGCTGACATGTTAACTGTGCAGGGATGACCTGCAATAACAACTAGAAATAATTCTAACAAAATTAAATCTAAAATAGGGCTGACCTGTTAATCTGTGCAGGGTTGACCTGCCATAACAGCTAGAAATAATTCTACGGGAATTAAATCTCAAAACAGGGCTGACCTGTTAATCTGTGCAGGGCTGACCTGCATTAAGAACTCGAAATAATTCGAAGTACATAATTAAATCTTAACAGGGCTGATCTGTTGTATGTACAGGGCTGACCTGCAATAACAACTAGAAATAATTCTAAGTACAGAATTAATCTTAACAGGCTGACCTGTTATCTGTGCAGTGCTGACCTGCAATAAGAGCTCGAAATAATTCTAAATACAGAATGAAATCTTAAACAGGGCTGACCGGTTACCTATGCAGGGCTGACCTGCAATAACAACTAGAAATAATTCCAAGTACAGAATTAAATCTAAAACAGGGCTGAACTGTTAATCTGTGCAGGGCTGACCTGCGATAACAGCTAGAAGTAATTCTAAGTACAGAATTAAATCTTAACAGGGCTAACCTGTTATATGTGCAGGGCTGACCTGTAATAACAGCTAGAAATAATTCTAAGTACAGAATTAAATCTTAACAGGGCTGACCTGTTGTTCGTGCAGGGCTGACCTGCGATAACAGCTAGAAATAATTCTAAATACAGAATTAAATCTTAACAGGGCTGACCTGTTATATGTGCAGGGCTGAACTGTTAATCTGTGCAGGGCTGACCTGTTTGAACTCCGAAGATAATAAACCGAGCATATAAGTCTCGCCCGACCTGAGCTCCAGAGATAATAAACTGAGCACACACAGCTCGTACATATTGAACTCAATAATAAATGCGCGGAGATATAGCTCATCTGAATTTGCAAAGTGAGATGACTTGAGCTCTCGAGATGATAAAATGCTGAGCAAATAAAGCTCGTCTCATATGATCCCAGAGAATAAATATGAGCAGATAAGACATGTCCGGTTTGGACTCCAGATAGTAAACATGAGCAGATAAGACCTGCAATAATATTTGCAAGGGCCTCATACACCTGGGTTTAAGCAATCAGGGCGGACCTGTGCTAAATATTTGCCAGGGCCTCATACACCTGGGCTTAAGCAATCAGGGCGGACCTGTGCTGATGTTTGCCAGGGCCTCATACACCTGGGCTTAAGCAATCAGGGCGGACCTGTGCTAATGTTTGCCAGGGCCTCATACACCTGGGCTTAAGCAATCAGGGCGGACCTGTGCTAATATTTGCCAGGGCCTCATACACCTGGGCTTAAGCAATCAGGCGGACCTGTGCTAATGTTTGCCAGGGCCTCATACACCTGGGCTTAAGCAATCAGGGCGGACCTGTGCCAATATTTGTCAGGGCCTCATACACCTGGGCTTAAGCAATCAGGCGGACCTGTGCTAATATTTGCCAGGGCCTCATACACCTGGGCTTAAGCAATCAGGCGGACCTGTGCTAATGTATGCCAGGGCCTCATACACCTGGGCTTAAGCAATCAGGCGGACCTGTGCTAATGTTTGTCAGGGCCTCATACACCTGGGCTTAAGCAATCAGGGCGGACCTGTGCTAAATATTGGCCACGGCCTCATACACGTGGGCTTAAGCAATCAGGGCGGACCTGTGCTAAATATTGGCCACGGCCTCATACACGTGGGCTTACTCCGAACATCCCATCCGAACTCCCCACCATCACATCATCCGAATAAGTTCATCCAAAATCCGGAACAAATAAAGGTCCCGAGCTGATGAATAAGGCCTTATTGCGAGATCGCATGCCTGAGCTGATATAAATAGGGGCTTGCTGCAAGATTGCATGCCCGAGCTGATCCTCAATCCGAGCTGATGTGGGGCTTACTGCGAGATTGCATGCCCGAGCTAATATAACCGGGGCTTACAGCTAGATTGCATGCCCGAGCTGTAGTGCACTGAATCGACCTGAAACAGTGAAATAATGCAACACAAACATATATATGAACTTTGCATTAGCTTAAAAAAGAAATAACCGTAATTAATGGCGTGTAAACCGAGGGTCAAAGTTGAGGTCAACTGTTGGACTAAACATGTCATGAGCTCGGTAGTACTGAGCTAGAGGCCGAGGACCCAGTCGAGAATAGAAATGAGATTCTCAATATGTTGCCTTGAGACTGGAGTTAGCCCGCCGTTTCAAGCTATGCTCGCCTAGCGATATGGGTCAAGCGCGAACAAGATGCACATGGTCAAATATAGCACGTCCTCAGCTCGGTGTGTAAGTACTTGCAAACAAAAGTCCAGCTGTAAGAACCATCCCTCCAATAGCCCAAGAAACTCTTTCATTAACCGGCATATTAGTCATCCACTGCCTCAAATATTCTAGGACCCCAGTATTTTGATCTCCATGTACAACTTCAGAATGCGACGTCCTCCATAAATTAGCAATATAATCCATACCACCCGTCCCACCATAGCATGATGTTTCTTCAGAATCGTCAAATGAACTGACAGAGAAACCTGAGGCTTGGCAGAACTCTGTTCCATTAGAAACCCATTCAGAAGCTTTACCACAAACAAAGTCACCTGATCCACATGGTGCTAAGACCTGTGTCTTTACATCCATAGAAAAGTATGCTGTTGAGCATGCTTCATACACTCTATTACAAAAAGAAGCACATACACAAGGAGGCCCAGGCTGCACACCAACCCGTGGATCACATATAGAACATTCCAAGAATTCCCATAATTGCAAGCAATCTTGGGTCGCTTCCCCAGATGAAGAAAGCCTCCTAATGGATAATAAAGCAGGATGAGTATGTGTTAAATCACAGCAACTCATTTTGCGGAAAACCCGGCAGAGAGTCATATCCTTATGGCCCTTGCTTGCTTTTCTTGGTGGTTTACCCTCATTTGCAAATTGGGGAAACCGACCACCCTGAGAAATGCAAACTTCACTAGTTTTACCATATGCTCCCTTTCAAAGTGGCCAACCACATACGAAACAGAGGCTGGACGAGAGGGCAAACAACTCTAATCTTCTGAATTGGATTGAAGAAACCCGACAATGGTTGGAACTAGAGTCTAATCTCTTCTCTTCACCTTCGCCCAAAAACGCCATCACTCCAGCTGCTACTCAATCCCATTACCACACCATGATAGGTAGCACAACCCCCGCCATCACACCTCGACGGATGACACACCCTGCCGCTATCACATGAACTCCATATCGGACGAGCCAAAACCGTCGCCCAAGATCCAGTCCAAAGAGAACCCATCTCACCGCCTCACCATCCCCAGGAACGTTCAAACTCTGAATCCTTCGCCCAAAGCCATGCGAACCTCACCCCCAAAACCAGCATATACTTTGGCCCCTTTCCAGAACACGAAGAAGATGGTGATGAAGCTTGGAAAAGTTGCTGAGGTCCTTTCATGGCATCCAATAAACATTTGTTGGTATCACATGTGTTGCAAAACAATAACCTCGGCGGCAACAGCATTACCAAGCACCAACGACCTCTCCAAACATAGCTTCAGACACCAAAACCAAACTGTCCCTATCCGGAAACTCCAAAGGAAATGGGTATGAGTTGTTTGTAAGGGATAGTGGCAATGAGTAACCGTAGCACATCAATCGAGCAAGAACCCAACAATGAAAGATGAGTAATCGCACAGCCCTGAATAAATATAGCACTGCCGAAACTGCTGCCCCGAGCTCCAGTCTCCCAAACCAGTGGAAGGCCACGACTCACCGCCACAATATCCATATGCAGCGAGAAGCTCTTCGCCTAGAGCTGTCCGAAATCTCTCAAATTTTTTTATTTTTTTTTTATTTTTTACAGACACGCTCCTCCTACTCCTTGTTCTCTGCCATTGAATCGAAAATACAAAACGTTGGTGAAGAAGAACCAAAATATGGTTTAACCCAGAAACAGAGGCGAATGCTTTGGAAATTAAAGCTGGGTCTTCTTTCTCGTTCTCATCTGGCCTGGTCCGAGATGAAGATCAACAACTCCTGCACCATCGTAAAATCACACCGCCACTGTTGCCCCGAGCTGCTTCGCGAACCTCCACCCTCATCCTTCTCGCTCACCCCTCCAGCTGCTGCATGAAGCTCACCCCACGAGCTACCGCATGAAGCTAATCCCCCAAAACCAGTCGTCCAGAATCACTCCAACCCTTCCAAAACCATTTCAAAAATCACCCGACCCTCCCCCAGCTGCCCCGGAAACCTCAGCTCAAAATCACTTTAAAAACAGCCCCAAAAAAAATCGACGTCTTAACTCGATTTTCCCACAGACGGCGCCAATTTGTTACCTCATTTTTTGGTTCGATTCGATAACAAATGAATAATATACAGAAAATAAATAGACATCAAGATTTTTTACGTGGAAACCACGAAGGGAAAAACCACGGGACCTAGTCCAGTTTGAATCTTCACTATGAACAAGAATTTACAATGTTGTGCAAAGAAAGAAAATGAAAAAATAATGGGGAAGGAGAGCTCTGCCTCTTAGGCGATGAAAAGGATAGAGGTGATAAAAAAAATCCCCCTTCAACCTACTATTCCATTGCCCTTTTTATACTTAGTCTATGGGCTTTTCAAATGGGCTTTCAATTAAGGCCCACAATTAAGGCTAATGGGCTCTTAGTTAATGGGTCAAATAATTAAGGTTAAAAGGCCTTCACAATTAATTGAATTAAAGCGGGCCAAGGTAATGGGCCATATAAAATTGGCGAAGATAAATGAGCCCTAGTATATTACGTGACCGGGTCGAGCCCATAGAATTCGGGTCCAAACCCCACCGGATATCGGGGTATCAGTCTCGAAGGGGTTGGAGCAGTGGAAGTTTTGAAGAGGGTTTCTGTTGATGTTACCGCAGGGGTGGAATATGGAAATGATAATGAAGAAGTGCTTCTCAAGCTCTTGCACGTAGTTCTTGAAGGAAAAGACGAGAAAGCTAGGAGAGAGATGAAAATTTTGGTTACCAAAATGCTTCGTGAGAATTCACCCCGCTCAGATTTGGGAAAGGAGTCGTTATTATACTTGGCATGTGACGGGTGCCTGAACTTTCTTTGGCAATATTTTCTGAAAGCGGCAGAGGAAGCCACGCAGAATGTAGGCCAGATAGCAAGACAGGCTGATAACTTGCGTTGGCTTTTGGATATATGGATTGATAGACAAATTGCTGATGAGTTATTGAAAACATGGGCATCAGAGTCTGAATTAGCCAAGGCTCATTCAAAAGTGTCTGTCATTCACCGATATGAAGTTAGTAGAGTGCCGGCCAGCCTTTGTGTTGTGATAGGCAAGGGGCAGTTATTAGCCTCAAAAGACGTCAGGTGCATGCTTTTGCAGACATGGTTAGTGCCATTTTACGATTATTTTGGATGGATCCAGAGGGCATCCAAGGGTCTTGATCGACATTTAATTGAAGATGGTCTTAGCAATACAATACTAACTTTGCCAATGCCCCTGACAGCAAGATTTTTTTTCTGTCATGGTTAAATCGGTTTCTTAATGCTGGTGATGATTGTCCAAATATCCAGATAGGATTTGAAGTTTGGTGGAGAAGGGCATTTTGGAGGCGAAATGGAGAGCCCGAAAGACGTCTACAAATGCGTATCACAACTGCTTCAATGGAGAACCCTTGAAATTGAGATGCAACAGTCATATCTCGACAAAGGATTTCCAGTTATTTCCTTTCTTCTGAAACTGAGCCGAAAATTTTGTATTGCCCCTGGTTGATATGCTAAAAGTTTAGCCTGGAAGAAGAAATGAAGAAGTCGATGTTGATAATAGTTTGAGTTCACCCAGTTCAGGGTTTTTCTTAAATGCACCGGGTGTGACACCAACACATATTACTCCCCTATTCATTAATCGGAACTATATGACTATTTTTTCGCCACACAGCACGCACATGTTATTCTAAGGTCTCTATCAAACCCTCAAAGCTCGAGTACCCGTTGTATATATTTATAATTTTTTTGCATATAATAAATATTTAAATATTTTTTGTTTAATTACTATTCTTCAGTGACTTTTTTTATAAGACATTTATATATTTTTTTATATGAATTTAGTGTTTTGGTATATAGGTATATAATTTCGCTCCTCTAAAAAAAATCAATTAATGGGAGAAGGATGCTTTTTCCCCCAAAACTAAGCCCTTATGTGCTGCACTCTCTAAAACTTCATAAATGCTAAATATTAATCGATGCTTCCGATTGAGTTCCTTCTCTATTATCAGTTATCAATCATTTGTAATTGAATAGATTTATTAATGATTTAGATATTTTATCTACCTTCAACCCCCTAGTCTAAATGTCTAATCTAGCTATTAGAGTTGACATGACTATTATATTATACGGTCACGTATCCGATGCTTTTCGGATATCAGTACTGGTGAACACTTGCCCGATACATATACACCACATGGCGAATCTGAGTTAAAAGTTAATTTTTAATCTCGGATACCTATCTGGATACTTCACGATACGCTTGACTCAAACTTATCGGATACGTCATATACATATGCAGAATTAAAAATTAATTTTTAATCTCATATTTCCAACTTTTATGAATTATAATTATAGTATTTATATCATCATTACTCGATTTTGTGTTTTATCTAAATTCGCCACATTACATCATTGTATTATATACTCAAACTTAGAACATCTTAAGCTAGATGCTGTCAAAAGCATACAAATTATTATAATTAATAAATGTTGATGATGTAAATTGTAATTTTATGAATAATGATTGTAAAGTGAAATTTGAACAAACTATTTGATATTTGATGTACTTTACTTGTATATATAAAATAAAAATTATAAACTTTGTCATATTCAGGCATATCGTATTCTAGAAATTTCAAAATTCTTTTGCAACCATATCCATATTCGTGTATCCGTGTTTCCACGTATCCGTGTCCATAATAGATTCCTTCATAAGACCATTTTGAATAATAGGCTCCTGGTTCTACACTTCCCTCCTACCTTTCCTATCATTGTTTATCCGCCGATAAATCTTGGCCACAATAATTCGTATAAATACAATAGTTTGTTCGTAATCATAGTTAATAAAGCATACCTATACCTATCCTCTTCCATAAAAAAAAAAAAATCAATACCAGCCATGGGAAAGAAAGATCAGTGAAATTTCAAAATAAAATTTTAACAATTATCTGTAATTTGACTTAAAAGATAAGTCTCCACTATAGGTAAAGTTCGATATGCTGTCTCGGGCTAGTTATAGTGAATGGTTTGTTTACACTGTGTTCAGTAACACAAGATTTGGTTGGATTTGGAATTCCAATTATTGTTTTTCAAGTGTGTGCTAAAATGGGATTCTATAATGAGTTTAGGATTTTAAGAAATTTCATATTATTTAAATAAATCCAGTTAAAAAAATATGGGATTTTATGGTATTTCTATTTGAGAAAATTTAAGATTTTCTTCTCTCCTCACACTTTTTATTTCCAATTCGAATTTCACAAAAAAAACAAAAAACAAAAAACAAAAAGCGATGACGGATTGACGGGAGGCGCAGACAGAAGGATATGTTTAATTGGGTCTTTGATATCTCATTCGGTAGTTCCTCAAAGAGTAGATCCATCCATGACCTATACATTGAAATATTATAACTCAAGATCATCGGAAATATTTTCGATAAAGATCTACCTCACAGCCAAGACTTCAGCTTAACTGGATTACATAGATGTCTCCACTGCATCCTGTTTAATTTGTTCAATTGCACCGACAATAAAATAAAAGAGGTGATACGTCTTATATCACAGCGGTCGTATTTTTCCATTGAAAATGAGTTTTACACGGACACCAACACCGGATCATCCAATTGGTGCCGCTTCCATTAATTAGATGTTTGACCAAAACTCGTGCTAACTATGTATATGTTTCAACTCACCATTTATGATTAATTAGTTGATGCTGCCCTGTCAATCGTTTGATTAAAATATTCTCATCCAATAGTAGCTAGCAACTATTCAAAGCAATTTTCCTGAATTTAACTTGGGTATTACTCTAACAACAACATTAATTGTTCTGGTAATATCATAACATCTCTATTTATTATTGCTTTTAGCTAATTTTTTCATCATTTTTGAACATGCTTTATTATAATAAAAATACATTGTTTTTTTGTTAGCACCTACCAGAAAGTTGAATTAGGTTATATGATTGTTTCATTAAGAAAGTGTCGCCATGAAAAAAAGTGAAAATTTTAATGTGATGCGGGCCTTACCAACTACGCAAATTCTTCTTTGTATATTATCTTCTAGTCCAACTATTTATTTAGTAAAACATCAGGCAAATGGTTCACAGCTCAATTGGATTTCAAAGGAGTGTTTTAATGCGTACTATATAAGCTGGATTCCTAAGAAGAATCTCAGTACATATTCACATGCCATGATTTAAGGAAACCGACGTAATTTTGTCAAAGTTTCTAACACTTCTCACCTAAACAATTAGACTCGATCAACGGCCATCAGTGATCTTGAGAGGGCCCAGTACCCGTGAACCACTGGTCTATAGGCGGGCTGGTTAAAGTTCATAATTTTAAATCCGTGAACCACTAGTTAACATGCGGTTTAAGGGTTACTTTAATATTTTTTTACATTTTTAAAATCACTACATATGTTATGTTGTAGATTTAAGCTCATGACCTACAACTTAACCGGCGGTTTAAGGGTTTACTTTAAATTTTTTTTACACTTTTAAATTCAATACATATGTTATGTTGTAGATTTGAACTCATGACTTACAACTTGAATAATTCAACCACTAAGCTATAATAACTTTGTTGATCTAAATAGAGTGTTATATCAATCGAACAAATATATCTTACACATTTTGATTATTTGAGCTTAAATTTATTTCAATTTATTTTATGATTAATTCATGTAAGAAAACAAATTCAAATACTTTTTTTTTCTTCAAATTTTAATAATTTTTTAAAAAAATAAGGGTTAAACCGCAATTGAACCCTTCATTAACCATAATCGGAATCGACAAGAAAGGTTAATAATAATGGTCGAGGTTTTTTAAACCGTCGAACCAGTGATTCTGAACAGTCTAACCGGCGATTTTAAACCATGGTCAGGTCTATTAACAATGTAATGTCAGCATAAGAAAATGATTTTAGAAATCAAATAAAATTCCAAGGTGTATATATCTCCCTCATACGACAGATTCAATAATTTAATTGAACAAATGTAACCGGTTAACTCCAATCTACGAGGTACATTGATGAAAGAAAAGGTGGTATTAGTCAAGAAATATCAGAATCTTGAGCATATCACATAAATTTTCAAGAACCAAATTGAAAACATTCTAGCAGCACTTCACGTTGATTTCTCCCTAATCTTCTTCCTCAGTGAATGCCGAGAAATTTTCAACATGTGAATACGACGAATCGACGAGCTCGCAAGAGGTTCAAGTTAATATGCTTAGCATTTCCCAAAATCATACTTCATTAATCTCACCTTCCTTGCATACACCGACTTCCATAATCAAGCTTTTCTTCTTCAAGCTCAAGACGCGGCAACAGTTCCTCCTCGGGGACTGCCCAAAAGAAAAAAAAACGACTCAAAATTGGTAGTGGTATAGATTTAATCGAATGCAGTATTAAGCAAAAGGTCTAAATTCAAAAGGCATTTACACATTAAATAAATTACATGTTAATATCATATAGCCAGTGAGCTGTCAGACTCAACTGTTAGTTTATGGCGTTGTCGGTACAAAGTACAAACTATTCTCGACAGTGAAATCTATTGCTGTGTTATTTTCTTCGTATTAGATGATATATCAGACTTGTGCGCATACAAGTATGGTGGATCCAGAATTCAATAAGGACCACTGGGCCGTTATTTATTTGGAAGGAGATTATGTGGTCTCTTCCTAGATACGTCCAAGGATCCAAAAATCCGGTCTCTTCCTAGATACGTCCAAGGATCCAAAAACAGTTCCCCCTTCCACTGAAAAATAACCACATTTTTCAAGTGATTTAGTTAGAAATGTGGAATGCCGGTCAGTAGTCCCCCACGAAACAAAATGAATATTCCATTTCTGTCCCTGATGATCATTTAGGTAATATTTGGAAAAGAATGCAATTTGTGATCCAAAATGTTTGCAGAGAGAGTAGATTATGCGTAGAGCTATTAAAGATGGGAGAATGTAGCTTACCCTATCCCATAGATGTGGATCGGGTTTCTTGTAAACCTCCACCCTCTCAACTTCACTGGGATTATCCATTTTCCATCTGCACATAGGATGAGGAACGTGATGTCTGGTGTACTCACTAACCGTTTGATTTGTACGTGAATCCATCCTAGCACTCGACATGTAGAAAACAAATGGTTTTTGACAAGGGTTCCTCATAACCGGCCTCGTGTTGAATGTGTAAGCCGTGTAATCAGCTCTTCTGTACCAATTCAAGAAAGTCCTCGATGGCATCTCTATCTCCCGAGCTGACAAAATCCCACGAAATATTTGAACGGCAAAGCCCCAAGAAACCGATAAGGTCCAACCATTAGCTTTGTGGTAGCAAATAGATTGTTGCATCAGGCCAGCAGAGTCGAGGTTCATTGGGAGTTTCAGATGTTGTAAGGCTTGCACTTGACTTACGTTCGGGAATATTGGCTCAACAACGTCAAGGTGGTGCAAAGAAACCAATGGCGTGACAGGGTGAGAAGCCAGAAGGCCAAATAAGTTCCCATAAACATCATACTATATTGTCATCCACCAAGAATAGACTGTTAGAATTAATTAAAAACCTTTCAAAACTTCTGAAAGAGATTGCACAAAAGCAACAATAATTCCAATCATATTCAACAACCATATTTCTATATAACAACAATTAATAAAGACAATGTTTGTTGACTAAGTTCACTGGGTTAAGGAGACATCGGTGTTGCATAGTCATGTCCAAACCGCTTGTTAGATTGATGGACTCAAACCACCCGAACTGACTCAAACCAAAATTTCAGTCGATTCCCACCGGTGGGACCCACCTCGTTATAGTCCATATATGCGCACCATTGGACGGTGGAGTTTTTCCCCCTTTTAGCAGGACCTAAGTTTAAAAAAAACTTAGAAATTTGGAACTCCAACACGAGAAAACTATTGCTATGGGTCCGGAGAATTCAACAAACACATTTCCCTACAATTTACTATGCATTTTTTTAAACATTCACAGGACCCAAAGCTGCAATTTTCAAATTCTTTTAGCTTAAGGATATAACTTTCAGTCTCACATTGAACAGTTCTCGGAAAACAACAAAAACTAGGCTAATTAAATAAGCATCCCGTAACAAAACTTTACATATTTCCAATACCATCTACGGATCTACCAAATGCACTGTCGGCAAGAGCCAACTAAAACAAGATTCCATAAATTCAAAAAGAATAAAAAGCCACCAAGAAACAGAGGAAAACAACAATATAAACAGCCAAAAAGGGAGGAAAATAGAAGAAAATCAAAGAAAAGATGATAAATTCACCTGGTGAAACCCAATTTCTTTAGTGAGTGGAACCCCAAGTTCAGCCATGCAAGCCTGCATTCTATCATCAGAACCATATAATCCAGGATATCGCTGAATACACTTATCTTGCATCTTCTCCAGAGCCTTAGCCAAAGGATAACTTACAGCGAAACCTCCACCACCATACGCCATCCCATAAGAAAAATGTATGTTCTGCAAATGGCTCTCACTCAAACTCCCAATATAATAATATTGATTATGATCATAATTATTCAAAACTCTAACCAAATTATCGGTAACAAACACAGTATCATCATCTCCCATTACAAACCATCGCACATTACCCATTCCTAACCTAAAAGTATCTGAAACTATCCTCGAAATCCGGATTGCAGACCGGTGGCCCTGTTTGTTCTTATAAGCGAAATGGGAAGTGTCACCGGAGGTTCTCAACTCTGGGAGGCTTCCGCTTTCGTTTTTGCAAGTTTTCACGCGGATGTCAAGCCAAACAACCCCTCGCATTTGTTTTTCAGGCTTCCACCATAGTTTTATGTACTCTTTTCGCTTATCCCAAAGCTTGGCCGAAGCAGCTATGCCGAATACTATGTGTTCTAACCCGGTTCTGTTTTGTTCGGAAAAATCTTCTTGAGTGTTTACTTTTCCGATTCCGCCGCCCGATCGCGGCGGCGTAGAGACATTGTCAGATGATGAAACGAATTCGCCCACTGGCTCGAGAATAGGAACATTTTTGTGCCGGTTGACGAAAATGTCCTCGTCGCAAGAATTATGGGAAGAGGAAAGTAGCTTCAGTGTGTACACCGAGTACGTAATTGAAACGAATAAAAGAAGCCACACCATCAGCCTGGGCAAGCCCTTATTTTGAGCCGGCGCAACCACAATCGCGGCCGCTGCGGGGCTTCTCACCGAATCCCACGTGTACTTCTCTGAATTATGCTGCGCTGCTATCATTTTTCTTCTCCAAAAAAAACAAAGAAATCCCAGAGTACAAAAACAAAACAAAATCCAACATAAAAATAAGTAAAATTCCCAATAAAGTTTAAATCTTTATCTTTTGAATTTAATGGGTATGGATTTTTCCTCAACTTCCTCGAGAGGCGATGATTTCTTGATCAAGAAAAAGCACAAATCTGGGGATAAGAGAAAAAGGTTTGAGATTATTAATTAAAAATGAAATAGTGGATTAAAGAAAATCAAAATGCAGAATAAGACGAGAGATCAGAGGGAAAAGGGGAAGATTAACATGCAGAGGTGCCAAGTTGCAGAGTCCTTGAGTGTATTAATACAGATCAGAGCTACTTTAAAAGGCCACTTTTCAAGTATACAGTATATACCTTTCGGAAAAAAAGATTTATAATAATAATAATCATATTAAAATTAATAATAAATGTTTTCTTTTAAATTTTGGCACGATAATCTATGTTTGCGCGTGACTCTGACCACAACATAGAAATTAATTAATATTTCAAAAAAAAAAAAACCTTTTAACATATAAATATTAAATGTTGGTGACCATATGTGTTTGTATTCTTCTACCTATCTCTCTAAAAAATATGTATTAAAATCAAAATTCAAAAACAATATTTAAAAAAATCATATAAATATAATTACAATTTCTATAAAAATTAAATTTTATATTAATATTATTATTATAGAGGTGAGGTTTGTGTGGAAAGGTTTTACTGGGATAGTGAAGATTTGAGAAGATCGAATAATCATTCGGTTGCTAACGCGTGTACCACTTATGTATACCAGCAAAGCTTTGAGATAAAATTCATTTATGATTTTCTAAATTTTTATTATTTTAATTTTCTATTTATTTAGTTAGATATATTTATATAAATGGTATTATCTTGTTTTAAAAATCCCACTATTCATTATCGCTAATGTTATTAACAAAGCACTACTTGTTATTGTCAAAGCGTTTTTTATAAATTGACAAATTTACACCTAAAATGAAATATTTCGAAATGTTGCGAACATATAATGCCATCCAATAATATTTTCACATCTTTATGATTTTTGACTTTTAATATACACACGATGACTCAGAGATGTCTCTTTAATGATATCAAAATTGAATATTTTTCCTTGATTAATTAGAATTTTTAAGAAACAAAAATTTGGAAACCATTATTAATAAATATATGTTCTTCTTTAGTCATGTGTAATAATTTATAAAGACACTGAAAAATGCAACTTCTGTATATAAAAGGGGCAAAATGGCTCGTACCCTCAAATTAATAAATGAAAATGAGTTATTGATATATGGATTCTTTTATTAATTTTGATTAATAACAAAAGCATGTTTCATATAAATAATATTTTATCAAATAAAAATTCCCATGACTTACGTTTAAATATTGATACTCACCAGTTTACTTACATAAGAAATTAAACTATAGTATTAATTTGAGTCAACCAAAAGGATGAAAATAAAATAAGATATATAATTGAATAATGAATTTAGGATGTCAATTGATTAGTTCGGATTCCATGTGCAATTGTATCAAGCAAAAAAAGGGTAAATTGGTCAATTTGTAAAAAAATGATTTGGTAACAATAAAAAGTGCTTCGACGATAACACTAGCCATTCCTTCAGTGATCTTTATTTCGATATACCAAATGTGGATTATTTAAAAAAAAAAAAAAAAACCTTTTTCCAATTGAAACAGTACAAAATGAAAGTACTGCTATTTTTATGAATCCTACCATAGAAAATATTTACACAATACTATTTTAACACTCTTTTTTTATAAAATAATAATAATAATAATAATAAGTTATCAATATTATTAGGAATTGGTATAGATTTTTTTAACTATAACAAATGTCATCATGCATGTGATTCATATGCTCAAATTTTGCTATAAATAGACATCAAATCCATCACTTTCAGCTGAAAAGAAAACGCCCAAAAATCCTTAGAAAATTGTCAAAGAAATGATAGAATTTTAGGCCAAAAATATGTCAAAATTCATAAAATTAACAACGATCTTTCCAAAAATTCTGAAAATTTTGCCCAACATTCCTTATCAACCCAGAAACTAATGTATATGGGTGGTATAGCAAAATCATCAGGCAAAATAGCTAAAACATTTCTGAACCGTGAAGAACAAGTGAGAAAATCTGTCCAGAAAGTTCACTTTGAGGTAGTATGTTCAAACCCTTGTTCCATACGTTGTTTTCTGTTTTCGGTCTTAGGCACAAACTTAAAATTGTTAAAAATATGTTATAGTATATATTCACGTCGGCTGTTTGCCCAGAAAGTCGCGGTACGTACAAGTTTTCGCCGACCTAAACACCCTACTTAATCATTCTGAAGAAACAGAATCTGGGCAAAATTGGCCACAAATTTTTCTGAACGAAAGTTGTAGCTCTCGACGAGATGATAACCCCCTGAAATTTTCAGCCATGCGTGACGTCGGAGCACCGGTCACGCGCCTCCACAATTTTCACTTTTTCAGTTGCCGAACATTGATGCACTTAGTTTAGGCATTTTTGGAAAGTTTCATGATTTTTTCGACTAATTGTTGAATTATCATGAATTTTTAAAGTCTTATTCAAAATTAGCCCGACAAGTTTTTTTTACAAAAAAATGATGTTTAAGAATGTTCAACCATGCATTTGGGTCACTAATCACTATAAATTACTTATATTATGTTTATAGAAATTTCATTGGTAACTGTGTTCAAAATCGAGTCAATCCAGTAAAATATTGTAAGCTAGTAATGTGGGGTGCACTACCGATTTCTTTCAAAATAGCTCTTTTGACAATTGGCCTGGAACTTACATTATATGTTTATTCATTATCATACTTTACACATATGATATCATAATGTGCATCACAACAGTTCATTGATCATATTGTCTACATGCATTGTCACCGTGTTCATCACTATTGTGTTCCTTCGAATGATTGAATGACTATTGGAACCCTAGTCCACAAGCATATGTCTCGATATTGAGTCCACTGGACAACGTGGCATCGGCCCGAAAAGTGAGTCCAATGAACAACGGATGACAGTCCAGATATATGGTTCATTTGAACAACATGAATGAATGTACACATCATATCTGAATATGTGGGAAAAGTGCTACACCTAAGTGTCGGGTGAGAGCCACCTCTTTAGCTCACAATATTAACCCTAATGTCCTAAATCGTTATTGTTCATTGATAATTTCCTTAAATGATGTGATATTTATTTATTACTTTACATGACATATTGATACATTGCATCATTTATAAGTACAAAATATAAATCATTGTTGTTCCCTCAGTAAGTCATTAAATACTTAACATATGTTTCATTGTTATTTATCGTGAGTTCCAGATATAGATTTATATTTATTTGTTTGGTAAATGGAGGACCCGAGAATTTATCACAGAACAACAAGCAACATGCGTTAATCGACCTAATGTGGCTTTTATTTGATTCGGCGGAGTATCTCATGTGACCGGCATAGACACTGACAAACATAGAGACACACACCGGTGGTGTGCGTGTGTGTGTATATACAATGGTATAACTAAAGAGTATTGAGATAATCCAAATTCCATTAATTTAAAAAGATTAATTAAGCAATATCGTATGTTAAATTCACGATTCAATTAAGATAAGCGTCCGATGTATGCAAAATGGTACGATGTGTATAATGATAAACTATATTTAATCAATTATTATTTTCATTTATATGTGGAATAGAGAAATATCTTGAAGTGGATGCTACAAATGTTTCCATTTAAGTTGTTCAATCCCATTTTCAACGCTATCTTTCTTTATTTATGGTAATTTAGCAAATTTGTTACTTGTCAATTCAAGATTTTGCTTTGGACCCCGACAATGCTAAGAATTGATTATGCATAAAGCAACTAACTTTTGGAGCCAACATCGGGTGAAGATGGATGTAAGGGCCAAAAATAAGTTTGCTATGTTACAAAAATATTCGTTTAACCCATCTCAACCTCCTCTTACAATCTCATCTACCCTGTCTCTAATTTATGGATTTTCCACATTATAAGGCTACACCTCTCATAAATAGCTTGTTTGATCATTTAATCACACAAATTTATCTATCAACACTTCTTTAATCCACTCTTGGTGATGTTGGGAAACATGAATGAATCTTGAAATCAAACAAGCAATTGAATGTAAAGCAGAGCAGCAACAATTTCTTGATTTGATTTACCCCCTCTTTGGCAAAACCCTTGAACTGCCAAAACTTCTAATTCCTAATCATTTATTGACCTCATTTGTGAAGACTAAACCAGCCGTTACATTTGCGTTTAAATGATTAGTTAGTTAGTTAATTTGTTATATTGAGTAAATAGAAATAAGACGATGCATTGTAAATACTCATTCATTGATATGAATTACTCGGAATTCTCTCTTATGTATTGAGTTCTAAACTTTACATTGTATCAATTGCACAAGGGTAATCAATTGATCATCTTCCGCACATCAATATTTTCTTTCTGGTCTTCTTCAAATTCTCATGATGCACGCACACACATCGGCTGGTAATATGCTCAAACCCGTAGAAGATCATTTTTCCCCTTTTTATCTTCACCCTAGTGATAATCCAGGCACCCTAATCGTCGGAGAAATCTTTAGTGGTGACAATTAGGTCTCATTAGCAAAAGCTGTCCAAATGGCTTTCAGTGTGAAAAAAACGGTGTTTCTTGATGATTCGTTGCCATGTCCGCCGGTTACATCCAACATATTGTATCTCGCATGGATTCGTGTGAATAACTTCGTCTTGTCATGGCTACTCAACTCTATCTCAAAGCACATCAGACAGAGTCTATTATATTTTTCCTCTGCACGAGAAGTATGGTTTGAATTACGCACCAGATTTGCAATAAACGACGCGTCGAGAGTTTTTCAATTGGAAAAAGCTTTGAGTAACATGAATCAAGGTCATCAATCTTTAACTAAGTATTATAATAGTTTTAAGTCCATTTGGGAAGAGTATGTTAGTTATATGGCCTTATTTCAATGTAATTGTGGTGCTTTGACAAAGTGTTCTTGTCAAATTCTTGAAACTCTTTCGATCACCCAAAAAGTCTGATGGTGTCCTTAAATTCTTAGTCGGATTGTATGATTCTTATTCTGCATTTCGAAGTCAGATCTTGCTTGTGTCTCCCTTACCTTCACTTGCAAAGGTATATTCGTTATTGCTCCAAGAAGAGACCCAAAGATTGCGGTGCTTTGACAAAGTGTTCTTGTCAAATTCTTGAAGCTCTTTCAGTCACCCAAAAAGTCTGATAGTGTCCTTAAATTCTTAGTCGGATTACATGATTCTTATTCTGCATTTCGAAGTCAGATCTTGCTTGTGTCTCCCTTACCTTCACTTGCAAAGGTATATTAGTTATTGCTCCAAGAAGAGAGCCAAAGATCTCTTCAAACATCTTATGTTACTTCTCTTGATTCATTAGCCATGATGGCAAATCAAATTCCTAAGTCCACTGTCAAATATGAATCTTCTATGGATTTAGTAGTTTCTTAGCCAAACAAGGATACAATAAAGATAAGAAACAGCGCAAATGTTCACTCTGTGGTTTTCATTGCCACACCGTTGATAAGTGTTATCAATTGATCGGGTTGGTCCAAAAGGACCAAGAATTTTGCAAGAATCCACAATGGTAAATGCTGCTTCAGTACGTCAGCCTTCTATACAATTCACTCCAGATTTGTACAACCACTTTGGTGCCTTTATTTAGTCTCGTGCACAACAAAATACAACTCAAATGTCATCTGAAAACAATTCTTCTTCTGCTGCAGTTGTCATGAGAGGCAACACTACATGTGGTATTCATTATACTTGTTGTAGTGCATTAAATTCTAGTCGATCAAACACATGGATTCTTGATACGGGTGCTACAGATCATGTGATCAGTGATGCATCGTTTTATACAACATATCTCATGTTTCCATAAACATTCATATGTCTAATGGTGAATATACTAAGGCTACTCACATAGGAGATGTCCAACTCACCTCTACTATTAACTTATAGAATGTCTTATTTGTTCCCTCATTTAACTTTAATCTTGTTTCTGTTTCCAAACTAACAAGATCTAAAGACTTTGCTCTTGAATTTATTGATGATAAATGTTTTAGACATGACCAGATTGCCAAGAAAACGATTGGTTTTGCTGAAACATTATGACTTATATCATATATCTTTGCCTGAAAAACATTTCGTTGCCTTTTCATCTTCTATAAATTTGGAAATTGATACTTGGCATTTTAGACTCGGCCATTTATCATTTGACAAACTAGTTTTTATTCCAATTTTGAATCTTAGTTGTAATAATAAACAATCGAATACTCCATGTGATGTTTGTCATTTTACAAGACAAAAGAAATTGCCTTATATTTCTAGCATTTCTGCTTCAATTTTTGGATTTGAACTCATCCATTGTGATATATAGGGTCCCTTTTCTATTCCTTCTTACAATGGACATATATTTTTTCTAACAGTTGTTGATGATTTTTCTCGTTGTACTTGGATTTATCTTATGCATACAAAGTATGCAACCAAGATACACATGCAACATTTTCATACTTTAGTAAATACTCAATTTAATACTAAAATCCATAATGTTCGAACTAGTAACGAATCTGAATTCTTGCTTAAAGATTTTTATCAAGCTACTGGCATAATTCATCAACGAAGTTGTGTAGAGAATCCCTAACAAAATGGAAAAGTCAAATGTAAACACCAACATCTCTTGCAAGTAGCAAGATCTCTCATGTTTCATGCTTTTCTCCCATTGAAATTTTGATCTGATTGTGTGTCCACAACTACTCATATCATAAATAGAATCCCATCTATATTACTACGTACACATTTTCAGATATTGCATAACAAGGTTCCAGATTACTCACATCTTCGAATTTTAGGTTGCTTATGTTCTGCCTCTTCTTTATCTGCTCATAGACCAAAATTTGATCATAGGGCAGTTAGGTGTGTTTTTATTGGATATCCACTAGGTCATAAAATATACAAGCTACATAAATTGGATACCAAAGAAAATGACTCTGTTTTAAATTCTGTTCACAATATGTTTCATCTTCCAGATAATTCTAGTGATCATTTCATCTATCATCCTTGTCCTACACACACACCTTCTCCAGATATTGTAACATCTTCAAATACAATAGTCAATTCTATACAGGAGGATACAAAAGTTTTTCAAAATCATTATGTTTCAATAGACACTAACATCTTGCATGATTCCGCTGTTGTGAAAATAAATGCAAATGCATCTAATATTGACAATCGAACTCAAGAAATTACCATAAGGTCGTCCAGACAAAGAAATCCTCCAGCCTATCTTAATTAGGGTGTAAACGAATCGAACATGTTCAAGAACTTTTCGAGCCGGCTCGATAAATATTTGATTCGAATTAAAAAATCTCGAATTCGAGCCGAACTCGAACATGTTCGAACTTTTTTCGAGCCGAACTCGAGGCCAAATTACTTTGTCCGATAGTTCGCGAGCCGTTCGCGAACTTTAAATTTTATTAATATAATATAATTATATATTAAATAAATATATTTCGAACATTTCGGGTATTTATTTTCGAGCAATAATTCGAATAGCTAGCGAACATGTTCGAACTTTTTCGAGCCGAACTCGAACTCGAACTCGAACTTTGATTCGAGCCGAACCCGAGCCAAATTTTTTAAACATTCTAACTTCGATTCGAACTCAAACTCGAATATAACTATTTCGAGCAGAATTCGAACCTTAAAATTTTCTGCATATTCAGCTCGATTCGATTCGTTTACACCCCTAATCTTAATCTATATAATTCTTCTATTTAATCTATATGATTGTTCTATTTCAAACCCAACAGGACAGTATTCTACTCAAGTAGTGATATCAAGAAAGCAATATCATATAGCTAATCACATGTCAACTGCTTTGTTTTCTACTTCATACCGTGTTTTCACAGCCAATGCATCAAAATTAACTGAACCTAAGATTTAAAAACAAGCTATACTCATCTCTAAAGGCTACACCCAAGAAGAAGGGATAGACTATTTTGATATTTTTTCACATGTGGCTAAACTAACCACTTTACGAGTTCTTTTGGTTATTGCAGCAAATCAACATTGGTACTTACATCATTGTGATGTTAATAATGTCTTCTTGCATGGTGACTTAGATGAGGAAGTCTACATGACTCCACCACCTGGATACTGCCAAGACAATGACAACCGAGTTCGTACGTTGAACAAAAGTTTTATGGTTTAAAACAAGCGTCAAGACAATGATTCAACAAACTCACTGATTGTCTTCTCACATATGGGTTCTCTCAATCCAAAGCAGATTGTTCCTTGTTTACTATGACTTATAAACACCATTTTATTATTTTATTAATCTATGTTGATGATATAATACTACCGGGAAATAATCTCACTAAACTAGAAGCCATAAAGAAATATCTTGATGACAATTTTACAATCAAGAACCTTGATAATCTCAAATATATAATAGGTCTTCAAATCACTAGGTCACCTAAAGGTATTATGCTATGTCAACGAAAATATGCCTTGAACATATTAAATGATGTAGGTTATCTTGGTTGTAAACCATCCTCAACACGAGTCTACACTAAAATTATCTTCTACAACAGGCGAACCACACTCTGATCCTTCTGTCTACACGATTGGTTGGAAGCTACTTTACTTAACAATAACTAGGCTAGATTTATCTTATAGCATCCAATCATTGACTCAACATATGTCCAAGCCAACTCAACTAGACTTATTTGCAGCTCATAGAGTCTTACGCTTTCTCAAGAATACTCCAGGCCAAGGGATAATCTTTTCTCACTTCGCTCCTTTACAATTGAAGGCCTAAATGACAGTGATTGGGCCGGATGCATTGATACTCGAAGAAGTGTCACATGTTACGACATTTTCCTTGGAGATTCACTTATTTCTTGGAAATCCAAGAAACAAGTAAGTGTTAGTTGGTATTTTGCAGAAGCCGAATACAAGGCCCTCGCCACTACTATGTGTGAAGTTCAATGGCTACTATATTTATTACATGATTTTCATATTTTTCATGACTCTCATTTGGTGATCTACACTGACAGCAAGTCTGCAAATTGCATTGCTACTAACCCAGTCTTTCACGAACGAACCAAGCATATTCAGATCGACTGTCATCTCGTAAGGGAGAAAATTCAAGAAGGATTGTCAAGATATTACACATTCCAGCTGCTCAACAAATTGTGGACATCCTAACCAAACATTTAGGAGTCCAATTATTCAACTATTTTACTGTCAAGATGAACATGCCAAACATACTTGCTCATCTTGTGGGGGGCTGTGAAGATTCATCAGAATATAAACAACAATGTGATTCAATTGATAACTAAACAAGTCGTTACATTTACGTCTAAGTGATTAGTTAGTTAGTTTGTTTGTTATATTGAGTAAATATAAATAAGACGATGCATTGTAAGTACTCATTCAATAATTGATATGAATTAACTGGAATTCTCTCCTCTCTTTTGTATTGAGTTCTAAACTTTACATCATTTAAAAAAAAAAAAAAAAAAAATTGTGCAGGTCTATTTGCGCTACTGAATCAGGACAATGACACTAGGTGTTACCAGAGTTTGAAAAGAATTGGATTTGGGGACAAGATGAGTATTATTTTAGAGAAGCCTCTTACATAATCTTATAAATATTTTAATTCTTTTTATACAAATTCAAAAACCCTCATCCACTGCGATTTAAACCAAACATGCGTCAGTCTATCCACACTGATTGAGCGTCTTCATTGAAACAATTGATGCCACACAACACCACCACAAAGGGATTACTCTACATGTCCTCCGAAGGGAGATCTTGAGGATATGAATAACAACAATGTGCAGTCGCCATGGTGGTTGGGGGACATACCAGAGAACTGTCCAACCATGCAAAGATTCCCATCTCCCCAACTTGTATGACAAAATGAAATTTTTAAAGAAGATTTATTCAATTATTGATCTATGAAATGGCCCAAAAAATAAATAAATCTGACCGATGTTCACTGCTGGCAGGACACGAATTCCAACTCGTGTGCCTTGGGGATGGAAATTCTCCAATGGGTCGGGTCTTTAGTAGATTTCTATGAACCTTGTGAACATAATAGAGCAATTTGTAAATGTTTACAGGCTCTTGGGAGTTGGGATAGGAAATTTTTCAGCAATCAGTGAACTTGCACATGGCGAAGAAGCCAGTATGCCAATATGAGTAATATAATATAAAGTACACAATCATTTGACAACTTTAAGTTTTAAAAACAAAAGGAGACAAATAGCATATGTTATCGGTCTTGATTATGCAAAAATTCTTGTAAAACTTGTGAAATAAGGAAACCATAATCATACTTTATTTTATTACGAATCATAAACTCCAATATTTATCATTTTTACATGTATTATTAGGCATCTTATACCACCACAATAGTTTATATACATCATAATTTGCAAGTAATAGACAAATCAAAATAACAGTAAATAAAAAAGTCGCTTCATTCAAGAAATATTCTAAAAAATACTGGTGCTTTTACAGAATCTTTGAGGTCTAAACAATATAGCTGGCATGTCTCCCCACTGCCCTGCCTAGTGAAGAACCACCCTTGCTACCACCCCACCCTTGCTACCACCCTCATTTGTCCTCTCCAGATCCACCAACATGAAACATCTTACATAAACCCCAAATTTATTGTATTTCAATCCGAAGTCTCAAGTATCAAGAACCGGTTTAGAAATCAGCCAGAACAAGAACAAGAACAGGTTATTGGTTCAAACATCTTGATAAAAGATGAGGACTAAGGTAAAAGATGCAACCGCTGCTACTTCTGCATTGGACAACAACTTGAAGAGGCAAAGACTGATTCCACATAGAGGACATATCAAAATGAGGATAGCAGCAAAAGCATTTCATTCACTTGTATCTTCAGCTCAGTATTTGAGCTCACCAAGGAAAAAATCTCAGTACTAAGGACAAGCGTCGTATAATACTCTTGTATTATGTTTTCTTCTACTCATTTCTGTGAACTGGAAGATTTTTGCAGGCGGCATTCTTGTTTTTTTCGCAAATACATGCATGAATATTGTGGAGGTATTTTAATTCATAAAATAAGAGTTTTCCTTCACAAACGAGGCATGCTATACAAATTGATTGCTTAATACCATATAAACTATGAAGACCAGAAATGTTTATTTAGACCATGAATAGTACTATTTGCTACATTTTACGATCTGCGTTGAACCACGTACCTCGATTTTGTTTATAGCATTTGGCAACTACGGCAAAACTTCGATTCAATAATCAAGCAAGTACTTTTTTCCGACTTTTCTTTTTTTTCGAATTTGGTGAAGAAAATGTCCTACTATGCTTCCGTTTCAAGGTGAATCCTACTGCCATCAAGATGGGATCAATTCTTGACCAAATCAAAAGACTATCTACTGCGGAATTTGGAATGTCTAAGCATCATTTCTTTGGTTACATTTCGAGGCACATAAATACACTAAAATGCCAAGAAAGCATGATGCCTTTTCCATGTTCCAAGGAACAAAACATTCCCATTTCTCTCTCACACTACTCGAATTCACATATCAGAGATTTAGCAATGGCGCGACAATGCAGAGTATCTGGTTCAATGCCAAACCAGAGGTGAAGTATTCATTTCGTTGTGTTTCTAAACAGCATATGCCGCTTTCAAGAACCAGATATTGGAATACTTCTCCAACTGATACATTTAAATAAGGTCATTAAAAGCAAAAATACATTAAACTATTTGTGATATCATCAAGCAGTTATAACATCAACATAAGCCCAAAATCTCCTGCAAACACAATTATTCAGTTTTACACTGCCATTGACGAGAAGAAGTTAAAGAAACTAGACAAATCGATGGCAAAAGATTGTTTCTTTGAATACTTTTCTTTCCCTAAACCATTCCAAGGAAAAAAGGTACTACATCCCTAATTCTCATTTAACTTTTAACATATCAATAACCACAAAACTTTGCAGAGGTCGATGCAAGAGAAGACTAGCAAGGAACTTGTCCTTCATGTGTTTATACTACAGTTTTTGTTGCCTTGTTCAGAAGGAAATGGTTCGTGTCTTGAACAATGCAGGAGGCTTTGCATTTCTTGGAGCAAATAATCACAAGTATTGATCAAAAGATGCAGTTAATTGAACATATATGTGAAGGGAACGACTTTACTGCTGCAGTCAGTTGGCATTTAGGTATCTTTTTCAATCACCTTACTCCATTATCTTGAACGATTTGCACACTACCATTAAAAGGAAATGATTTTTCACATAGAGAACTCATGTGCCAATTCAATGGCGACTCAGACAAGAAAGATTTCTATTTTGCTATTGCAGATTGGAATAATACACAAGTCCCTTTAACCTGAGGATGCACCTATTACTCACTATCAACAAATGGAGATAAGCTAGTCATGAAGTATGCATTTCCATCCTGTTTAATCTAAAGATAGTGATAACTTCTTTCACAATCCAATGCAGGAAAGCTCGAGTTCTCATCGAGCCACCTATCAAACTAGGAGGTGTAGCGCTGGTGCTAAGAATAAATTTCCTTGTCAATCTTTTTAACACCTCAATCTTTCAACTGTTTTTTTCTTCCGTTATTTGCATTTCCTTGAAAATAGACAATGTTCAAGATTGTGACTTCACCATTTGATGCATTCCCAGCAGCTACATAATGTATGTGAGATTTCCAATTCTTGAACCATTCTACTTCACTTAGAGTAGCATCATTTGGTATACTGACTGAATGTTCTAATACAAGATACATTGCGAATCCAATAATTGTGTGGATTACATGATAAAAATCTAATTAATATAATGCATGATATAACAAAAAAAAAGTTTTGAAACACCTATGCGCATGGTACTGATAAAATAAAACTACATTTTCTAATGCAGGGTTCCTGAAAGTCTTCATATCATACGTTCAATCATAAGTCCATTTCAGGCATGGTACATTAAAGTTATGCAATTTGCAGCTTACTTTCTCAGTTTCATCCTCAAAATACTATATTTACCTCTCCAAGAATTTGAAATTATAAATATTAAATTTTCGGGCTATCGACTAATCAAGAGTCCCTTTTACAAGCCATAGTTTTACAAGTCTAAAGCGAAGGAATAAAGACATATTATAATCAGAATTACCATTATTAGAATTTGTAATATATGAATCAAACAACAACAACAACAAAGCCTTTAATCTCAATGAATTAGGGTAGGCTACATAAACAATAAATTGAATATTGTCAATTTATTGGATCAATAAGATCGAATCATGCATGTCAATTTTATATTAAAAATGTGTATTTAATCAATGAAAAAAATCAGATCCCAATAAGATCACATCTAAATCAAATCTTAAGTAAACAAATAAAAATCGATTATCTTAGCTAAAGTGAATAAGAATAAGAATAACATCTAGCTTCAGAGTAACAAATCTGAAAACAAATATCTAATAATCAACTTAGAATAGCTTCTAATAGTAAACTTGCTTTTATAAAGAACAAGCTGTGATAATTGCGACAATGGTGAGAACAAAGTATGCCCAGAAAAATTAATACACATAAAGTAAAAAAGAAATATTGTGAATAAAGATGACTATTTAACAAGATCTGGATTAAACTCAACTGATTCCCTCCAAATAAGCTCCCTAATGTTTTCTTCGGTCATTGATGGCCGCTCAAATTCGAAACTGAAAGGCATGGAGCAAATGGGCTCATCATTTATATCGTGAAGAGATGATAAGTATGGATGAGAAAGAGCCTCGTCAACTGCTTAATCCAGAAAATTGATATCAGCTGAATTTAACAAGATTAACTATTGAGACGAAATCTAGAAAGGTCTTGAAAAGGAAGCTGAATGTACCAGTTATACGGTGGCCGGGATCAAACATAAGCAGCTTTCCCAGTAAATCCAGTGCCAAAGGAGGCATGTTCGGGAATCTAGTCGACAATTGTTGTTTTGGGAATTGAGGAAGCTGTTTTACATATCTTCGGGCATTATCGCTTCGCAGGAATTTAAGGCTCGTCTCATCAGGTGTCCCTAATAGCTTTGAGGCAGAATCGGAGACATGTTACAAATTTACAATATAATACAGAATTTAGACATACAGATGGAAACTTCATTTAATGAACCTCTAATCCGAACTATCCATTCCTTGCATTTGTGTTATCTTTTTGACTCCTCATTCCCCTTAAACTTCCTCTAACACTAAGGAGGAGCAGGATTTGGTACCAAATTGAAATTTCAATCCATCTTTCATATACAGTAATTTGCCTTTGTTTTAGGCTAAGTTTGGAGAAAGTACGAAGTCAGTTCATAATGTCGCCCCACAAAATCATAATTCGAAAAATCATGGAACTTCAATCCCGAACATGGGATACTCCAGAAATTCAGGGGAGGATGGTGAACTGGGATGAGGGGACAAGTGGGGAGACTGAATGCATTTAGAATACGAAAATTGCATCTTTAGAAAAAATACAAATAAAATCTCGAAATGTTTTAGTTACATGGGAAACTGTCCCTCCCAGCCCTGGTGGATTCACTAATGGTCCCAAAAGAGTGATGTTGAAGAGGAGTACCTCAGTGATGAGTTTCAGCTGATGAACATAATCTTTTCCGGGGAATAAAGGTTCTCTGGACATTATTTCAGCAAGAATGCAACCAACGGACCACACGTCAATCGCAGCAGTGTATTCAGAGCAATTAAGGAGCAATTCAGGCGCTCGATACCAACGAGTTACAACGTATTCAGTCATGAACTCTGTTTCAGATGTTGTCCTTGCCAAACCAAAATCTCCTATTTTCAGATCACAGTTTGCAGTCAGAAGCAAATTGCTTGGCTTAAGGTCACGATGCAAGATGTTCGCTGAATGTACGTATTTTAGCCCTCGTAACAATTGATACAGGAAGTACTGAAAATTGTAACATAAGAAATGTCATGATCCACAAATAATTATAGAAACTCGAAAAAAACATTCTATAACAAAACAAATTTATGTTTGGATAAGTGAAAACACTTTTTTTTCTCAAGAATTATGCCAAAATACTCAACTTGGGAGGATAGAATTTAGGTAGGGACTCGAGGTATGCAATCAAAGTTTCTTTTTTCACAAAAAAATTGACTGTTCAAACCAGAAATACACTGCTTGCAGGGGTTCCAGTTGATCAATGGCTTCAAATTCTTCCGATATTCCATGATAGGTGTTGGAATATTTTGGTCATTTACACGAGAGGATTCAGGAATAATGGTGTGGGGGAGTGTGATCATTGCTAAATTTGAGGTTAACATAACTGGAATCACAATATTTCACCTAAACTGAACTATATTACAGTTGTGCTGAAAATAAACTATTTGCTAAAATAAATGGTATTCAAAAGTATAACCTGGCAATGATCATCTGTTAATGTTTGATCGGACCTGATAACCTGATGCAAATCCGTGTCCATCAATTCATAGACTATGTAAACATCATTAAAAGCATCCCTCTTTGGTGGCCTTATAATGTCCCTGATAGCAATAATCTGAAACAAATAAACATATAAAATGTGAAACAGAATTTTAAAACAAACAAACATCAGCGTTTTCCATAATTTATTAAGAGACAGCAAAGGATAGCAGAATAATGGGTTCAACCTACATTTTCATGATCCAAGTGGCGTAAAAGTTTAATCTCCCTCAAGGTCCTTTTCGCATCTATTCGGTTATCAAATGAATTGCCAATTTTCTTAATGGCAACCTCCTCATTAGTCTCTTTATTGATAGCAGCACTGCATAACAGACGAAACGAAACGTGAAATTTCTAGGAAACACATTAAAGCTGCATAAGCAAGCAAGAATCTGCACAGCCTAGTATTGTACAATTTTACCCACGATGTATTCTAACAAACAATTAATCCGTGCACGAAATTTCTATCTCGTACCAAGAAAAGCATACAAATTTATGTTTCTTATACGCTCAGCACTAACAACTTTTCACCCCCTAATAAGGACCGCGCCGTACAAGGAGTGGAACTTGAAATTTGAAAGTTTGACTCAAGTGACGTGAAAAAAATTTCAAATTTTGATGCAAGTTTCCGCCTTTAATGGAATACATTAACTGGTGCATCTGAGAAGTTATCGGTCTGCTCCTGCCTCTGATTTGGTAATTAAACACCGCTCACAAAACCATTAACATTTCAACTACTGTTAACATTTAAGACATAAAATTTACCAGACAAGTCCGTAGGCACCGCGGCCAATAGGCCGGAGAGGGGGCACGTATTTGCTGGAGATCTCGAAAAAGTTACCGTGCACATTGTATCGCACGTATCTACCACCATGTGTCAGCACCCCGTTTATGTTTGACCTGCTCAAAGCTGAGCCTGAGCTGCTTTCTGGAACCATTCGAGAAAAAAAAGTTATCAAGAAAAATGGGTATTGCAGAAACCGTGGAAAGGCTGGCGCAGAGGCGTGGACCAGTGCTGGACAGAGTAGACATGATCGTAACCGAGTCAACAGGTAACCTACCCATTGATAACCCGTTGATCCGATTCAACGGTTTCGAACTGTAACCGGCCCGTCAATATACGAGCCGATTACGGTTCATGGGCTGCAAACTCGTGGTGGTTCAATGTTTTTTAAAATTATTTATTATTTAAAATTAAAGTATATTGATGAAATTCAAACTCTTGATCTCTATCATGTATATAGAGTTTCTTATCATTAAACTATTATCTTGATTGTTTTATTTTAGATAATATAATTATATATACTAAAAGACAATATATATTATATGTGTAATACAATAATAACTATTGTATATTGACAAATAAAAATTATCCAAAAAATATGTTATGCTCTTAAATAAAATTATATGTGCAATACAATAAATATCATAATAATGAAACAAAGCACTTTATGTACATTATTTGATTTACATTATATATATAATAATTAAATAAGTATATCTTAATTTATCACAATATGACTTACAATAGAAACTCGATAATGTCATATTTTATGAATTAATAAAATCTTTTAATAATTTACTTATACTGATTTTGGAACAACGTATTGAATTGATAATTCACTAACTTTATATTATATAAATAATAACTTCTAATTTAATATATTTATGATTAATCAATGAAATCATCATAAAAAATAAAATTACCGACATTTGTTTCTTATTTAAATTGTTAGTGACAATTCTCATTGCTAACTTTTTTTAACATAACAAGAAATTTTGTGTTGTTTTTTATAGATAAATAACAAATAATTCAATGTTATAATCGTCAATTTCATATGTAATTAGTACCATAATTGTAAATATTTCATGTCAATATCATTTGCAATTAGTACCAAAGCTGTATAAGTTTCATACCAATTTTATATCTAATTAATACCAAAATTGTAAATGTTTCATACCAATCTCTTTTGCAATTAATACCAAAATTGTATAGGTTTCATACCAATTTCATATGTAATTAGTACCATAATTGTAAATATTTCATATCAATATCATTTGTAATTAGTACCAAAGTTGTATATGTTTCATACTAATTTCATATTTAATTAGTATCATAATTGTAACTGTTTCATACCAATCTTTTTTGTAATTAGTATCACAGTTGTATATGTTTCATACAAATTTCATATATAATTAGTACCATAATGGTAAATATTTCATACCAATATAATTTGTAATTAGTACCAAAGTTGTATATTTTTCATACCAATTTCATATGTAATTAGTATCATACTTGTAAATGTTTCATACCAAACTCTTTTGTAATTAGTACCAAAGTTGTATAGGTTTCATACGAATTTCATATGTAATTAGTATCATAATTGTAAATGTTTCATACCAATATCATTTGTAATTAGTACCAAAGTTGTATTTGTTTCATATATAATTAGTACGATAATGGTAAATAATTAATACCAATATCATTTTTAATTAGTACCAAAGTTGTATGTTTCATACCAATTTCATATGTAATTAGTATCATAATTGTAAATGTTTCATACCAATCTCTTTTGTAATTAGTACCAAAGTTGTATATGTTTCATATCAATTTCATATATAACTAGTACCATAATGGTAAATATTTCATACCAATATCATTTGTAATTAATACCAAATTGTATATTTTTCAAATCATTTTCATATGTAATTAATATCATAATTGTAAATGTTTTATACCACACTGTTTTGTAAGTAGTACCAAAGTTGTATAGGTTTCATACGAATTTCATATGTAATTAGTATCGTTAGATAATCAGATTTAATCAATTAAAATGACATTATCTTATTTGTGGTCCCATCGAGTTTGATGAAACAATGGGGTAAGTTTTGTAAGGTTAATGACATGCGACCTAGAAAATTTCCACTAATATACCCACATGTTGGAACTCAACATATAAATTGCTAAATGATTCATATGAATATAGAGAGTTAATGGCAACTTAAAATGTTCAAACACTCCACTCTCCCTTACATTTCCTTTGTTATTTTTTATGATTCTATTATAGTAATTTTTAATTTTTTTAAAATAAAATTAAAATTAAAATTTTTTAATTTAAAATATATAAGGGTTAACAGGTGGTTAACTGTAACCGTAACTTTAACCGGCGATTCACGAACCGTAAGCGTTGGCGCAGGCGAAGAGATCGCCCCAGGCGATGGTGATCATCGCCTCAGGCGATGACAACCATTCAAGACATCGCCCCGCACATCGACTGAAGCGACGCCGAGTACTCCGCGCATGGTGAGATCGCGCGAGGCGATGAGGAGAACGCATGGGGCGATGCATGGTTCGTTTGAGGTGATGGCAAGAACGGTTGAGGTGATGGATAATTATTGTTTATTTCAGCTACGTCATTAGTTTTGGTTGACGATCGCCTGAGGCAATCCGCACATCGCCTGAGGCGATCTGTGCAATATTGTGACCGTTGGAGCGCGGCGATGGAGATCGCCCGAGGCGATGTCCGAGGCGATGCCGGAGTGATTTATGCGTTAAGTGTTGCAACGACTAGTATGACCTTTGGGAGCCTGATACACTATAAATATGTGTTGAGCCTTAAACACATGGTTGTGTTTAATGCTTAATTTATCTCCGAATTATTTATGGGTTTTGATGATCAACAAAACTTGTATTTGTTGTACTAATATGTCTACTTAGTGTACATGGTTATATTGATAAATTGGTTGGGAAGACCAATGGAAGAGAACCCAAGTTATACAATAACATATGCGAGTTCATAGGACAAGCGGTGATTTTTATCAAGGAATCTATTGAGCTTGGACGAGAAGGAATGACATCTATGAACAACCAATTTAAGTGTTCAACATGTGTGGAATGATGTTGGAACAATTTCTTATGATGGGATGAAGACTCACAAACCAATGGTCCGTTGGTGGGCAAATTCGTTTAGAATCCAATTGGAGCGCAGTGCAATGTTTTGATTATATCTCTTGGCTCGATGCTCCGAACAATGTGAATCTAAAGAGGTTGGAAAGCCAACGCAATATTCTAGATTTCATATTCAAACATCTCAGTCCAATTCGGATTGCATCATGGAGCAAAATGTCATGGAAGTCATAACAAGTGCAGATTGTAGCAAGGTTTGAGCTACTGTAGCATTTTGGGCATAACTTCTTCATACATTAATGAAATGCAATGAAATTTTGTCCACACCTACATAAGAGGAAGGGCTACAACTTTCATGTTTACCACTTTTCCCAGATACGAGCTTAAGATGGTCGAAAAGTACAAAGTTGGAGAGTGTTGAAATCTGGGAGATAGTATGAGACGATCCGAGCCATAGTTTGAGGCGATCCGAGCCATGTTGCGCACCATCGACTGAAGCGATGGCACGGTGTGCACGCTGGCGATCAGATTGCCCCAGGCGATGGTCAAGCTCGCCCAGGCGATCCAGAATGCTTCCTAGGCCATTTTTTTGAGGGCGATCGCCCAGGCGATGCACGGAACGCCCGAGGCGATCCAGAACTTTACCTACGACCTTGTTTATCATTGATGATCGCCCCAGGCGATGGGGAGATCGCCCGAGGCGATCTGGGCCAGATTTGACCGTTAAAGGGTGGCGATGGATGATCGCCCGAGGCGATTTCCGAGGCGATGTCCGAGTGATTCAAGCCTTATGTGTAGCAACGGCTAGTAGGAGCTTTGGGGGCCTCCTACACTATAAATATGGATCTTTTGAAGCTTTTTGAAAGCAAGAAACAAGACTATAAACTACAAGAATGCCTTGATCAATTCAAATTACTTTAGCATTGCAAACTTCATACATTTGTGTGTATTGGAGTTTGTAATTCATTTCTTGTTGTGTGAGTTTTGATTCTTCGTGTTGGTACACCGTGAAGGTGTGTGTTGAGTTATTGTAAAGGTCCTCCAACACCAAAGCAAGTTGGAAAATTGTAAAGTCGCCAACAAGTAAAGTTGGTGCATGTGGTGTGGCTATCCTTGGAGCCCTTAAGGCCAAGAAGACTCGTGAAGAGTGTTGGTAGCTCGTGAAGAGCTTTGTATACTCGGGAAGAGTAGTGTGCTCGGGAAGAGCGTTGTAAACTCGGGAAGAGTTGTTGTGTGGCTAACTTGGAGCCCTCAAGGCCAAGATCGTTTATTCTAGTGGAACCTCGGTTGGAGGTTATCTAACCGGGAAGAGGAGACGTAGGTGATTCATCGCCGAACTTCTATAACAAATATCCTTGTCATTTTATTGCTTTATTTCCTTTACGCATTTATTTACTTATTATTTTTATTTATCGATTGACTAAAGGCTTCCGCAAAGCGCAAAACTATTTTATTTTTCAAACTCATTTTAAAACGCTAAAGTAGCCAAGGAATCTCATTCACCCCCCTCTTCGATTCCAACAATATGGATGTTTGGGCTCAACTTGAAGACAAGAAACAAGAGGGTACATTACAAGAAAGCTTTGTTCAATCAAAATCAATCTAGCATTGCAAACTTCATATATTTGTGTTGTATTGAGAGTTTGTAATTCATTTATTGTGTGAGAGCTTTTGTTCTTCGTATTGTTACACCGTGAAGGTGTTATTTGAATTGTTGTAAGGTCCTCCAACACCGACGCAAGTTGAAAATTGTATAACTTATCAACAAGTGAAGTTGGAGCAAGGTTGTGGCTATCCTTGGAGCCCTTAAGGCCAATAAGACTCGTGAAGAGTGTGTGACTCGGGAAGAGTTTGTGTGTGGCTATCCATAGAGCTCTTAAGACCAAGAAGACTCGTGAAGAGCGTGTGACTCGTGAAGAGTTTGTTTGTGGCTAAAGTAGCCAATGAACCTCATTCACCCCCCTCTTCGGTTCCAACAGATTCAAATGAATATAGAGAGTTAATGGCAACTTAAAAATTTCAAACACTCCCATCTCCCTTACATTTCCTTTGTTCTTTTTTATGATTCTATTATAGTAATTTTTAATTATTTTTAATTTAAAAAATATGAGGGTTGAACCGTAACCTTAACCGGTGGTTAACCGTAACCGTAACCGGCGCTTCACGAACCTTAACCGAAACCGTCCTCAAAGGTTAAGGTTAAGGGTCGAGCTATTTTAAACCGTCGAACCGACTGTTCACAAACCGTGGTCATGTCTAATTGAGATTACTGGGTTTTAGATTTGTTGGAAATTTTATTTTTAAAAGTTAAAATTAGATACTGCAATTGTGGTTTTTTCCCTTTCTTTCTTTCTTTTTAAACAAATATCCTCATAAGTATTGAAAGGAAAATTATGCTAATGATTTTATAGTTGGATATAAATTTCACTTTGCAACCATCATTTGAAAAATTATATTTTATGTACTCAATTTTCATAAACAGTAACATTTTGCATAAGCTTGACACACTTGGACATTTTTATAAAAAAATAATGGTTGCATTCTATCGTTGATATATATCTCCAAACTTAGAGCCACTTAAGCTAACCATTTCAAATTTTATAAAAAATCGAAATAAATGTTTGGGGTGTCAAAATTACCTTTTCTGGAATCAGACAACTTAGAGGATAATGTACCAATAATAATTTTTTTTATTCTAAAAATTACAACAAATAGTTTTCAAAGTTTGAGGATGTAAGACGATGATGAAATGGGGCGATAAATCTTTGATAAATACCAAAGCAAATCAATAGGATCCAAATGTTATAGTTCATAAAAGGTTGGGATGTAAATTGTAATATTTCAAACAATAATTATAAAGTAAAATTTGGACCACACCGTAAGATATTTAACGTTTTTGAAATTATGTATGTTTTCAAAAAATTAATAAATTTTATAATACTTGACCCCGTCTCTAAGACGGGCCTGCTTTGCACTTCCAACATAATTTTTATTATTTGTATACATAGATTTAGTTCTCATTGATTATATATAACACTAGAATCATTCTCCTTCTGGTTTGGTGTTATTTATCCCCCTCCCAGACAAAATATTACGTAGTGCTATCATCACACTGGCTTGGATCTCCAGAAATAAAACTTTCATATTTTGTTTTGTAGATTGGATACTTTAGTTTTTTTTTTAATATTTCTGTGTGTTTATATATCATGGAGAAGTTAATTTTACCCACACTTTGTTATCGATTTTCTCATCGTACACTTGATCGAGAAATTCTTTGAATTTTTCTATCATTTAATATATTTAAAAATTGTACCAACTAACTACTCCTTGATGTTAGTCTAATATATTTATTTTTTTTACTTTCCCAAAATGTCAAATTGTTTCCCATAGTCCTCTACATATTTTTTATTCATTCTTTTATAACACTTGTATAATAAATTATAGTTTTAATTTATAAAGAATTAATATTTTGTTACTATAAGAACATATAATGTGAGTACGAAACGCTACGATTAATTGAATATTTGGGGTCTCGAACTCTTGATCAACCCGAGAACAACAAGAGGCATACTGCCGTGCATGGGCTAGCTACACGTCATGTAGGCAGAATCTAGAATTTTTGTCTATGGAAACAAAAATAATAGGCAAAAAAAGAGGTCAAAATATAATTGTAAGGGGTAAATACAATTTTGAGGGGCAAAATTTAAATTTTTAATTTTTATTTAGATAATATTTTTTTTTGTTTTTATGGTGGTCAGCTGCCCCCAACCCAACACATATATTCATCCATAACGTCAGATCAAAACTTTGTGCACGATTCAACTGGCTTTTCGGCTAAAAAGGTGCTTGCAAGGGGTCAAGTGTTATCCAAAATCTTGCACCATCGTCTGGACTCTAGCCCTCGCTTGGAACAAGAGAAATCTAAAATGTTATGGGGCACTCAAGAACTTGAAAGGTGTGAAAACTCAAATTTTAAATATGTTTTGGAGCTCAAATAATAAAATTAATTGGAGAAAAGTCCTCTATCTGTCGCGCAGCCACGAGAATGTTAATTGGAGACATGTAATATGAAGGCACTAACATACATGGCGCCTTCAAAACAACTTTTTTTTTTGTAAAAAATATAGTCGCTATCTGAAAGTTCAAATATCGTCTTCAGTTAGTTTGTTATAATTTTTAAAAGTGAGTTATCTTGATAAATAATTTTTTTTTTGTTAAAATAATAAAAAACCCCGAAATTCTTAGATGGATCGGTTGTAGGCCTCAGTTCATATACAACACATAGTTTTAAATCATAATTGATAAGAATTTATGTGTTTTAGTGTATAAATCGATATCCATAACCAATTTACGACTCTTCAACCTCCACAAGAGTCAATATTCCAGTTAATTATTATTGTTTTCTCCCAATTACTCTCTTTTATCATTATATAATAACAATCTTGATTCCAGATGACTGCAGGTCCTTTATCCCTCTCTCTATTTTCTTGTGTACTAATTCCTTTACTGTTAATGCACTTTTGAGTTTCATTTTTCTTCGTTCTCTTGGGTTGTGAAAGCTTGCAGCTCGTAGAGTACTAATGACAAGCATATCCAATACGCTGTCGTTGAAGCACGGACTTTCATTATGGTGTCCACAATCAGCTTCAATTAATCAAGTTTCTCAGATTTCTTCCACTGTTTCCACAAGTTGTCGACGAAGATTCACCGTTTCAGCTTCCTCTTTTGCCAATGAAAATCGAGAGTAAGTTATTAGACTATCACAACTTCTTGATATTGGATTATATCGATCTTCGTCTTTGAAGTTCTGTTTAGGAATTACTTATTTTTCTGGGTTTTGATCTGCGATTGCAGGTTTGTGATAGTTGGCGGTGGAAATGCTGCAGGTTATGCAGCTCGGACTTTTGTCGAGCAGGGGATGGCTGATGGAAAGCTCTGCATTGTTTCCAAAGAGGTAGCTTTTTTGTTGTCTAGAAGAGTATCCATGTCTGTTTCTGCGTCAAATCAACATCTCTTACATCCAACTTTCAGTCAATCATGCTTAAGAAGTGTAGTCACAAGGCCCTCAACCAAAAACAATTTGAAATTTATGTGGTGAGTTGTTTAGAACTGCAAGTTTCGCCCCAAAATCCGTCGAAATGGCCCTCATTTGTAGTCCTGGGTCCCACTGGAGGTAGACAATGAATGCTAGTAACCTCCTTGTTCAAAAAGTCACTTGTACTATCTCATCGTTGGAAAAGTTTGAGAAATGTAGGATTCTAAAAAGGAGTATCCTTAAAAGTTGGGACATTTCTTTGGAAATGTTTTTGGCTTTGGCACTGTACTGAACATCACATAATGATATTTTCTTTGCGTTTATGGTTCTCTATGAAAGGATGGGTGAGACGTGATTATTGTGCTGCCACAGCAGCATGCGGTCATCCGCACTTGTAAAAACTAGATTTCTGATATCCAATTTTGTGTTGCTGATAGTATGGTATTCGGTGGTGGTTGTGCTTCATTCAAAATTTTCTTCTATCACAGGTATATGCACCTTATGAGCGTCCAGCATTGACGAAAGCTTACTTGTTCCCGACAGATAAAAAGCCAGCTCGTCTACCGGTGAGCATGATGTCATTGATCTTCTAATGCGAGCTTTAGCTTGCATAAGTTATATGAATTAGCTAGTGATGCTTGTTTTAGAATAATTTTTTCACTTGTGTTAGGCTGTGGTTGCCAAGTTATATATGGAATTTGAATACTAATTGGGCTTTACAGTGTCAATTTCATTATTTTATTGGCAACCATACATATTAAACTGTTGGGAATACCATGAGTGCATATGGTGTTATCGCATTTCAGGGTTTCCATACTTGTGTTGGCTCAGGGGGTGAAAGACAGACACCTGAATGGTACAAGGAGAAAGGGATAGAGGTAACGAATAATCTCTCTTCTTTCTCTTCTTGTTTGTGGCATGATCAGTATATTTATGGACAATACACTTGACATCTGAAAAAATATGGAGTTTACTTAGACTATTATTTGTCTTTGTCAACATTCAATTTTATAATTATGTCAAAGTTGTGCATTTTGAATTTGTGATTAGCTGTTCTGGCGTCTAGTGTATCACTTCCACGCTGTATGCACATTTGAGCCTATTATTGGGCTTTCAAGAAAAAAAACATGTACTCACCTTTTTTTATTCCAAACTTCATTCTAAAAATGATTTTACTTTCTGTTATAATTTTCTGCAATATGGATAGATTACTTGTGTGGTGGCTATGTTTAGTGTGATGATCACGTTTAGTAGACCAAATTTGTGAGCCTCTGATTTTGACTGACATTAATTGTGGTGCAAGTGCAACATAGTGATGCTCGCAGTTGTATTTCTAAGATTATCATGTTCATACAGATGCTGCATGAGGATCCAGTGACAAGCCTTGATATGGAGAAGCAAACATTAAGAACTGACTCAGGAAAGCTGCTTAAATATGGATCGCTTATAATTGCTACTGGTTGTACTTCCTCCAGGTATCTATACAATTTCTCTGCTAAGTCCTTCATATCATCTTCTAAAGTAGGTATTTGCCACCATTATATTCCTCGAAGTGTCATATATTCCCTATTTACTGTTTTGGACAACAGTGAAATGTGCTTCCAACTGAATATTAACAGAATGAAATAATGTTTGTACTTTGACATACCTTGGCGATACATTCCTTTGAAGAAATAAAAAACCAACTCCCAGTAAATGCTTAAATGTATGTATAGAAAATTCGCTCATGTAATACAGGATTCTAAGTTCTCCTTGAAATCTGACTTGGTGCAAGTTTCTGTCTTTTCTATTTTTTACCTTACATATACACTTAGCTTAGTATTGAGCTTTTTTTATTGCTGTAGGTTTGTAATCGTTGTTTTCCGTTTTCTAGAATAGAACTTCACATTTTTTATTCAGCGACTGCTTATTAAAAATCTTTGACATCTAATATGTAATATGTGCTGTTCCTTGCCTCAGGTTTCCCGATAAAATTGGAGGAAACTTACCAGGTGTTCATTATATCCGGGATGTTGCAGATGCCAATTCACTGATATCATCTTTGGTAAGTTTGGATTATTGTGATACTATAATCGGCGGTATTCAAGTTGGTCCTATTCATGCATTGTTAACTTTGAAATATCCATTTCTCAGGAAAAAGCGAAGAAAGTTGTAGTTGTTGGTGGTGGCTATATTGGCATGGAAGTAGCAGCAGCAGCAGTTGGGTGGAATCTTGATACAACTGTAAGTGATCAACGTCTTCCATCTCTCTGCCAGTGTTTAACTAATTTTATACCAGTGAAGGACTCAATATTACATTTAACAGCTCGTAAATTTTTGTTCTATATGCCATTTATTTCACCTATAATTATTTCAATGTAAAAATTTGTTTACTTATGATTTAATTCTTATTCTTGCCTAAGGAGCGTTCTACAGTGAATGTTCAATGTATGATGAAAAGATAGAGTGTAGGCAATATTTGTTTATGTTTCCGATAAATGTTTCGATTTCCCATAAACTTTAACAAACATAAGCATATCAATTTTTTTTCCTTTCCACATTTTCACTTTCTACATCAGTATTTTATAATTAATTTTTCATCAGTTATAAAAAACAATTCAATTGTTATCTTTATTAAAACACAACAGATAATATTTTCAAATTTAAAATAATAACATAACGTTAGACATTCTAGATGATATAATATTTAGAGTAGAAAATTTCTCTTTGTGGATACAACCAAACATACATCAAATTCCCAATTCATTTTTTGAAAATCCATTATAGAAACACCAAAAACATAACCATAATCTTTGGTTCCTTCAAAGAGTATGACATCTTCACTTAGCTTGTTTAGATTCTTTGATTTATACATGTCGTTTACGAATTAATTTTGTGTTAAATCACTTGTTATGTCAAACTCTTCACCTGCACAGTTTTTGGATGGCAGATCATTTTTCCTGAAGACTATCTTATGACAAGATTGTTTACTCCCTTTCTAGCGCACAAGTATGAAGAACTATATCGAGATTATGGTGTCAAATTTGTCAAGGTTGGTGCTATCTCCCCTATCCCAAGTGACCCTCACCCCACAAAAATAAAAAAACACTCAAAGAAAAATTAGACCAGAGAATAGGAAAGAAAGGTAAAAGTTTAGAAAATGTTGCATTTATTTTAAAGCAACAAAATATGAGGATAGCATTTAATGAAATCTATGCTTCCAGGGTGCTTCCATAAAGACTTTGGACGCTGGTTCTGATGGGCATGTGACTGGTGTTAAACTTGGGGATGGTTCTATCATAGAAGCAGACACGGTAATCCGGAAAAATGCTCATTATTATAGATTTTTTAAGCTTCCGCTCCCTAAACTATAAACCATAATTGTCGTAGATGATTATGAAATGCTTCTTTCTTGATGGTTAAAATTCAAGATGGAGAAGGAAATATATTTAAGTCTTGTTCTTTGGCACACAGGTTGTTGTTGGCATTGGAGCAAAGCCAGCTGTCACTCCATTTGAAAGTGTTGGGTTAAATAACACTCTGGGTGGAATACAGGTACTGTATGCTATTTTTTTTTTTTGGGCATGCCCTTTTCTTGTCGAGAAAAGTTGCATGCTCGACTGAATTTCAATCTTGTGAACTCATTATCTGCTTATGGAAACAAATCGAAGGAGAATCTTTTTCCCAATAAAAAATAACAGATATTGGATCTTCTTTAGCCTTTGCATTGTATGATTAAGAACCGGTTGCAATTACTAAATAATGTAATCTCCATTGACAATGTGATGTGCAATTCCACTTGCTCCAGAAGTATAAAATTACAACATAACTTGCTCTGAAATTTTAATCTCAGGTTGATGGTCTGTTTAGAACAAGTGTGCCAGGAATTTTTGCTATTGGGGATGTAGCAGCATTTCCCTTAAAGGTATGTTTCGATCAAACTGAACAATAATTTTACCAATGAAACTGATGGGCTGTGATTTTTTATAGATTTACAACCGAAGAGCTCGGGTTGAGCATGTTGATCATGCTCGTAGGTCTGCCCAACATTGTGTTAAAGCACTACTAACCGCTCATACTGACCCGTAAGTTGGATGCAATTCTCACTGATTTTTTTATTTAGAAAACTTCAGCTTGACCGCTTCATCTTTCTTAGGTATGACTACCTCCCATATTTCTACTCGAGGGTGTTTGAATATGAAGGTAGTCCGAGGAAAGTATGGTGGCAGTTCTTTGGAGACAATGGTGAGCATATATGTGTTCCTTTCTGTACATACTATTGTCTTCAAACTTCAAGTCTCCACTATCTTTTGCATGTTTGATTTTTGTGAGAATAACTTGTTGCATCGTATTATGCAGTGGGTGAGACTGTTGAAGTTGGGAAATTTGATCCAAAAGTTGCAACATTCTGGATAGACTCTGGTATTCCCCTCTCCATCTGTGGATGTATAGGATAAGAATGAAGTGAATCCATTTTCGCAGAAGCTGACAAAATAGCAATTTTTTGCAGGGAAACTGAAAGGAGTTTTTCTTGAAAGTGGAAGTCCTGAGGTGTAACTTTTTAACTAACTATTAAGGAAAAGTTTTTCACGTATTCCTTTCATAGCCAGGGACACAGCATAAATATATCTATGTAAACACCTTCTTAAACATCCGATCGTCCCTCCAGTATAGTAATTTGGCTTGAAGGGAACAGATTTAATAGAATATCGTCTAGGCATGTTTGAAAGATAATTACTGTTCAATCTGAGAGCATAAAAATGAGATCTCTCATCACATTTTAATTCATGGCGTGTCTAACAAAATTGTTACCCGTAGTATGTTGTCTGCTGTACTGTGCTTTGTTTGCGAGACTGATACCTCCCCATTCCATTATAGGAATTCCAACTGCTTCCTGAACTTGCAAGAAAGCAGCCTTCTGTTGAAAAAGCCAAGCTTCAAAGTGCATCTTCAGTGGAGGAGGCATTGGAAATCGCCCGAGCTTCCTTGCAGGTTGAAGCTGCAGCTTAGGTTGTCACTCCATTTGACTTCGGCTTAGTTGCTATCTTCCTTTTCTGGGTGTATACCCAAATAAAGCATCACCGAAGATAATGGGAAATACACAACAGACTCTCGATTCAATATGAAACTTGTCTTTGTAATACCTAAATTTACCAATTTATGTGGGCAGTATAGGTTGAGCAGAAGTGTGCTGGAGGTGAGAAAACAAACTTTAGTGTGATTAAGAGATTTTGCCATTACTACATCTTATGATCTGAATTATTTATCGGACAAAATCATGTGATGTAGCCTAAAATGACATATTTTAATAAATTTTGCTGAATATATGTCATCGTTTTTTAGAATTGTCCTATCATCCATTTTAGAATTTGGTTTATTTTACTATTTCACTCTCAAGTATTTTGGGTCGAGATATCTGGGCTAATTTTCCAATTTAATCAAATAAATGGGGTCTTTGATTTTGTTCGAAAGACCATGACGCGAAATTCGATCCTGATCAGAAGGTCATGAATCAGGATCAAATGACCTCTTGGGGAATTTTTAATGTTATCTGAGCGGTATTCTGGGTTTATTGACCATTGATCTAAAAGAGGTAGTGCAACTACGGACAATATCAAACCTACTCCCCTTTGGTCGTGGGATTCAAATCATACCTTAGTACGTGAATCTTATACCCCGGATAAATTTACAGTTGGATCTGGCCCCACATTCGAATTTCCGTGCGCCACCAGACAAAAAAATTATGCACTCACAAGCCAAAATAAATCGTGCACCACCAGGCAAAAAAAAATTCTGCATCCACAGGCCAAAATAAATCATGCATCAATGTCGAATTTTAGTACACCAAACGTCCAATTTTAGTGCACCAAAGTCCAATTTTAGTGCACCAATATCCAATTTTAATGAATCTCCAATGCACGATTTTTACACGTGATGCAAGATTTTTTTGCCCCCAAATTTCTTAAAATTTGTCCAGTCCTGCACGATTTTGGCCCCAAAAAAGCTGATTTTTTTTAACGTGAACCGTGCACCACATGATGCAAATTTTTTTACCGCACGATTGAAATTTGAACCAAACTTTCAAAAGTAAACTAAGTTGATAATCTGTAACTTGTTCTTGAATGAATTCAGAAATGAGAATTTGACACCAGATTATATCACCGAACTTGTTCTTAATTTTTTTTCCCTTCATATTTTCGACTTTTGCATGCTTAATTTCAATTCATTAATCATATTTTCAACAGATATATTAATAAAATATGAAATATGTGTTTTAAATGGCTTTTTAAGTCTAATTTAAATTCAAGTAGGATATACCCAGTAATCTCTATTGATGAATGGAGACAGCTTAATCATTCTTGATTTAATATTTAGTCATGATATTTGGATTTTCTAGCAACACTTGGTGTTGGAAAAACCATGCGGTATTTTCCCCCTTTTAGATAATAAATTGTCGACGAGTGAATTCTTGCTCGAACGAAAGTCCGCTGACACTCGTTATTGATTCGCCGTCTGATTCCTCAGGGGTGGTTTGTGCATGCGGGTTGGGGGTAACTGGTTGTTACGGGGAGAAGAATTAGTACAGAAGTAATGGTGGTGGTGTGAGGAATGAGTTGAATAATTTTGACCTAATTTTTTAATTGAAGGGTGTTTTGTCAAATAAAATGACCTAATAGATTTAAGTTTTGAAAAATGGACCCACGTGAATTATGTTTTCAGTGAGGTGGACTATTGAGTAAGACTATTTTCTGCCCATACTATGTTGAATTAATGTTTTATTACTGATACCTGCTTGTTATTTTCTCATTTATCAGTAGATTGGATCATATTTATTGATAAATATGGGTTATTGATGGGTATTAACCAATTTGAAAGTTTTATACAGACGTCTCGAATTCTTAGCCGGGTCCAACACGTTTGTGTTGACTAACTTCGCTGGTTTAACTAGTCTTTTCCCAAGTCAACCTTTCATTTTCAAAAGAATGGTGGGTCAAAAGAGACAGAAAACCATTAAAATATGAGACGAGAGAGTATATTATACATTAAAATATATAATTGGATCAATCCGGATTCCGGATTGGTGCCGTCGGGCATTCCCATGGAACCGGAACGAATTTCGAAAAAAAATCTATAAATTCATGTACAAGAAAGGCTCTCTTGCAGAATCCCCAAGTCCACGCTAATCATGTTTTTTAAGAAAATCCGCTTCATGGAACCGGAACTAATTTGGTTTGTAAACGGATTGATCCGGTTCCTAGTAAGAGTGCATCGGAACCGGTCCGGTAACACTCTCGGTTGAAGTAATTGAACATATTTTTAAGCTAATCGAACCAATTAAATTTTTTATAAAGGTCCAGCCAATCGAATCGAAATATGTATACAATTTGTGTTTCTTCTCCGTAAGTTTTTTTGTCCATTTCTTCTTGAAAATTATAATTAAAACCGACCCGAATCAGTCGAAGTAACTGTCAATTTTTAAAATTAATAACATATTTATCAAAATATATCAAATTAATTCGATTCGACTTGTCAACTTACTCGAAGCAAACTTTTCCGCACGTCTAGTTGCTTCAACATTTTACTTTTATGAAATCAACAGCCTCCATTTGCTTTCTATATAATAGGCATCTTCATCTTCTTCATTTCTCATCAAATATTTCTTCACATTTCTTAAACTTTCTTCTAAGTCCCAATCAAGAATTCTCATACATATCTTATATGACAAAGGTAAAATTATTTGAAAATACTTTCCCTCAAATATCATAATTTAAATTCATCAATTCACATGCACTGGGGCAATATAACTAATTTGTTTTTCTGTAACATTTTTTGATCTCCCGTTTTACGTGCAGAAAGTGGTGTTGAGCCTGGAAATCCGTGATGAAAAACACAGAAAGAAGGCAATGAAAGCAGTTTGCTTTCCGGGTAGTGATCATTTTTCACATTTGTTTTCACATATTTTGAGTCAAATACTAGTACTACTATTATGTCTTTAATCCCAATGGATTGAGATATAGCATGAACCATAGAAAGCTTGGTTGCGAACATGCATTAATATTATCCAAGAGCTTCTTTCGATCAAAATATTCTCATTAATCCATGTAGACTCTAAATCTTTTTATATAATTTCAAACCAGTAACAATAGTATTTTTATTAATCTAATCTAATTTATGATCCATATAAAGAAACTAAGTTGTAAGCATATATAATATGCGTGATATAAAATGGAATATAATCAATATTAAATTTCACAGGTTATGGGACACTTTTAATATTATTTGTTCTTAATTTTTTAATAATATTTTTGCAGGGGTTGACTATGTAGCAGTGGATATAAAGGACAAAAAACTAACATTAGTCGGAGATGTTGATCCAGTACAAGTGGTGGGCAAATTGAGAAAAATTTGTTCGACAGAAATAGTAACAATGGGGCCAGTAACTTAAAGAAATAAATTTAAGAGCAACAAAGTAAAATTATATAATTTTGTTTTTTCAAAAAAAAAAAAAGAAAATAAAAGAAAAGAAATGAAGATGGAAGTGACCTAGATCAAATCTAGAAAATCAACTCCTTCACAACTATCATACACTTTATTATACAGATTTTCAGTGAAGAGGAGAAACTACTTGTGTTATTTGTTAATTAATATTTAATTATTTATATTATGAAATGAAAGATATTGAATATTTTTATTATATATAAAATGCGTTTTCGTTTGAATTCCAAAATATATTCCATGTCGGGTGTATGAAAGTGTGGCTAGGAGGAATGATTAATGAATACTTTAGATTGTTTTTGAAAAGTGTTCATGTGCTTTTCGGTTTAAAAAAAAACAAATTTTGGTTTTTGATTTTATGTTTGTGTTATTGTTTCTAAAAAAAAAAATAGGTAAAAGTAGAAGTAGAAAAACAACTCATGAAATGTTTTTGCTGCTTTAAGTTGGACGGTGTCAATTTTGTAGTAAATTGAAGTTCGTTAAACAGTTATTTTAATTTTATATCAAACATTTAATGCTTTGTTTAAAAATAACTTTTTTCAACTTTAAAAAAAACAACACATATGTGATTTAAATAAGCAATCTAAAACATATCATAAAAAGATTCTCCCATGTAGATTATGTAATTATTTGGATGGAAGTGACAAATCTCGATCATCAATTTAAAGACTATAATTACATTAATTAGATCATGGAGTAGACTTCTTGTTAGTGGCACTCCAATCTTCACATGGAATCCACATTAAATATTCTACATGGAAATAACATTAATAACCCCATGCGGTTACTGTAGCGCGTGCATCACCGTTACTGTAGCACTGATTACTATAGCACGTGTACACACATGCCAAAATAAATCATGCACCAGCAGGTAAAAACAACCACGCACCACCAGGCAAAAAAAAAACCCACAGGCCAAAATAAATCGTGCACCACCAGACAAAAAAAATCGTGCACTACCATGCAAAAAAAACGTGCACCCACAGGCCAAAATAAATTGTACACCATCAATCAAAAAATTCGTGCACCCACATGCCAAAATAAATCGTGCACCACCAATAAACAAAATCATGCGCCACTAGCCAAAAAAATTGTGTACCCACAAGCCAAAAAAATGGTGCACCATAAGGCAAAAAAAATCCTGCACCCATAGGCTAAAATAAATCATGCACCAATGTCCAATTTTAGTACACCAAATGTAAAATTGCGTGCATCCAATGTAAGAACCCGATTTTTCCAACCAAGTCAATAACTAGAGTTTTGGTCAACTCAACTACACAGTATTTTGGTTTGCTCAATTACCCAGAATTTAGTCAAACACAACTACATGATATCAAGATAATATTTTAAATTAAAGGATAATATTGAATTGTATTAAGAGATAATATTAATTTTCATAAAAGATAATAGTTAGTTTATATGATTTAATCTTGTAGAGTTTTAAAACAATAAAAAATGGATAGATAATATTGAATTATAATATCAAGAGATAGTATTATACTAGAACTCTTGATTAAATAAGTTAATAAATAGGCAAAAAGTCAATCAATTATCTCACAATTCTCGAAATACACAGCATACACTAAAAGGTGTGAAATTTTCAGCAAGGAAAAGAGAGGAAATTCATCACGTTTTGTCACCCAAATTCATTGAAACACGCAAGAATCGTTTCTGATCTCTGTAAATGGGCTTTTGCTAAATATTCATTTCGTTTTTGAGAAAATTTTGAAACCTCAATCGATATGTGAATTATGTTGAAATTATGATGTTCGAATGAAAATTATATTTTTTAAGCACTTTAAATTTCGAAATCTGATTGGGGGGAATTCATTTATGGCCCTGATGCGGTGGGATTATAACCGTTTACACGACATGATACGGTGGTTAACCGTTGTTATGGGAAGTCCAAACCCTTTATTCGTGGGTGATCCGATGTCATGACCTCATCTCTAGGAGGGTTAAGTCTAGAGACTGATATCAGTACCAAGAGGAAATTAGAGGATTTATTGTGCTTAACGTATATGGAAAGTATTGCTGATATGATATGTTATGTTATGGCTCGATGGGAGCAATTATGATAATTCATGGCTCGATGGGAGAAATTATGTTAAGATGTATTTTTATCAGTTTATGTTCGATTATGATATACATTTTGGAAAAATTATGAATATGTATTATATTGTCACATCGACTAGGCCCCGCTTGCTGAGTGTTTAACAAAACGCTCACCCCTTACATCCACTCCCTAGATAGAAGCGAATAAGAAATCGAAGACGAAGATCAAATCAGTTTTTCGAGATAATGATTTAGTTGATGTTGTTCAAGATGCCGCTGCCATTAATTTTTGAAGTTTTTCGCTGATATTTGTAAGAATTATTTATTTTTATAGAATAATAGACTGGTTTTCGTAGAATTCTATATTACGAGGCTTGTTGATTTTGAATTGTATTTAGAATCAACGTCGGTGTTATCGACCCCGATCTCGGGGCGTGACATCCAATGTCTAATTTTAGTGCATAAATGTCCAATTTTAATGCACCAATGTCTAATTTTAGTGCACTAACTTCGCTGGTCTCCTAGTCTTTTTCCCAAGTCAACCTTTCATTTTCAAAAGAACGATGGATCAAAAGAGACAGAAAAAACATTAAAATATGAGACGAGAGAGTATATTATACATTAAAATATATAATTGCATCAATCCGATTCCGGATTGGTGCCGTTCATGGGCGTTCCCTGGAACCCGAACGAATTCCAAGAAAAAAAAACTGGAAATTTGGGTACAAGAAAAGCTCTCTTGCCGAGTGAATCCCCAAGTCCACGTTAATCACGCTTTTCAAGGAAATCCGCTTCATGGAACCGGAACCAATCCGGTTTGTAAACGAATTGATCCGGTTCCTAGTAGGAGGCATTGGAACCGGTTCGGTAACACTCTGGTTGAAGTAATTGAACATATTTTTAAGCTAATTGAACCAACTAAATTTTTTACAAAGGTCCAACCAATCGAAGCGACCAGAATCAGTCGAAGTAAATGTCAATTTTTAAAATTAATAACATATTTATCAAAATATATCAAATATTTTTATATATAAAAATATTGAATATTTTTATTATATAAAATGCTGTTTCGTTTGAATTCAAAATATATTCCATGTCGGGTGTATGAAAGTGTGGCTAGGAGGAAGGATGAATGAATAATTTAGATTGTTTTTGAAAAGTGTTAATGTGCTTTTCGGTTTAAAAAAAAAACAAATTTTGGTTTTTGATTTTGTTGTTTGTGTTATTGTTTCTCTAAAAAAAAAAAAGGTAAAAGTAGAAGTAGAGAAACAACTAATGAGATGTTTTTGCTGCTTTAACTTGAGCGGAGTCAATTTTGTAGAAGTTCGTTAAACTGTTTTTTTAATTTAATATCAAACATTTAATGCATTGTTTAAAAATAACTTTTTCCAACTTAAAAAAAACAACGCATACGTGATTTAAATAAGCAATCTAAAATAAATCCTAAAAAGATTTTCTCCCATGTAGATTATGTAATTATTTGGATGGAAGTGACAAATCTCGATCACCAATTTAAAGACTATAATTACATTAATTAGGTCATGGAGTAGACTTGTTGTTAATCCACATTAAATATTCTACATGGAAGGCATCGCCCTAATGTAGTGTCAAAAAAATGGAATGAATTAAAATATAACCAAATAAAATAAATAGGGGGTTGTAAGAATAAATTGAAGAATGATTTAACACCAATTTAAACAACCATGATAGTATTGAGCTTATATTTACTAGATGTTTGGGTCCCTAAGCCGATCAATCTATTAAGTACTTAAGACATCATCTAATAGAGATTGACAAATTTTTAGAAGTGCCCCTGCAACGCGATTTTTCAGGTTCCTTCTGGATCAAAGACAAATCAATGGCTAGGGGTAACATCGATCCTAAACTTTTATATTTCCGTATATTCGATTTTATGTGCCATATGTTTAGATACATTGAAAATCTCTTAAATATTCATGTTAAGAGTTTCTAACGAATTTAAAATACCAAAATATTAGATACATCCGGGCTAGCCTGATTGGTTATCATCCTTGTCGTCTTTGGGACTCGACTCGAGTTCAAGTCCTATTAAAAATATTTGCCCCTCTCAAACTAAAAATAAATAAAAATACCAAAAAATACTACGTGTACTACATGTTAAATATCATATATATTTCCCTTAAAAACATACTTTCATAATCTGAAAATTACACAATATAATAAGAGAACAAGGGCTTCTACAGTAAAATGAGTCTTATCTACAAAAGTTATGAACAGTAAATTTTTTTCCTTTTTGCTTTAGTTCTTTAATTTTTTGTTCTGCCTTCTTTCATTACCTTCCATCAATCCATCCATCACCCAAGCAGCATTCCTCACTTTCGTCCGCTGGTACAATGAAATGACTGAGTCTATGTCCATTGGTCATCCACACAGCCTGACATCATGTGTATATCCGTCGTGCCCTTCTCAGAAGCTACTCCCTTTGCGAAAGGAAAGTCACGTCAGTACCCTTACATTTGACAGCAGATGGTGGCTGATTCAATGCAGTCTGATTGGGAAAATGAATTTTGTCTAAAGGTGCATTAGAAATATCATTCCCTAAACCAGAGTTTTTTTTTGTTGCTTTTGCAAGTAAGCAGATGGAAAATCCTTGTATGACCTGGCCGCAGAAAGGAGCTGAACAGCTTCAATTGGAAGGTTACCGAGAGATATGCGACTACCTTTTCCATGGTTATGTTCTTTTCTAATTCCCTTCGTTGGTTTCAGTGGCTTGAACTGCTTCTTTTCCATGATATGCAAATGGGAAGGAAGAAGAAGAGGTGGAAGATCAACCAAGCAGAGATGTTCCGGCGCCTGTTACCGTAACCTTAACGGACCCGGATGTACTGTATTGATCCATCTGCCTTGAGCCTCTCAGCCCTTCGGTTTATCAGGTTTCTGCTTTTGTTTTCTACTTTTTAGAATTTAGTGTTTCTTTGTTAATTGAATGTGTGCTTGATCTGTTTTCTTGATTGTCCTGGCGATCTGAGAAGGGGAATTTAGTGTTTCTTTGTTAATTGAATGTGTGCTTGATCTGTTTTCTTGATTGTCCTGGCGATCTGAGAAGGGGATAGTGACGCGTGGACCCCAAAATTGAAATTGTACATCTGATTTTTGTAAAGGTTCAATTTTTACCCCAAAATTTTACTACAATAATATGTATTTGAGGATTATTATTAGGAAGCTTTTAGTTTTGGTTTTAAAGTGGTGGAAGTAAATATGGGAATCGTGACGCGTGGACCCGTAGATTTAGATTTGTATTTGTAGCCAACATCATGAGTACACCCTTGTTAACATCATATCTTCCATCCCATGGCAGCTACAGCTAAAGGTATACAAAGAAATGACAGTTTATCTAAAAGTCTTCATTCGCTGTTCTGTTTCTATTTACAAACAATGAAGAAAGATCTACTACTGTATGTTATACATAGTGACACTTCACTTCTACGAAATGAAGAACATTTGACATATGAAATAATCAAGAAATACAGACTCGGCCAAAATGGAACTACAGCAATCTTGAGCAGACATCATTCTGTAGAAAAGCATTGGCCCTATTTGTTTGAAATGTACAAATTTAACTAAATTACAGAAAGTTCAAAAATTCATAATTTTAAATTTCTAAAAACTTTACTTCAAATATTTTTGGCACACCTTCTGGGAATTATTGTCTTTTTCTGATAAAAAAAGATTTTTGTTTAGATCTCATGCTTTTTTTATCGAGTCAAATCAGATCGCTTTCATTCAGGTGAATCTGTGCATGCTCTATTGGTGCTGAGGTTTGTTCTTTCATCTCCTGTTATTATTGCCACTTCCATTGGTCCTGCTCTATGCACCTGAACCCAATATTGAATTTTACAGGCCTTTCGGATGTGGAGTAACTTTGGGAGGTTATGATAGGGATGAAGCGCAGAGGTACTTGGTTGAACCATCTGGAGCTTTCGTATGCCAGTTATTTCTTGCATAATCACAATTATGGTTGTATCATTCAATACCCGTCTTATAGATAATTCAGACCATCTATTTTTTTCTATTAGCATTACTGAATGCGTTGTATCTTCGTATTAAATTTGTGATATTTAAGTTCTTTAAGTCTTTCTTTCATTTTCATATTCTCTATGATGCAGAGATACTTTGTGTTGCCACTAAAAAGGGCAGACAACCTGCTAAAACGTGAGCAATCTACTTTGTATCTTAGATCCACCTATTTTATTAAGTCTGGAAAATTAGAACTTGAAAAATAAAAAGGAACAATGTATTAGAGCCTCCCAAACCAAAGATATTCAATACTAAAATAGGCCTTGTCATTCTCTTCTTTTGCCTTGTTTCTGTTTGGTTATTATATTAATCATTCTTAAGTTATGAATTTCTCTATGATGGAAAAGACTTTGGCTTTGTTTGGATTCTTGGATTGAAGCCTCCTTGGTAGATGTTCTTTCCTTTTTTTATATAATTCATCACCAAAATAATCTCTAATTTTATCACGAAAACACTCTTATACAACGAAAAAAGTCTTATTCTTTTTCTAGAGTATCTTTATTTTATAAAACATTTCTTTATATACAGTGGTATTTGCTAATGTAATACTTCTGGACCGCCATGTTGTGTGGACAGGGAGATTGAAAAATTAAAGCTTTCAGAAATAACATGTCAGCAAAGCAATATGACGTGGTTAAGATGTGAGTTATATCTTTTAAATTATTTTTGGAATTTACATGTAAATATTTATTTTGCATGTCTTTATATTATGGGCAATAACCTTGTTATACTTGGATTTTGTAGTGTAAATCATACCCGTATTCTTGTCAAATGGATTAACATCAGGTGCACTATCTATAATCATTGCGCTTCATGCACTAACATCACTTTTTGCAGCATAAATCATAACTAAAAGTCAGCCAAATTGATGGGCATTAGGTTCACTATCACAATCATGGCATGTTACGAAATGAAATATTACATTTTCATTTTTAGGAATTCAAGCATCTTCACACTTCACAGTACTCTTTTAGTGTGCCAATGTATCAGGTTAGCTGTCGAGTAATTGATGTCTCGTTTGATTGTTTTTTTTAAGCTGTGGGACGTGTCATTGTGTAGTTTCAGACTGGTGGCATGTGCAAACTAATATATACACACAATATAATAAGGTGCTTTTAAAACAAAGATGTTTTTTTCCTTTGTGTTCATGACAGACTGTTTTTTTATGTTTGGACACAAAGTGGAAGTACCATATGGTGCTCCTCACTGCCATCGTGTCCATTTGTTTTGGTTGGTTTCTTTGTTCTTCTGTTGGCTTTAATTTGTTTTGGATTTACTTAAAATGTGAGTTAGACGCATAAAAAAAGATTCTTGGTTTTGTTTTATTTCCACTTAGTGTTTTTCCGTTACTATGGCTCTTTGTTTCTTGGTGTCAACTTGTTTTTCTGGGGGACCAAAGGTGTTTGGTTGGGATGTCAACTATCCTACCATCTTGGTAAGGCGTTTTTTTGAGCTTGTGATCAACATTCACCTATCTTCTGTATTTGAAGATCCCAAATTTCTATGGTTCAACCAGAATACACTACAATGTGCTTAATTTATTGCAGACACCTTTGGTCTTGAACGACGCCCAATAATCTGATACCTGGCACCGCGCTTTGCGCGGTGCCAACATAAACTAGTGTATAATAGGATTGTATGCCGCTGTCAAATACGTACAGTGAATAGAACAACACACGCTTTTATATTTATGAAAAACATTAACAGCTTAGGTTCCAACAGTAGCTAATTCCTTTTCCAGACAAGTAAATAGGAAAAAAACAGAAACAATTACTACATGCTTCTCTTAATTATACTCCCCATTTAACATTAAATTTTCATGTGTCAAATGGGCACAAAGCTTATATTATGTATGCTACGACGGGGGTAAATCCTACCTTAACTTCCTTTTATTCTCTAAACTTTTTTACGTATGAGATATAGTGCTACGTATACTAATCATATTCATGAAATATTATAGCTCCTCCAGTGTAGCATATATTCAAGTCCTGGCTCGAACGAGAGGTGAAGGCATTGGCGAATGAGGCGACATTTTGTGAGGTTCATCCAATCTACGAAACGATAAGCTAATCTCAAGCTTACTCCTCCTGTATTGTTTCCGTGGACTCGCTTCAATACCCTTGCTTTGTACCACAAATTTGTGTATCCTATTCAATGCAACCATCATTGTTTCATCGTCCATGTTCGCGAAGCAAACTCGAAACCATCCAGGCTCGGAGCAATGGAAGGATGCACCAGGCGAGACGTTGAGTTTAACTTCGTTGATTATCACTTTCCAGAGCTCCATTTCTGCCTCGAATGTTTGATCTTTCAGTAGTTTTCTTAAGTCCATCCAGCAGTAAAGTCCTGCGTTGCTTTTTAAACTGTCGATCCCAACTTGAGTTAGTCCCCTGGATAAAACGCCGTGCCTGTTGCCTAATCTTTTCGAGCTTTCTGCTATGAATCTGTCAACAAAAACATCATCTGATAACATTGAAGCTATCAGGTGCTGTGTTTGAGTCGAAACAAGCCCGAAACTAGACATTTTACGGGCACAGTTTGTGACTGAATCATTGTAAGAATACACGACACCGACTCTGAATCCAGGGAATCCAAGATCCTTGGACAAACTGTAGACTATGTGAATTAGGTCTAAGTTGCAATTTTCAATGTTTTCTTGCACTATTTCAGCAATGCTAACGAAACTAGGCTGGCTGAAGACCGTTGCGGAGTAAATTTCATCGCAGATTAAGTGGATTTGTTTCTCGGTTATGAAGTTCAATGCGTCTGTTAGAGTTTCCCTGTCAAGAACTGTGCCTAGTGGATTTGATGGATTGTTTAGAAGCAAGCCCTTTACTCTAATGTTTGATTCTTGAGCTTTCTCGTATGCAGATTCTAAGACGTGGCGTGTGATCTTGAAATCGTTGGAGCTGTTGCAGATAACAGGTAAGAGCTGTATCCCCGTTCGCCACGTTAAATCTCGATCGTTTCTGCATGATAGTAATGTATACAGAGAAAGTGTGAGGTGACAATAATTTTTGTTTCTATCCAATAATTTGATGGTGGACTGAATATAAAAGAAATCCGTGGCCGGTTCCTTGTGAAAATTTGTTAGTATATGTTAATAGAATCGAGATTTTTATTTAGGACAATTGAAATTCTTACCCTGGATAATAAGGTGTTGGAACCAATAATGCATCACCAGGATCAGCCAAACAGAAGGCCAGTGTTTCTTGAGCTCCAGTTGCACCTCCACTCATTACTATACGGTCAGCATCGAATCGGACTCGATTTCCTCTAACTTTCTCCATGAATCTTGCAACAGCCTGCAGATTTGTATTTAAATAAAGATCAGAAACGGTAATCTGTCAAAAACTAGTCATAAATGGCGTAAGTTTTAGTACATTTCTGAATTCTGGCAAGCCGTGATAATCTTGAAAAATTGCAATGTCCTTGAATTCTTCTGCGCCTTCTGCAGTGCAAATGGATGCCTTCGGATTGTTCTTAATCCATTCTTGGATTAAATCAAACGAGAGCTGCAAGAGATTACAAAAGAAAGCAGGTTAAAAACTTCACGTCATAATTTTTATTCAGAAACTGGAATACATAGTTTTTTTCATGCAAATTTTTTGTATAGTACCTGGTTTTCAGCCAATCCCATTTGAATCACACCATTTGGGTTTTTTGTGGGATGATATGGATCAAAGACATAAGCCTTCCATCCATCAAAAAACGCCGAGTTTTCGCCATGTCCATCGCTAGTTGCAATCTTGGACAAGATCTGTTCTTGAATACTTGAAATATGTTCCATTATTTGAGTCCAAAAAATGTCCAATTTGCAAAGTTAGATAATACAAACGAAACAATAATGAACCAAGAAAATGAAAGAATGAATTGAGTTTATGGCAAATATTTGAAACAACTTGTCAAATGTTTTCTTCTTTGAGTTCTATGGTTTTAAATGTGGGAGGACTGAGGTATATATAGTTGTGGGGATGTATAAGTGTGATTGATAATTCTTCAAATAAGAAGACTGCTATGAATGAAGCTTCATACGAAGAACACTTAAAAAACCCACATTAAATTGAAGAATCAGACTCCAAAACTGGAATTCTGTTTTGGAAAACATTTAGGCGGCTTTGAATTTTTTTTTTTTGAAGACTCAAATTACTTTGTGATAGCTTGAAGGCTAAACGTGATTTACTTTGAAGTCTTATGTTTGAACGGTAAAAATCTAATTAAAAAAAGAGGAAAAAAAAGTGTATAAATTAAGGTGGGACCAAGAATTCAGTTGAATTGAATGGCTTGAGGATGTGTTTGAATTCGGTCAAATTTATTTCATGAATGAATTTAACTTAATTTAGATAAATGTCAAATTACGTACTATCAAACATGACATTATAAAGAGATATGTGTTTAATCCAGTTGGTAAAACAGCTCTTTTTATTGAGAGTGACTCGGTATCGGATTTCTTATGTGGCGGAAAAAAATGAATTTATTAATTGTGATAGATTGATGATATTATTTGACATCCAAGGTTGAAATTACTTCCCAAAACACATACATAGTTAGATTAAATCAGACAAAATTTATATATATATTTTAGAAAAATAATATAAATCAAATTTTAAACTTTTTTTATTCGAAAAAAACACGATTCGGTGGTCTTGCAAGATTTACCCCTATATTTTTTTGAAGTAATTATAATAAGTTTGTAACTGAATAATAATTTCACGCAAATTGCAATTAAACAGTAATTCATATTCCTATAATTGTCATTTGGATCACATCTCCCAACTTAGGGTTTTGACAAGGAACCCCATTAAAAAAGACAGTTTACCTAAATGTGGTATGAAAATAGGTACAAAACACCTCTTTCGTATATGATTTATGTTACAAGTGTCATATTTTACATCTGAGCTTTGAAATTACATGTTAAAAGATCAATTATACTATCGAGGGGTAGATTGTACCTAAATTATAATATAATAGGGCATTCTATCTATTTTGAATAACATAGGGGTAATTTGCATCTAAAAAATAACATAATGGGTCAATTGCACCTAGAATTACAAAAAAAAAAAAAAAAAAAAAACATTGACAGAATTTTATCCTGTGGTAATTCACCTGATGTGGTTTCGATCAAATACAACTTACCTCTTTGTAATTTGAAATAGACAGAACGTCATATATGGTTTGTAAGTATGTGTAAAACAATATCTTCTAGACGATGATATTTTTGTTATTACAAGCAAAATAATTCCGAAAATTGTGGAGGCGGTAGTGAGCTATATTTTACAAATCACAAGGGACAATGGGTAAAGTGTCTATTTACAAAACCACGTAGGAGTAAATTATCTATTAGAGATACCACATGGGTATGGGTAGATTACCACTAGCTCCCTAGCCCCATGTATTTAATTATGGACATTTAATCACAATATTTTTTAGAATATCCTCAGGAGTTTATACATAATTTTTTGTTTAAATGTAAAGCCTCCGATTGTTGTCGTTACGTTATAGCTCAACCTACTCCAAAGTTGTGTCGGGTTATAGAACTCTCCTGACATCTATTTCTCTACTCGCAAGCTTTAAATTCGAGACTTTTCTTGAAGGGAATCGATTTCTTTACTAGTCGTATATTAAGTACGTTTTTTTTTTGTTATTTAAAATATTAAACTTATTAACTCAAATTCATCATTGCTTTTAAAAATTTATTCAATAACACACATCATATCTTGTCTATATCTCTAGACACTATTTGGTATAATAGATGAGATATGTGAGAGATCCGTAGTTAAAAAATATGGCGCATCTCACTCTTATCCATGTACCAAACAATGCCCTATTGTCTAAAATTAAATTCTTTCTAGACTAATACAAAGTTAATTTCGATCGGACTCATTATAGGAGAAACTCTTTTAGAGAAGTAATCGTATTATGTCGTGAAATAAGATAATAAATATTTTGAAAAGAAATAATAATTTTTTTATGTTTTCAAAAATTAGGGATTGATGTTTAAAATTAAAACCAAACATAGCCTAAGAAATTTCAAAAATAAAATCTTTAACGAAATCAAACAGAGTATACATTAAATAAATGGCAATTATTGAGCCAACAATTAGTTAGCATAGATAGGTAGGTTGGTTGTATGTGTATATCTTAATTAAAATGTGATCAATTTGTGTATACAAGTTTAACTAATTTAGAGGAACTAACCTCAGTTTCTTGTTCTTTTAAGTATTCCCTAATTCGTGAAACAATTACCAATCCAGTGGCCATCATTACATTTTATATAATGATATTGCTAAAACATTTTATGTTGCTGTTACCGTAATTTTCATATTAAATTCATGAAATTCGTCGGTTTCCTACAAAGTTTATTAATTATGAGAGGATTAAAATAATAAAAGAATTCCTAAAAAAATAACCTGGTATTTTTTTAAAAAAAATTAATTTCTCCGCATGAGAAATAGGATTTTTAAGCAACGTCTTATTTATTCATTCTTACCATAATTTCAGAATTTATTTTTGGAAACAAGGAATAAAATCGAATGTTATGGTGGAGACTTTCGGTTGAATATTTAGACAAATGGGATTTGGATTTGAATTATTGCGTTGAAATTTGAATTGAAACGAAGCGTTTCATTATTTCAAAGTGAGGCGAACATTCATAGAATATCAACAAAGAAGCTTGGATATCTTGTCAAAGAATTAAGTCAGATCTTGAGAGCTCAAGCCGACCAATTAAACTTCACTTGTGTAAACCGGAGCCGATGACACCGGCATTACTTCAAATTATGAATTTAAAAACAACAATTCTCGTAGTACATAATTATATTAAACAAGTCTTTAATTTTTTTTTTTTAAAAAAAAGAAATTATCTTCAAATGGAGTATTGAGTTTGACTTGAGAGACGGGGATCTTACAACTTCCACTCCTAATTTGAGGAGAGGCACTATCGAACCAAGTCTAGAAGTTTCAATTATTGGTCAAATACATTAAATATCGTGCACCTAGTTTCCCGGTGGCAACTGTGTATTAAATCCTCAGATATTGATACAACATTAGCAAATAATGGCAGCCAAGAAAATTTATTGATCCATCTCAGTCACAATTATTTGTTCTTCAAATGATATTTTGACCTAACCCATCCAGCAAAAATTAATACTAAGTTTTATATATATATATATAGCTTAAAACATTACAGAATTTGTAATTAGAAACACTGATATACTATTAACTAAAATATATAAACATCTAGAAGCGTCGTCCACACACTGAGACTATAAGACCATTTACGAAATGATGAAACGTGATTGTTATTTTAATTTGTAATTATCTTAGACTTCCTTTATCTCGATAGAATATTCATCGTGTGGCGAGTTGATACAATTTGAGAAGTTTCCTAGTAAGTTATGAATTCAATATTTTTGTTCTTACATCTCTGTCTATGAGTACAATGGCGAATCTATGAATTTTATCGAGGGGGTAAAATTTAATTACATAAAAATTAAACCAAAATTTCATTTTAACCATCCGAGTTTAAAGGCAGTAGGTAAAAACACTAGATAAATAATTATAATACTAGTATATCAAGAAATAGACTTACTTGATTTCAAGAAATAATACACTTATCGAGTTTAATTGTAATAATACAATTATTATAAGTCTCGTTTCATTGAAGGGGATCGTCTATATATGATGATGTGGTTGATAGGGGAGATGATAGATTGTTAGTTATTAATATCATTATCTCTTATATTTGTTGTCTTGCTAGCGAGTTATGTGGTTTACGACCTCACATATTTCGCATAATCCCAAACAAAGCTGCTCGTACAATTGGAAAAGAAACAAATTGTATATCACATAATTGTATTGCTAACATTGTATCCACCGAATATTATTGATCATTGAATGATATGAATAGCTTTTCATTAAAAAAAGGAAAGGACTTGCTCGATTTCAAGAAAGGTGAGAGCATATTCTTTATATGTTTAAGAGGCTCATTCTTTTCTGAGAGAGAGTTATATGAGTTCAAAGGTGGCAAGTGAGTAATTTGTGGTGAATTTTTTTGATAATTTATTGATGTTTTATATTTGTCCATTAGTGAATTGTAAATTATTATACTGCTAAGTTTTATTCTGGATTGGAAAGAAACGAAAATCTGCATTGCATGTTTATGCATATTATAGTGGAAAGTAAAGAACATATAATTCTAGGATAAAAAAGGAAGTAATCTTTCATGCTTACCATACTGTAAAATTGATATTTTATACAATTTAAGTGTATTTTAAGGAAAATTTAAGAAAAAAAGACAAATTAAAATAAATAAAAAGTTAACATACTAAATGAGACTATACGAAAGTGTTTTATTTTTGAATTAACCAAGATATATTAGATGGAGTACTAGTAGTGCTCGAGAAAAGTACAAGATTACAAGTTTGATACGGTATTCCAAAGAAAAATATAAATGACCCAGCCATCATTAGGCTATGTTCAACCATAAGAGATGAAACCAGACCCAATCGTTTACCGAGTACAACTCCAATCCTACCTTTTTGTTTACTAGCCAAGACAAAAGACGAATTTTAATTCTATCTAGTGTGGAAGGAGATTCTGGACTTGATTCATTAAAAATCACCGCATTTCGAAGGTTCCAGATACTCCAAACTACGCAGTTCCACATTGTGATAACTCGTTCATTGAAAACCCGAGTAGCACGTTCGAGTGATGAAGAAAGTGGGAGGTTGGATTTGGGTGGGTTATCATATGAATTCCAAGCCAATTGTAGCAATCCATCCAAATGTTTTGCGAGAAGGTGCATGTGAAGAAAAGATGAGCCACATCCTCTTCTTGGACACCGCAAAATGGGCAATCTGTTGAGAGTCCATCAGCAAGTGCCCCCATCCGATTTAAGTTTACTTTGGTTGCCACCTTATTTTGAAGTACTTTCCATGCTAAAAAAGAGACCTTGATGGGAGAGAATTTGTTTCAAACTAAGGCCAAAGAGGTATATGTTGTTGTTGCATCTTTTGAAGCTAGAAGAAGGCCGGAGTTATAAGTTGCCTTAGTTGAGTAGATTTTGTCAGCAGCCAGGTTCCATATCCATGTATCTTCTTCATCTGTAGTTCCTTCGAGCCTATCGATGCAAGATAATAACGATTTGAAAGATTCTTCTTCCCAAGTAAACAAGGGACGTCTCCAAGACCAACACCACTCTGCCCCATTCTCTAGGCTAGATCTTTTGGAAGCTATCGTGCTGTTTTTGTCAAGAGCGATGCTATAAAGTCTCCTGAAATCCATATTGTTTTGACCGATCCACTTATGAGTCCAGAATTTTGTTTTGAGACCATTACCCACTTTTGAGCTTACCCATCCCAAAAACCAGCCACTCGGTTGATCAAACACTGATTTCACTAAAGCCCGCCACCAAATAGACCCCGTATTTCTATCGACCAGCCCCTCGCCCCTCATAAGCAATTGACTTACATTCCCTTATGTCGAACTAATCATTTTTATCCACAGTTTATCGCCCCTACGAAGAAGTTCCCATCCCCATTTCCCATGTAGTGCTAAGTTGAAGTAATCAATGTCGTGAATCCCCAAACCCCCATATTATTTAGGGCAACATATTTTATCCCAACTAATCCAAGCTATTTTTCTCTCCTTCTCCGCCCCTCCTCCCCGAAGGAAATTTTGTTGTAGCATAGTGATGTCATTTAGGACTTTTCTTGGTGGCATGTAGAAGGAAAGGAGATAAGTTGGTAAGGCTGAAAGGACTGATTTGATGAGCACAATTATGTCGCCTCCCGAGACATACTCGTTCTCCCAAGATCCAAGCCTTGAATTGAGCATTCTTATTAATGGTTGCCATGTTGAAGATTTGTGAGGATTGTCGCCAATAAGAATTCCCTAATGGGTAAAGGGGATCTCACCTTTTGAGCAATTAATGATGGTTGTCATTTTCTCCAAATCTTTGGTTGAATGTTAATACCCATTGAAGAAGTTAATCTTAAGTCCTGAGATCAGTTCAAAATTTCGAAGGATACTTTTTAGAGCTTTGACGTTTTCTGTGGTTGCATCACCGAAGAATATCGTGTCGTCTGCATATTGAAGATGAGAAATTCGGACAGATGCGGCACCACATGAGATGGGCTTGAACAGCCCTAAATTACATGCATTTAAGTCGTTGCACCTAATACTTCCTCCGCTAGAATGAATAGGTAAGGTGAGAGTAAGTCACCTTGCCTTGGGCCTTTTTGAACTCTAAATTCAGGACCTGTACTGCCATTAATCAAGAATGAGACCATTGACGAGGAGAGGCATTCCTTGATCCGTCTAATCAATCTTTCGTTAAACCCATACAATTTCATCATATGAAGGAGGAAATCCCAGTTGACTGAATCAAAAGCCTTTGCAAACTCCACTTTAAACATTATTGTTGGTTTCTTCTTCCGAGTCGATTCGTCCACTATTTCGTTGGTTATTATGGCACCATCAAGGATGTTTCTATCTCTCAAGAAAGCCGACTGATGAGAAGAGATTAACTTGTCCATAACTGACTGGACTCTACTAGCCAATATCTTTGCCAAGATCTTGTACATGCATCCAATGAGAGAAATATGTCTGAAATCATCGATGGATAACGGGTTGGTAGTCTTTGGGATCAAGGCAATGAAGGATGAGTTGCATCGGATTATTTATCAAAATATTATAAAAAATAAAAAAAATTTCAAAAATACCGTAACAAAAAAAGTGATTACAAAAATACAGTAACTCGCCACTTGAAGTGGCGGGTTCAACTTCAAAAAAGTTGAACCCGCCACTTCAACTTTTTTGAAGTTGAACCCGCCACTTCAAGTGGCGAGTTACTGTATTTTTGTAATCACTTTTTTTGTTACGGTATTTTTGAAATTTTTTTTATTTTTTATAATATTTTGATAAATAATCCGAGTTGCATCCTTTGACTACATGTTTGTGAAATTCTGAAATAAATCTCAAGATATCTTCCTTGATGGTATCCCAAAAGGTTCTGATAAATTTGAAATTAAAGCCATTAGGTCCGGGGCTCTTGGAGCCATCACAATTCCAAATTGCATCCTTAACTTCTGCTTCTAAGACAGAGAGTGTAATATCCTCTTCGCTTAGTTTGCAGGAAGTGACTCCATCGAGCAGCGGCCTATCCCATTGAGTTTCAGAGAATAATTTTCGAAAGTGCCCTGTGATAGCTGACTTAACCTCTGGCACCGAATCGACCCACATGCCAGCTATGTGGAGCCCCCTAATTTCAGATTTTTTCCTATTCCGGTTGATGCAAGCGTGGAAGAATTTTGAGTTTGCGTCTCCCTCTTTAATCCATTAGACTTTTGGATAGCAAGCTTTCTTTTAGACAGATTTTTGCTATACGAAAGTGTATTTTAAGGGAAAATTTAAGAAAAAGGACAAATTAAAATAAATAAAAAGTTAAGATACTAAATGAGACTATACGAAATGTTGGTGTCTCATGTCAATTATTATCATTATATACAAAGTGGAAAGTAAATAAATAAAAAGTGAATTACACCAAGAACTTGAACTCTGGTGGTAAGATTTAGAATCCAGTGTCCTCATACTAACCATGAGACTATGTTTGGTGAAGCTGAAGTAAAAAAATATATATTAACAAATTTATTTTTTACAACTTCATATACACGTACGTTCGCCCTTATACGAGACTTTGAGGTAAAAATGAGTACTCTCAATCGTGTAGGTAAATTGATTACATAAATTATATTTCGTAAAATTAAGATAGATGGGGTCATGAAGAATATAAATGCTGGAAAAAAAAATATTGATAATAACATTCTTAATGTAGTCAAAAAAGCCATGCAAAAACATTGGGCAATAGCAAATATTTGCAGTGAGCTTGTGGGATTATTCAAATTTCAAGCCCTCATCTGTATATAATAAGACCCATTGTAGTAATGTTTGGCTGAGATGCACATTTGTGATTCTAGTTTTGGCTCAAAACAATGTAATAAGAAGTATACCATGTTGTAGTTGAAAAGTCAACAATTAGTTAAATTGAACATATGTAACGGAATGATTTGAAAATTTTTCATTCTCTAACTCATGAATAGATACAACTTAAGAACCTAAGTGAATGTAGTCTGTTCGATCATATTATGGTTCAGATTGAATGCATTCATGAAGATCCACAACCTTAAGTTGCGACTCTTCAATTTAGAAGAACATGATCCAATCGTTTACAAATTAGAGGTCCATAAAGCATCCATTCGTAAACATGGTTCAGATTGAATGCATTCGCGAAGATCCACAGCTTTATGTTGGTACTCTTCTATTTGGAAGAATATGATCCAGTCATTTACGATCTAGAGGTTCATAATGCATTCATTCCTAAATGTCTACAAATTGGAATATAACATGTTATGTGGGCCTACACAAGGGGCAGGACCCAGAAAAAAGATTTTGGGGGTGAAATTTTTTTTTATTAACACGTAATGGTAAAAAAAAATTGATGGGGGATTTTTTTTGTGAAAATAATAAGGGTGAAAATTTGTTTTTTTAAACAAAAAATTTATTAATTCTTTTTTTTGTGGGGTGCTGGCGTCACCCCCGCACCCCTAGGCCCGTTATTGGGCCTAGATATGTAACTAATTTTATATTGTAGGTTATCTTAAGGGTTTGGCCATTTAAAATTGTCACGCCCCGAGACCGGGGTCCATAACACCGACATTGATTTTCCAATACAACTAGAAAACCAATAAGCCTCGTAATATCGTAACAAACGAAAATCAGTCTATTTTCCATAATTAAATAACCATTGTCTTTACATTGAATTAAAAACGCGTAAATTTAAAAAAACTTAAACATAAATCGTACTTAAATAAAATCTTGGGAACTTAATCTTAAGATAACGCAGCGGACAAATCACCAACCCCAGAATTGGTGTTCTTCTTCAGCTTCAACCTCTTCTTCAGCTTTATCTGGGGATGTATAGTAAGGGGTTGAGTGCTTTGGAAAACACTCAGCAAGTGGGGGACAATCGATATGATATCATAATAAATACTTCATAATTTTCATAACATGAATCATAACTTACATAAACCAATATGAATGTATCTTGACATAATTGCTTCATCGAGCCATAACATGACATCTCATATCGTTCATAATTTTCTTATACTTAAGCACAGTAAATCATCTAATCTCCTCTTGGTACTGATATCAGTCTCTAGACTTATCCCTCCTAGAGATGAGGTCATGACATCGGCTTACCCACGAATAAAGGGTCTGGAAACTCCAGAAACAACGGATAACCACTGTATAAGGTTCTTTTAGCGGTTACACCCCGCCGCATCAGGGTCATGGGGAATTCCAATCCAATTAGATTTCGAGTTTAAGGTGCTTACAAAATATACTTTTCATAGTTTCACATAGTCCATATCGATTGAATTCTTAAAACATACATATTATTTTCAAAAACAAAACGAATAAATAGCAAAAGCCCACTTACAGTGCTTTGGTAACGTGCTTGATTGATCGAGGTATAAAACGAACGGATTCAAATCTTCCCTTGGCTTAAATGAAATCCGAACACTACCTCTCGAACAGATTCTTCACCTTCCTAGGCTTGCCAACAACACACACCGAATGTTAAATCTTCGCACAGATTCTGGAACTACTTCGAATAAAACTCTCCACGGATTCGAACAGAATATTGGTTGCACTTCGATGGTTTAATGTTGAAACTTGGCTCGGTTATGTTGCTGTTAATCGAATAGCTTCTGGAAACAAATCGATGAACGAGTTCTGAAGGAAGGAGACAGAACTTGGTTGGCTTAATACTTTGGCTAGAACTCACAAGGGTGACTTCCGAAACTTGTTGCTATTTGGAAAGGATTTTGAACGGTGATTAACTCTCGGAACCTAGGCTGGAAATTGTCGAAGACTATGCTGGAAAAGTTTCGAATTGTTGCTGCAACTTCTGGAAAAAAAAACGAGGCAGCAGCTCTTCGATTTTGGATTCAGATTTTCGAAGGAAGTTTGGTGGTATGAAAGTGGTATGTAACCCTTGTTTATATAAGTGATGATTCTCGAAAATAAAGCTGGAAGGACTCTTGGATTATTGGAACAAAATCTGATAAGGGTGAGAGCAAATCTTTCGAGAATGTTGGGAACAAAACTTGTGCAGATTGTGTTAATTAAAGTTAGATTTTTCGAAGACCATATCTTGGAAATTTTGAGTTGTATGGCAACGGAATTCTTAGCTTACAAGGGTTGATTTGGTTCGAATCAAATCATGATGGTTTGGGACTCTTGGTAGTCATCGAAAAATCAGGAATCAAGGTGTACTCTATCGGTTATAACTCCCAAATTTGGCTCGATCGAGTTTGCTTGATAAATGGTGTTATTGATTGGGTTTGTGATGGCTAGGACTCCTTGGTAGTCATTAGAAAATCTTGGTATCCCTTGGCTAGAGTTTTGAAGAAGTGGGGCATCATCTATGAAGAATTGGGCATCCACTAAAACACTTAGTTATTCTATCTAAATTAATTAGTGTTCTAGTTGTACTCCAACACCTAATAATTTATAAAAGAATTTAACTTGTATCAATTACCTTAATTGATGGGTAACCTCAAATTCCGGGTCTTCACAAAAATGATCTGAATAATGTTAATAAAGTTGGGAATTAAGCATCTAATATGGTATATGTCGATTTTATGTGTAGAGGCATATTTCTTATTTACTAATTTATGAATGACTAAATTAGGAATAATGAGAGTTTGTAACTCTCCGGTTCTAAATATGGGTTGAGGTCCTCAGATCATATGTAAATCTGAGTTTTATTGATATCTCATCATAATAAAATTCTATAAAGGTGGATTCAACCTTCATATCTCTATCAAATTTCCACAGTTATGGATTCAGATATACTTCGAGTATATTGTTATTTGTTACCTTGATATGATATGGAGGATCCTGAATTTAGATTTTTGTTTTGAATCTTATTTATTTTATAACAACTACATCTTTACTATACCTACCCGCTTTTGATATGATCCAATGGAACCCAATTATTCTGTTTGCATCCACATGCTTCGTCATCAATTCACACCCTGTAACATTTATGCGACACCGATGGTGATTGGACTATCATGCCTCTGTTATAACTACACCATTTCACCGAGCCACTCCAAGCCATTCTTGTTCAAATTCAAATTGCCATTTCGATGGCTATATATATGGCTTGAAGTCTCAGAAACAGAGAACCAGATTATTCCAGATTCCGAAAAAGCAAGAGGAGAGTTTCTCATTCTTTGGTGATTGTGTGATATACGTATAGATTGTTGTTCAAAAGAATTGTCATTGGAATTCATAGGAGTGACAATTGAGAGTTGAATTCATGTATGTATCGTTGATAGCAATCAATAAAATAGGAATAATATTGGCCCCCATGGAGTAGGCAATTGAATCGCCGAACCACGTAAATACGTCTTCTTATCGCTTTCTTGTTTATGTTCTTTGATTGATGATCTGTTCTTGATCGATTAAAGTTTATTGTGTGCTTGTTGATTCAAGTTATCTGGATTAACTTGTACACTTTGAAGTTCTTGATGTTGATTAGTTTTATCTTCAAGATATATATCGTTAATCACACGAGAAAAGAATCTGAAATTTCATCAATTGTTATTGCTGTTCTTGAACAATCTCATTCTGAGTGTTCGTATGAAACAAGAAAGATTCATTGGGTTTGATCAAGAAAGAATCATAACAAGTGCCGCCGTCTGTGGGAACGAAACCACGACCTACGTTCTTGATTAAATCTTGATATCCGATTATGACAACCAAGATTGAGGTGCAGTGTTTTGATGGAAGGGGAGACTTCGGTCTTTGGAGAAGAAGAACGAATGCTATCTTGATTCAGCAGAAAGTGGCAAAGGCTTTGGGTGGAGAAGGGAAGCTTCCTGAGTCTCTATCCAGTGAGCAGAAACAAGATATAATGGAGCTTGCATTCAGTACACTAACACTTCACCTAGATGACAAAGTGCTCCGCGAAGTGTCTTCGGAAACAACGGCAGCAGGGATTTGGTCGAAATTGGAGCAATTATACATGACAAGATCCCTTCAAGATAGAATATTTCTTAAAGGGAAATTGTTTGGGTATAAGATGAATGAATCACAAACACTCAGTAGCAATTTGGATGAATTTAATCGGCTAATTTTGGATCTACAAAACATAGGAATCGAAGTGGAGGATGAAGATAAAGCAATCATTGTTCTTAATGGTCTTTCCAAATCATATTCAACATTTGCGGATACCATGAAGTATGCTCGAGAATCTATAGCTTTTGACGATGTCCTCAAAGCATTGAAGTCAACAGAATCTGAAAATTCATCTGAAAACAAAGCTCAAACCGTAGGAGATAGCCTATTTTCGAAGGACATAAAAATTGGTTGTGAATGTTGTGGGAAAAACAAGGGAAGATCAAAGTCAAAGAATAAGGTTGTTAAATGCTTCTACTGCCACAAAGAAGGTCATTACAGAAGGCAATGCCCAGACTTCAAGAAAGATCAACAAAAGCAGAATGAACAAGGAGAAGCAGCTGTAATACAAGATGGAAATGAGTTTGCAGAAACTCTATCTGTAACTGAGAAAGAAGTGGATTATGGTTGGGTCATGGACAGTGGATGTACTTTCCACATGACACATGACAGAAGCATATTTGAGATGTACAAAGCCACACAAGGCGAGCATGTAGCCTTGGGGAACAACAGTACTTGCAAGGTGCAAGGAATTGGATCTGTCAGACTCAATCTCAAAACTAGAGCAGCCATACTTCTTGGAGGTGTTCGCCACATCCCGGACCTTAGTAGAAATATGATCTCTTTGGGAACCTTAGATCGACAAGGGTGCACTTTCAGAGCTGGAAAGGGCATAACGACTGTCAGTAAAGGTGGAAGAGAGTTGATGAAAGGAAGGATGTATAAGGGACTTTATATGTTTTGTGGTAGCTCAAAGGGCTGTGTAGGCAGAGTGGACAAGGGATTAAGGCTCAAAGTGGAGTCACCGAAGGGGAGGTTGCCAAGAAGTCTTACTGAAAATGCACATATGGTTGTTGGTTCGGTGATCAACGATGCATGTGCTAAGTGTAAGAGTAATGGGTTCAGCCTCAGATCACTGGCTACGAGGTGGCTGTCTTCTGTAAAAATGAAGTGCACAAAAGGACTGGTTTATGCAACCAGTGAAGGGAGACCTTAGAAGAAGGTTAATGGGGTCAATATTATTGAAGGATGGATAGTAGTCAAGGTGGAGATTGTTAGGATTGTGACTGATATCCAAATCACTTGCTTCGATTTCTTGAGTGACGGTTATGACTACTAAAGAATAGTAGTTGAGGATTTGATGAGAACTTATTCTCTGCATCAAGTGCAGCTGGGATAGTAGTCGTCTAACTGCCATTTCGATGGCTATATATATGGCTAGAAGTCTCAGAAACAGAGAACCAGATTATTCCAGATTTCGAAAAAGCAAGAGGAGAGTTTCTCATTCTTTGGTGATTGTGTGAGATACGTATAGATTGTTGTTCAAAAGAATTGTCATTGGAATTCATAGGAGTGAAAATTGAGAGTTGAATTCATGTATGTATCGTTGATAGCAATCAATAAAATAGGAATAATATTGGCCCCCGTGGAGTAGGCAATTGAATCGCCGAACCACGTAAATACGTCTTCTTATCGCTTTCTTGTTTATGTTCTTTGATTGATGATCTGTTCTTGATCGATTAAAGTTTGTTATGTGCTTGTTGATTCAAGTTATTTGGATTGACTTGTACACTGAAATGCTAGTTGAAGTTCTTGATGTTGATTAGTTTTATCTTCAAGATATATATCGTTAATCACACGAGAAAAGAATCTGAAATTTCATCAATTGTTATTGCTGTTCTTGAACAATCTCATTCTGAGTGTTCGTATGAAACAAGAAAGATTCATTGGGTTTGATCAAGAAAGAATCATAACAAATTTCTACTTAAAAATGAAGTGGAAACAGAAACCAACCCTTCAAAGTGCAATCAGGACATCAATCACAAGGACGGCAGGTTCATTATGAGCATTGGTACTTGTCGTACTCGTGCACTTATAAGATTAACCTCGATGATTGCAACGCACTTGAAATTTTTGCATCCTTAGTTTCAGTATTGCTAGATATAAGAAAAGAGAGAAGGAGAAGCTTGTTCACGCATATTCTTCTAAGGAGAATTGCTTCAAGATCCTATATTCCCGTTTCATAAACTACTTAACTATGGCAAATTTGTCCTTCAAATATTTGAATTTGGTTGGGAAGTGGAAATGCTCCAAAATACATATTTCCTATGCCTTAGTTAGGTGTCTTAACCGGAAAAGAAAAATTACAATTTTGGTCCTATAATTTGGTTTTATTGTGACTTTGTTATTTAAGTAGTCAAATTAGTTTTAGTCCGTTGTCTTTGTACTTTTTGCAATTTCAATATTTTGTTTTGCAATTTATTCCTTCGTTTTGGAGTATTGCCGTCTATTGCTATGTTTGGTTGCTAACATGACCATCAAGAGCTAGGTAAAAATTAGTGGAAATTGTAAAAATGTACTAATAACAAAATAATAATTCAATTAAATCTAATGAAAAAACAATTTTTCTTAACATTATCCATTTCTGAAACTTTCATTCACATAGATTCATTTTTAAAACTTGTAATTTATTAGGTCTTTTCTTCTTACCATAATAACATCCCACATATCTCCAAGAGGATATGTCTCCACCACATTCTTAAACTCATCCCTCCCACCACCACCAATTACCGCCGACCGCCGTAGCCACCTGAATCTTGCACTGCAGGAATCTTCGCATAAATCCTCAAACTTTCTGTCGAGCTGGAGGTGTACGTTTGCGAAATCATCTACCTGAATTCTCCAATCCATCTGCGTGAATCTCTGTCCATCTGCGTGAAATCATATGTGCGAAAAATCTGTGCCTTGCAAATTCTTCTGAAAACTTCGCAGATAACAATTCCCAAATCTGTGGCTTGCAAACCCTTCTGATTGGACGTTTGCATGCTAGATTTTGGGTTTGATTTTGATTTTGATTTTGAAATTATGACTTCGATAGGGTTGGCACCAAGTGAAAGAGATGGATTTTTATGCAGATGGTTTGGGTTTTTCAGAATAATTTTAGAATAATTTTGGATTTGAATTACTCGTGAATGGTGGTGCTTTAGTAAAATTAAGTGCCTTAACTTGTAAAAAATCGTGCAAGAATGTACAAATAATCGTGCATCAATGTACAAAAAATCGTGCACCAATGTACAAAAATCGTGTACCACCATTACAAAAAATAAGTGCACAACCATGATAAAAATCAAGAACACCACAATTTGCAAAATTCGAGCACCACGTTGGTTAGCCTACCCAAATTTATTGAGATTAAATGCTTAATTGTTGTTGTTGTTGTTGTTGTTATTGAGCACCAAGTTGGTAAAATCAACTTTTGTAATGGGGGTGCGCGATTTTTAAACATTATGTTACATGTTACTGCACGATTTTGTAATTGGGTGCACGATTATGTAATGTCTCATCAGCTGGTATCGACTCGTAAATATCCCTAAAAATTAACTGGATTAAAACTAGGAACAGAAGAGTTAGAAATGTGAAGAATTAAACTATTACGCCAAAGGAGCTATGAGATCGTTAGGAAATTGCTTGTTGATTTGTTAAAATCTTTGATTGACCGAGTGTATAAAGCCCTCTTTCTCGATATGTTATATTTCTTGTACGGTTAGTGCTTCCGTAATTCTTGGAGTAACTTCCGTCTTACATTTCCCAAATTCTTTCACGACTCATTAGTCATTCATGATCTAGATTGTTAATAATATATGGGGTTTCAACTCAAAATCAATGTGGAACAACTCATGTATCTTATAAAGAGCTAAAATATCTTGTAAATGCTTAACGTGGGACGATTCTCAACTCGCCCCCTCACGCGTGACATTACATAAATCAAACACGTGAACTGATAACACGGGTTACGGTGAGTATGCGAATGAAATAGCCAATCACTTGAAAAGCCCGTTCTGATACCATATTAAGAATACATGGTTCCAACTCAAAACCAATTGGTGATCAGAGTATTATAAAGAGCTAACTATCTTGTAAAATTCTACTTTAGGACAACTCTCAACGTAACTTCATTTCATACTATCCAGAGGGCAATGCCCTCAATGTTGAATTAATGACCTACATTGCGATTTGATTCATCTTCGTATGAGCTGTTTTGACAGTTGATTAACATGCAATTTGAATGAAAACCCATTTAAATTCCAGCCTAAAACTTTGAATATATCCACCGACGTGATGTGTAATTCTTTGTTTTTAGAAAAAAAAAATAGAAATTCCGCGTCTAACGTATGCCAAACTAGCCAGCTTTCATCCATTTGTTTCTATATTTTTATTTTAGTTTTTTGATCATATTGTTTTTTTATTACTTTGCGGGCTTCCCTTATTTTACGCATGACTACATCCTATAGCATGACTATTACCCTTATACAACATTTAATGTCTAAATCAGATTTGGATCATTGGATCTAGCATAAAGATAATATCCTTATGCTATGTTGAACTCTCCCCTATACACGCGTCTATAAGTGGGCACAAAGAATTAGAATTCTTGCGCAACTTCATTTTCAAATACAATCCCATGGATCTTGATTTGCGCCGTGGCTCAAGTTATTTGAATAGGAAAATTTGAAAGCCATCTGCTAAAACTAGGGAAATCGGAAGGTTTAATATTCTAAAAATATATATAATTCGAACTTTTTTTATTAATCCTTCAAGTCAAGTTAATGTGAGGCCTCATTCAACATATACATACTTAATTTTTTTTTTTTTTTCTTTTCACAAATCTAATAGAAACATTTTCTCTAGAAATATTGCACTTGCGAAACAAACACTTTGACTCCAATTAATAATATAAATTTCCACAAAATAACATAAGATGTGATCAACTATCCAACTCATCATCCACTGGCTGCTTCACATAAGCAGAACAATCTCAAATCAAAAATTTGGATTATTTTTCAGTCCAACGTATATGGAGTTTTGGTCACTGCATTGGTATGAATTATGTTCAACAAATATGTAACTTTAGAGAGTTACTCAGAGAGAATCACATTCTCCTTAAGATAACTCAACATCCTCTTGCACTAACATTTATTACTCCGCATACGTCCATATAAATCAAATTCAATGGACATTCAGCACATGCTAAATATATGTGAGATTTAAGTTATCATTCTTTTTGATATTATTTGAACATAATCATGCTAATCATTCATAAGTTCACCAGATTCATAAAACATGCATTCTTAAAAATACTGCAAATCACATTCGCAAATTCAAAAGAATATAATTCTCTATCAAAATAGGAACAATGTTCATGATTAAATCTAGAACAAATAAATAATTGTTCAAACCAGTTCCTAACCAGTTTAAGATTTTATATTAAATAAATGTTTCAAACAACCTTAGCTACAACTCTTGCTACAATGCTTAGCCCCAGGTAGGTTTCACCTTCCTGGAGCTCTCTACTTCTTCTCAGCATCCGAAACTCTTTGCAAAGATGTGAGCACAATTGGTATCATATATCAAAGAAGTATAATTAAATAGAAACATTAATTTTTTATAAAATACACCATTTCCAGAATGCTTCTGGTCTAGGTATTCCTTGCAGTTTTGCGATAGTGACCAGCAGTGAAAACATAGACGACTCTCCTTTCTCAGGTGATATTATATCCATTTTCGTCTTTTGAGGTTGGGAACCATTTCCCTTCCTCTTCTTTATCATTGAACTCTTCCTACCATTGGTAGAAGATTCAACAAGAAGAACACGTTTCTCCTTTTGAATCAAGGACTCATGAGTTTCCAATACTCTCATAAGTCGTCATCACACTAACACTAGTGCCGAACTTGTAGATCTGGTCAGATTGATTGGACTAGAGGATCACCGTCATCAGATTAATTTTGATGTATACGGTAATCTCTATTTGTGCTTTTTAATATATGAATCAGGCGCGATCGTCTGCCAGTACCCCCATGTCAGATCCAATTGCAGCGGAAAATAAACATGAACAGATCTAGACCCGGGGACGGACGATCACGCCTGATTTATATATAAACATGCACAAATATCGAATATAAATGCACAAAAAGAGATTACTTTTCACCGTCGTAGATCTGAATTGGGAGATTCCTCGAGTCTAAACAACCTAACCAGATCCACGATCTCAACGACAGTGCTTGTTTGGTGTTAGTCTTTCTACGACGAGAATTATGATTGTCTATTGATTGTTAAAACAAATGTCTACTGTGTTAGGGACATACTATAAATTTATAGGTGCTAATGAGCCACTAATGGGTTTGGGTGCATAAAGCCCAACATGCCAACTTTTGGCTTGTAGGGCACATATGCTAACATTTACGTGGTTCGACAAAACTCGCCTACGTCCGTGGAGCACACACACTTCACTATATTAAATATGAAGGGATTACAAGATGAGTACAGACTTTCAACTCTCGGAGAACGAGCATTCAACTCTAACTCTCTCTACACTTTGTTCTCTCTCGAAGCTACTCAAGCTTTGGTTTGTGTTGTGATACAAAATGAACAAATCTCTTGCCTATTTATAGGTGAAAATCATGGTGTGTACCAAGAAACTTCTTGGTATAAACTTAAGCATAATTGGGCATTGAATTCAACCGGGGGCGGACCTAGGGGTGCACCCACCCCCCACCCCCCAAAAAAAAAACATTTTTTTAGAAATTTTGTTTTTCCTTATATTTGTAAAAAAAAAAAATTTTTTTTTTTGCACCCCCAAATTTTTTTTGACCCTTAAGTATTATAACAAAAAAATCTCACCCCAAGAATTTTTTCTGGGTCCGCCCCTGAATTCAACCTTCAAACTTGCCATTGTTGTTTGTCCCAATTTATTTGACTTCAAACTTGGTTCACCATTGTGAAAAATTCCAACAATGGGTTAGGCATAATCCAACACATAAAACATAGAATTAATAATTATCAGTTATAAAACCGGATGAAAGATTTAGGTTTTCTCTCTATGGTTCCTATGAGAGTTCTGTTTCCGTTTTCTCTTCGACGCTCATTTCACTCAGCTGCCTTCCATTTCTGTTGAACCTCGCACTTTCTCAAGTTGCTTTTCTCCTGGTTTTTGGTTGATTCGTCTCTTCTAGCACTATATTTGTACCTTATGGACTCTTTACTTGGCAAATGGGGAACTTTGGCAATCACCTCGGACGAAGCAGAGATTCTAGCTGTTAATCAAGTTTTGGTTGACAAAGTGCGGGCGGTGGCTCCAATAGGGCTTGATGGTAAGTTGTTAACTCAGAAGCTTATCAACAAGAAAGCATTCTATGAAACCCTTAAAAATCTTTGTTGTATCAACACTGAAATGGGTTTTAAGGTTCTCACTGATAACACTTTCACCTTTACTTTTGACGATATTAAGGATGTTGACCGCATTTTATCTCTTGAACCATGGGCATTTAATCATTTCTTACTGGTTCTTAAAAAAATCGAAGATTTTGCTATGGGGGATCTTGGTCCTTTTACTGCTACGCAAATATGGGTCCGAGCTTTTAATTTCCCGTTGGAAGGTAGGACTTTGAAATTGGTATGCTTATAGGGGATAGCATAGGTATTGCTCTTCAGGTGGAATCTGATATGTCTGGTAGATGTCTAGGGCCTTTTCTGAGAGTGCGAGTGTTGTGATATCACTAAACCACTCTGTCGGATTGTCCGTCTAGTATTGGGAACCCAACCTAAACCATTTGTGCTTCCTCTCCAATATGAACGCCTTCCTGACTACTGTTACAGTTGCGGATTGATTGGTCATGTGGCTCGTGATTGTCCTCAACATCCTTTTTTGGAGGAGATTGATCCTATGGTTATGGCCCTTGGTTGCGAGCTGATATGAATATCTCTGAAGTGAAAGCTAGTATTCCTCGGACTATTCCTTTCTTCAGTTCTTCCCCACTTCAGCTATGCCCCACTACTGAGGCCACTCCAACTTTTCAAGCTGAGCCTATTGCTGGTTCGAACGCATCCTGGACTTTCGGCCGGACGTTGTTTCCTTGCCTGATGCGAAAGCTCTGTTTGCTCAGCCGTCTTCCGAACCTGTTTCTAAAAGAAGGACCCTAGACTCTCCTGGTTTCTCATCCTCCCATATTACGGATTCTCAGTTGATCCAGGCTGATTCTCATTCTAAGGTGGTGGTTGCTCAGCAACCCCGCCTATTGCCATGATTCTCCTTAGTTGGCACGCTCGAGACCTGGGAGACCCTCGAGCGTTATTTTGTTTGTGTGTCGCAATTCGCGCGCATTCTCCCTTTTTGGTTTTTGTTTTAGATATTAAGACTCTTGTCCTCATGCTTTTTTTGGTTTGTCCATTTTTGGGTGTCTCTAATGTCATGACAGTACCCCGTGGTGCTAGGAGCGGTGCCTTAGCTCCATTGCGGACTATTGACCGTTTAGATATTTAGTTCACTGAAGAAGGCTCTATAGCTAGGTGGATATGTCACATGCCCTCCTATTTTTGGGAAATTACAGTTTGGTTGGATCGCGCTATTTTGGGGTGCTGCGTGTGGTCTACTGGATTTGCTACACTTTTGAGTGCTCGCTTGATCTTGTTTGCTGGGTTTACCGGCTACGTGCGCCATCCTCTGGAGTTCTGTACGAGTCGGATCTCTGTTTGGGATTTGGGTTTAAGAGTTTGCACGGCTTTTGCTCCTATCAGTTGTACTCTTATATCCATGCAAGTGTATATTCAGTGTTTGGAAGACAGTTCTTATAATCGACTTGCTCCTGAGATATGGTTTGAGGGAACTTGGAATCATTGTGGCGGCCTTTACTTTCTTTAGATTCTATCGTTGTACTTTTGTTGTGCCGCTTATTCCATATCGACTACTTTGCTTGCATATTTCTCGGCGTGTTTATGTTAGTTGGTTGTGTATGATCAATGTAACTCTTGTACTCTTGATTTCATGAATATAATTATATTTTATGACTAAAAAAACCGATGAAAGATAAATAAATAATAAACAATAAGCATCGTTAAAATATTCAAGCACATGCCGAATTTACTTTCGGATATTCGAGAAGTATAAAGATATAAATAATTGTAATTAGTATATCCTGATGTCTCGATGTTAAAGACATAAGAATGACATTTGCCCAATAACCCACTTGACCGACTTCTCTTAAGTCTCCGCAGGCTCCTAGTCTAGTCATAATTCTATCTCACATGCCAATCAAACCAACCCAACCAAAGTATACATACAAATATAAATATGGAAAAATTGCATAATATATACTGCGTTCCTACTTCTATATATCCGGTCTAACAAATACCAACACATATTCAAATATCTACATACATATTTATGTATCTTGGTCTTTATAAAGACTCGATCCATATAAATATTTTCCTATATAATGCTATATTTATTGTCTCCCCTAAAAGCATTTTACATGCATCGATGGACAATAGCCCTTTCTCGGGTATAAACCATAACTTACAAGCTCATGTGCCTTTGAGCGGGAAGTCTGTCTAATTTTATTAGTATAAACATGGAAGTCATAGGGAGATAAAAGGTCAATGCATAAAATTAACAATTACAGATCGAACATTTGATTTGTATATTAATTCAATTTCAACCATTTTCCAATGTATATTAAATTCAAGCCTATCTTTCTTTTATATAATTCTAATTTTCAGCAGAGTAAAAAATTTCTCCAATGAAGCATATGCAAGTTACTAGCTCGATCGAAGAGACGAAGCGAAATTTGAACAGAGTGGTGGAATAAGAAAAGATGAATATGCATGGGGTGGTCCTCCTCTTTCTGTTAAATCTTTTTTATAAAATATATATTTTTTTAAAAAAATATAGAAGTGAAATCCAGAATTCGTGTGTATGTTCATTCTATAATCCCTAAAGCTCGCGTTAATGCATGTATATGTATGTGTTACTTTTTGTTAGCATATGAACACTACCCAATGCTAGATCCAATGGCTAAGAATTTATTTGGGTATGTGGGATCCACACAAATATGTAGACTACATATACACACATCAATTCTTGATCATTAGATCTATTGTTGGGATAGTGTACATACGTTAGCATCTTATTTTCCATATATGTATCGACTTGCAAGCTGGCACATTAAATTTTTTCAAACCTCCTTAGTACGCCACCATAATTGGTGCATTGAAACTATATATTACAAAATCGATCCACATTACTCCATCTATAATAATATTTAATTTCATTCCCGTTTTTCTAGTATATGGACAAAATTTAAACCTAATTTTTTATGTGATGTGTTCATAAAGTAGTAAGTTTAGTCTCTTCCACAAAAATTTGGGATACGATTGCAGTAATGGCTCTATGGTGAAAATTAGGGGTGACAATGGGACGGGTCCAAATCCGGATCCGCATTGAACCCGCCCCGCTAGGTGGGTCTGGACCCGTTTCAACCGGGTTTGGAGGCGGGGCGGGGCGGGCCCTGGGATTGGCCGGACCCGCCCCAGACCCACCCGCTATACATTTTATTTTTTTAAAAAAAAATTGATATTTATTATACATTTTACTTCTTTGATTGAGCAATAAAGTGTCATTATTTAATTTCATTCACGTTTTTCTACTATATGGACAAAATTTAAACCTAATTTTTTATGTGATGTGTTCATAAAGTAGTAAGTTTAGTCTCTTCCACAAAAAATTGGGATACGATTGCAGTAATGGCTCTATGGTGAAAATTAGGGTGACAATGGGACGGGTCCAAATCCGGATCCGCATTGAACCCGCCCCGCCAGGTGGGTCTGGACCCGTTTCAACCGGGTTTGGAGGCGGGGCGGGTCCTGGGATTGGCCGGACCCGCCCCGGACCCACCCGCTATACATTTTTATTTTTTTAAAAAAAAATTGATATTTATTATACATTTTACTTCTTTGATTGAGCAATAAAGTGTCATTATTTAATTTCATTCACGTTTTTCTACTATATGGACAAAATTTAAACCTAAATTTTTATGTAATGTGTTCATAAAGTAGTAAGTTTTGTCTCTTCCACAGAAATTTGGGATGCGATTGCAGTAATGGCTCTATGGTGAAAATTAGGGATGATAATGGGACGGGTCCAAATCTGGACCCGCATTGAACCCGCCCCGTCGGGTGGGTCTGGACCCGTTTCAACCGGGTTTGGAAGCGGGGCGGGGCAGGGCCCCGCTATACATTTTTATTTTTAAAAAAAAATTTTGATATTTATTATACATTTTACTTCTTTGATTGAGCAATAAAGTGTCATTATTTAATTTTATATCAAAATTCATGTGTTCATGTTAAAGAATTTGAACATTTTGAAGGAAATAAGAGCAAATTAATAAATATTTAGTAGCTTAAAGATAGTTTTGCAATGCTTATTATAAATATTTACTAGAGAAAACATGAAATTTAATCACAAAACTCAACTTTTGTGTTTCAAAATTGATTTCTAAATAATTTTATAAAAAAAAATAAAAAAAAATCTGGAATCGGGGCAGGGCGGGTAAACCCGCCGGGTTGGCGGGTCTAAGCAGGGCGGGGCAGATTCGGGTTTTATGTGTAGCGGGACGGGTCCTGGGATTGGCCAAACCCGTCCCATATCCGCCCCGTTGCCATTCCTAATGAAAATTATTATATTGACCTGCTCATTTACACAATTCAAAGAAGAATAGATAAGAAATGCTGTACTAATATGCAGGTAAAATGGTAATATTAATTTACCATCCACAGATTAAAATATAATTATTTAGAAATAGAACCATTTCTATCACCTTAGATAAGCTACAAATATAAAAGATCAAAGCATAGAACTTTTTGAAATATTTATTCTGACAGGTTTGGCCTTTTATGGTAGACTACTCGGCATGCCGTTGGGTGACCCCAAAAATACAAGGAAATATGTGGTCCATAGGAAATAGGAATTCAAAAAAAAAAAAATCCACATCGGAAATATAAAATACGATATTTAACTCAAAAAAGATTCAAATTCATATAAAATATATTCGATAAAATTGTAGATTTTACAATAATATTATTACATTTGTTTTCATAATTACCATAAATTCGATGTGTTATTCTCCTCGTGTATAAATACAAAGTACAACAGACGCACCTTCCCTCCCAAAAAACCTAGCAAAATTAGTATATTGCTTTTAGGGTTTTGCCTAAGATCAAGGTTACCTGATAAAAAAAAAAGAGGGCAATTTAATGTTGAATGTCTTCATTAATTCAAAGTCAGTTAAATATTTCTTCGTACATATAATTGAATGTAGAAGTTTAAATACAGTACTTAAATGAGATAATTTAAAAATATGAGTAATCCAATCGTTTGCACGACATAATAAAATATATATATCACATACGATGTAATATAACCTTTTTTTCAACACCGCTACCCTTTATGGCTTTATCCAACTTAGTTTCTTACTGTTATTCCTCCGATCATAGTTTTAAAAACCGAACCAAACCGGTGGTTGAAACTTAAACTTTGTAAATCAGATGAAAAATTGATCCGAATTTTTAATTAACTGATTATTAGTTGACTTATAAACCCTATTGGTGGGTTTTTGTTGAAAACAATGACCTGATTGTTACGTTAAAGAACCGCCGAACCGCGAGGTTATTTTCTATTACAAAATTTGGTGTAAATTATAATTTAATAAATAATTAAATATTATGATATTATTGTGTTATTATAAATCAGATATATAACTATGCATTTTAATTTTTAGTCCATACTACAATTTTAACATATGTTTTTATACACCCCAAAGTTTAAGTGTTCTTAAACCTTCAAAACCCGTCGTATTCTTGTATTACATTAAAAAAAAGTTGTCGTGCTATTTTCTATTCCTACATGGATGCATATGAATTTTTAAGTTATTATTATTTTATTGCAACAAACAATCATAGTATATAAATTTATTAGAATACAAATATTTGTTATCTTTTTAAATTTTTTATATTTTCTATGTTCGATACATGATTTGTTAATGAATATGTATAGTTGAAAACTCTGATAATTTGTTTTAACAGATATAATCTGGCTTATGTTGAGTTTTTATATGGTAAATGTTAATTATTATGGCTATTTTTATACAATAAAATATTTATTTTGTATTTAATAGGAATCGACCTATTGGTTCAACCATCGGTTAATTGGTTGAACAAGTAACTTGATGACCCATTGTTTGATCGGATCGATCTCTGGGATGGTTTTAAAAACTAGGAAAAATTTCGGGACGGTACTATTAGGTAAAAGATTTTTCGACCCAGTCACCCAAAAAAAATTCTTTAAACTAAGTCCATTTTTAATACAATGATCAAACTAACCACACTTATGAAAACACTCTGCACATCATGAGTAATATTTACATGCACCGCATGAGTAATTTGACATGCACCGCATGACTAATTTGACATGCACCGCGTGACTCATTTTGACATGCACCGCATGAGTAATTTTACATGCACCGCATGACTCATTTTTGCATGCACCACATGAGTCAATTTTCATGGACCGTATGAGTCACATGCATTTCATGAGTCTAGCGGTGCATGTAATTTACATGCACCGCTAGACAAAATTTATGCTGCATTTTCTTCCTGAATTAGATTTTAAGCCAACAATCTCTCTGCTCCCTTTTCTTGGTCAACATCGAATCGAATGTGATAAAAACCCTAACTTCCGAGGCCATCAAGTTGCAATTGCAGCTTACACATTTATCATGTATATTGGTGTAGTGATTATACTCTATCATCAAAGAAGAATTTCTGGTGGAGGATCTATGATACTTTAAAAGGTATCAAACAAATAACCTATTTGCTACCAAAGTTATCACGACCAGACTCGAGAATTTAATTTGACTTAGTATTAAAAAAAATCATTTGCATGGTCACATTAAAATATATTTTTTTTGGAAGCCACATTAAAATATTTTGACCAAGAGTAATATGTGAAAAATCACTTAAACACGATATAATACTCAAATAATATGGGTTAATTATTTTTTTAGTTGTAAATACATGTACCTATATACTTATATGGTGCATGTGAGTCATGTGATGCATGTAATTTACATGCACCGCACGAGACTGACAAGAAATTACCTAGCGATGCATGTAATTTATATGCACCGATAGACTATATTTTGGTTAAAGACAGTACCTGAGTCTATCGGTGCATGTAATTTACATGCACCACACGAGACTAACAAGGAAATACCTAGCGGTGCATGTAATTTACAATTACATGCACCGCTAGTCTATTACGAGACTAACAAGGAAATGTGAGGCGGTGCATGTAATTAACACCGCTTGTATATTGGTGCATGTAAATTACATGCACTGCATGACTCAATCTCATAAAAAATATAATCACACTTTCATGTTCTAATTATCTCAGTCTCATAAAAATATAATGGCTCGGTACATTAATAAATAACTCATTAGAAACAAAATTTCAAATTTTGATCGACACCAGTAAACATGACAAATCACAATACCCGCTGATCAATTTGATCCATCAAGGAGCACCCACGATGATATTATTGATGGGAATGAAGATCAACTTGACGAAAAATCCGACAATCCCATCACCACGAAAGTAATCGATGTTCGAGTCGCCATCTTCATGAATTCTACATTTAGATCGGAAAACATCGACAATAATACACAAAATAATGAAAAAATATTAAATGTCTTACAACAGAGTGGGGTACGCTACCTTTGCGATCATGCTTGCGGCATCGCTTGACAAGACGGACGCATGATCTGCACTCAAACGTTATGAATCTGAAATTCATGTTACAGAAATTGGATCGCACAACGTAATACGACGGAGAAAAAAAAAACCGAGCAATTCACAAGAGCGAAAGTCAGTGTTGATCAATTTCTGGGGCATGTTTACTGAAATTTTTTGACAATTCAAGCGCAAATCAAGAAACAATTTGACACAAAACACCAAGGTAATTCGAATAGAAAAAATTGAACAAAAAACACAACAATATCGACGGAATTGACACGTAATAAAAAATGCAACAATTATCCCGACAATGGCACTCTCATCTGCGGCGGCGACGACAGCCCTCCCTCCGCCTTTTGGTGGTGGCAGTATTACATCAAGCTGGTAGAGGAGGATAATTGATTCAGTGATATTTAAGTAAAACAAAAGGACTTTGTATATTAGGGTTCCAAAAAATGGACTTATTTGAAAGAAGTTTTTTAAAAATATATTTAGTTGAAAAGAAGAATTTTTGGTAGATTTAGTTGAAATATATTTAGAAAAGTGACAACTTCTTGTAATTTTCTCTAAAAAACTATGCCTCCACTCATCGTCAACTAGTGAGAACACAATAGCGATTCATATAAGTGAAAGCGTGTGACACTTTTAGTTTTCCCACTTGGGCATCCCCCTTTGACATTAAGAATAACTCATCGCAAGCAATATGGAAAAATAAAAATAAAAATCAGTCTTTCTGGCGTATATATAGACGTCGGTAATCTAATTCATCCCTTTAAAATATATATTCCTCTCACTGAAGAACAGTAGAAAAACGGCTATTATCAAGTTTGATCTGAATTTATATTTAGTTGATTCGAGAATCGTGTTTCATGGCTGAGTCTGCAGCAGCTGATATGGAAGATTGGAGTTTACAAGCAATAGTTAGAGGATCAAGCTGTGATTTATCGAAAATAGCTGATGTGGATACATGTGATGGTGATTGTGATGACAATTTGTTTTTGGACATCAGTTCTGGCGGCTATCAGTCGATAGATCATGAGTTTTTTGCTAGTTTTCCTGAAATTTTCGGTAGGGAAATGGATTTGAGGGATGGATTGGAGGAACTTTACAAACCATTTTACCATGTTCCTGCACATAATCTTTTTGAAATTCAAGAATATGAGCAAAAAACTGTTGTAGAGGAATATAAGAGGAATCAAGAATCTGATCAATCATCAGGGAATGATTGTTCAGACAGCGTTTGTAAAGCTGTTTCTATGCCAAAATACAAAATAAGGTTTGCAGGATAATATTGGAGTTTAATTCTATAAAGTCAACAGGTTTGTTTTTATTCTATTTTTGAAATTTATTTTTCCTTTTTATGTAGGAAGAATCAGCATAAACGAGTGGTGATTCAAGTTTCTGCAGATGATGTTGCTTCTGACAAGTGGGCTTGGCGCAAGTATGGCCAAAAACCTATTAAGGGTTCACCATATCCAAGGTCGGAATATCTCTTGCATGATAAGTGCAATCTATTCCAAGTTATTCCTCATCGATCTTATATTTCTGTATCAATATTGTTCTGAAAATGTGCAAATGATCCATCAAGTCAATGGGCAGTAATATCAGTAGACTCCTTTTACCGAAAATTGTTAAGAAACTTTTCATCATGCCCCCCCTCACGTTGACTTTATATTATATAAGTAAAGCGCTTGGATTGATAACGTTGGGGTGGTGAGCATGTGGACGGAATAATCAATCACGAAAAGCTTGCTCTGATACCATGTTAAGAATTCACGGTGTTCCTACTCATAACCAAAGAGAGGAGTAACCCAAGCAAATATAGTTCGTTTTCTTGAAATACTTTGTCGTGTATTAAATAATTTATCTCAAAATCTTGGTAAACTCAAATCACCATCTTGGTTCTTAAATTTATCCCATGCTTTGGACTATATTTACTTATTCTAACCAAATTTATGTGCGAACAGGAACTATTACAGGTGTAGCAGCTCAAAGGGCTGTTTGGCACGGAAGCAAGTGGAGCAAAGCTGTGTTGATCCTGGAATGTTTATCATAACCTACACAGCAGAGCACAACCACAACCATCCTACTAGGAGAAATTCCTTATCCGGTACAATCCGGCAAAAATTCCCATCTAAAAAAGGCCCAAACATGCCTCATGTTAAGCAAGAAAAAGACGAAAGCAGCCCCAATTCGACAAAAACACTCAAACATTTTTTGTCAACTGACGTTGATTTTCATCCAAGGATTAAACAAGAGGGAAAAGTTATTATGGCAGATATAAATGAGTTCGACAAGTCCGATGATTTGATACTGAACGGTGAATTCTTTTCTGGTTTAGAAGATTTTGATGATTTTGTTTCAGAACTTGCTAATTCACATACATCTTCTCCACAGTTTCCGGCAAGATCTTGTAGCTGATATATTTCAAGAGTTGAGAACATGAGACAATGTTAATTTTATACAGAGAACATGTAAGATTCTGATTACTAAACAATATTTTGCTTCTGAAAAAGCTTTGATCTTATCCATGGTACATGTGGTGTATGATGCACCAACTAAGCTATCTACATTTTTATTCCAACACACATGTAATTTTCATTGCTAGTATCATAAACCACTAAAATTCCATTACACAAACCCTTAATTCTATGTAATTCTATATTTAAACCCAGAAACTTAGCTAGCTAACTCCCATTATACTAGTGCACCATGGACCACATCTTTGGTTCTATTAGCATACAAATTCAAGCACCTATGTCGATCAGTCTGGCTACCTACTAAAGCAGCCACAGATCCCACAAAAGCTGCATTCATGTATGTCGTGGGCTCCAAATGTGAGTAATCAGATCTTGAATCTGTGAACTCATCATTGGAATTTGGCCCTCCAACAATGGCGCCTACATGTGTGTTTGAATTCGGCTTTGAAGAAGAATACCAATTCGAATACCCTTCGTTGCAGCTCACTTTCGCAGGATAGGTATGGATTGAGGGAATTGATGCACCTCTGTGGTGTAACTGTGTGGGGGATTTGTTGCCAAACCCAACCATGTATGACATCTTCTTGGGGTTATTTCCAAGAATGTAGTCCACCTGCGAAACCAGAAACCATATAATCTCATACTGATCAGAAAGTTATGAGCTCAGATCGAGAATATCATGATAATAGAAATAAAGAAGCTGCGGGTTTGAAGTTAGTAGTAATTTAATGCGGACTCAACTCCAAATGTTGGGACAACCACTAGGCCAATGTCTTGGTCATCATTCAAATATTTTATAATACATGTATTGTACATACATACATAATTGTATGTGTGTCTATAAAGTCAAATTTTAATTAATTAATGATGATAGGCCTTAATTACTATTGTGTACCAAGTTGGAAGAGTAGTGGAAACTAAGATGAAGCTAATTTCATTGTAATTAAAACCTGGAAGAAAATGCCAAATTAGCATCTACATGTAGGATAAAATTTGGGGTTTAAGCATTTATTTATGCTTGAATTCTCTACACCCTGTGAAAAAGTAGTCTAACAAAATAATTCCATAAAAAGTATCTATTATTCATTTAACCTGTGATTTTGCAAAAGCTTTGATTTGAGAACTGGAAAAATTAACAGATCCACATTGGACTCCATCAACACGAGCTGCGCTTAAGATCTTGGAATAGGCAAGAAGTATCATTGAAGCGCTTGTCACATATTGTAGGTTACTGCTGTCTCTAGTATACAGAAGTCCACCTGCAAAACAATTCCAATTAATGGATCCATCTTTAAATAAATGTATGTGTCCTTAAACAATTTTTTTAAATAATTTAAATGCATATAACAGATAGAAAATGAAATACTATGGCATACTATTTATGTGTCTGTGTTAACATATATAAAGCATGGGGGATGTTTTTTTTGTTGCAATTTTTGACCAGTGAGAAATTCGTGTTTACGCCATTGAACTTTGGCCTAGTTGACATCAAGTCCTCACTTTGAGGTGCAGGTTCGACTATCAGCTCACCCATATCTCAAAAAAAAAAAATCGTGTTTACGTAATAATTTAATATGATTGTCTTACTAACCAGGGGTTGTCTTGATCTGCACAGAGCTACTTCCCGGCATCAATGCACACACGAATGAATCAGCTCCAATCTTGTATTTTGCCAGGTTTGACTTTCCTGCAAGAAATTCCTGATAAAAGTCTCTTCAATTAGTCTTTTCTCATTTTTTTCACATGCAGAAACTCGACAATCATGGAAATTGCTCATGGACTTATTTAACGATGAGATTAGTTTTATTTTCTATTATATAATATCTTGAAATATGTCAAGTACAATCTTATTGGATTTTGTTAAATTCATTAGAACTGGATTTCGTGGTACTATGTACTTGCCTTTGTTAGTAAAATCTGAGCCCCAGCAAATTTATTATCCCAACTGAACTCAGAGACAGACTGACTCCATCCCTGATTACTCGTTACGTAATTTAGATATGTGTTGTCTCCACTTGCTTTATATAGCCAAGCAGCTGCCCACAGCAATTCATCCTTTAAGAAAACAAAAAATTATCAGCCCTTATATTATTCCTCAACCATACAATAATATAACGTGGGTGTTGGCTAGAAATCTAAGCACAGCTTGTAAGATACTAGATTACTTGTGGCGGGATTGAGTGGTCTTAGAGGGGTTCGTAAATTTACAGGTTAGACTCAAGTACAAAGCTTCAGGCTCGATGATCTCAATTTACAAAAATAGTCCGCGCTATTTAGAGTTAACGGCAAGAACTAATTTTGTTGTAAGTTTAAATTTTAGGGACTAAATATAGTATATTAAAATCATTATCGGTTTTTCTAACATAAAATTTCAGCTCAATCCCGACAAGCTTCTGTCTACATAAAGTCGAGTTGGCTCGAAAAATCGAATTGTAGGAGAAATATGAATAGATTTATAAAAAATTATATTAGTCTTGTGAGCCTGTGTTCGGCCTGGTGTATGAGTATGACTGCTTGACATTAAGAATAATAGGGTGTGTCGTTTGGTTTTACCTGGTAACCAGAGAATGAACAGTAAAAGGGGCAAGACGCCTGATAAGATCCTCTATACTTGTCCGCAAACTGAAACAACTGAAACCAACAGTAATTTATTAACTTTAACCAGTACTAATAATATTAATGAAATTTTGATTAATCGGACTATATGAAACAATATATAGTTTACCAATTTTGAGTGGCGTAGGAGGCGTGCGGAATAATTGGAAGAAACCCCTTTGAAAACAATGGAAGCAGCAGCAAGGGCCGCGGCAGCATCTGCAGCCACCTCAGTTCCGGGTGAAGAAGTACTGATTTTGTAGAGTGTTCGCGTCGTGTCCATATCTTCAGGCCGCTCCCAACACTGATGATCTTTGTTTCCATCCCCTACCTATTAATTATCATGACTAGCAGAGTTCATTTAGACAACAAATGAGAATTATTAAAAAAATTATACTTTATCAAGTTCAAAGTGAATTGGAGAAAACCAAGAGAGCAACACCGAATTTTTTAAAAAACAGTGACCTGTGTATAGAGTGTGGTTGAAGAAGTGTGAGCTCTGAGCAAGAAAAGGGTTCCCCATTGAATCGCATTTTGGAGGTAACGAAGCTGATTGGCTGAAGTGATCTCATTCTTATATTCGGAAGCAGCCCAACTCAACAAGCTTATGGAAAATGACATCGGCCATCCAAATTTTACATTGTCACCAGCATCATAATATCCTCCAGTTAAATTTACCTATATCAACATGTTTTCATCAGCCATCCGAAGAGATATATATAGTCTTGGTTCTGTTCATGATTGTTTAAAAGCATAAATTGGATCTTACATTTTCAAGTTCTCCATCTGATAAAGCTGAATCACCCCTCCATTTGACTCGTTGGTTCGAGGGCAATTTACCCGAACGTTGGCCTTCGAAGAACAAAATCCCTTTGCTCAAAGCATCCTTATAATCACTAGCCTCCAAGCAAAATTCAGGATCTATAATAGATTTTGTACTTGAAATTGGACCAATAAATAATGATATCACAAAAAAGATTACTAAATGAGAAGCCATATTTTTAGGCCTTAGTTAATCTTATTGTGAACCCACCCTTTATCATCTGGCTCTCATTTATAGATCCATAGATTGATAGCAAACTAGCTTGCCGTGCTTGTATGTCTAACGCCCATTTACATAGTTTAAACGTTGTTCAGATAAAGATTTGGATCCTTGCGTAATTATTATTTTATGTATTCCATGGAGCTTGATTTTATTTTATTTTTTGTCCAATTTGGACCAATGCTTTGGGATTTTACAATTTTAGTTTTCAAAATTAAGCCATTTGATATTACTAAAAATTAATATTCAATTTTAACACAATCTCTGATCATCAGAGAGCACTAATTACTATACTTTTCACTAATTATATATGATTAAACGATGGCTATATCTAATTTTTGTAGGAATAAATATATCTAAGGATGTATATTTTAGGCAGAGTAACAAAATGGCTTTGTAGGATGAATGTCCATGCGAGATTTCTAATATCCGTCATTGAAATGATATTGCTCCGCTATGCTGCTCACGCATTAGCGGCGATCATTTCACAAGATACACCGATAATGATTTGTGATTGAATCACTTCAAATCATGATTCCTTAAACCACGAAGGTTTAAAGGAACTCAAACAAGAACAAGGGAATAACAAGATGAAAAATGTGCAGAAATTTGTTTTGATCTTGTGTTTAATCTCTTCAAAAGTGTGTTTAATTATCAAGAAAGTTGTTTTATATATAGTGCATCACTGGATGCCACTTAAATACATCTTTTGGATGCATATTTTCATGAAAAAATGGTACACAACTCTTCACAAAAACAGATTTTTGGACGTCCAGGCAGAATACACAGCGCAAAGGCACAACATACTCTGCCTAGAATTTATTTCTAGGCAGAGTGGGCCTACTGCCCGGGGTTTTCCCTGGCAGTTTTTCAACTTTTATATGCTTAATTTCAATTCATTAAGCGTATTTTGCCAACAATTTCTAGATCCATTGCCAATCCTTAACTTTTGTCCTTCACATTTATCCACGAGTGTGAGGGGAATGGTGCATTGAATAAGAGATATTTGAAGATTGTAGGCAAGATTTGAGGAGTTTTGGAGGAAACTAGGTAATCATACGAGACAAGAATTTGCATGTTAGTGTAAATTTGTGGAATGGGGATGGCGTGAGGGATTGAAAAGGTGTGGGAATAATGTCACACGATAAAATGATCACATAGAGATATATATATAAATTGAAGTTCCAAAAATGGATATAATTATATTCGCTGAAAGGGTTCCGATGGTAGTTGGTACCCACTCCTCAACGTCATTGAATGAAAGAATCACATGTTATTTTATCTTAATTGAACGGAAGTTTGGACAGAAGAATGGGAAGAACAATTTTTATTTTACATCCCATGATGTCTTACGTGAGGAAATGGCGTAGAATAGGCACACGGAATGACCATCACGTCTCAAAATCTACGAGTAAAATCAATGAGTTATCTCAAATTAAAATTTACAATGGTTTATGCCACATGCCCGAACAGCTCATGGTAGACTAGAAATTGAGCCGTTTCTCATAAATGTGAATTTGTATTTTCACGAGAAACTACACCTAAAACATACTATTTGGCTATAAATTTCTTGGATCTATCTACGACGGGGTTTTGTTGTTGCTGCCCTGAAGGGCACTGTCCTCAGGGGCATCATCCACCATCCATATGGAATCTTTTTTTTCTTTAAAAAAAAAAGATTCTAAATGAACGGTGATGATACCCCCGATGGCACTACCCTTAAGTGCATCATCAAACAAACCCTACGACGGATACCACTCATTAAAGCATTTATTATTACAAGTTACGTACCTTCTTGTTGAAATGGGTACGTCCATACTCGGTAGGCCTATCAATTTGGCCCGCTAACTTGGAAGCCTGGTCCAGCTCCAGTAAATCCGATCAAGAAAAAACTTTTACCGATTGATTCGGGTTGTGCTACAGAACATGAGTTCTTTTAGGAGGAAATTACACGTGTGTACCACTTGCCAAAACATGTTTCAACTAAATAAACCAAAATATTTTATTTTCAATTAAATACATATTTTTAAAAACTTATTTCAAATAAGTCCATTTTATTAAACTCTAATCTAATTGGTCCATTTTCATGACTAAAATACCCGTGCTGCAAGAAAACAATCGACGTATTTCAGATTTTCCCTAAAGATGATCGTTTTTTTTTAAATTGTCTAATTCATTGAGCAGCTGAATTATGATAGTGTAAGTTATTAATTTCCAGATTTTAGATTGATTAATCTTTATAGATTCAATTTTACTTCAATCTGATCGTAATTGTTCAATTTCCTGAGATTTTTATCGATCTAACTGCGATGGAAACCGGATTCATGATTCTGATGAAATTTAGAGAAGAAACATTGGTTTTGAATGTTAATTTCAGTTTCGAATTCAATGATTTAATAGGTTTGCATCTGCTAAGTGGTGCTATACTCAAGCAATGCACGTGATATAAATTTCTGGACAGAGTCCAGTGGTTTACGCAATATACATGCACCGTTGGTGTCTATTCTGCACGTGATATTCATGCACCGATAGACTCAAGCGATGCACGTATATCGACAGAACAAATTTGCATTTCACCTTCAGTTCATGATTTGATTCCGACTATCGAAGACGTAGCGTTAAAGGCAAAAAGAAGTTGCTGTTATGTTCTGGATGGTCATGAATTATTAGTAGGGTATGTCAAATGTTTAGAGGCTGCGTTGAAGAGTTTCAGAGTGAATTGAGTAAAATTTCGTTGGAGCTTGGTTTTGATTACAACTATGTGAAAAATAATAAAGATATGGTAGTTGCTGAATGTGCTAGAAAACACATTGATGGTTGTGGTTGGTTTGTGAGTGCCAATATTTCACGTGTAAATGATTCTTTCTATCTGAAAAAATTGAACAACATTCACACTTGTGGGCTAAGAGTCATGAAAGACAAATCAAAAAGGATAGTTTCAGATTTCATATATGAAATTATTTGAGAACGAGTCAGTGTCAATCCAAACTTTTCTGCTCTGTCTTTAATGGAGTTAATGAAAATAGATTATGGTTTGAATATCACATACATTAAGGCATGGAGAAGTGTGGTGAAAGCTAGATCTACTACTTTTTGTAAATTATGATGAGTTTTTCAAGAGTTGAAGTGGTACATCGATCCGGTGAAAATGACTAATGTTGGGAGTTTTATAGATCTTGGAGTTGACGACAGTAACCGGTTCGGCCGTTTGTCTATGTCGTTTCGTGCTTGCATGGATGGTTTTAAATTTTGTCGGCCTATGTTATTTCTTGATGGGATTTTTTTAAAATCGCGTTTCAAGAGCATACTTCTGTCACCCAATGCGAATGATGAGAATCAAAGTAACATGCACGAATATTAGAAATAGACATGTAACTGAGAGCAAAAATTTTAGATAATTAACAAATTAAATTATCATTTGGCGCATGTAATTGCATAAACTGCCTTCGTTTATCGGTGCATGTAATACACATGCACAGATAGACTCTGAAGTAGGGATGGCAATGGGGCGGGTCCAAACCCGGACCCGTATTGAACCCGACCCGCCGGGGCGGGTCCAAACCCGCTTCAACCGGGTTTGGAAGCGGGGCGGGGCGGGTCCTGGGATTGGCCGAACCCGCCCCGCACCCGCCCCGCTATGCATTTTTAATTTTTTTTTAAAAAAAAATTAATATTGAATATACATTTCACTTCTTTGATTGTACAATAATGTGTTATTGTTTAATTTCATATCAAAATTCATGTGTTTATGGTAAAGAAGTTGAACATTTTGAATGGAATAAAAACTAAATAATAAATATTTGATAGTTTAAAGATAGTTTTATGATGCTTATTATAAATATTTATTAGAGGAAAACATTAAATTCAATCTCAAAACTCAATTTTTGTGTTTCAAAATTAATTTCTACCAAATTTTGTTTTTTATAAAAAAAAAAAAAATTGTTTGCGGGGCGGGGCGGGTAAACCCGCGAACCCGGCGGGTCTAAGCGGGGCGGGGCGGTATGGGTTTTATGTGTAGCGGGGCGGGTCCTGGGATTGACCAAACCCGTCCCAAACCCGCCCCGTTGCCATCCCTACTCTGAAGTCTCTAACATGCAACAATATAGGTTATATAAGTGCACCATATAAAATTGTATTTTTTGCTTTATAATTTCATGTTTCTGTTGTAGGGTTGTTCTCATTGGTTTTTGCTGTTGTGGACTCTGAGAACTTTGATAATTGATGTTGGTTTCTGTCTTGCTTGAGCACGATTCTAGATAATGAATGAGATATTGTTTATATATCCGATCAGAATGTTGGTTTGATAGAGGCTTTACCTGTTGTGTTTGGACCTTATCCAAAATACGTTTTCTGCCTTTATCACTTGGTGGACTGGTCCGAAAAATTGTTTCCTTGTGGTATCGACCCGAATTTTTCCCAACGCAATTTACATTGTAGCATATATTTGTTGTTGGGTTAGTGATTAGAGTCTGGTCTAACAGCCCAAAAGTAAAGATTTATGGCCCAATATTTTTATCGAGCTTGTGATACAAAGGATTCTTTGTAGTGGCTTTCAATTCATTTTAGTTATTAGATATAACAATATACATATAACAATATATATATATATATATATATATATATATAAACTAAGAAAATGGGTGTAAGAGTGAATATTGGATATTACAAAAATGGTCTAACATAATGTGAGCATTTTTTATAACATAATCAAATTTTTAGGTTTAAACAAATATATTCCTAAAAAATTATTTTTTTTAACAATAGTATTCTTACATAAATTTTTTTAATAAATATAATCTCATATAATTTTTTTTTAAAACAAAAGTCATCCCAAAATTACGTTTTGTGCTCAAAAAATGAAACGAACATGTGCACAAAACATGTCCATTCAATAACAAACCTTCTCATGTCTGCACATGTCCCCATATACAAGATACATGTCTTTTTTTAATAATGAAAATGGTATGATACTCCCAGAACGATTGATAAACTTTTATTATCAATAAGGGGTCGGTTTACATCTCTTTCTATATTCTTCAAGGAACCGGATGGAAAAGATAGATCATGTGATGACCTGTTAAGATCAGAAACAAGTGTTAGAAGGGAGCCGGAAGATTTTTTCGACAGGTCCTCTCAGACGCTTAAGTCAGGTAATGGGAGATTGTGAAGAAATCTGTCAAAGATTGTCTATTATATGTAAGTGTATATAGAAGAAAGACATACCTGAAATCCTATATTGGCCTGCTATTTATAGGGTTTACCTCGCGGGTGTGTAGCTTGGAGCAGTAAGGCCACGATCCACATGATTCCTGGGATTTCGGAACACGTCGGCCAACTGCTAAGGCCATTACTCACTCCCACTCCCTGAAATCTCGGGACGTGTCCGCTCAACATGAACTTGGTCAACATATTCTTAGTGGAAGGAGGTATGAGATCGTCAAGGCTAGTGATCACCCTCGCCGATTAGCCAGACGGGAGCTCGGAGCACTGGGTCTTCTGACCTTGAAGATAAGACCATCCTAAAGACAATATGGCGCTTAAGTCGGGAGCTCGACAATTTGGTGTATTTGAACCAATAACTAGTTGAGTGAGGTGCACTCTGAATTCCTTAGGTCAGGAGATCGGACATATATTTAGCGATGAGGTGATTGCTTTGACCCGCTGAGGTCGGGAAGTCGGCCAAATATAATAAGGTGAGTTAATATTTTTCTCCCGCGGGGTATAGATATTGATAACACTTTTGATAAAACAACAATTTATGTGAACTATGTTTGTTTAGTACTAAAAATTAAGGACTAGGATTGTAAAGATTCCTAGTTCATGAGACCATTTTTTATAATTTACCGATGTAGGGTATGTTTGTAAAGTTTTGTATCAACTATCACACTTATTTTACAATATTTACAAATTTATTTACATAGTATTTTCACAGACAAAGATTATATCCAAATCAATTTGTTAGATGATCGCACGTATCAAATGAAATTATATTTAAATTTTATGCGTTAACTACTTAAAACATAAATCTTGCATCCCCAAAAGTAAAACTTCTCGCACAGATGATTTTCATTCATCAAAAGAGAAGAAGAAATCAAAATCTTGTCATCAAATATAGAAGTCGTGGAGACGAAGCTGTCTGCCATTTTAAATCGTGAGGCAAAGCGAAAACCACCTGTCCCCCCCTACTTTATGCATTATTTTTCCAACTTTTAACGAGATCTTAATTCTCAAATGAATTGAATGAAATCATTAAACTAATCTGCTATCAATAATCAATTCATCACTGCATTGACTATGTGCACGCATTTCCCTATTTTATGACATTATATCAAAAAGTGAGGCATTGAGCCAGGGCTCATCTAGAAAATATATTATAGGGGCAAAAGTACATAAAAATTAAACCAAATTTATGATAAATATTCGAGTTAAAAGATTATAGTTAAAAACCAAAAACCAATAGATAAATAATTACAATGCAATTATTTTAAGAAATAAACTTTGATTTCTAGAAATAATACACTAATAATATAATTATTATAATACTCGATTCATTGATATTCAAGGAATGACTTGCTCGATTTTAAGAAAGGCAAGAGTGCTTTTTTTTATATGTTTATGAGACTCATTTCAGGGAGAGAGTTATAAGAGTGCAGTGTTGGAATATAATTTCTAATATGGGTCTACATATGTAATTAATTGTGTATTGTTGATATCTTAAGTTTTAGCCCAAATAAAGTGATCATAATAAAGTTAATAAAGTTGGGTTATAAGCATCTAATATGGTATGAATCTTTAATGTGTAGAGATAAGTGGACTTTTCTATTTGATTGATGGGCTTAAATAGAAACACAATATATATATAAAGGGGTCATGGTCCTCAGGTCACACGTTGAGTCATTCTAACTGTATCTCGTCAATGGTTAGATGGCGCGAGATAGAAACCCCTTAAGCATTAAAGGACTCTCAATGCTAATCGTGAAGATCTGGAAGATCATTGTACTCAGATATGCAGGAATATAAACTATTATGGATGCAAGTACGTTCCGCATATTCATCTATATTTCTTAATAATTTAGCATGAGATTCTGAGATTAAGATGATAGTTTTCATCTATAAAGTTATTCCAACAAGTGGTATCAGAGACGCTCATGTTGAATCATTTAGAATTTATTTTATCGATAAGTTTTCCTGAAATTTAGATTTAATTCATCAATTATTGAATCGATATAATTTACGTTGATATTTCTTGATCTGAGTTTGATTCCTGAAAATAATTTGGGGAAAATCAAAATTAATTGGAACCTAAAGATTTGGTGTCGCCGGAATAAGGTACAATCGACCGATTCACGGCCGATCTCCGGTGACATAAGGAAAACCCACGACAGGACGACCACCAAGAAACTGTCGGCCGCCGGAAATCGCTGTGAAAAGTGGCCGGAAATCGCGCTCTTCGCAAACGGTAAAATCGCGACCATTTGGGGGCCAATCTGTGGCAGTACGAGGCCGATTGATTGTCGGAGACGGTGCGACGGTGATCGCCGATTTATGATATGTCGTCGGTGATGATGGTTGGCAGGACACATGGCGGCAACGGTGTGGTGAAGGGTTAGGGTTTGCAATTAGGGTTTCAGTTACAATTTGGGATTTAGGGTTCCAGATTTAAGGCCTTGTTTGGTGTTGATTTTTTGAATTCTGAGTTTCAAAAGTTAAGGACCTGTTTGGTTGGGGTTTCTGATTTTGAAAATTGAAATTTTCGAAATTTAGGGATTTTGGCCTTATTTTGGGAATTTCGGTTAAATTAAGGCACTAAAATATTATTAGCATGAGATAAAATTAACTTAGGAATTATTCATTATTTTATCATTTTTTTGTATATCGATAAAATTTTTGGTGATGAATAATTATTAGGCATAAGGAAATTTATTTCTTGCATAAGGATTTTAGTTACAATGATGATTCAGTTATATCTTGGTTTGACCCTATTAAAGTAAATTATGATTCTTGCTTGTGGATTTATGCGTATTATGACCGGCCCAAAGGAATGTTATAATTTGGCCAAATTACTAACACGCATATAAAATAATTATGTAAATGTAATTTATGCGAATCATGATCGGCCAAAATGGAGGTTATAATTTGGCCAAATTACTAACACGTATAAAAGATATTTGTGCGTTTGTGATATGTGTGAACTTTGACAGGATTTATTATCAATATTTGATTACGACGTAGAGAGTACCACTTACAAATTGTTATTTCTGTCTAAAAACTAAATATCAATGTTGTGCTAGGTATCTTATTATGGGCCACACCTACATGTGATTTATTTATGATTTATTTAAATATACGCACGAATTACGATTTATGTGAGTATTTATTCTATTTTAACAACATTTCAATACTTGATGTTAAAAGTTGAAGAAACTATAAGAGTGTGTTATGATATTGCTCAGTTGTGTGATTTTGGACTATGTGCTGATGAATATCATCCCGCACCTTTGATCAGTGAAGGTTAAGCTGATCAAATGAGTATTTTGAAATGTGGGAGTGGTCAAATTGCACGAGTCTGATGATTATGAAACACTTTGAATTCGGATACCATAAGGGGTGCATTTTTCTGATTAAAGTGATGTCAAAATGTTCCTTAATAAAAAATCATATCATTTTGCTGCAAAGCAAAATGGTTGAGACAAGCACTATTTTGACTAAGCTTATCTCAGTACGGTACAAAGTGAAATGGAACGTAAGGGAGTACATTATGGTCCAATCTTATGACTTGACTAAAGTATTCGGGTTAGAGTTATCAGATGATATACTCACGCATTTAGTCTTGATCTCTTCGCCTGCGCAATTTGCTTTATTCAAAAATAAATAAATTATAATACCCAGAAGGAAAATTGAGATTTGAATGAGTTTGCGCAATACATAGGAATAGAGGAGAGATTAAAAAAGGATAGGACTGAAATTGCTAACTTGACATCTATCTATCAGGATAAGAGCATCATAAGAAAAAGGAAAAGGATCAATAAGGAAAAGAGAAATTGCATTTTCAGGACTTCACAATATAAGGAGCAGCAGAAACAAGATAAGGTGACAACTTGTTTCTTTTGCAATAACATTAGCATGCATGTGAATAAGGATTGTCCCGAATACATCAATTAGCGTGTGTTATTCTTAACTTTGGTTCTTTAGATGTTAATTTAGCCTTAATGACATGTAAACTTGGTGGGCTGATATGATTCAAACTACACACATTAGTTCACTATGCAAAGTTGTCTAATGAGCTAGTTGTCAATTGATGGTAAAAGAAACATCTATTTGGGAAATGACAATGAGGCTATTTGTGGATGATATTGGTGTTTTAAAGCTTTATTTAGGATATGGTTTTCATTTCGATTTTGAAAACACTTATATAACAATGATTGGATGGAATTTGATTTAAGTTTCGTGTTTGAACAAGTCAGGTTTCCTTTGTTCATTTGTTAATGGAACTTTCAGGGTTTTCCAAGATCTAAATATGATCGGTAATGGTTCCTTGATTGATAAGCTTTATAATTGGACACACCAATGAATCAAATGACAACAAAAGTATGCATGAAAATAATTATGACATTGAAGACAAATTAACTATTAAGAAGTCACAAACATTAAAATACAGTTTATATTCTAAATTGAGTTCTAAGTAAAGCAGTGACTAAAATCTCATACGAGATGTGGACACGCCAAACATTTGGTACTTGCATGTCTGGGATTGCCTAGTTAAGTTTGCCTTATAAGCCTAATGAAACAAAACTGGATTTAAGGATCGTCATTTGTTTCTTAGTTGGATACTTAGAAAAGTCGATGGGCTTTAAGTTTTATGATCCATCGAGTAGATCTTTTTCGAAATGAGGAATGCCAAGTTATCGGTGATGTTGACTTTAGTGGGAGTGAGTAAATAGGGAAAGTCAACTCTAAAGGGGAATATATTAATTTTCCTGTTGTTGCATTTAAATATGTTCGGGTATCCATTCCTGATTTTGGTTTAGATGCAAATCTCGAGAACCAACAACTTGTTGACACATCTAATTTGCCACATGCTCGTGACGAGCAATTATATCAACAACCTCGAGTGGAAGTGACATTAAGAAGTCCACTGGAGAAAGGGGAAAGACAACTTCGGATGATCATGTTGTGTATCTCGAAGTACATGAGTTTGACATGGGTCTGAAAGATGATCCAACATCATTTAGTTAAGTCAAATAATGTTCGAAGTTTGAAAAGTGGATTGAAGTCATAAAGAATGAGATGAAATCGATAAATGACAATGTCATTTGGGACGTAGTCATGTTGTCTAAAAGCATGAAACTGAATGGTTGTAAACGTGTGTTTATGAACAAAAGGCTTCAAAAGGCAATGTTGAAAAGGTATAAAGCACGCCTAGCCGGTAAAGATTTCACCAGAAGATATGGTTGTTGCTAAGAGTAACAAATTCAGTTTGCTCTAATGTATGCACAGAGTTTGTACGCTTTCTGATATCGTGTACATTATTGAAATGTTGGATAGATATTTAAGAAACCTGATATTGGAATATTAAGCGGGTCATGCAGTATCTAAAGAGAACTAAGGAGTTTATGCTTACATATAAGAGATCTGACATTTGGATATCGTCAAATATTCACTCTGAATAAAGCTGTGGAATTTCATCACTGGGCTTGATCGCTGGTTTGAGAAACCATTGAGGATCAATTGTGATAAGCCACTAAGTTATATTCAAAGAACAATCGGAGCTTGTCGAAGTCAAACCATATTGACTTAAAAATTCTGGTTGTGAAGGAAAAATTTAGAGTAATCACGTGTTAATTGAGTGTGTTTGCACAAACTCCATAATTACGGATCCGTTTGCCAAGGGTTTGCCACCCAAGGTGTTTTATGGGCATGTGACACACATGAGTGTTGTCCATATAGATAATATGCCTGTGTATAGTGGGAGTTTGTATTCTGTTTGAGTATTGGCTCATTTGACATGATTAAAGTTTCTGTACAGACTAACGACTGATGTTCGATTACTCTGAAATAAAATGATCACTTTCATTGCAGTTTAGCATTCGGTTTGCAATTTTGCATTGGTTGAAAGTCTGTTATGTGATTTTTTTGAGTCATTAGGAGGACCAGTTGGAAATATACATGTTGAGATCACATTACATGTAATTTCCATGCTACACATCCATACTTGATCTATGTCATTTGATTATATGGATATATGTGACCATTGATGGATCTAGTTACGATAAATGTAACAAAGATCGCTTTGATCCTATATTTGTATAATTGTGGATGAGATTGTTTGGGGATGCTTTTGATAATTGTTGAGCCTTAAACGCATGGTTGCGTTTAATGCGTTAAATTATCCCCGGTCAATCTTTGAGTTTTGATGATCAACAAAACTTGTGTTTGTTATACTAATGCATCTACTTAGTGTGCAAATTAAGTGATGAAAAGTGGATTGGAATGATGATTTTCAAGTGTGTGCAATCTGGTCTGGATCGCCCCAGGCGATGGTGATCATCGCCCCAGGCGATGGGTGTCAGGCCAGGCATCGCCACGCACATCGACAGAAGCGATGGCTAGGCGAGCATGCGGGGAAGATCGCCCCAGGCGATGGTGACCAACGCCTGAGGCGATGGCAGCCACAAGGACTTCGCCCCAGCACATCGACTGAAGCGACGCCGAGGCTTGGCGCGGGCATGCGCGCAGGGAGATCGCCCGAGGCGATGACACGAACGCCTGAGGCGATGGGCTGGAACGCCTGAGGCGATGTGGAGATCGTTTGAGGCGATGCATGATTTCAGGCTGCTGAAGCTACGGCATTGGGATTTGACTTGGATCGCCTCAGGCGATCTGCTGAAGCTACGGCATTGGGATTTGACTTGGATCGCCTGAGGCGATCCAGCGATCGCCTGAGGCGATCCGTGATTTTTGCTGACCGTTGGGACGCGGCGATGGTGATCGCCTGAGGCGATGGCTGAGACGATCGAGGAGTGATTCAAGCCTTATTTGAAGCAACGGCTAGTAGGAGCCTTGGGGGCCTCCTACACTATAAATATGGATGCTTTGGAGCATTTTGAAGCTAAGAAACAAGTCTACAAACTATACCAAAGCTTTGATTATTAAATTCTTGAATAGCATTACAAACTCCATACATTGTTGTTGTATTGGAGCTAGTAATTGTTTTCATTTGTTAAGTCTTGTTGTCTTCGTGTGAGTACACCGTGAAGGTGTTTTTGGTTTGATTTCTTGTAAAGGTCCTCCAACACCAAAGCAAGTTGGAAAATTGTAAAGTCGCCATCAAGTGAAGGTGGTGCAAGTGTGTGGCTATCCTTGGAGCCCTTAAGGCCAAGAAGACTCGTGAAGAGTATTGGTAGCTCGGGAAGAGCTTTGTATACTCGGGAAGAGTATTGTGCTCGGGAAGAGCTTGTGTACTCGGGAAGAGTAGTGTGCTCGGGAAGAGCGTTGTAACTCGGGAAGAGTTGTTGTGTGGCTAACTTGGAGCCCTCAAGGCCAAGACATATTGTTCTAGTGGAACCTCGGTTGGAGGTTATCTAACCGGGAAGAGGAGACGTAGGCGATTCATCGCCGAACTTCTATAACAAATTCTTTTGTTATATATTGCTTTAATTTACATTACGCATTTATTTACTTATTCTTTTTATTTATCGATTGACTAAAGGCTTCCGCAAAGCGCAAAATATTTTTATTTTACAAACTCATTTTAAAAAGCTAAAGTAGCCAAGGAATCTCATTCACCCCCCCTCTTCGATTCCAACAAGTGGTATCAGAGCCATTTGATTTTTGTTTTAAATCAAAATATTTTTATGGCTAATCTAGCAAATGAGTTTGCTCAAGGTCAATCGACGAATCGCCCTCCGCTTTTCACGGGTGATAACTACGGGTATTGGAAAAATAGAATTTCTCTATATATCCAATCCGTAGATTATGATCTATGGAAAATCATTGTGAAAGGTCCACATACTCCTTTAAAGGATGTTGGGGGAATTAGTGTTCCCAAAGAAATGGACGACTTCACAACAGCGGATATGATGTTAATATCTCAAAATGCTAAAGCGATTAATATTTTGCATTGTGCTTTAGATATGAAGGAGTACAACCGGATTTCAATGTGCTCAACCGCTAACGAGATATGGGACAAATTGAAAATTTGTCATGAAGGAACCAACCAAGTGAAGGAGACAAAGATAGACCTCCTTCAACTCAAATATGAGACATTTGAGATGGATTCCGGAGAAGATGTGGATTCCATGTTTAGGAGGCTCACCCAAATTATCAACGAGCTTGCTCAACTTGGAGAGAAGTATCCTCCAAAGCAAATATGGAGGAGAGCACTAAGGGCCTTACCTAAAGAATGGGATGCAAAGAGGACGGCTATTATCGAGTCCAACAAAGGGGAGAACGCATCTTATGATCTTGATGAGCTCCATGGCACCTTGGTGACCCATGAGCTTGAAGTTGCCACAAGGAGAGAAGTGGAGGAGGAGGATAGATCAAAAAGAAATGGGATTGCCTTGGTTGGAAGGAAAGACCATTCCGATGATGAAGAAGATGATGATGATGAAGAGATGAGGTTGTTCACAAAGAAGTTCAAGAAGCTCTTCAACAAACATAGCAAGTCAAAGACCTCCAATGCCACCAAACAAGAATCCAAAAATGAGGTAACTTGTTACAATTGTCAAGAAATAGGCCATTATGCTAACAAATGTCCTAGGAAGAAGAATGAGGACAAAGGCAAGAAGAAGGCGTTTATAGCCACATGGAGTGATAGCGACTCCGATGAAGAAGAAGCCAAAAATCTTTGTCTAATGGCTCTTGGAGATATAGATGAAGAGGATGATGATGAGGTACCATCTTATGATGAATTATTAGATGCTTATAATGAACTCATTGATTGTCTTGGTAAAACCAAGAAGAGCAACAAAGTGCTTAAACTAGACTTGGCTAAGAAGGAAGAAGAAAATACTATTTTGAAAAACCAAGTGCTTAATTTAAAGACATCTTTTGCCAAGTTTAGTGAAAGTAGTATAAAGATGAATGAATTGCTTGGCTTGCAACGTTGTAGCTTTGATAAAGCCGGGTTAGGTTTTTCAAGCAAATCAAAATCTTTTTCAAGCTTGTTGGCCAAAGCTAAACATGATTCTACTACTTGTAACTATTGTTGCAAAAATGGTCATACCAAGAACAAGTGTAGGTTTGCTAGAATCCAATACCAACCTAATAAAAGGTGGAAATGGATCCCAAAAGTGCAATTGAAAGTTAACCCTCAAGGACCCAAAAATCAAATGGGTACCAAAGAAACTCCTATTGTAAATTTGTCTTGTAGGGACAACAATGGAATGAAGGATGAAGGACCAAGCAACTCAAAGGAGGAGTTTGTCTTGTTCACCACCATAGAAGAAGCAAGAGGCATTGGACCAATGACAAGAACTAACTCTTGTCATAAAGGGTAAAATTTACTTTTTACATATTAAAAGAGTAATTTCAAAATTTATTGGCACAAATCAATTATGATCAATAAATATTGAAGCTCAATATTCATTGGAGTAAAATGCATAACCCCTTAGCAAAAATTGTCAAGTGCATGATGTATGCTTATCTTTTTATAGTAAGTAGCTTGATATGCTTTGCATTCCAATTTGAATATGCTATGTGAAAATGTGCAAGCATATGATTTGTTATAGTGCCTTGATATTTTATTATTTTGTTTTTGGCATGAATGCATGAACATATGCACACATTGCAACTTTGAGAATTAATTGTTAAGTGCCTTAAACACATGGTTGTGATTCACCTTTATATGACTCAATCTTGGTTGATGAGGAACATGTGAAATTTGAATCCTTATGTCAACTTAAATTATGCCATGTTTATTTGAATTTTATGCTTTTTGATTATCACAAAAAGGGGGAGAATTTTGTGATAAACTTGAACCTTAATATATGCATAGTTTAAGGGGGAGAGCTTATGTATGCATGGTTTGAGGGGGAGAGTTATTTGCTTAATGATTTACTTGATAACTTGTATGTGTTATGCAATTGTTAAGGGGGAGTTATTTTTACTCACATTTCATGCATATTACTTATTCAAGTTTATCAAGTTTTGTGATCATCAAAAAGGGGGAGATTGTTGAGCCTTAAACGCATGGTTGCGTTTAATGCGTTAAATTATCCCCGGTCAATCTTTGAGTTTTGATGATCAACAAAACTTGTGTTTGTTATACTAATGCATCTACTTAGTGTGCAGATTAAGTGATGAAAAGTGGATTGGAATGATGATTTTCAAGTGTGTGCAATCTGGTCTGGATCGCCCCAGGCGATGGTGATCATCGCCCCAGGCGATGGGTGTCAGGCCAGGCATCGCCACGCACATCGACAGAAGCGATGGCTAGGCGAGCATGCGGGGAAGATCGCCCCAGGCGATGGTGACCAACGCCTGAGGCGATGGCAGCCACAAGGACTTCGCCCCAGCACATCGACTGAAGCGACGCCGAGGCTTGGCGCGGGCATGCGCGCAGGGAGATCGCCCGAGGCGATGACACGAACGCCTGAGGCGATGGGCTGGAACGCCTGAGGCGATGTGGAGATCGTTTGAGGCGATGCATGATTTCAGGCTGCTGAAGCTACGGCATTGGGATTTGACTTGGATCGCCTGAGGCGATCCGTGATTTTTGCTGACCGTTGGGACGCGGCGATGGTGATCGCCTGAGGCGATGGCTGAGGCGATCGAGGAGTGATTCAAGCCTTATTTGAAGCAACGGCTAGTAGGAGCCTTGGGGGCCTCCTACACTATAAATATGGATGCTTTGGAGCATTTTGAAGCTAAGAAACAAGTCTACAAACTATACCAAAGCTTTGATTATTAAATTCTTGAATAGCATTACAAACTCCATACATTGTTGTTGTATTGGAGCTAGTAATTGTTTTCATTTGTTAAGTCTTGTTGTCTTCGTGTGAGTACACTGTGAAGGTGTTTTTGGTTTGATTTCTTGTAAAGGTCCTCCAACACCAAAGCAAATTGGAAAATTGTAAAGTCGCCATCAAGTGAAGGTGGTGCAAGTGTGTGGCTATCCTTGGAGCCCTTAAGGCCAAGAAGACTCGTGAAGAGTATTGGTAGCTCGGGAAGAGCTTTGTATACTCGGGAAGAGTATTGTGCTCGGGAATAGCTTGTGTACTCGGGAAGAGTAGTGTGCTCGAGAAAAGCGTTGTAACTCGGGAAGAGTTGTTGTGTGGCTAACTTGGAGCCCTCAAGGCCAAGACATATTGTTCTAGTGGAACCTCGGTTGGAGGTTATCTAACCGGGAAGAGGAGACGTAGGCGATTCATCGCCGAACTTCTATAACAAATTCTTTTGTTATTTATTGCTTTAATTTACATTACGCATTTATTTACTTATTCTTTTTATTTATCGATTGACTAAAGGCTTCCGCAAAGCGCAAAATATTTTTATTTTACAAACTCATTTTAAAAAGCTAAAGTAGCCAAGGAATCTCATTCACCCCCCCTCTTCGATTCCAACAATAATGATAACAAATGTTTGAGCTCATAAAAGTTTTACACAATTTTATAAGGTAGCATGTTGAGCCTTAAACGCATGGTTGAGTTTAATGCTTAATTTATCCCCGGATTATTTTTGAGTTTTGATGATCAACAAAACTTGTGTTTGTTATACTAATGTGTCTACTGATTGTACAGATTTATTGGTTGAAAAGTGGATTGATTGGAGAAAATCAATTATGCAAGGCTTAGGGCGGATCGCCCCAGGCGATGGTGATCATCGCCCTAGGCGATGGCAGCCAGGAGGGCATCGCCACGCTAATCGACAGAGGCGACGCCAAGGCCCGCGCGCATGGCACGAACGCCCGAGGCGATGGCCTGAACGCCTGAGGCGATGGATCCTTCGCCTGAGGCGATGGAAGATTTTGAGCAACCGAGGCTACGGCATTGATTTGTGGTATTGATCTCCTGAGGCGATCGGGACATCGCCTGAGGCGATGTGTGCCAGATTGTGACCGTTGGGGCACGGCGATGGTGATCGCCCGAGGCGATGTTCGAGCCGATCTTGGAGTGATTCAAGCCTTAAGTGTAGCAACGGCTAGTAGGAGCCTTGTGGGCCTCCTACACTATAAATATGGATGTTTTGGAGCATTTTGAAGACAAGAAACAAGTCAATAAACTTCAAGAAAGCTTTGCTTATTCAAATTCTATCTAGCATTGCAAACTCCATACATTTGTGTTGTATTGGAGTTTGTGATTCATTTCTTGTGTGAGAGTCTTGTGTTCTTCGTGTTGTTACACCGTGAAGGTGTTGTTGATTCATTTGTAAGGTCCTCCAACACCGACGCAAGTTGGAAATTGTAAAAGTCATCAACAAGTAAAGTTGGTGAAAGTGTGTGGCTACCTTGGAGCCCTTAAGGCCAAGAAGACTCGTGAAGAGTGTGGGTAACTCGGGAAGAGTTTTGTGTGGCTATCCTTGGAGCCCTTAAGGCCAAGAAGACTCATGAAGAGTGAGTTGCTCGTGAAGAGCTGTTTTACTCGGGAAGAGTGTGTTGTGGCTAACTTGGAGCCCTCAAGGCCAAGATCATTTTCGTTATAGTGGAACGTCGGTTAAACGTTTTCTAACCGGGAAGAGGAGACGTAGGCGATTCATCGCCGAACTTCTATAACAAATTCTATTGTCTTTTATCGCCTTATTTAATTAACGCATTTATTTATTACTTCATTTCATTTATTGTTCGATTGACTTGAAGTCTTCCGCAGCGCAAACTCGACTTTTTGCAAATTGATTTTAAAACGCTAAAGTAGCCAAGGAACCTCATTCACCCCCCCCCCCCCCCCTCTTTGGTTCCAACAAGTGGTCAGAGCCATTTGATATTTGTTTTAAATCAAAAAAATTCTATGGCTAATCTAGCAAATGAGTTTGCTCAAGGTCAATCGACAAACCGCCCTCCGCTCTTCACGGGTGATAATTACAGTTATTGGAAGAATATAATTTCTCTATACATCCAATCCGTAGATTATGACCTATGGAAGATTATTGTGAAAGGTCCACATATTCCTTTAAAGGAAGTTGGGGGAATAAGTATTCCCAAAGAAATGGATGATTTTACAAGAGCGGATATGACTTTAATTTTGCAAAATGCTAAAGCTATTAATATTTTATATTGTGCTTTAGATATGAAGGAGTACAACCGGATCTCGATGTGCTCTACCGCAAAGCAAATATGGGACAAATTGCAAATTTGTCATGAGGGCGCAAATCAAGTGAAGTAGACAAAGATAGACCTAATACAACTCAAATATGAGACATTTGAGATGGAGTCCGGAGAAGATGTTGACTCGATGTTTAGAAGGCTCACCCAAATAATAAATGAGCTTGCTCAACTTGGTGAGAAGTACCCTCCAAAGCAAATATGGAGAAGAGCACTAAGAGCCTTGCCAAAGGAATGGGATGCAAAGAGGGCGGCCATCATTGAATCCAACAAAGGAGAAAGTGCATCTTATGATCTTGATGAACTTCATGGTACTTTGGTGACCCATGAGCTTGAAGTGTCAACAAGGAAGGGAATAAAGGAGGATGATAGATCCATAAGAAAGGGGATCACCTTGGTCGAGAGGAAAGATCAATCCGATGAAGAAGATGATGATGATGATGAGATGATCTTGTTCACTAGAAAGTTCAAGAAATTCTTCAACAAACATAACAAGCCAAAGGCCTCCGGTGCTAACAAACATGATTCAAAACAAGAGGTAACTTGCTATAATTGTCAAGATAAAGATCATTATGCTAATAAATGTCCTAGGAAGAAGAATGAGGACAAAGGGAAGAAGAAAGCCCTTATAGCCACATAGTGATAGTGACTCCGATGAAGAATGAACAAACCTTTGTCTCATGGCCAAAGATGACATAAATGATGAAGAATATGAAAGCGACGATGCGGTACAATCTTTTGATGAATTACTAGATTCTTATCATGAACTTATTGATGTTCTTGGCAAAACCAAGATGAGTAACAAACTACTCAAACTTGAAGTAGCCAAGAGAGATGAAGAAAACAATTCATTGAAAAATGAATTAAGTTCTTTGAAACAATCTTTTTTCAAGTTTAGTGATAGTAGTTTAAAGATGAATGAATTGCTTGGCTTACAACGTTGTAGCTTTGATAAAGCCGTACTACGCTTCTCAAGCAAATCTAAAACATTTTCAAGCTTGTTGGCTAAAGCTAAGCATAATTCTCCTACTTGCACTTATTGTTGTAAAGATGGTCATACTAAGAATAAATGTAGGTTTGCTAAAATCCAATACCAACCTAACAAAAGGTGGAAATGGATTCCAAAGGCTTTGATGAAAGCTAACCCGCAAGGACCCAAAAATCAAATGGGTACCAAAGACCCTCCAATTGTTAATTTGTTTTGTAGGGACAACAAAGTGATGGATGATGAAGGGACTAGCATCTCAAGGGAGGAAATCATAGTATGCACCACAATAGAAGAAGCGCGAGGTATAGGACCAATGACAAGAACATACTCTTGTCATCAAAGGTAAATTTATTTTGTGCATTTAAAGAGCAATTCAAAATTTTATTGGCACAAATTAATTGTGACCAATAAATAATGAAGCTCAATATTCATTGATAGTAAAAAGCATTTCCCCTTAGCATGTGCACATATAAATTGTTTTGATGCATGATTTATGCTTATCTCTTTATAGTAAGTATCTTGATATGCCTTGAGTTCAAATTTGAATAATGCTATGTGAAAATGTGAAATTATGTGATTAAGCATGCTATAAGTGTTTGGATGCTCAATCTTTGATATAATGCTATCATGATCTTAATAATTTTATTATCTTAACAAATGATGCTTTGAGAATTTTAATGTCTATTGGGCATGAGTGTATGAAATCTTGGTAGAACATATGCACACTTTGCAAAATTTAGAATTCATTATTGATTGCCTTAAACGCATGTTTGTCTTCCTCTCAATGATTTAATCTTATGCATGTTATGGCTATTACATGCTTGATGAGGAACATGTGCTAATTGTTAAAATATGACTATGTGTCAACATATACTTATGATTATTTGAATTTTGTGCTTTTTGATTATCACAAAAAGGGGGAGAGTTTTGTGATAAACTTGAAGTTTAATATATGCATAGTTTCAGGGGGAGAGTTTTTATATGCATGGTTTGAGGGGGGGAGTTGTTTGTTTTATGCTTTACTTGGTAATCTTGTATGTGTTATGCAATTGTTAAGGGGGAGTCATGTTTACTCACATTTCATGCATATCATATATTCAAGTTTATCAAGTTTTGTGATCATCAAAAAGGGGGAGAATGTTGAGCCTTAAACGCATGGTTGAGTTTAATGCTTAATTTATCCCCGGATTATTTTTGAGTTTTGATGATCAACAAAACTTGTGTCTGTTATACTAATGTGTCTACTTAGTGTACAGATTTATTGGTTGAAAAGTGGATTGATTGGAGAAAATCAATTATGCAAGGCTTAGGGCGGATCGCCCTAGGCGATGGTGATCATCGCCCCAGGCGATGGCAGCCAGGAGGCATCGCCACGCTCATCGATAGAGGCGACGCCGAGGCCCGCGCACATGGCCTGAACGCCCGAGGCGATGTCCTGAACGCCTGAGGCGATGGATGCTTCGCCTGAGGCGATGGAAGATTTTGAGCAACCGATGCTACGTCATTGATTTGTGGTATTGATCGCCTGAGGCGATCGGGACATCGCCTGAGGCGATGTGTGCCAGATTGTGACCGTTGGGGCACGGCGATGGTGATCGCCCGAGGCGATGTCCGAGGCGATCTTGGAGTGATTCAAGCCTTAAGTGTAGCAACGGCTAATAGGAGCCTTGTGGGCCTCCTACACTATAAATATGGATGTTTTGGAGCATTTTGAAGACAAGAAACAAGTCTATAAACTTCAAGAAAGCTTTGCTTATTCAAATTCTATCTAGCATTGCAAACTCCATATATTTGTGTTGTATTGGAGTTTGTGATTCATTTCATGTGTGAGAGTCTTGTGTTCTTTGTGTTGTTACACCGTGAAGGTGTTGTTGATTCATTTGTAAGGTCCTCCAACACCGACGCAAGTTGGAAATTGTAAAAGTCATCAACAAGTAAAGTTGGTGCAATTGTGTGGCTACCTTGGAGCCCTTAAGGCCAAGAAGACTCGTGAAGAGTGTGGGTAACTCGGGAAGAGTTTTGTGTGGCTATCCTTGGAGCCCTTAAGGCCAAGAAGACTCGTGAAGAGTGTGTTGCTCGTGAAGAGCTGTTTTACTCGGGAAGAGTGTGTTGTGGCTAACTTGGAGCCCTCAAGGCCAAGATCATTTTCGTTATAGTGAAACCTCGGTTAAACGTTTTCTAACCGGGAAGATGAGACGTAGGCGATTCATCACCGATCTTCTATAACAAATTCTCTTGTCTTTTATCGCCTTATTTAATTAACGCATTTATTTATTACTTCATTTTATTTATTGTTCGATTGACTTGAAGTCTTCCGCAGCGCTTCGATTTTTTGCAAATTCATTTTAAAACGCTAAAGTAGGCAATGAACCTCATTCACCCCCCCTCTTCGGTTCCAACATAGCATGTGGCCCAAGTGGGAGATTGTTGGAATATAATTTCTAATATTGGCCTACATATGTAATTAATTGTGTATTGTTGTTATCTTAAGTTTTAGCCCAAATAAAGTGATAAGAATAAAGTTAATAAAGCAAGTGAGCTTTTCTATTTGATTGATGGGCTTAAATAGAAACTCAAAATATATAAAAAGGGGTCATGGTCCACATGTCACACGATTGAGTCATTCTAACTGTATACCGTCAATGGTTAGAGAGCGAGAGAGAAACTCCTTAAGCATTAAAGGACTCTCAAGGCTAATCGTGAATATCTGGAAGATCATTGTACTCAGATCTGTAGGAATATAAACTATTATGGATTCAGGTACGTTCATCATATTCATCTATATTTCTTAATGATTTAACATGAGATTCTAGGATTAAGATGATAGTTTGCATCTGTAAAGTTATTCCAACATGCAGAGCAGGCAAGTGAGTACTTTGTGGTGAAATATTTTTGATAATTTATTGATATTTTGTATTTGTCAATTGGTTAATTGTAAATTATTACACTGCTAAATGTTATTTCATTGGAAGGAAAGGAAAAATATAACTGCATCGTTTCATTCTGAGAAATCATTTGTTTACTGACGATAAAAATTTGTTGTGGATGTCTATCCATGTTTTCAGATTATAAGAATCAATGCTAGAATCTACACATAATGTTTGGTATTTTCTGTCGTAGCTCATGTTGCAAATTAAATAATATCAACTTATTATTATTTTTTTATTCCACTTGTCAAATCTTGACTTATATTTATCTTATCAATTCATATAATTTTTTATTGATTATAAATAAATTTTGTGACATCGAGTGTATTTATTTAAATATTTGATTTTAGAGTCATCTTGTAATTATGAATCATATAAAATTATATGTTTACAATCCAATAATCTATATACAAATTTTTCAACAAAAAAAAAAAGTAAAATTAACATAAATTCCATTTTGATCATAATTTACTAACAAAATTAAAATTAATTAAGGCAGAATGTTTCCACAAAAAATAGAATTTGGGTTAATCGGTTAAAACGTCAAGTCCTAACCATCAGACCAAGCAAAAGTGTTCGAGAATGTTTTTAGTAATAATGTATAATAATTTTTGAGCATCCACGTGCATTCATCCCTATATTGAGCTAGAGGTCTAACCCCGTTGATAAATTAGCTATCTCCTTTGTGAGTGACTCGGTATCGAGTCTCGTATATGGCAGAAAAATATTTGCTCCTTCCCCAACATTAAAAAAAAAAAAACTATTCTTTTTATGTAGTGAATCTTGCGTCTCTGTATTAGACACCACTGCTGTCCTTGTATATGGGCTAAATTGCAAAAACAGCCCTCATAATATTTTGAATTTGCTAAAACTCAAACTATGAACTAGTTAGAATCCTCCAAGTGAATAATTACGAGCTAAAACCCTATCGTTAGATTCGAAGCTTAAACTAAAACTTGCATGTATTGTTAATGTTGTTGTTTAAATCCCGCCAACAAAATTAATAATATCAGAGGTGTACTTCATTAAATATTACATGAGTTTTTAGCTCTTTAATTTTTCACAGGAATATACAGGATTCTAGCTAACTAGTTCATATTTTAAGGAATTTTAGAAAATTATAAAAATATTGGGTGGTTTTTGCAATTTGTAATTACATATTTAACATATGAAAATTAATCTGTCGGCTTGTTGATGCCTCTTGGTCAAATATAGAAGAAGTTAATTGAAGTATGCAATTTAAGCGTCGAACCGTTCATTGTGAAAAGGAAAACATAACGATCTTCTTTATTAGCTTATATATGCCTCTCGGTCAAAACGGAAGTTATCATGTAAGAACAATATAATGTTAGCAGGAGCTTCGTGCACCGTTTTTGCATTTTTAATTTATCTAAAAATTTAAGCATTGGTCTTGCCCCCCACACCATATCAATATTCGATTTAATTTCTAAGTGATTTAACACGACTTTTATCATAATTTTCATTTTACTTTCAAATTTTAAATGGGTAAATTTAAAAAATGATCTCATAGAATATTTGTTTTGTGATACTAGTCCCAAAATTTTAGCACTAATAAAATATAATCTCATGAAATTTATTTTTAATAAAACATAGTCCCAAACTTTTGTTCAATACTAGTCCCCAACATATATTTCTAATCAAAATTGTCTCAAAATTCCATATTCAATTATGAGACTATTTATGTTAAAAAAAATAATTTCTCTAGAACTAAATTTATTAAAAACATTTATGTGAGACTATTTTTTATTAAAACAATTTTTGTGTGAATATTTGATTAGCCCTAAAATATTGGGATTAGTATTAAAAAATATCATATTCATTGAGACCATTTTATACATTTATCATTTTATATGCCAAGAGTATACATTATTGCATACTCTCTATTTTTATTGAACCATAAAGGAAAACACGTGACACCACACTCTTATTTTCCATAAGCGAGTAAAAAACATTTGTTCAAAATAGATCAATTTTGTTATAAAATATTTGTTATAAAATAATAGTATTGTATTATAAATAGAACAATTTAGAGAGAGATATTTAGAGAGCTTTTCATATATCTTTCATTTCACTTTAAGCCACTATTTATAGACTTAAGATTATGAGTTACATGGGACGGAAGGCGGAAGGTAAATGGACATCCAATATACGTTTTATAACAAATGTTACGTTTTAAAATACTTTCATTAATACATGCATTAACACATATATTTATGAAACATATTTATAACACTCCCCCTTGGATGTCCATACACTGCCTCATTAAAAACCTTACCAAGAAAAACCCATTGGGAAAAAAAACATGGTTAAGGAAAAAAGAGTACAGTGTGAAATAATTCCACTTCTTGAGCTCATCATTTGATATCTTTTAGTCGTCGCATTCAATCTTGTGAACCAACTTTTCAAATGTTGAAGTTGGTAGAGACTTTGTGAATAAATCTGCCAGATTGTCATTTGAACGAATTTGTTGAACATTGATCTCACCATTCTTTTGAAGATCATGAGTGAAAAAGAATTTTAGTGAAATGTGTTTCGTTCTATTGTCTTTGATGTATCCTTCCTTCAATTGAGCGATGCATGCAGCATTATCTTCGAACAAAGTTGTAGAAATATTTTTGTCCAAATGCAAACCACGTGTTTCTCGAATATGATGGATTACAGATCTTAACCAAACACTTCCCGACTTGCTTCATGGAACGCCAATAATTCAGCATGATTAGAAGAAGTGGCAGTTATAGTTTGTTTCATAGAACGCCAAGAAATATATGTGAACACATAACCCGTTTGTGACCGAGCATTATGAGGATCAGATAAATATACAGCATCAGCATAACCTATGAGATCAAATTTGGGTGCCTTAAGATAATAAAGGGCCATATCCATCGTTCATTGAAGATAGCGAAATATATGTTTAACATCATTCCAATGTCTTCGTGTAGGTGAAGAACTATATCTTGCTAGCAGATTCACAACAAATGATATATCAGGGCGTGTATGACTAGCAAGATATATTAATGCTCCAATAGCACTAAGATATGATACTTCTGGGCCTAGTAGTTCTTCATTATTTTCATGAGGTCGAAAGGATCTTTGTGCACATCAAGTGATCTTACAACCATAGGTGTGCTTAGTGGATGTGCTTTATCCATATAGAATCGTTTAAGCATTTTTGTTGTATAAGCAGACTTATGTAACAAGATGCCATTTTCTAAGTGCTCAATTTGCAAGCCTAGGCAAAATGTTGTTTTTCCAAGATCCTTCATTTCAAATTCTTGCTTCAAATAATCCGTAGCTTTCTTGAGCTCCTCAGGAGTCCCAATAATATTTAAATCATCAACATATATTGCAATGATTGCAAACTCAGTTCCAGACCTCTTAATAAAAACACATGGACAAATAAGATCATTCATATAGCCTTGTTTCATCAAGTATTTACCAAGGCTATTATACCACATGCGTCCATCTTGTTTCAGTCCATATAGCGATTTATACAATTTGAACGAGTAAAGTTCTCTAGAACCGTGGTCATGTCCCTTAGGTAATTTTAAATCTTCGGGGATTTTCATATAAATGTCATTATCAAGTGAGCCATACAAATAGGCAGTAATAACATCCATAAGACGCATTTCAAGTTGTTCATTTGCTGCCAGATTAAGCAAATAACGAAAAGTTGTTGCATCCACCACAGGAGAATATGTCTCCTCATAATCAATACCAGGTCTTTGGGAAAACCCTTGTGCAACAAGTCTTGCCTTATACCGCACAATTTCATTTTTCTCATTTCGTTTTCGCACAAAGACCCATTTATAACCAACTGGTTGCACATCTCCAGGTGTGCGTATTACTGGTCCAAAAACTTTACGTTGTGTCATCGAATCCAACTCTGTTTGAATTGCATCTTTTCATATTTGCCAATCATTTCTAAGTCTGCATTCATCCACAGATTTTGGTTCATGATCCTCGTTCTCATTCATAATAGTAATTGATGTAGTATATGCAAATTTATCATCAACATTAGTTGTATATCGGTTCCATCTTTTCCCAGTCATGACATAATTTATTGATATCTCATTATTATTAAAATTTTCAGGTACCTGAACTTCTTCTGGAAGTTTATTATTTGTCATGTCTGAAAATTCTTCAAGAGTTTTTTATTTTGAGAATTCTTCTGGATTTTCAAATTCTCGATTTTACTATCTTCATTATTAACTTCTTTTCATTTTCGAGGGTTTTTATCCTTAGAACCGACTGGTCTACGACGTTTCATAGGCGCCTTTAATTTACTAATAATGGTAGAAGGTCCTTCAGGGACATTGATTCGAATCGGAGCATTAACAGCCGGTACATGTGACTTGGGTCACATGCTTTAGGTCACAAAAAGTATCTGGCAATTGATTCGCTAACTGTTGCAAATGAATTATCTTTTGAACTTCAAGTTCACATTGTCTTGTGCGAGGATCAAAATGAGATAATGATAATTCATTCCACATAATTTTATCAACCGACTGTTTATTTTCTCCCCCTAATGTTGGGACAAATGATTCATCAAAATGACAATCAGCAAAACGAGCCGTAAATAAATCTCCAGTTTTTTGGCTCAAGATATTTTATTATAAAAGGTGATTCATACCCAACATATATGTCAATCTCCTTTGAAGTCCCATCTTTGTGCGTTGTGGTGGAGCAATTGGAACATAAACTGCACATCCAAAAATTCTAAGATGGGAATTGTTTGGTTCCTGACCAAAATCCAATTGTTGGGGAGAATATTCATGATAATTCGTTGGCCTTATGCTAATTAATGCAGCTGCGTGCAAAATAGCATGTCCCCACGCAGATATTGGGAATTTAGCTCTCATGAACAATGATCGTGCAATTAATTTAAGACGCTTAATAAATGATTCTGCAAGACCGTTTTGTATATGAACATAAGGGACATGATGTTCAACAATTATTCCAACAGTCATACAATAATCATTAAAATATTGTGATGTAAATTCACCAGCGTTATCAAGACGAATTTTCTTGATAGTATAATCTGGAAAATGTGCTCGTAACTGAATTAACTCCGCAAGTAATTTTGCAAATGCCAGGTTGCGAGTTGACAATAGGCATACATGTGACCATCTCGTTGATGCGTCAATTAAAATCATAAAATATCAAAATGGTCCACAAGGTGGGTGAATAGGCCCACAAATATCTCCATGTATGCGTTCTAAAAATGCAGGAGATTCATTTTTAATTTTCATTGGTGACGGCCTTATGATTAACTTGCCTTGAGAACAAGCAGCACATGAGAATTCATTGTATTGAAGAATCTTCTGGCTCTTCAAAGAATGACCACGTGAATTCTCTAAAATTCTTCTCATCATTATAGAACCGGGATGACCCAACCGATCATGCCAAATGATAAAATCATTATGATCAGTAAACTTCTGGTTTACCGTTGCATATATTTCAATTGTAGTTATATGTGTGTAGTATAATCCAGAGGATAAGAAGGTAATTTTTCCAAAACAACTTTATTTCCAAAGTTAATACTTGTAATACAAGTATTCATTATTATCTTCACTTTAGTCTCAATATGATATCCATTTTTACGAATATCTTTAAAGCTCAATAAGTTTCTTTGAGACTTTGAGCAAAATAATGCATTATCAATGCAAAATTTTGTTCCTTCAGGCAAAATTATAGTTGTTCTTCCTGAGCCTTGAATTAATTTTACATTACCAGATATGGTATTAACATGAGCTTCTTTCATTATTGGATATGAAAAATACTTCTTATCCTTAAGTACAGAATGTGTTGTTGCACTGTCTGCCAAACATAATTCTTTGTCAATGATCATTGGAACGTCCATTTTCTTCAAAAAAAATAAATTTTCAAAATGAGATTTTTTTTTCTTTTGTTTATGATAAATAAAATATTTGTATAATAAAAGAAATATTGACAACAAACTTTTATTATAAATATTTATTTGCAAACATAAAATGAAAATTCTTAGGCATTTCCATGACTACTATCACCTTCAGGATGATTGACAAAGAAATCAGCAACATCAAAAGAAGTAAAATCATTGTCAACAAAATTATGGTCAAGATTAACATCTTTGCTATTGAAATTTGTCTCTATCATTTTCTCTTTTTTCTTCAATGATTCTTGATAGAGATCAGCAAGATGCTCTGGCGTACGACAAATACGAGTCAAGTGGTCTTTCATGCCACAACGATGGCACTTATTCTCCTCCCTTTTATTTTGGTTTACATCTTTCTCATCATTATGCTCCGACTTTTGGTGGTGTGTAATGTTTTTTTTATGATCACCATGATTATTATTGTAACGGTTATTGTTACTTTCCCACTTTTGGTGGTGCTTAATACCTTTGATATGACCACCACGATTATTATTGTAACGATTTCGACCACGATCACGACCTCGGCCTCGGTTTGTTCATTATTATATCGCATAGCTGTCGCATTTGCTTCAGGACCAGTTGGACGAGCCTCGTGGTTTTTCAACAAAAAACTCATTATTTTGTTCAGCAACAAGAAGACAAGAAATCAATTCAGAATATTTTTTGAAACCCTTTTCACGATATTGCTGCTGTAGGAGCACATTCGATGCATGAAATGTGGAGAATGTTTTCTCCAATAAATCCTCATCAATTACATTTTCCCCACATAATTTCAACTTTGAACTGATTCGGAAAATTGCTGAATTATACTCACTTACAGTTTTAAAATCTTGCAAGCGTAAGTGCATCCACTCATAACGAGCTTTTGGAAGAATAACCGTTTTTTGGTGTTCATAGCTTTCTTTCAAACTAGTCCACAATGCAAAGGGATCCTTTACCGTCAAATATTCTATTTTTAACCCTTCATAAAGGTGGTGACGGAGGAAGATCATTGATTTAGCATTTTCTTGATTTGTGGCTATACTTTCTTCTTTGATGGTTTCTCCAAGACCATTTGCCTCTAGATGAATTTCAGCATCTAGTACTCATAATAGATAATTCTTTCCAGTGATATCAAGAGCAACAAACTCGAGTTTTGCAAGATTAGTCATAATGTAATTAAAATCAAGAAAACAAATAAAACTTACCACACTTACACAAAGTTAGCTAGAGATTCGTGCTGATAACGTGATATAAAATAATAGTATTGTATTATAAATAGAACAATTTAGAGAGATAAATTTAGAGAGCTTTTCATATATCTTTCATTTCACTTTAAGCCACTATTTATAGGCTTCAGATTATGAGTTACATGGGGCGGAAGGCGGAAGATAAATGAACATCCAATATACGTTTCATAACAAATATTACGTTTTAAAATACTTTCATTAATACATGCATTAACACATGCATTTATGAAACATATTTTTAACAAATTTTACTGCTAAAAGTTTTCATTCAATTTTAATTAGGAATTAAATTCATTGATAATAAAATTTCTAAAACATGTATTAGAAAATGTGTACCTAGAGTAGGTTTTTGGGTCAATAATATTTATGTATAATTAAATTTAATAGAATACATAATTTTAATTTGTGAAAAATATATTACTTTTCAAATAATTTTATCTTCTAATTTTAAGTAATCTGTCAGTGAATAAGTGTAATATTAGAATTAATATTATCTTTGAATTATTCAAATAAAAATTGTAAAAATAAAATATTTTATAGTGGTTTTCATCATCTGTTTCACCACTACTATTTTATATTGCACTAACGAAAAATGAATTATAGATAATATATTCATAGTTAAATGATATTATTATATCAAACGTTTTCTTCCTTTATCTTTATGACTTTTAATTATTCTATATTTTTCTTCTTTGTCGCTTTTTCTTTCCTCAATCTTCGTTCTCGTGCTCCTATCGCTATCTACTTTTTGTATTTTCATATTTTAATTCTTTGATACTTTTGTTGGACGACCTCTCTATGTGTGTGTATTTTTTTTTTTTTAAATCTATTTTTTGTCAGAGGTGAATCTAGCCATATGGTTGATCGAGCCAAAATTATAAGATTTTTATTTGATGGACAAAAATGTAGGTTTTTGTGTTTCCCATGCATTGCATTCGCATCAGTATTCTAATATTACATATATTGTATATCTATGTTGGTCTTTGGTGCACTCGTTGTACCAAATAATTTCCATGTCTTTATCCATTGATAACGTGTGAGAGTAGTAGTATCTAATCATCAACAACTCCCTATCTCTAGTGTTCTCTTTTTGCTTACAATGTTTGTTTTGCTGAAAATTGGTGGGATTTTTCAATGGCTACCGTGACACTAAACAATATGATTAAGTTGACTTCGAAATTTAGATGGACAAGTTTATTTTTAAGAAAAATAAAAATGAAAATTTAAGAGTTTCTACCAATACCAACTAGGGTAAAACCGGACAACCTCTAACGTTTACCCACTTTAGCATTTTACCCCTAACCTTTTAAAATGTGCACTTATCCCCCGAAAAATTTTAAGTAGTGCACTTAACTGCCTAAATACTATCCGGGAACAATTTTTCCTAATATTCTGGCTGCAAATTCTTTACACGCTTCTCACATGCCACGATCGAGAGAATGTATATCTTTTTCAATATTCGGGAACAATTTTTCCAAATTTTCTGGCTGCAAATTCCTTCACATGCTTCTCACATGCCGTGATCGAGAGTATGCATGTCTTTTCATGTATTTTCTGTATGAATTTTATGAGTAAAATTCATCGACCGTGGTATACTCATAAAATTACTTTTAATGTATTTTCTTATGATGCTCGTAAAATTCCTGTACAAAATATATGAAAAGACATACATACCATCGACCGTGGCATGTGCGACACACGTGAGGGTGTTTGCAGCCAGAATATTCCAGAAAAATTGTTCACGAATATTGTTTAGGGGGTTAAATGCACTACATAAATTGTTCACGGGTTAAGTGCACGTTTTGAAGGTTCGGAGTAAAGTGCTAAAAGGGTGTAAACGGTGGGGTTGTCCTCTTTTTACCCCTACCAACTAAGCCAATGCATTTAAAATTCTTTTTCAAATTATAAGGGAGTAAATTGAAGGCATTAGTTTACGTTTTATGTCATGTTTGGGATTTTTATTCAATAGGCTTATGGAAGTTTGTAAGATTTTGTATTGAACTTAATTAATTAATTATTATATATGTATATATTTCTCGATCTTTAAAACCTATTTAATAAATCAGGCATGAAACTATCGTGTCCCACCTGAAATTTACGTGATGTTGAAGTTGGATTGTTAGGTTAAAATTTGTTTTGCATGGATTTTAGTCTTCATTCTAGACCATACTCGATCAGAGTTGGAGCCACCATTGACTTTATTACGTTTATTTTGCATATAGTTTATATAATCCATTACGTGTTTCTCATGCATGAATGTTATTGATTAAATATTTACAATATATTAATAACAGCAAGAACATAATTAATCTATCTGACGTGTCACCAATCGAATTTAAAATAGTCCTAAATTTTTGTTTTTAACCAATACTAGTATCAAACTTTTGTTTTTACTCAAAATAGTCTTAAAAACTCTATAAAATTTATTTTTTATTTTTTATTATCAATCTCAATTTCTAAATTTTGTACGCCATAGTTTCTTGTTTATTTTTATTTTTCAAATATGAGGGGTAGGTGGCAAAATGACCGAGGTGGATTCAGAAGCTTCCGATGCGGGGTCTCGTAAATAGTGGGACTTTGTTTTTTTTTTGCGTTTTATTTTAAACATAAAAAGATTTTAATTCTAGAAGTCCACTCACCCACTCACGATTTAACTAAAATTGTATTTCCACGCTAAAATTATAGATTAGGCATTTTAAATTATATTTTGACGCCTTAAAATTTTACTCCCTGATTTTTGATATTCTTATTTTTTACCCCTTAACTTGAATTCTAAATCTGTCCATGTCAGTCACATCTAAATCTTATAGTAGTTTGAGGTTCTTAATCTTTCCAAATTCACATATTTAGAAATCGTTTTTATCTTAGCTACCTCATGGGAGTAGATCTACGATACATTGGGAATATCTCAATAAGAAATATTCTCAATATATGATGGATTTATCACATTAGGTAGCCAAAACCCTCCCTTAAAAATCTATATGCATCACTACTTTTGCCTAAATGACAACCTCAATTAATTGTTTAACAGTCGAATATCAAGTTTTCGGGTTATTAGCTGAGTATAATTTTTTAAATAAATTAGATTCATATAGTTTTTTTAATATTATTATTTAAAAAATATAACAAATTAAATTTATTTGATTTAAGATAAGATAAACATGCATTAACTTGTTTCAAGTTAACGCATCACGGGTTGATGTTAAATAGGTCACAAACTAAATTTGTAATAAGTACTTTATTATCGAGTACATTTTTCCACGAGACAATTAGACCTTTTGGCGGTAAGTATTTAGTAAAGGAGTTGTTAAATGAGTGTCACGTTACGAATCTAATTTTCTACACTCAGTGGGAGAAGTGATTTAATTTAAAATCTATACAAATTATGAATGTCATCCAACCATAGATTTTGTATCTATAGTTTTATTAAAGTGACTCATAATTGACCTCTTTAATATATCTATTAGATTCCTTCGCGAAATGAAAACCCAGTCGCATCTATATTTTCAGGGTTGATGTCATATGATATATTGGCCTTCTCGGGTAAAATCTCTTCAAGAACCGAACCGACATGTACCGAACAGAGTGGCACCGAACATGATAAATATCGAGCACATGGTAGTCGAACAGCTGTTAAACCCTCCTCGGAATTCTAGTCAAAGATTAGCAGAAGACCAGGTGATAACCAACAAATAAACCGGCGGGGATAAATGTGCATTAATGGGGTGCGGATTTTTCGGACATATTCGCCACATTACCGCCACAATCAAAGGAGACGGGTTCCTAAAGTTTCCCGCCAAGTAAACACAAGAATCGAGCCTATAAATACCCGTTGAGAGTCTCATTTGAAGGGTTGGACTTTTTATGCATAGAAGACTTCGAAGAGAGCATACTTATTCTGTTCGGTCATCTCTGTTATTTTCTCAGATATTCTTGTGTAATAATTCTGTGGTCATATATTGTGTCAAAAGTCTTGTAATAAATCGAGATTGTGATAGTACAAATTATACTGGACTAGGTCCCGTGGTTTTTCCTTCAATTCGAGGGTTTTCCACGTAAAAATCTTGGTCTTCCCTTTATTTTTCATAAACAGTTGATTCTACCAAATACGTAAAAATAACGGATCATATCATTGGCGCCGTCCGTGGGAAACTCAGAGCAAAGGCGTTGAAGTAAGAAGATTTTGGTAAGAATCCAAGACGAGATGGCTAGAAGTAAGGGTCGGGGGCAAGCTTCGAGGAGGAATATATCAAATCCCCCCATATTCGTTCCCGGAGCCAGAAGAAGGAGCAGAAGGTGCATGATCATCTCAGAATGTTTCTCGGGCATTTCCTACTGGAGGAATACCCATGGAACAATTAACGGAGATAATTGACAGGACCGCATGGGAAGTCATGATGCAGTTTATGACTCCTCCCCAGCCAGAAAAGACCATAGAGGAAGAAGAAGATTCGGTCTCCACAAAGGAGCCAGAAGAAGAAATTAAAGAGTCGAAAGATCTTCCAAGTCATTTGGATGATGAAGCTGACAAAACATTACATCAACAAATGAAGGATTTAAAGGACGAGCTGCAACAGATGCGCAACAAGGTGGAAGGGCGTATTTACCCAGCACGGAGGAGCACCCCATTTGCTCTCCAGGTTATTGATGATCCCCTGCCCCCCAATTTCAGAACTTTAAATGTGGGGAATTATGATGGTAGCACAGATCCGGAGGAGTATCTATCCCGATTCGAGAACGCTTCACTCCTTCACCAACTCACAAATGGAGTAAAATGCAGAGTTTTCTTGACTACACTTGCTGGCGCTGCTCAATCCTGGTTTAACCAATTACCGTCAGGGATCATAGATTCTTTCCCTAAATTTAGCTCCTTGTTCCTTCATCAATTCGCGAGCAATAGGAGTTGCAGAAGAACAGCTCTAGTCTGTTCGGGCTCAAGCAGATAGAGAAGGAATCCCTTCGAGATTTTTTGAAGAGATTCAATCAAGCATGCTTTGATGTCCCTCATGTTACCTCCGAAATACTGGTCAGCATTCACTCAGGGACTAAGAGAGGGAGATCTGTCCAGATTTTTGATGAAGAAGCCAACTTCGGATTATGACGAGTTGCTGGGGAGAGCTTCTAAATAAATCAATTTAGAAGAAGCCCAGAAGATGAAGCATAGAAAAGAAGCAAAAACTGGTGGTGAAATCAATACGAAGGATAAGCAAGTGGAACAGCCCAAAATGAACTTTGACTAGTACCTTCCGATGTGATTTCATCGGGAAATAGCCATGAATCAGATTATGCCGAAGAGGGGCATGGGAGGACCTTATAGAGGAGGGTCGTTCCGAGGAGGGCATTTCTGAGGAGGAAAAGCTGATAGGTGTGATGGAAGGCAAGGACCCAGCGATGGATTAAGGGGCAACAACCCCTTCCTCGGAATACCGAGAAGAATAATTTCTGATAATGGAAGGCAATTTCATGGTAGAAAAATATAAGAATTGTGCAGTGATATGAAAATCAAGCAAGTATTCACATCAAGGGTCAAAGCTAAAATTGTGCAAAATGAAGTTATAATTTATAAATTAAATTAATGTATATTAATTATAATAATACTTATCGTTTTACTAAAATTATATCTTATGATAATGTTGTAACTCTAATATTTAAACAGTAGAGTAGCTCAAGCGCCACATTTTGATCGTTATTTAAGCTGAGACAATTATTGTAAGTCAACAATTTCCCTCATAATAGCTGCACTAAAAGTAAGTGTTTTTTTTAAGGCAAAATGTGAGTTGGTTATGTTCCAATTTTTTTAGCACCTATTGTGTTAATCATCATTAATTAAAGGTAATGTAAGTGTCGATTAACTTACTTTGACATATAAACAGACGCAAAACCAATAATTTTTTTTAAAAAACAAATAATTTAAATACTTTTTAAAAATATTATTTTACTTTTCTTGTACATTTGGTTGTTATTAAGTGGAAAATTTGGGAACTTCCGTGATTAATTTATTCGCTCACGAACTCTACCTTAATTCACTGGAAATAGTGTGGTAGGCTTCAAATTCATCCAACAAACGACTCATACTGTCGTACATCTAATCTTGCAATTTGCAAACAAGGAATGGATGTGTCAAGTGGTTGTGTCACGTTGATTTGGACTCTAACCCATATCTTAAGCATGGAAAATTATAATCTTCATCAAATATGTTTGGCTTTTCTGAATTTTGGTTTCTCTATATTATTAAAATTGAGTATTAATCATGTATCGTTTATTTTATATGATTTATTCTATTTTATCTGGAGTGTTGACATTGTCGGGACGCTTGAAACCACATAGGCCTCATATCAATGTTATGCAAGAAAAATGATCAAAATTTCAAAAGATTAAAGATTACACAACTAATATCGAAATTTGATAATATAGAATATGAAAATATAAATATAATGAACCAAAGTTGAATTTTAAAAATTGATTGGACACCACCTCACTGAATTAAACAATAATCAATTCCCACTTTGAACTTTCTTTTTAATGCTTGTTTTTTGTCTATTGTAATTTGTTTTTTTTAATTTATTGTTGTTCATTTTTTGGCACGTTTCACCTTTGTCCTTCAAGGCCCAACGCAGAAAATTTTATCAAGCATAAATATTTTGTTTTTAAAAACAAAACCTCAATAAAGTAATTGATTGATTCAGAAACAAAACCTTCGAAATTCCATTTGTTTCGACTATATACAACAACAACTGCTACTAAATCTTTAATCTTAATAGATTATGGTATGCTATAAAAGAAATAAAATTAGATCGCACACATGTGTCAATCTTCTTCAAAAGATTTTTTAAATCAGAATATCCTTATTGAAAAATTTGGACTCCAAATAGAGGTGCTTAACTGATCGATCCGGTCCAATCCGATCCGAAACCAGCCAGTTTAGGATCCGATAATCCTGGAATCGGTCCGATCCATTAAGGAACCGGATTAGATCCGATTTCGGTCCAACCGGTTCCGGGTTGGACCGATCCGGTAGAACCGATCCGGTCCGATATCAATCCGGTTCCGGACCGGTTCAGAACCGGTTAGTCCGGTTCTGGACCGAACTAACCGGTCCGATTTTGGGCCAGGTCCGGATTGACCGGGCCCGTTAAGCACCCCTAACTCCAAATCTTTGTAGACTTCGAGTCATGTCTTCTTCGATCGTCTCATTGCACTCATGAAAGGGCCGAAATTCATTGACTCTACTCGAACATGTGCATTACTGGCATATGTCGTACTTGACCAAACCAGTGTAAACGACTTTCTTGCATCTTGTCTTCTATAAAAGCCACATCTACTTGAGCTTGAATGTCTTCATTCCTTATTTTATGTCTTATAATATTAGTTCACATCCAACGGAGCATACACATATCTGTCACACTCATCTTTTGGACGTGCTTCCTCTTGGGTGGACGACATTCCATACCATACATCATTGCAGGTTTGATTATAGTTATATAAAACTTTCCCCGCAATCATAGAGAGATATTACGATCGCATAGAACTCCGGTGGCGTTTCACCATTTCAACCAGCCCGGCTGTATTATATGGTTAACGTCGCTATAAATGTTGTCGTCCTTTTGGATAACAGGATCTAGGTATCAAAATCGAAACTTGATACTCATCGATACATCTTGGCCATCGAGTGTTACAACACCAGGATCCCGAGATGTACGACCATTAAATTTGCACTCAATATATTCTGTTTTAGATCTACTTAATCTAACTCTTTGATTTTAACGTCTCTATCCACAACTTCAATTTAGCATTAACCCCTGCCATGGTCTTGTAATTAATGCAACATCGTCAGTGAAAAACACGGTTCAAGCTACTTCAACATGTATGTCTTTCTTGATCTCATCAATCATTAAGGCGAACAACAAAGGACTCAACGCACACCCCTGATGCAATCCAGTAGTGATCAAGAACTCATTTATTACCCCGCTGCAGTTCTAACATTGGATACTACTTCGTCGTGCCTATTATTGATTATATAGACATACTTGATGAAAACTATTTTCTTCATCAAAGTCTACTATAATATCTTCCTTTGCACTTTATCATAAGCCTTATCCAAGTCGATAAAGACTAGATGCATATCTTTACTCCTATCACGATAGCTCTATAAATTGGCGAAATAAATAGATAGCTTCTTTTATTGACCGCTCTGACATGAACCCAAATTAATTCTCCCATATTTTAATGTCCCACCCTAACCTTCAGTCAATTAGTTGTACTCATTCATAAGAAAAATGTTTACAATGGAGTCATGGACCCGGGCCATAGACTTGCCTTATATTAGCATTTGCACGAGGAATTTCCCGATCAACTTAACCACTTTTCAATCTGTGCCTTTCAAAAATTCAGAAACATTATTCATTGCATGATTAATCGACAGAGAAATTTAACCAAAACCTTGGTCTCAGTCACAGTTCCCCCTTTCTTCTGCACCATAAATTGTCTCTTCTTCCTTTTTTAACACCACCTTCACGTTGTATACCATTTACACAGATTATTGACGCGATTTGCTTCCACTCTTATTTTAATCCATACATGTGTCTGCTTACTCTTTCTTCTCACCAAATACGTTGATCCCATTTTTTGGTGCAATGGGAGGTATCGGAATATATGATAGCCAACGGGATTCTGATGCTCTGCCCGCCAGGAATTCAGAAGGGTCGTCGCTGGGGGTGGAGTATTCTAGAGCTTTGTCGACCCGCTCGGCCGAGGAGTTCGTGGAAGTGACGCTTGAGCTTCAGGATGACGATTCGATTATACTGCGAAGTGTTGAACCGGCCACGGTTATTAGCATCGACAACAATGACGTCATTGCTGGGATCACCGGGGTAGAAACTCCGATGCCTTCGTCGACTTCGAGATCGCCCACAATGCGCCGGAGCGCCTCTAATATACTGCTTCAGTTTTCTCAGGAATTGAAAGCCGAAGCGGTGGCGAAGGCGAAGCATTTCTCGCAGGAGCTGAAGGCGGAGCTTAGACGGTTCTCGTGGAGCCACGGGCATGCGTCGCGTATACTGTCAACCGTTGGTGGAGGCGACGGTAACGGCTTGGAATCGGCGCTGGCGGCGAGGGCGATGCGTCGCCAGCGAGCACAGCTGGATCGCACCCGCTCAGGCGCGCAGAAAGCACTGCGGGGCTTGAAATTCATCAGTAAAAGCAAGAACAACAGCGTTGATGCCTGGGAAGATGTCGAGAACAATTTCCAGAAGCTCGCCAGAGACGGTTATCTTTACCGCGCAGATTTCGCACAATGCATAGGTTAATATTTTTCTAATCCATTTTGGCGCTTGAAATCAAACAAATTAGAATTAATTCCAGAGTCACAGCTTTAACTGCGCTAATTATGCAATTAATTATTGTCTGTGACCTGAAAACTTCAATCTAATCCGGTAGTATTTTGACAGGGATGAGAGATTCCAATGAATTTGGGTTGGAATTATTCGATGCATTGAGCAGACGGAGAAGATTGAAATTCGATAAGATTTCGAGAGACGAGCTTTACGAATTTTGGTCGCAAATTACAGATCAAAGCTTCGATTCCAGGCTTCAGATTTTCTTCGACATGTATGAATTAATAATTATAGCTTTTAGATAAATAATTAAAAATTCGATATTCACTCAATTGTTTTGGCAGGGTGGACAAAAATGAGGATGGTCGGATCACCGAAACCGAAGTTAAGGAGGTAACTCGATTTATTTATCTGATTAAAAAAAAAACATATTCAAAAAACTACTAAAAAGGTTGGATTTTAAAAATAACCAAATCAATGGAATGATGATTATGTATCATTGACTTTTTTATGCTACCTCGTGTCAATGTTAAGATAATGTATCAACCCTTGATTTAAAATATTTCTTCCAAATCACGAATTTGATACGCACTTAAAAGATAATATATTTGGAGACAACATCAAATCAAACCGTATAATCGGGCAAATTCTTATAGCATAAATAAAAAGTCACTGACGTTTTCTTAGCTTTAGACAGATATAGTGATGCACTAACAATGTTTACGATGACTTGTCTGAAAACAGATGTTGATGATTTCAAATCCACTTCTTTATATCCATTAATCTGATAAGTAATTTTGATGAATTTGAAATCTATCACAAAACCATGCATTTGAAATCCTCTACTTCTCATGTCTAGAACTGAATATATATTAAACCTACAAATTCTATATTCATCCAAGCAAAGGATTTCATTAAATTTAGAATTTCAAATCCATGAATTTCAAATCATTTGATTTAAAATCCTCTCCAAATCCAAATCAATCAATCCAAACATAACCTAAGGGTTAAGCTTGATAAGGCAAAAAAAAGAAGAAGAGACAAATCCCGGTGTACGAAGCTCCCGCTATATACGAGGTCCGGAAGGGTCAGGCTACTTTGAGCTTAATGTACGCCGTATTCCATTTGCAAAAGGTTGTTTCCCGACTCGAACTCGTGACCTCCAAAATAACATGACAACAAAGCAACTATATTAGAAAAAAATCTTACTAACAACAACTCCAGTATAAATACATATGCAAAATCTCCCTAATTATTTCTTATTTTATTTAGATAATCAACACGTATGTATTGTGGCTAAAAATAATATTGCTCAGTGCGTGCATAAGTGTACTACACTAGTTATGTTCTTGTTTCTGTCAACTTATTTTACGTTGAAACTCTCCAAATTGCACCCACGTATCTTTAAATATAACTCATATTTGTGGGGTTGGTGGGGGTACTTTTGCAATTTTTTATTGCCAATAATTTCTCCAGGTAATGATTTCCCATGAATTTAAACTCTTTGACGATATTATTTTTATGTTGTAGATTATTAAGCTGAGTGCTTCTGAAAATAAGTTGTCGAGATTAAAAGAACAAGCAGAAGAATACGCAGCTTTAATAATGGAAGAACTGGACCCGGAGAGACTTGGCTTCATCGAGGTATGGTTTTTTTATAAATAAAATATAATTTAATTCATTAATTTTATTTCATTTTAATATATACATAAGCAAAAAAAAATAATTGATAATAGAAAAGCTCCAATTTTTTACCTTTGAAGTTGTCATAGCTTTTGTTTCAGTCAAATAAAATGTTAATCAAACACGATTAGATAAATTAATCTATTATTGGTAAGCACCATATCTACTATTTCCAGGAATGAATCTATAATTTTTGGTTAGAGACAAAAAATATTAATATAAAAAATGATGGCAAACGACTATTTTTGGAGGGCAAAATATAATATTTTTAGGGTAATTAAAAATTCTTTTTAAGGAGGGTAGGGCAGGGCAGCTGCTCCTACCACGTAACGTAGGTTCACCTTACTATTTCAGTAACTGGAAATTCAAGTTTCAAGTTACGTAAAGGGGATTAAGGGATCATATTTGATACTTTTTATCAGTAAATAATGTATTGAACGCAAACGGGCATATCTATGTAGCTCACCTAAAAAAACGAATGAGCAATAGTGAATAAGAAGCCAAGAATAAAAATTATAAAAGTGATAGTTACCAAGATCAACAGAAAAAAATCTGGTTAGACTTCAGGTTAAATATAAATGATAAATAAAATATATATAAGGAAACTGATTGGTTAGAGCTTATCATAATTTGGTCAAATCCATGGCAGTGCAGCAGTAGCTTTCTTTGATAAAGGTTTTAGTACCTAATTCCTGATAGTTGAGCTAAAGAGCAGACTTGGCTCAGATCATAATATGAGAAACACATTCAAATGAAACTTGATTTTGTCATGCCTAGGCGAAGTTCTTTAATTAAGACAGCTGTCATGTCTTCCATTAGTAGAGAGACGCCAACTAACACTGTGTATATCTATCTATATATAATAATTAAGATGTTTGACTAAAGTTTAAAGTGGGTTGAAAGTCTCTTGTTTCTCAAATAAATGTGCCACTGAATTATTAAGATTTATCCGAAGTCGCGTTTTAGAATTTTGGAAGAGTGGGGTCGACAGAGAATCAAAGGAGAAATTTTATATATTTGGCAATCAAAATTAATTTTTTTAAAGGAGACAGAAAATCATGTGGTTTTTCGAATCAATAACTTTAGGGCCAAAAACTTGCAAGTAAACTTCGACATTTTCATCATTCAACCTCATGTGACGATATGACTTTTGAGCGAACAGAATCTTTCCCATGTGGAGATCTCTGTCAATGGGAATTGAATGGGTGTTTTCAGCACTCAACAAACGTGGAAACAATATGGTCCACATCGTCCCATTTAAGGAAAAAAGCGCATGATCCATCCTTTGTGATCATATCTCATGTATGTTGTAATGACTTTGTCATATGATGATGCAGCTATGGCAGCTGGAAACACTATTGTTACAAAAGGACACTTACTTAAATTACAGTCAAGCCCTGAGCTACACGAGCCAGGCATTGAGTCAAAACCTACATGGGCTTAGGTACAGAGGCCGGATCAAAAGATTGAGTAACAAGTTGCTCTATTTTGTCCAAGAAAATTGGAAGAGAATTTGGGTGTCAGTACTTTGGATCATGATCATGATTGGGCTTTTCACTTGGAAGTTCTACCAGTACAAACAGAAAAATGCTTACAAAATCATGGGTTATTGTCTCCTCACGGCTAAAGGTGCAGCTGAAACATTGAAATTCAACATGGCTCTTGTGTTATTGCCTGTGTGTAGGAATACCATTACTTGGCTGAGGTCCTCTAAAGTGGCATATTTTGTGCCATTTGATGACAATATCAACTTTCACAAGGTACACCCAACCCCACTTTCTTTGTTTCTTCTGTACGTATATCATGTTTTACTTTGAGTCAAAGCAATTGCAGAGCGATGAATCTTATCTTGGGACGAAATTATAACATTAAAAGCTTAAGGGTGTAAGTTTTTGATATTATGAATTGTATATTAAGATCATATGTATTTACCAATATAATAAGTGAACAAGCACTGCTACAGTATTTTGTGTCTTATTTGAAAAAGTTATGAACAGTAACATTTTTTGGCTTTTCATTTGGGCCCTTTAATTCTGGATTTATTTCATTTTGGCCCTTTAATTCTGGATTTATTTTATTTTGGCCATTTTAATGTTCCTTATTGTGAGAAATAGTAATGAATAGTATTTACTATTCACATTTTTTTCCCTTTTTTGTTTTTGTTTTGGGAAAAGTTTTGTTCAAAATTTTTTTGTTAATCAAAATTTTTTAAAAAAAATTTAATTTTTTTGTTAAATAAAATTTGATTTTTGTTAACGCGTGGGTTTGACTGAACCGATTAGAAAAAAATATATCTTAATCAGTTGTTGATGCAAGCAATTTCAAATGTTATTTTCTCAGTTCATATAGTAAGATGAGCATCATTTTTTTTAAAAAATATTAGAGCCAGTCTTTTTGTTATTTTTTTCGATTCCATTACCGTAGCATGATTGTTTTTTAAAAAGTTTGTTAACGTCAATCATTTGAAATGTTATTTTCGATCAAATTAGGAAAAAATTGACCAACATGCTGATACCTGGTACCGCGCTATTGTGAGAAATATTACTTAATATTCACATTTTTTTACCTATATAATAAGTGTGCTAAAATTACTATTGTGAGGAATAGTAATAAATAGTATTTATTATTCACATTTTTTTTCCCTTTTTTGTTTTTTTTTTTGGAAAAGTTTTGTTCAAAAAATTTTTTGTTAAATAATTTAAATTTTTTGTTAAATAAAATTTGGTTTTTGTTGATGTGCGGGTTTGACTGAACCGATTAGGAAAAAATATATCTTAATCAGTTGTTGATGCAAGCAATTTCAAATGTTACTTTCTCAGTTTATATAGTAAGATGAGCATCATTTTTTTTAAAAAAAATATTATAGCCAGTCTTTTTGTTATTTTTTCCATTCAATTACCGTAGCATGGTTGTTTTTTAAAAAGTTTATTAACGTCAATCATTTGAAATGTTATTTTTGATCAAATTAAGAAAAAAATGACCAACATGCTGATACCTGGTACCATGCTATTGTGAGGAATAATAATGAATAGTACTTAATATTCACATTTTTTTTCTTATTTTTTTTTTCCGAAAAGTTTTGTTCAAATTTGTTTGTTAAATAATGTAATTATTTTTGTTAAATAAAATTTGGTTTTTGTTGATGCGCGGGTTTGTCTGAACCAATTAGCGAAAAAATATATCTTAATCAGTTGTTGATACAATCAACTTCAAATGTTATTTTTTCAGTTTATATAGTAAGATGTGCATAATTTTTTTCAAAATATATTAGAGCCAATCTTTTTGTTATTTTCTTCCATTCAACTACCGTAGCATGGTTGTTTTTTTAAAAAGTTTGTTAGAGTCAATCATTTGAAATGTTATTTTCGATCAAATTAGGAAAAAATTGACAAACACACTGATACTTGGCACCGCGCCTTGTGCGGTGCCAAAAAAAACTAGTATATATATATTTTATCATATTTAAGCGAAGGGTAAAATTTTAAAAAAAAAGGGGCAATTCCGCTGGCCGTATCCTGTCCCTGCATCACTTATTAAGGGGTGATATCTTTTAGCAAGTCAAATATCAGCAGAAAACTTTTGACATTTGCTATTTTATGCTTTGTACATGACCCTACTTATTTTTTCTGTCTATTTAGTCAGATAGCCCGTGAGGTCGCGGATTAAGCTTATAAATATTATAAAATATATTGTTTGGAAAAATATATCGTGGTCCATACATCATGTCATCAGTGTTCTTAAATGTGATATAAGACCCAAGCGCTTGGTAAAATAAGTTTTGTACTTATGGGATTATAGGTGACAAAGTATGTGTCAATGTACAAGTCAAATTCACACGTGGGGAAGGTAAATAAACGAGAAAATTGGTACAAGTACCACTTACCTTTCATGTAAAAATTTAGTCTAGAAGCATATGCATTGGTATAGAACATGGGCGGCACAGAGCATGAAACAATAGATTCTCTGGTGCTGTAAATCACACTTTTGGAGAAAAATGAAGATATTAAGCAGCCGCGAATTATTACACGCTAGTAAAATTTAGCAGGTAAGATGAGCGTTGCACAATGGTTAAAGTTCATGTGATGTGACCTTGAGCCGCTTGTATTGTAAGAGAATGCTACCTACATTAGGTTCAAAGTGGCCCGACCCTTTCCGGAACCTAGCGCCCCACGTGCACCGGGGTTTGTCCTAGTTAATTTTAACACGTGATGCATGCACGAGATTAAATTTTGACGTAAAATATAATTTTATGTGCAGTACGTGAAATTAATGATGTTAGAAAATTTTGTTTATTCAAACTTAATAATTGGGTTTTTATTACGTTATATTTTATTTTCTTTTAAAAATAACGGTATAAGGGGAATGGTGACAAAAATAATTAGTACAAAGATCTCAAGCTTTATATATAATAATAATAATGTACTATAGATATACAGTGTATATGATGCAAAATACCAGTGACCATTGAACTGGTAGAAGAGTGCTAACCATGTACGATGGAGCATTCAGGAGGAATAGCCTGTATTAGAGGAGGAACTGTCACCTCTGTATGGTACAACTAATGTTAGATATACCTAAATCAAAACATGAATAAAGATGATCAATTGAAGTAAAAATAAATACTGGACTTATTTTTACTAATATATATTTTTTCAATGTTCCTTGTTCGGAAATGGAAATGTGCAGACCGTTGCTGCTGCCATTGTAGTTGGTGTCATACTTCATGCTGGTAACCACCTTGCCTGCGACTTCCCAAGGCTTATACACGTATCCGAGTCCAGTTATACCTTTTATTTGAGTGATGATTTTGGTGATCGTGAGCCCACATACCCAGAACTTGTTGGAGGAATTGAGGGTGTGACGGGAATCTTGATGCTGTTCTTCATGATATTTGCTTTTACATTGGCAACACGGTGGTTTAGAAGGAGTCTAATTAAGTTGCCAAAGCCATTAAATAGGCTTACCGGATACAATGCCTTCTGGTATTCACACCATTTGTTTGCCTTAGTCTATGTCTTGCTTATCATCCATGGCACTTGTCTTTATCTTGTGCATGACTGGTACAAAAAGTCGGTGAGTAAATATATAGTTCTTGATTATTTGCTTAGAATGAAGAAGTTTGGAGCTTAATAATCTTTCATTTTCTCATTGGTTACAGACATGGATGTATCTGTCAGTTCCGGTACTTCTTTATTCAGGTGAAAGAATACTCAGATTCTTCCGCTCGGGTTTCTACAGCGTGCGGCTTCGGAAGGTGAGCATGACTATGACAGCTCTTGTTTTCTAAAAAATGTGAAAAATAGAGAAATGTTGAAAAAACTCAACAGAAAACAATCCATTTAGGATTTGAAAAATCAAGGATATCATGGCTTTCCAGGTTTTTTTGAATTATATTGATTTTAAAAGGCCGTAGAAATGCCCCAAAGTTTTTTCATTTTATTATTTTCAGGTTGCTATTTATCCAGGAAATGTGCTCACCTTACAAATGTCAAAGCCTCAACAATTTAAATACAAGAGCGGGCAATACATGTTTGTCCAGTGTCCAGCAATTTCTCCTTTTGAGTGGTAAAAATAACTATCACTGCACTATATATTATACAGGTTTTAAAATCCACAGCAAGAACGTATAGTACCAAATTAGATGACTTGCTAAAATTCGTAAGTTAGCAGAGAACTTAATACAGGGCAGTTTCTCATTTTTCCAGATGAAAATACACGACTGTGGTCCGGGACAAAATGTGCCGATGTTGTCAGGCATCACTTCATTATTAACCGTCATTTCTTTGTTGTTTAATATTAGCATTGCTCTATTTGGAAAATATCCAGGCATCCATTTTCAATTACCTCAGCGCCTGGTGATGACTACCTTAGCATTCACATACGGCAGTTGGGTGATTGGACACACGAACTAAAAAGGGTGTTTTCTGAGGCGTGTGAGGTACCAGTTTCTGGAAATAGTGGGCTACTTAGAGCGGATGAAACTACCAAGAAAAGGTAACCCTCCTCTGGGTTAGTGCATTAACATGCTCTTTCTCTTGAGAAATCTGCATACTGACCTGAAAATTGCCTCAAAATCCAGTTTGCCAAAGTTACTAATTGACGGACCTTATGGAGCCCCGGCACAAAACTATAGAAAATACAACGTCCTCTTACTTGTTGGTCTTGGGATCGGAGCGACTCCTTTTATAAGCATCCTAAAAGACCTACTAAGCACTATTATCAAACTGGAGGAGCAGGCTGTACGTATCATTATTTATCATGGAAGTCTTCATTTTCAGCCCTATCATTTAAGCTTAATAAAGTTGGTTACTCTTTCCAGGATTCAGTTTCAGATTTCAGCAGGTATTCAGATCAGAGTGGGGGATCTTTCGACTCTTCTTCTCTTAACAAGGTTTCACCGAAAAGAAAGAAACCTCTCAGAACCACCAATGCTTACTTTTATTGGGTCACGAGAGAGCAAGGGTCTTTCGATTGGTTCAAAGGAGTCATGAATGAAGTAGCTGAACTTGATCAAAGGGTACGATAACATGTTAGCATCACACTGTGCCACTAATATCGATATAATATGCTTCTTATAACTTGCAGGGTGTCATTGAGATGCACAACTATTTAACTAGTGTATACGAGGAAGGGGATGCTCGTTCGGCTCTCATCACCATGGTTCAGGCTCTTAACCATGCTAAAAATGGGGTTGATATTGTATCAGGCACGAAGGTAAGTTTGCTATTGTCTCATCACTTTCACAATATTGCTTCTTCTGCAACAAATATTATGCTCTCAACTAGCCAATTCAGTTATCCTAAACGACTCTTTTCCATTATTGGACCTCTGTTTAACAGGTTAGAACCCATTTTGCAAGGCCTAATTGGAAAAAAGTTCTCTCAAAAATCGGCACCAAGCATGCTAATGCAAGGATAGGTCAGTATGCAAATCATTTAAAAATCTCGAATAACACAAACACCTGTCGATTTGATACCATTGGAACAGGAGTTTTCTATTGTGGGGCACCAGTTTTGGGAAAAGATCTCAACCAGCTCTGCAATGAATATAATCAGAAGGGTTCAACCAAATTTGAATTCCACAAGGAACATTTCTAATAAACAACGAATTTGAGTACATAATTACCACACACGCTCAGTCGTCCACATTCCATCCAACTATTGGCTAGTCCTAGAGTCCATAGGTAACTTCCATTTTCTGAATTATGGCGAAATCGAGTGAGGATACCAAGAAAGATTAAATAGAAGTGGCAGGACAACCCAGGACTACATGTATAGCCTTGATAGGAATGATAGATATACAGAAGAAATATACATAAAATGTCATTTATTTTGATTCAAAAATAGTTTATTAAGCCAACACAACCAAGAAAAGTTGTGTATGGTTCAATACGGAAGCGATATGACATCCACTAAGCATCATGCATCTGGCAGAATCGGCAGCTGGCTTTTCGCCACCTCTGATAACATGGAATATGAAAGTTCATTAAATCATCAAGGAATTGGCCTTCTTGCTATTGGGACCAGGAAAAAAAAAAGACACATTTTTGGAAGGGATGATGATTTTCATTGAATTTTTGGATTTTTTGGGCTGAACTGCTCCAAGTTTAACAATTTCAAGCAGTTTGTATTCCTGAGTTGGGATGTTGAAGGCCATGCTTTCGCACTTATGATGTCGAATTATTCTCTATTAGAATAGAAGCAGCATATATGTATATGGTAATTAAGGTAGTTGATTCAGTCGACGGTCTTCCATCGTCTTTTGGTTCACCACCATGTAAATTTGTATCTTTCAAAAACTAGAGATTTTCTTACTCGTTAAAACAAGATACATACTATAATATCAAAATAAGCCTCCGACTATAGTCGATTCATGGAGAAGGGAACGACACCTGTAGACAGAACAAATTCACGAAGTATTGGACAATAATAGAAACACACACACACAAAAGAGAGCGTTGCCTCACTTTAATTTCCTTAGAATATTTCTACCATTTTTCTTATTTTTAGTTTCCTTAGTACAGACTTACAGTAAAGTTGTTTGTATTTCAAACTTTTTCTGATAAAGAACTAAATTCAGTAGAAGACTTTTTCTGATAAAGAACTAAATTCAGTAGTATCTTCTACTTCCAGCTCACATAATAATCTGATTTTTTAGAGCTTTAGTGAGATATATAGTCAGAGTAATCCATGCTAAAGAGCCCTTCTATGATATATCCTCATTGTTACGCCCCGAAATCGGAGCGCATGACACCGGCGTTGATTCCAAACATTAATTCAAAATCACCAAGCATCGTGTACAGATCTATAATAAAAATCAGTCTATTTATTCCATTGAAAATAATAAACGTCTTTACAATTCATATTACAAAATACAATTGTCTCGGATTAAATCAAAGACGCGGAAGCGTAAAATAAAAGTAATAAATTTTCTTGAAAGTTCTTCGTGGATCATTATCTCTAAAATTGTTCTTGTTATTCTTCCTCGATCTCTTCTTTTCGTCTTTGTCTGGGAGGGGAGGTAAGTGGGTGAGTGTTTGGGAAAAACACCCAGCAAGTAGGGGCCGATTGAACATAGGAAAGCATACATATATTCATAGCAAAAATCTTTTAAACATTTCATACATATATTCATAGCAAAAATCTTTTAAACATTTCTTTATCAAATTCATAGATCTTGGCATATAAACACATTTCTTACTCATAAACATATATCTTTCACATATTCACATAACGACTTATTGGATTCAATAGGTGGCTCCCGTGTGCATACCACTTTGCTCTTAAGGATCAAGAGGTGACTCGCATGCATGTGGCACGCCCACATCATGTAGCACTTTGCCCTGCCGAATCAAGTGGTGACTCATACACACATGATCATGTCACATACTTGTTTGATTTAAAAACATACTTTTGTTGTTCAATCGAATTTAAAGTATACATAAGGTTTGAAACGAATGGAATGATAGCAAAAACCCACTTATAGCGATGAACGCGATTGATAGAATATAGAGAGCGAAAACACAACGATTCCTTCTTTCATGTGCTTGTGATAGCAATTTAATTGCTCAATTTTCAGAAATTCAATAGCCCAAGCTTTCGAAACATAGGTTGGAACAAAAGCTGGGTTTGTTCTGAACTTAAGGCTACATGTTTCGATAACAAGGGTTGTAACAAAGATTGAAATTTTCTAAACAAAGGTTGAAGTTTTAAAATTGAAGGGCTGAAGCTTTTCGAAATTTAAGGCCGATGTTTCGAAAAGCATAAATGATAACATATTCCAAAGTATTGTCGAAATTTTCAGTAAATAAAAGGCTGGAATTAAGGTAATAAGGTGCTGGAATTCCAGAAAGGAAAGAGGCTGGATTTTCGAGAATCTATTGATGGAATTAGGAATTTAATGGCTTGATGGTTGGAATTTTCGAAAACAATTCTTGAACAAGGATTGGAATTTTTTAAACTCAATCTGCACAAATCTTCTCGGCATAATGAGTTTTGTGATTAGGAAAGTGCAACTCATATTATTTATTAAAAGATTTATTTGTTAATCCATGCTTATCTATTAGTGTATTGAAACTAAAAAAAAAACTATCTATCAAGTAATTTCATAATTTACTTAATCATTTATCTATTACTTCATAATATAAATAATTATTTTGCAATCTAAATAATGATCTATCAATTGTTATTATATTATCTTTCTATATTATCTTTCAATATTATCTTAAATTTAATTATTGACTTGGTTGGAAAATCGGGTTTTTACACTCATCCCATTAGAGATGCAATAAACTATATTTTCTTTGTCATTTTGATTGTCTCATGCATGGATTTTAAATTTGTTTTTAAAAAAAATACAAATAAAAATAATAATGGATTTTTTTTGTGAATGGGCTATTTTAATGAAAAGAAACGATTGATGTGATTACTTATACATAATAAGTAAGTTTTGGATTTGTATTTTCAAGCTTGATTTGAATTTAATAATTCTAAATATAGATATGATAATATTTAGGTATACTCAAATTTTTTTTTGAAGATTCTCAATTCATACAAAGAAGAGTTCTTCCCAACTTTGAAAGCGTCACAAGGTCTTCTGAAAACTAAGGTATTTGAAAAAAAGCACATATAATTGGTTGAATCTCTGCAATCTCGTCGGCTGTTTTCACACTATCTATTTGTATGTATTATAAAAATTTGACTATCAATTTTACCCTTTATTTGTATTTGTATATACTTTTGAAAATGTTGGGAATGTTTCATAGAAGAAAATTATCAGGTTGGAAAATGTCATATAATCTTAATCAATTTAATTTATCTTTATCATAAGAGTTCAATTCAAAGTGATTATTTCAACTAAAAACATATTTATGTATCAAATAGAGTTTTAGAAAATAATCATAGTCATAATAATGATAATAAATATAAATAAATAATAATCATAATAAGTAAATATTTAATAGTAAAACAATAAAATAAAACAGATAATGATGATGCCTAATGTGTCCTATCAGCTAAATTTTGATGTGGATTATTTGGAATTTTCTTACAGAAGACTGTGCCTATGTCGCAACCAAAGTCTTGCGACACGTTTTGTGGTAGAGGAGATGTACTACGTTAACATTAGAAAATCAAAAAATTCAATCAATGTATCAACAATCTAAGAATAGAGCATTTGCGTAGCTTATCAATCAACTGAGTTCAAAATTTGCAACAAACTGCTTCACAAAAAAAAATTTGCAACGAACTCGATCTCTTCAAAATGGATGTAAGCTTTTACTAACTGAACTAGATCCAGGAGCTCACCATGCCATATTATTAGTCACATACGATAACAGATGAGCCGATTAATACTATCAACAAGAGATTTTTATTATGTCTTTATAACATTTTTTAAATTAACTAATGTTTCAAATCACAAACCAATCAAATTTCACATATATGTGTGGATAAAGAAATCAGAGGCTTCTAATAAAAATAATTTTTTTAAAAATGTGGCTTTACATAAGGTGTCGTTCCATTGTTTTCACAGCATGAAATAATACGAACAAAAGTCATTGGCTTCTAGAAGTCAAATAACCCAACAAATCCACGCGTTTGATTTCACAAAAAAATTCAATCATTTTTACTAAAATTCAAATCAAAATTTCAAATTTCCAAGAACCAGCCTTAATCTTTACTCTACTATATATATAACCTCAAAGAAAGCCACATATTGTATACAACTTCATAATATCATCCCTCTACATACATTACTCCTGTAAGCGATTTACTTCAATCAAATCAAGAAAGAAAATATGGCAGATAAGCAACAAGGGTACCCATTGGCCCCAACCACGGTATTGCCACGAAGCGACGTGGAATCAACGACGAATCGCCAGTCCGAACGAACCATGAAGAAGAAGAGAAGAATGAAATGCTTGGCTTATATTGCTGTTTTTGCTGTGCTTCAGACCATCGTAATCGTCGTGTTCAGCCTCGTATTTCTCCGTGCCAAAACGCCTAAGGTCAGATTGGAAGAAGTCACGATTGTGAATACAGGGAATGGTATTATCAGCTTTTCTGCTCGAGTTAAGGTCAAGAACAACAATTATGGACGTTACGAATTTGATAGTAGTGTGGCCACTATCACGTCGGCGAATGGCGTCGTCCTCGGACGGCTTGCGATCCCTGAGGCACGTGCTGGGGCACGCTCTACTAAAAGGATTTTGTTGGCCGGGGATTTAACTTCACCTGCTTCTGATTCCAATTCTAACTTGGCCGTGAGTGTTGTGGCGAATTTAAGAGGTAAAGTGAAATTATTGGGAATTATGAAAAGGAAGAAATCTGCTGATATGAGTTGCACTATGAATATCAACTTGCCCACCAATTCGGTTCAGGATTTGGCATGCAAGTGAGAGACAATTGGCCTTTGTGTTCAGCTACATATATATGTCTTAATTATTTTATTTTGCGATTTGTTTTCTGTATTTAGTATTGTAATATACATATCCCATTTTCATGTTTTTTTTCTTACAATACTGCACTTTTTCAGGTTGGGAGAATTTTGTACCATTATACGATGATTTTTATATAATAAGTGAATGATTTTCTTCCACGGCTAACTTAAAATTATGTTATTTGCCACTTGCGATGATGAATTCCGCAGTCATTAGCAAACAAAGGGAACGGGAAATTCAATCATATATAAGAAAAAAGAGATGGCACACAATTGTTGATTATTCGGTTCCCACTTCCTTGTATAGTTTTTTTCACAATGATAATGATGGCAAATTAATCTAATCCCCTTGTTTTAAGATGGCATTTCATTTCCTATTTAATTAAATATCAGTTCCATATGTAGTTTTTCGTTTTTCATTTCCGAAATATGTCATTATCATAGACATCGTTACATGCCACTAGAAGATACTAAAGATGGCAAACGGACCCGGCTCTTTAATTTTTTTTTAGCCCTTAAGTATTATAAAATATATTCGCCCCCGAAAAAATTGTTTCTGTGTTTGCCCCTGTCGGCACGACCTTTTTTGCCACAGTAATGGGCCGCATCTCGGTCAGTAGAAATACTTTTTTTTAAAAAGTATAATATGTTAAAGTTCTTTAAAAAAAATTATAAAGCAAATGGGCCATGCCGGGCATTGAAAAATCAAAGTGTGGCCACAGGCCATGGCGGGCGGGCCCAACTTCTAAACCAAAAGATCGTGACGTGCGGTGTGTTTTTGCGGGTCATGCCTTACGGTGTCATCCGGTATGAACAACATGTTTTGCCACCTTTATTACATATTATAGTACTTGTTTTTCTTGGCACCACGCCAGACACTGTCCCAATGATAAGCCTAGTTGGTTAGGCAAAGCATAAAATTTTGCAAGACAAATTTGCTACACAACTACACCAAATTTGTAAGGAAAAGCGTACAGAAATTATATTCTGCATGGAAAAGCAAGAAAAGAAAAGCGAAAAGAAAAGCAAAATGTGCGCAATGATCATCTTTATCATGCTAATACGATTTTTTTTTCCAAAGCAAATGAAATTCCTCAAACACCAAACAAAGTAAATGGATCGTAAAGTTTGAAAAGTGATGCCTTGTGCATACAAAGGTCCGGCTATCTGTAGCATAAAGATACCAAACATCTACATACAGTGCATGTAACACAAGAGAAACAACTCAGGACCACACAGACAAAGATGAAATCCCAATCAGCATGACAGGTTTTTTTGTCTTGTGGTGTTTGTAGGTCACACTCTCATGCGGACTATGCTTCCTACAAAAGTTTACAAGTATTCTTGAATTCCCAAAGCGCAAGGAACGTCCGAAATCCAACACCTATCTCATAGAAGAAGGTTTAATCCCTTGTCTCAATGGGATACAACAATGAATCGATGCTAACCTGTCGAATTTTGTCATATTTTTTTAGATTAATTATTATCTGACAGAGCATGTAAGGGTACATCTACCTCTGTTCAACCCTCTATGCTACCCCTTGAAACCAAGATACAAAAATTTCAATTAGCACACACAAAGGACAAATGAAGCAGGAACTAATCCGTAAACCACCATATAAAAATCCAGTAACCACAAACAAAGGAGAAACAAAGCATTATCCGAAGTCAAAAACATCCGTGAACACCATAAAATAAATTTTGACCAGAACAACTGTTGGGTTTGTGGCCCAATTGTTAAGCCTAAATTAGCCAAGCCCATTAACCCTTAATCCCTTACTTAACCCTAACCCTAAAACTAAGTCTGATTAAAAGAGTGAGTAGCGCCTCCACGGTTGAGTAGCATCCTCCTTCATTTTGATATCAGACTTGGCGCCTCAAACATTTTCCAGAAACAAAATCGTCTGCCTCCTTCATTCTGAAACGTGCGCCTCCTTCCCTCTTCTCTCCCTCGCTCTTTATTCCGATTCCTGTGCGAGAGCTTTGTGCTTCGCGGTGGTTTTGGCGTCGGTGTGAGGTGGTGGCAGTAAGCTTTGTGCTTCTGGTAAGAGTGGTGGGATTTGGCGCTGGTGAGTGGTGTTGGCCGTGAGCTTAGTGGTTGCGTGGCTGTGCGCTGTGCGTTGGAGTGGCTGTGCGCTTCGCGTTTGAGTTGTGGTCGTTTGCTGTGTCCGGTGGTGGTTCTGGCCGTGAGCTTTGTGCTTCTGGTGGAGTGGTGGCCGTGAGCTTTGTGCTTCTGGTGTGGAGGTGGCCGTGAGCTTGAAGGTGGGAAGTGTGGTCTGGCCGTGTGTTTCTCGGTGCTCAGGCAGAGTGTGTGTTTCTCGGTGCTTGGGCAGAACTCTTGGTGGGTTTTGCCATTCACCTTCAGGCCTTTACCTTGGAGTCTCTCGGTGACGTAGATTGGGAAAACAGCAGATCTGAGCCTGCCTCGATATCCTTTTGGATTTAGTATTATATTCGTATATTGTGTATTTGCATTTGTCTTTGTTTTGCAGGTATACATGGCGATGCCAAGGCGGATACCCTCCTAACAGTGGTATCAGAGCGGCTATCCGCGCCTGGTGGGTGAACAGCGACGCTCGGGCAGCGGCTGTTTGGCGGTTCAGATTCTGCGCCAGTTCGGCTTTTCGGTGGAAAAACCCCAGAGCGTTGGCCTCTGGGTTGTAAGTGATTGGCTTGAACCCTAAAACTTTTACTGCTTTGTTGAGCGTCTAGGTCTTAGGTTCTGAGGCTTGCTTGCTGGTAGAAAACTAGGATTTGTGTGATTCAGTGTTTTCTGTGTGTTTCAGTGTGGCTCACTGAAATTTTAAAATTGTCTAAAACTTTCAGTTTTTCGTTATCTGTGCCTGTTTTGTGTGGTCCTGCTTCTGCTGCTTACTTTGTGTAATTTGGTAGCCTGTGATTTAGTGTGCGTATTTTTTGCTTGTGTGCAATGGCTTCTATATCTGGCTATAACATGGAACCATTTAATGGAAAATCGGATTTTTCTATTTGGCAACAGAAAATGAAAGGAATATTAATTCAACAGAAAGTGTTTAAGGCTATAGGTGGTAATTATGCTGATGATATTACACCTGCTAAAAAGGTTGAAGATGATGAATTTGCTTACTCTTCCATAATCTTGAATTTATCTGACTCTGTGCTCAGAAAGTGTGGTAAACTTAATTCTGCTAAACTTCTTTGGGAAAAATTAGAAGAGCTTTATACGGAAACCTCTTTGCCTAGTAAATTGTTTTTACTTGAAAATTTTTTCAGATTCAAGCTTGACTTGAACAAAGATGTTGATGAGAATCTTGATGTGTTTACTAAATTGATTCAAGATATTAAGTTAACTGGAGATAGGAATATTGATGATTATACTCCTATTGTGCTTTTAAATGTTATTCCTGAGACATATAGTGATGTCAAATCTGCTATTAAGTATGGTAGAGATTCTATTACGCTTGACACTGTGATTAATGGTCTTAAGAGTAAAGAATTAGATTTAAAAGTGAACAAAGGTAGTAAGCAAAATTCAGGTGAAGTTATGCATGTTAGAGGCATGTCTCAACATAGGTATAACAACAATCATAAATCTGATAATAATCATGGTAAGAACAAAGGGAAAAGCAAGACTATGTCTAAGTCTAGGCCCAAGAACAGAAAGTGCTTTAATTGTGGTGATCCTAATCACTTTATTAAAGATTGTCCTAAAAAGAAAAATCAGAAATATCATGATAACAACCAATCTTATGAACAAGTGAATCATGCTTCTTCATCGGGTGAAAACTCGGGTGATGTCTTTATGGTGACTGATTTATGTGATTCTGTGAATTCTGTGCATTCATCTACTGTGTGTGAAAATGAATGGTTAATTGATTCTGGTTGCTCTTATCACATGTCACCTCTTAGAAATTTGTTTTCTAATTATAAAGAAGTAGAAAATGGTTCAGTTTCTATGGCTAATGAGAAACTTTGTAAAATTGCTGGCATTGGTGATGTTTACTTGAAATTTGATTCTGGTTATTCTGTGACTCTAAATGATGTAAGACATGTTCCTGCTTTGTGCAATAAGTTGATGTCTTGTGCTGCTTTAGAATCTGGTGGTCTTGAGGGTAAATGGGGAAATGGTATAATGAAAATCTTAAAGGTTCTTTGGTAGTTTTCAAAGCTGAAAAGAAAAGAAACCTTTATGTTTGCAAAACTGAATCTGTGTATGATAATGTGAATTCTGTGACTGATGACTTGACTAATCTGTGGCATAGAAGATTAGGTCATATGAGCGCTAAAGGTCTAGAGATTTTGCATAAAAAATGTTGTTTTGGTAAAGACAAGTTGTCTTGCATGCCTTTCTGTGATTCGTGTGTTTATGGCAAACAACAAAGAGTTAAATTTCCGGTTTCCCCTTCCCCTAATGTGACTAAGAGTTCTGTGATTCTTGAGTACTTGCATGCTGATGTGTGGGGTCCCTCTAGTGTTCCTACACAAGGTGGTAATAGATATTTTTTATCTGTGATTGATGACTTTTCTAGAAAAGTATGGGTTTTTCTAATGAAAAATAAATCAGATGCTTTTGAAAAGTTTCAAAATTGGAAGATTTTAATTGAGAACCAAACTGGTAAAAAGATTAAGAAACTTAGGACTGATAATGGCTTGGAGTTCTGTAATTCTTTGTTTGACAATTTGTGCAATGAATCTGGGATTCAAAGGCACAAGACTGTTCCCTATACCCCTCAGCAAAATGGTGTTGCTGAGAGGATGAATAGGACTCTCCTTGAGAAAGTTAGAAGTATGATTGCATCTTCTGGCCTCTCAAAGAAGTTTTGGGGTGAAGCTGTTGTGACAGCTGCTTACTTGATCAATAGATCTCCTTCTGTGCCTTTAAATGGTTTGTGTCCTGAATCTGTTTTCGTTGGTAAAGAACTTGATTTTTCTAATCTTAAAGTGTTTGGTTGCTCTGCTTTTGTGCATAGGAAAGGTGATAAACTTGAACCTAGGTCTACTAAGTGTGTCTTCCTAGGTTATCCCGAGGGAGTTAAGGGATATAGACTATGGCTAAGAAGTGAACCTGGTTTTAAAAGTATTATAAGTAGGGATGTAATTTTCAATGAGTCTGAAATGCCTTGCTTGCTTCCTTCTGTGCCTGTTGATGAGTCTGAGTCCAGTGCTACTCCTAGCAAGGTGGAGCATTTGCCTGGTGTGCTTCCTGTTAATGATAATAATGTGCATTTTGCTGAAAATCGTGTGAACTTGCATGTTAATGAACCTGAGATTCATGGAATGCCTGAAAATCATGATATTGTTGTTGAACATGAACATGTTGTGCATGATGAATTGGTTGCTAATGAACATGAAGATTTGCATGATTATCAATTGACCAGAGTTAGGGCTATGAGAAACATAAGACAACCTGCTAAGCTAAGTGACTTTGACCTTGCTTCTTATGTGTTCAATGTGTTTGAATCAATTGATAACTATGAACCTAAAACCTACAATGAAGCTTTGAAATCCAAAAATGCTAATGACTGGCTGTGTGCTATGAAAAAGGAAATGCATTCTTTGATTGTGAATCATACGTGGATTCTTGTTCCTAAACATGTTAATTGCTCTGTTGTTGATTGCAAATGTTTGTTTGAGGTTAAGAATAAAAATGATTCTGTTAGGTTCAAAGCTAGGATTGTAACTAAAGGTTTTAATGAAAAAGAAGGTGTAGATTTCACTGATGCTAAGCCTGTTAATGTGCCATTAGCTGCTCACTTTGTGTTGAGTAAAGATCAATGTCATAAATCTGATTTTGACTTTGATTCTATGAAGAATGTGACTTATTCAAATGATATAAGATATGTTATGTATTTGATGGTTAGTACTTGGCATGCTATATCTTATGCTGGTAGTTGCTTAAGTAGGTATGTGTCTAACCCTGGCATGTTGCATTGGAATGCTTTTAAATGGCTGTTGTCTGTAGTTGTTAAACTCAAAGCTTATGTGTTTAATCATGCTGATATGTGTACTAAGTGTTTGTCCCTTAGTAAATTTCAATCATGTTTAAAAATTTTAAAATTTGATACTGGTGATTGATGCATGTTTAGTCCCTTGGTTAGTGTTTTATAACCTGCTGTGTTCTCGTTATAAAACTGTTACCCTGGTTACTTTCCCACTTTAACTTGTTGTGTGCTTGTTATTGTTTTCCTTGTCTTTACTTTGTGTTTTGACAGGAACTTGGTCCACACAATTACTTTGTGTATAGTGGAACAATAAGGCGATGATGATGTCTGCTTATATGTTTTCCCTACGTCTGAAGAGAAACCGGTATTGGGCCAAGGTGGAGATTTGTTGGGTTTGTGGCCCAATTGTTAAGCCTAAATTAGCCAAGCCCATTAACCCTTAATCCCTTACTTAACCCTAACCCTAAAACTAAGTCTGATTAAAAGAGTGAGCAGCGCCTCCACGGTTGAGTAGCATCCTCCTTCATTTTGATATCAGACTTGGCGCCTCAAACATTTTCCAGAAACAAAATCGTCCGCCTCCTTCATTCTGAAACGTGCGCCTCCTTCCCTCTTCTCTCCCTCGCTCTTTATTCCGATTCCTGTGCGAGAGCTTTGTGCTTCGCGGTGGTTTTGGCGTCGGTGTGAGGTGGTGGCAGTAAGCTTTGTGCTTCTGGTAAGAGTGGTGGGATTTGGCGCTGGTGAGTGGTGTTGGCCGTGAGCTTAGTGGTTGCGTGGCTGTGCGCTGTGCGTTGGAGTGGCTGTGCGCTTCGCGTTTGAGTGGTGGTCGTTTGCTGTGTCCGGTGGTGGTTCTGGCCGTGAGCTTTGTGCTTCTGGTGGAGTGGTGGCCGTGAGCTTTGTGCTTCTGGTGTGGAGGTGGCCGTGAGCTTGAAGGTGGGAAGTGTGGTCTGGCCGTGTGTTTCTCGGTGCTCAGGCAGAGTGTGTGTTTCTCGGTGCTTGGGCAGAACTCTTGGTGGGTTTTGCCATTCACCTTCCGGCCTTTACCTTGGAGTCTCTCGGTGACGTAGATTGGGAAAACAGCAGATCTGAGCCTGCCTCGATATCCTTTTGGATTTAGTATTATATTCGTATATTGTGTATTTGCATTTGTCTTTGTTTTGCAGGTATACATGACGATGCCAAGGCGGATACCCTCCTAACAACAACCAATCTAAAAAAGAAGCCTAACAACGAAGGGCGAAAGTAGAAATGAATAAAAAAAAGTGCAACCACCCAGTCCAAAAATCTATATAATGTAGGTAAAGCACGTCCATACATGAAGATGTTACAAAAATATTGTTATTCCCACAAGTTATATGATAACTGAATTATAATCAGATTACAAATATAATCGAAAAATAAGATATACTGTAAACTTACAGCAGTAGTATATAAATACTATTTGAAATGTGCACAACAGGAAGCTGGAACAATGCTGGACGAGGCCACAGCAAGCCGTATGCCCGTAAACTCAAATTTGCCCGCATTAGCTTCTGGCCTCCTGGACAAGTGAGTTTCAAGGTACAACACCCAATCACCACTGTTCGGATTGAAGCAAAACGAGCAGACTACTTCGAACACTAGTAGTGTGCAGTACTCTCAAACAGTATGCAATGTATGAGTGAAGAATGATTTCGGAATGAACAAAACATAGAGCTGGTGCAGCTTATATAGCTGAACAGCAGACATCTCCAAAGGTCACAGATAATTAAATGTAATGTTAGTGGGGTAGATGAAAAGTCTCAACACTTAACATCAGATTAATACGGATTTAAGTCTCACACTTAAATCTGACATCAATTCTGCAGGTATGTGAAAAGTCTCAAACTTAATATCCAGCAGAATATGAAAAGTCTTTTTCAGAAATCCGAGTAGTAAAAAGATAGGACTGCCTTCGCGGCAGCGACACCCGCGACGCGTCGAGACGAGCGGAGCGGACGGACGGCGCGCGAGGGGCACTCATCTTTTCTACTTAACTACACTCTATTGATTTGTATCTCATTATAAATAAACCATAAGTGTCTCAATTTCTCAACGTGGTATTTCTTTAGCCTAATTGACTATTCATAATTAACTTACCATAATTTTGTTCTCATTAATAAAATAAAACATAATTATTATTGGGCTCTTAATTATTAATCCAATAATAAAATTTGTTATTAATCCAACAAATATTAGACCCAACAGAAGAGACCAAGAGAAGATAATGCAAAACAGGCTACAAAAAATCGTATCTTAAGGATTTAGATGAAACACAGCTGCAATTTTTTTAAATGCAAAACATTCTCTAAAAATTATCAGAAAGTTATAACAACAATAATATAAACAATAAAGAAAAGCAAAATCACCTAAAACTTAACAAACCAAGGCTTAAAAGGTTTTTTGAAACATATTTCCAGAAATAACGTTAAAATGCAACATATATTATTATTAGATTATTAGATTTTAGACCTATAATATAATTATTTTAGATTATTAGATTAGACCTATAATATAAGTGGTGAGGCATTTGTACAGTATTATGTGTCTGGTTTTCTTGACATGCACTGTTGTGAGAAACAATAACATTATCTACTGTTCAATTTTTTTAGCTTGCTATCTTTTTTATTTTATTTTATTGGGGCTTGCTTATATTTAATAATATTGGGCTGAGTATTTTTTTGTCGCATTAAATTGAGAGACTGTTGCTATGCCTTCACGTCTAATCAAGGGATGGTCATCTGTACTTTCGCATCAAACAAAGCCATGCTTGGCTTATCAATATGCAGCTTGAACAATGCATCACTTTGTTTTATAGTTTCAGTTCCTTCTCGTTGCTGTTGTGTTCGGGATTCTTGCGTGGTTTCCTTGGAACAAGCTGAGGTATATTGCAATCGGTTGTTCCTTTTTTCCGTGGCAGAAGTATGGTCCTCCACTTTCTTACCCTCATCTAACAATTTCGGGTCTTAATACTCCTATTCCTGCTGGAGCTAAATTTGGTTACAGTCACGGAGACTGGTGTAAACTTCACGTTGATGAAGTATGGTTGAGCTTTCTTGTCAAGATGTCGTTCAATCTATGGATAACCTTTCAATGTGAGGTCTTTGCTTTTTCCATTTATTCCATGTTTTCTTTCGAAATGAGAGTATTTTAGAATATGTGATGCAGGGTGATCATCATCATAGTAGATATGAGGAAGTCACGTGTTCTTTTAAATTGAATATCAGCTTCTTACTTTTGTTATGTTCTTGTTTTTGGGTTTTAATACTCCTACTGGTATGGAAACTCCTGATGTTATTGACTTTCATGAGCATAGAGGAAAGAACCTGAGAGACCTCTACCAAGTAGGTGCACCTTTTAACATTTGTATTCAAGCCTTTCTTTGATTTTTCTGGAACAATAATTTTTATTTCGTGCTTGGTGATTAACATTTTCCTTCGTTGTTAACATGACTTTCTTTGATTTTTCTGGAACAATTCATTTCATGCTTGGTTAACGTCCTCTTCTCTTCTTGAATAGAGCAAGGACGAGTCGATTGCTTCAATCCCTATTCATGAACTCATTCAGATGGCTGATGAGTTTGCTGAAGTCTTACCAGGTAGGCATCACTTTATCAAACCAAATACTTGCGATCGTGGGTGTGTTTATGTACATGTAAGAAGAAGAAATATATTCTGAACGTAATGTTTATTTTGAATGCGTATAGCATAAATATGAGCTTTTGAAGAGACTGCAAGAGATGAAACACAGTTGTTGTATGACTGGCGATATGGAGAACAATTCAGAGGAACTGGTGATATGTAATTTCTCATCTAGGGATGACATATCAATTATGAAGCATTTCAATGGAGAATGTTAATTGCCTTTTATTAAAGATTCCATCTAAGTGTAAACATTTTGTCTTGAGATATTCTATTTTCGTTAAAGTGATCACATAAGGACCAGTCTTGTGTTCAGTGGGTCTTGCTTCTTAGATGTTGGTTTTTTCATTTCACTCTGCATGAGTTAATATGACATCATTATTGAAAGTTGAAGCTTAGGGACAACTCACACAGAATTATTTAAAGTTTGTTGGTATTATACTCCATTATTTTTCAATTTGCTAATGCAATGATTGTACTCATATTATAAATCATTTCTTTGCCGTCTTCCATTATGCTCATAATTTAAATACGAATGTTTATTTATTTATACACTTGTTCACTGAAACATTGACCATGTCTGTAGACAACGTCTGTATGTACGCGTGAATGGTGGAGGTCAGACTTCCCTACATCTATTGTTGGTTTGCTTGCGTCTTCTCTTTTCCTTTTGTTTTTATATTTTGTTATATATGTTGTGTTCATTCAAGTTGCTGTTTAGCTTGGTTTTGCCCATTTTAGGTTTGGAAAGAAATGGGGAAACAAAGTGTTGCTCTGTTCTTGTTTCTTTTTATTCCGTCGACAAAGCCAAAGTTCTATTCTTCGTCTGTTCGTTGCGGTTGTAGTCTTTAGGTGGGTTTTTTTATTTGTTCTGTGTTCCAAACTGTTTCAGGTTACTCTTTATAGGTTATGATATGCAGTTTTTGGGAGTTTCAGTTTCATTTTTGGATTTGTTGAGCTTTCATGGTTTGTTATTGTTGGTGGGTTGGATTAGGCATTTCTCGGGTTTTTCGGTTTCTTTTTATGCTACTTGTGGTCGGACTTGTTGCCTAATGCCAGTTAATATGCATGTGTACGCGTTGAAGATTAGTCTCAGGCATATATTTTAATCTCTGGCATATATGTGTAGGTTAAGATAGATGTATAATACCATTGTTGGCCATCTTCTATCTCGAGTTTTTATTGAAAGTTGTTTCTAACAAAATAAATGGAAAGCCACATTTTTATTACACTTATAGATGCTGAGTCCATTCGTTTTTCATGCTTGATATGAACTACAAAGAGAAAATTCCCCGCTTTCCTCGACTTATGCAGTACTGATTTCTTCTTCCTTATAAATGAGCTTTTAACACATTGCAGTAAAGTCACCTTTCTGAAGTAGAGCAGCAGGTATGTGGAATAGATTGGGAAAAGATGAAATTGATAGAGATGAAGGAAAGGAAGAGGAGAGAGAGTCCAATGTGATTGGTGTTACTGATTCCTGCCTGTCTTCCACTCATTGGCTTGGGAGAGTCATCTGTTAGTGATCGCATTCTGATAAATTATGAGCTGCCATCAAAGAAGGTACATGATCTTTTAATCGATGGCTTTTCCTGATTCAATGTGGTTCATACTGAACAACTGGTTCAACTTTTCAATTTGTAAAATTTCTTTGAGAATAATTGCTACATAGAGGGAGGTTGATTCTCAGTTTAACATTATTACTACGTTTGTTTACTAGCAGAAGAGTTATGGTTATCATTAGAATTCATGTATTCTAATTTTCATATGATAGAATATCTTCAGATCTATGTTGTTAAAAAAAGGGAGTACTGAAAATTATAAGCAGTGTACCGATGTTCTTAAATAATTGCACCAATTTTAGATTTTTTTGGTGAGTTTCTTTGTTATTGATCTAGTATAAAGTTCACGATGTGGACATACTGAAACAGTTGATTACATCATATAAAAAAAATTGAACACTTAAATTTGACTTTTTGAGGGGAGTTAACCTGGCCAAAAAGATCAGCAAAATAAAGTTAATTCCAATCATTATAATATATTATGTATTTGAGGCCGTAAAGATTGAATTCAATAAAATTTAGAATGATATAAAAAGTAATCTATTTGTACATCTCATTAATTAAGAAAGCAATGTCTGGTCATAGCTGAAATGTCTATACACGTATGTGATATTATATGTCATTCTACTAAACAAACTTATGATATGGACATGAAACGTAGACATTATATATTAAATTCACGAGACTTCGCAGCTACGATTAAGAAATTTGTCAAACATTCCCTCCAAAATTCGATTAACTTGAAGTGTTTCTTGCGTGTAGATCTTCGAACTGATGTGAACATAATTATCTTCTTAAAGTGTTAAAAAATGTACAAGTAAAATATGTTGTGTTTTCCTCCTATGAAATATGAAAGTGTAGTCAACGCATAATTTATAACAGCTGTTGACTGGCTTCAAAAAATCAATATATATATATATCTATATATATATTAAGTTAAGTTTATGTAAAAATAAAAATATGTTGAGTTAATGATTTCAACATATTTCAACAACCTAAAGTGGACGGCAAGTTCTATAAATTTAAAACTTATTGTATATATTATCTTCTAATGTAATAACTTTAATTAAAAAAATGGGTTAACATAAACAATCCGAAAACATGTTTACGAAAATCAAACACTTATTTCTATTTCTGTTTATTATTAAAGATAAAATATCAAATTATGGGCAATTTGAGGTGGGCAAATATCCTCCACCAAAACCCAACATAGACATTCGGCAGAACAAATAATGGGCCACCAAAAGGAAAAAAAAAACATTTATGTTAGATTATTTTTGATTAAAAAAGATTTTTTTTGTGGGACTATAATTAATAAGTTCTAAAAATTCGGGATAAGTATTGAAAATTTATATTTTTTGAGACCATTTTTAAAATTTTGCCGTCTATAAATATTTAAAAATTTATTAACTTTTGCAAGATACTTTTTAAGTAATCAAACAAATAATATGTGACCTGAATCCGGATATTCTATGTTCTTTCAATATCTTTGCATTGGATTTGATTTGATATAAATCAAATTGTTTTGCTCTGTTATATTCATTCATCTTCTCTTTACCTTTGCAAAGAGATTGTGTATAAACTAATAGTATGTATAATATTTGTAATGAGAATTGAGAAATACACTTTAGTTCATTTTTATATAAATATTTTGCTACTTTAATTTAAGTTGCTGACTCACACAATAGTTAATTATCATCACCTATAATATTGGACTGGTTAGGAATTAAAATTTAACAGTTTTATCTTATTTTTTATACCGAAAATTATGTACATAGATATTTGGATCTGGCTTTATCACTAAATTCACGTCTAAAAATTAAAGTAAGTTTTTAAACGTAATTTCCAAGAGTGGGGACCGTTAGAACCATTGAGTAGAGTCGTCAAAATGGGTTAAGTCCGACGGATTGAACCAATCAGACTCGTCAAATAGGTGGGTTGAGCCAAGAATTTCTAGCCCGTGGGTTGGATCAAGTCGTTAATCTATAATAAAATTTAGCTTAATTAATTAAAATATGATTTATTAATAATTATTTAATAATTATAATTTATTAAAATATAATAAAATATTTTTTTATTCTTTTGACGGATTGGTGCACCTGACCAGAGACTCGCTTCGAGTTGGGTTTTTTCAATCCATCTGTAGGCAGACGCAAATTGGCCAAACTCGTTTTGGCCCAGGGTCGGGCCAACCTGTTCAGGTCGGGCTGCCCCGATGCACACAGTACACTGACTGTTTGGACTTAAATTACGTACCATCAAAGTTATGGTGGTTGTGGAATATATTATATTTATATTTATATTTATACTAGAGTTTAAGTTTGGATCATTGAAATTGACCTTTGAGAGTGAAATTTGACCAGAGAAAAATATCGTTATCGTTAAATGTTATTATAAATATAGGATGCGCAATATTTTACAGAAAAATTTAAAGATTTATATACAAATAAAGATGCAAAATCAAAACCTGATAAAGAAGCGCATGTCACATTTTCAAATATTTTATTCAAATTAGGGTTTGATCTTTATTACAATTGACATATGTTCTATATATCTTATAACTTCGAAATTCACAAAAAGATAACCTAATTACTTAATTTGCACATAAGTCTACTATCACTTCGTTTGTTGACTTTTTGATATACCCCATTGCTTTCTGTATACGTTCTTCCCCTTGATTTTACACTTAACAAAGTCCAAAGTCCAAAGTCCATATTCTCAAAGACGTGTAAACAGGGATAGAAATGTTGTCCTCAAAGACAATATATCTGTATGTTAAATTTGACTTAAATTCCTGGTAAACGCAATACACCTATAAAATAGGATTCAATACTTTACATGGCCAAAAAACATTGCATATTAGTCGGCCATGGCTGAGCATATGAAAGAGCAAGAAAATCCATTAGCCACGGAAACCGACCCGATTGACATTGAAGAAAGCAATCCCTCCTCAGTGGAACAAGTGTGGCGGCCCCACTGGAAATGCATCATATGCTGTGGCTGCTGCGCCGCTATATTCTTGATCCTAGTGATGCTCGTATTAATCCTCATGCTCACCGTTTTTCGAGTTAAAGAGCCCATTTTGAAGATGAATTCAATGAAGATTCAAGGGCTAAATCTACTCGGAAATACTAGTTTATCCCCCAGCATGAACTTGACAGTTGAAGTTGATATTTCGGTAGAGAATCCCAACTTTGCATCTTTCAGGTTTAGTAACGCTACAACAAGTGTGTACTATGATACTTACGTCATTGGTGAGTTTGTGAGTCCAGCAGGCCGCGTTGAGGCCCGGAAAAGTGTTCGAACAAACTTCACAATCCACATCATGGTGGACAAAGTATGGGAAGTGCCACGGTTTAGGAACGTTTTGGTTGCGAGCATTTTGCCTGTTAGTACTTTTACCGCAATTAGAGGAAAGGTGAAGGTTACATCTGTGTTTAAAAAACGTGTATTTGTTAAAATGAATTGTTCTATGAATTGGAATTTAAGTAGCCAAGCGATTCAAAATCGCAACTGCAAGAGTCAAGTTAAATTTTAGTGTAATAAGACACTGTTCGTAAATGTTTTTGAATGTAATATGCTTTTCAGATAAAATATATATATATATTTTTGCTGTTTGATTTCTTTGCTTCTGTTATTGTTTCTTCACAAAAAACATGTAACAATTAGAAGCTGAGTTGCAGGTCATTAGATGTTTCTGGCTGCTTCTGACTACTATAAGAGGGGCGGTGACAATTTTGTAATAAAGTTGATGTTCATTAAGCTATTTTTTGTTTTATTTCAAACCGCTCGATGTTTTGTTTACAAACAATTTTTTTTTATCATTAGGCAAAAACAACATAAAAACTATCTAAGTGTTCGTATGATTATGTTCCTTTCGAATGTTCCAAGAATGGATTTTGATGTGGTGGAAAAATTAGACCACATCGGTTAAAATATTACCGAACAGGATAATGCCCGAAGATGATGATACTCTACTCGGTCTCATGTGGTCAAACAGTGTCATAAGACCCGCTAGCGGTTGGTCAAACCGGATTTTCTGGACATGCTTTAAATAGAATGTGCCATAAACAAAAGGGGCAATTAGTGGCCAAGTTAGTGGACATGATTTAGTAGAGAGGAGACATGATCATGGGATGGATGCTAAAATCATGGAAGTCAATATACAAAAGGGGGGGACATTTGTTTAAAGAGAGCTCTCGACTCTTCACAAAAGGGGGCCAGAGTGCATTTTTTCCTTGGATTCATTTTGCTCATTTCTTGTACCAAATACTGTAAAAAGATCATCGTTTTTAGTGGAAATTTATACTGGACAAGGTCCGTGGTTTTTCCCTTCGATTTGTAGGTTTTTCACATAAAAATTGTGATGTCTCTTATTTTATTTTCTACTGTATTTAACTCTACCGAGTAGTAAAAATACAGGATCACATGATTGACGCCGTTTGTGGAAAACATCGAGCTAAAGGCGTAGAGATGGAGGAGTTGTCTTGGCTACTGCCGAAGAGCCTTCCACTGAAAAACTACCCACGATTCATTCTCACTTCCAATTTCATATTCTTTTCAATGATTATTATTATATTTTTTTATTATTATGAATTTAGCCATTGATCTTCATAAATGATTTTCCAGAAGCTTACATCCTGCATGTTTACATGATCGTCTACGGAATCAATTCCAGGGGTAAATCCTCTCAGCTAACACCGATTGAAGCTAATTTTGGGGCGTCTCCAGTGCCGCCTGCGTGTGAGTCGCCGGAGGAAGACGAGAGTTTGGGCTTTGAATTTTTGTGCTTCTGGAAACGTGAATTGGGTGCATTTGAGGTGAATTTGAGCACTTACAAAAAATGCTTGCTGTTGGAAGATCAATCCCAAAAATGCAATCTTTCATCATATTAAATTCATCTTCACCTGGCTCATATCTTCAATGGATGGACTTAAGCATATGGATATTTCAATCTCACAATATTCTGAAGAAAAAAAAAAGAGAGGGCTTGAATTCCATCGCTCGGGGCAAATGTGGTCATTCCTCATATATCTTCTGCAATTTGGTCTTCTTCCCTTGATTCAAGAAAGTGACTTTGGTGCTGAAGGACCAATTTTTATCCTCCACCCTCTACTGCACTCATTTTAAGGTGTTTTGGAGTGGTGGGTTAAACAATGAGGCAGGGGAAAGAGACCAACAAGCGCAGGAAGAGGTCCTCTGCGGGTTGCGGTGGCACACGACTCTACTCATCGACGCTTTTGAGACCTCAGGCATCAACATCTCATTCAAGAGCTTGGATGTTTCAGGGAAATTTTTTGAATTTTGTTATTTATATCATTCCTTTTCTAGTCCATAACTTAGTTGCTCAGCAACTTCAAAATGGGTAGTTATGATTAAGCCATTCTACGGTAATCACTATGATTTGGGAAATCAAATATGATTAGCAAAGTGGAGTAAAGAACTTCAATAGGCATCAGCAAGCCCAGCTGAGGTACGAGAAGTCCGAATAGTAAAAACATCTACTTCGGAGTGACAGATAAATATTGATTCTAAATTGCTTAAATTATAACTATTATGTGATCTGTGTCGAGAAATATCATTCGCCTAAGTTATATAGATATTGCTTTGCATTTATGAGATATTCTAGACTTTGCAAATTACCATAATTCATATATCCAGTATGTGGAAGGAATATATGATAATGCAAGATCCACTAATATTGATGTTAGCATATGTTAGCTCATGAATTGAGAATTAGGATCAAGTTATGATCCACAATGGCAAGGGCCACCGAAAAAAAATGAATCTTTCATGAAACAAATACCATTCACATAATACTTACACCGAGCTCGAGACGTGTTATAAATCGGCCATGTGTACCTGATCGATGCTTGACCCATGTCACCTAAGCACGCATAGCTCAAAGCATCGGATCTTCGGCCTCTAGCTCATCGTTGTCAAGCTCAGGACATATTCAACCTAACAATAGGCCTCGACTTTGGTGCTCAGTCGCCATGCCTTGATTATGGTTATTCTTGTCCAATTAATACTTGAATTTCATAGACATATATTTTGGGTCGTGCTATCTTATTATTATTTCAGGACATGATCAACAGTTCGGGCATGCAATCTAGCATTAAGATCTTATTATCGAGGTCGGGCATGCCATCTGGCAGTAAGACCCTATCACGTTGAGCTCGGGCATGCAATCTAGCAGTAATGCCATAGTATTGGTGCTTGGGATGTTCGAGTACGTTCTATTATTGGTGCTCGGGATGTTCGAGTATTTTCTATATTTGTTGCCCTGGATGTTCGAGCTAAGTCGGTTGTTGGCGGGTTAAATACAGGATCGGGATGTTTGGCCTGTATTTGAACCTAAAACGTGACTCAGTTTTATTGCTCCGGTGTCGAGTTTGTTTTATTATTGTCCGCTGTTGGCGGGTTAAATACAGGATCGGGATTTTGGTCTGTATTTGAACCTAAAACTTGACTGAGTGATTTACTCGTGGGATCGGGATGTTTGGTCCACGTTTAAACATAAAATTGCCATCGGTTTACTTGTGGGGTCGGGATGTTTGGTCCACGTTTAAACATAAAATTGCCATCGGTTTACTCGTGGGATCGGGATGTTTGGTCCACGTTTAAACATAAAATTGCCTAAGTGATTGTGCTCGGGGTAGCGAGCATGTTCGGTTTACTCGTGGGATCGGGATATTTGGTCCACGTTTAAACTTAAAATTATCAATGTTATTGAGCTCGGGGTAGCGAGCCTGTTCTGTTTATTCGTGGGATCGGGATGTTTGGTCCACGTTTAAACCTAAAATTAACAATGTTATTGAGCTCGGGGTAGCGAGCCTGTTCTGTTTTTTCTTGGGATCGGGATGTTTGGTCCACGTTTAAACCTAAAATTATCAATGTTATTGAGCTCGGGGTAGCGAGCCTGTTCTGTTTATTCGTGGGATCGGGATGTTTGGTCCACGTTTAAACCTAGAATTATCAATGTTATTGAGCTCGAGGTAGCGAGCCTGTTCGCTTTACTCATGGGATCGGGATGTTTAGTCCATGTTTAAACTTAAAATTGCCTAAGTTATTGTGCCCGAGATGTTTTCCCTGGAGCCCAATTTTATTTTATCTGCTCGGGATGTTTTCAATCGGTTCAGAAATATTTATCGGCCATATGGGGAAGTTTTTCCTCGAGCTCAGTTATATTTATTATTTCGGGATATTTCTTATACCAGACGAGCTTCATATTGCTTATACCAGAAGAGCTTTATTTGGTCGGGATATTTCTTATTCCAACTGAGCTTTATTTACTCGTGATAATTATTAGCTCCGGAGATTGGTTGAGCTTTATTTGCTCGGATTGATGCATATTATTGACACTTCAGTATTTGTGGAAAATTGATTCTTTGGATGAGTATTATTTGCTCGGATGCTTATTATATCTAGAATTCGGATGAGCTCTATTCGCTCAGGATATTAATTATTTCAGACGAGCTTTATTTGCTCGGGATATTTTTGATGTTCTGTGCTCGGGAAGGATTCTTTATTGGTGTTTCAGAAGTTCTGGATGGTTATTCAATGAGGTATTCAATGAGCTCAGATTTATTGTTTTTGGTACTCAGGACAAGCTTTATTTGCTCTTATTGTTTCTTATACTGGAGTTCAGACGTATTGTATCTGCTCGGGATGCTTATTTGTTATCTCTGAGCTCAATTATATCTTCTGAGCTTTATGTGCTCAGCCTTTGTAAGCTCAGGATATTTCTTATTTCAACCCGAGCTTTATTTGCTCGTGATAATTATTAAATCTCAAAATTAGTTGACCGTCAGTGATCGTTGTTCAATTCCTCATCAGCTCGTGGGGTATAGTGTTGGAACACGTCACAGCACGCATGGAGTCTCGCCAAAAATCAAAAAACAAAAAACAAAAACAAACCAAAATAAACTAAAACAAAGCAAAGGGTTAAGAAAGAGTTCTTGATTTATAGTCCCAAGCTGGACTTTTTACCCTTTACGCTCAAGTGTCGCAATGGCCAGTGAGGGAGGAGTTTCCATCCTCCATGTGATAATGTCGTAACCACTTCTCTTTCACAGTAAATAGTACCCCGTGGTCATCTCTCAGTTTGAAGGTGTCGGATGTTAGAACATCGACAACTTTGAACGGTCCAACCCATGGTGCGTCAGACTTCCATGGAAAAAATCTCATCTTTTTCCTATTCATTAATATCGAGTCTCCTACACCAAATTTACCTCCTCTTTGTTGGCCATTCGATGTAACCTCCACCTTCTTCTCACTCTTAACCTGCATCTCATCAACAGATAGTGTATCAATTATATTGACACTAAAACAGCGGTGCTCAGTGCGTGTAGTGTTCACAACTTTGAACATATCATAAATAACTTGATCCCCCCTACTCGGAGGATCAACTTCCCTTCTTGGACATCAATCAATGCCCTTCCAGTAGCTAGGAATGGTCTTCCTAATATCAATGGCATGTCCGCCTCCTCCTTTATGTCTAGCACCATGAAATCCACCGGAATGGTGAATTTGTCAACCTTGACCGGTACATCCTCCACTATCCCATGAGGGTACTTGATGGACTTGCCTGCCATCTGCAATGAGACATTGATTGCTTTTAGCTCTCCTAAGCCCAGCTTCCTGTACACAGACAAATACATTAAAATAACACTTGACCCCAAATCACATAAAGATTTATTGAAAGATTTAGAATTGATTTTGCAAGGTATAGTGAAACTCCCTGGATCCTTTAACTTTGGAGGTGAATCATTTTGAATGACAGCAGAATACTCCTCAGTTAAGTTTATCATCTCATGCTCTCCCAGTTTCCGATTTTTTGACAGAATCTCCTTTAAAAACTTAGCATAATTCGGCATGTGTCGAATAACATCTATGAAAGGCATCTCAATATGAAGATTCTTAATCAATTCTAAAAATTTAGCAAATTTAGCATCAATCTTTGCTCTCTTATACGCAGCGGGGAATGAGAGTGGGATCTCTACCTTAGTAGGTGTGATGGGTGTATGGGTCTTAGTAGACTTACCGTTGTCGCGTGTTTGTACCTCTTGGATGCATGTCAAATCAATCTCAATTACCATATTAAAAGTGGATTTAAATCAACGATTCAAAATACATCAATCTAAATGCACCATTAATTATTTATACCAAATTTCATATGTATACGCAAAGGGTGCATTTGCATGGAGCTATTTGGATTTGCGAAAGGATTGCAAATCACTTAGATTTCAAATAACTATATTTGAGAAATGATTTTAAGTTCAAGCAAAAATTATATTTTGTCAACAAGAGATTTCAATTTAGCAACAAAAACTATCTTTTCCCGTTTCTCTAATCAACAACTTATTTTCATTTTTCAAAAATATTTTTAATTATCACGTAAACATATTTGTTTCCCTTAAAAACACAAATTCTCTAATGATTAAAAAATAAATAAAAACAAAATGCAAAAATCATTACACCGAATCAAACCCCACATAACAAGTATTGGCAATGGCTTCATTAATTTCTACTAAATGATCATTTTGTTGATGTTAACGTACGATAGGATCGAAGATTGGGGCAAATAATGTCTTAAATGTTGTAAAAGAAGTTATCCTATGATTAATTAAACATTTATTGAGCACAAAAATTAGTCATGTGAATACAAATAATTGGGCAGTTGCAATTACTTCCTGTTCATAATATATAATTATTCACATGTACCAGCATCATTAATATAATCCATGCTTTTTAGGATATGATTCTTATATGATTAATTGCTTAATAATACTTTATTATTGCCTATAGCGAGGGCCTCAAAGAGGAAAACAACTCTCTAATCCGCCAACAGGATATGATATCCTAATCATGCGAGACACGAAAATGATTAGGTTGACGTTAATCTTAACGATATTAGTGTTAAATCCTGAATAGAGACACATATCGTCATCCTATAAATAGATGTATATGATTATTATTCTACTTTATATTCACAACATATTAATTATAAAATATAATTAACATCATAAATGGTCGTTTGTTGAAATATTAGTGCGTTGTTCCGTCTACAGGAAATGTGGATGAAATCCTACGAATCCATCCGTTCGATATAATGCATCAAATCAACGTCATCCTAAATATATTGCTTACACTAGTCCCGGTGTGTTTAAAAATAAAAAATAAAAACGTACTCTCTTTTCGATAGGAGTATAATATAAGTGGTACTGGGCAAAATACTTTTTAAGTGAATCAGCCTAAATATGTCGTGCATCGAGCTCAGACATGCATAGGACTGTTATCGGGCCGGATTGGATCCGATTTCGAAGCTATCGATTACAGATTGGAACCAGTTCCAACCCAAAAACTTTAAATAAAAAATAAAAATTTTAAAAAACTTGTGGAAACTTTATGTGGCACGCGATCGATCGCAACATATAACTCATTATAAACTATTTTTAAACTTTCAGTTCTTACATATATGGGACAAATGTATTACGATATACCCATAAAAATATTAAAAAATCATTTAAAAAATTTGGTGGAATAAATATAGTTTTCTAAATCTTTTATGATCATATAACTAATGCATCATGTACAATCATAACTCTAAGGCCATGTTTGATTTGCAGTATTGAAAAAAAGTTATTACATTATTTATATCTCACTTTGTCGCAAATGGATATATACACCTTTTTTTACTATTTTAAAATTTAAAATTTTCGCTAAAAATTTCAACTTATATCTTATAACTTAATCCCAAAATTTGAAATTCCCTCTGAAATTTGAAATTACGCCCAAAAAATTTGAAATTTAACTTTTCGATGGTATTTTAGTCATTATACCAAACAATAAAATTAATTCATCTTATCCTTCAAACCAAACACAATATAAATTATCATATTATATTATTTATCATTATCTCATAATTTTAATCTTGATATTATTTATCATATCCTACAAACCAAACGGACAGTAAATATATTGGTCTTGTTTAATTTGTCTTTGAAGACTGAAGTGTCATGTTTACCTTTCTTTAGGTTTTTCCACTCTCATTTTTCTCTCTCAATTTTTTAGTAAACTTTATCTTTATAATAAAAAATTATCTGTCGTCTTTTAAAACATTAAAAACATAATACTGGAAAAGGAAGTGGGAAAGACAAGGAAAGTTATTCAATTTTCCCTGTTTTCAATCGTGCCCCAACCTTTTTCCCACGTCTCTGCATTTCCATTTAAAAATATTTATACCCTTTTTGCACGGCTTTCGCTTTTATCTTCGTAAAATATATATATTTTCCAAATTAGGCGTGACTTTTCATTCACTTAATTAAGATGTTGACATCGCTAATAGAAAACTTAAATCTTTATTTACTACAGATTACTAGGTTAGGGATTTTAGGACATGACAAATACACAATGGCAAACTTTATAATCGAAAGGACGTAAATTAGAACTTTCTACAGTGGGAGATTGTTAGCATAAATGCCCTACAACTATTCTATAAAAAAGGCAGATATAATTATTCAAACTGAAGGAGAAATTTATAAAACAGTTATTTTGCAAGATAGACATATACCGTTAACCCATAAAAAAATGAAAAACTTTTTTCAGTTTTACCCAAAATTTAGTGTCGATATCAAGTGAGATGGTAGAGGTGTCGTGAATTTATAAAACGTGCGAAACTGAGATACTAAAAATTTATAAAATATGAAAATATTACAAAGTAATATAGGAAAAATCATTTTAACCAATTATAGAGTTGGAACCAAATGCTGGATTAAATAAGGTCGTGGAAATTATAAATATCTTATCTTCACACCAAATCATACATATCATTTTTTCGGCAAAATAATTTTATTCTTCAATCTTTGCAATTGTTGCAAAAATAAAGACAAACGATTCTTTAGATTTTAATTTTAAGAGGATTGATGTCATATGACATATTGATTTCTCGGGTAAAATCCATTTATGAAGACACAAACCCTAAAATTGCCGAGCAGAAGCTATACCGAAGAGATGCTTGTCGAACCCAGGATACCGATCAGCATATTCTCGAGCATCCTTTGCCCTCTTCGGGATTTTGGTCAAAGAGTAGCGGAAGACCCGGTCATAACTAAAACTGATTAACCGGCGGAGATGGAACGTGCTTTAATGGAGCGGATTTCTCGGACACGCTTGGCTCCCATCAAGCCACGATCAAAGGACATCATATGGCTGATTTTCCGCGAGTTAGTTACTAAGGGCAGTCCTATAAATACCCTCAAATAACTTCATAAAAGGGTTGGAATTTTTCTGGGCAAAAGACTCCGAAGAGAGCAAGCTTGAGTCTGTTCGGTCTTTTTTATAATCTCTACAACATTAGTCGTGTAAGTCATTGAATAACTTTTTCTTGTGTCCAGATCCTCTTGTAAATCAGTAATATTTATAGTGGAACTTTATACTGGACTGGGTCCCGTGGTTTTTCTCTCAATTCGAGGGTTTTCCACGTAAAAAATCTTGGTGTATTCCTTTTATTTTTCGTACACATTTATTTCTACCAAACACGTAAAATAACGGATCACATCATTGGCGCCGTCTGTGGGAAATTTGATCTAAGGCGTTGAAGTAGGACGAATTTTCTAAACAAAAAATAAATCAAAGGGCAAGATGGCCAGAGGTAAAGGCAGGGGGCAAGCTTCTAGGGGAAATGGATCCAATTCTCACCCATACTTGTTTACTGAACCCGGAGAAGGGCCAGAAAATGCAGGATCATCTCAACATGTTCCTCAGTCATTTCCTGTTGGGGGAATTCCCATGGAGCATTTGACGGAAATGATAACCAAAACTGTGGGAGAGATTATGAAGCAATTTATGGCCCCCCCCCAGGAACAAGAAAATGTACAAGACGAAGAGGGGGAAGAATTGGCTTCTCGGCAGGAACCTGAAAGAGAGCCTGAAAGAGAACCTGAAAAAGAGCCTAAGGAAGTTAGACCTGTTTCTAATCATTTGAACGAAGAGGCTGACAAAGCTTTAAATCGCCAAATGGAAGAGCTGAAAAGTGAGCTGCAGCAGATGCGTAATAGGATGGAAGGACGTCTGTATCCTCCGCAGAGGAGTACTCCATTTGCCTCCCATGTGGTTGATGATCCTTTGCCCCCAAATTTCAGGGCTTTAAATGTGGGAAATTACGATGGTGGTACAGATCCCGAAGAATATCTGTCTCGATTTGAAAACGCTTCGCTTCTTCATCAACTTACGGATGGAGTGAAATGTCGGCACAAGCATGGTTTAATCAGTTGCCAGCAAGAATCATAGACTCCTTCCCGAAGTTTAGTTCTCTATTTTTGCACCAGTTTGCAAGCAGCCGGAGTTGCAAAAGAACAGCTCTTAGTCTATTCGGGATTAAGCAAGCGGAGAAGGAATCTCTTCGAGATTTTCTGAAAAGATTTAATCATGCATGTCTTGACATTCCGCATGTCACCTCGGAAATACTAATCAGCGCGTTCACTCAAGGATTAAAAGAAGGAGACTTATTTCGATCTTTGGCAAAAAAGCCACCTTCTGATTATGATGAATTGTTGGGAAGAGCTTCTAAATACATTAACCTGGAAGAAGCCCAGAGGATGAAGCAAAGAAGAGATGGCAAAACTGGGGAAGAGGTAAACAGAAAGAATAAACCGGTGGAACCAGTCAAAAGAAGTTTTGACCAATTTCTACCGATGAGACCCCATCGGGAAGTAGCAATGAATCAGAGTATGCCGAAGAGAGGACGGGGTGGACCTCATAGGGGGGGACCTTTCCGAGGAACAATGATCCGAGGAGGGTCCTTCCGAGGAAGAGGATATCGAGGAGGGAGGTTTCGAGGTGGAAGATCTAACGAGTCTGATGGAGGGCGAGGATTTAACGAGGAGTTCAGAGACAATAATTTCACTCCTAGAATTAATATAAACCCTGGAAGAGGAGCACCGCAGCCAGTCCCTTGGTCAGCTCGAGGAGAAAGAGTAGAGGGAGAAGAGGAAATCTTGAACAATATTCCTAATCGGGGAACCATACACATGATAGCTGGAGGAACGTCGGGAGGAGATTCGAACAGAGCAAGAAGGAATCACGCCCGGAGGCTTCAAGTGCTATCTGTTGACCCCAGTCAAGCACATGAGGGTCCGTCTATATCTTTTGGGCCCGCAGATCTGCAAGGAGTTCATTTTCCTCATGATGATGCATTGGTTATCTCTGCCACAGTGGCTAATTATAATGTGCAGAGGATTTTCGTGGACACAGGAAGCTCGGCGGATGTACTTTTTCTTGGTACGTTAAGCCAAATGAACTTAGGAAGCTTACCTATATCGAAAGTGAATACGTCCTTGCACGGGTTTGCAGGGGAAGTCATAAACCCGATAGGGCAAGTGTCTCTGCCAGTTACAATTGGTGAAGCATCAAGGATCAAAACAAAGATGATAAATTTCCTCATTGTGGATGCACCATCTTCTTATAATATAATATTGGGGAGACCAGCCCTAGCTGCTTTTGAAGCCGTTGCCTCCACCTATCATTTAATCATGAAATTTCCAGTAGGCGAGGAGGTGGGGCAAGTAAGGGGTGATCAAAGCTCGTCTCGGAAGTGTTATGTGCAAGAGTTAAAACAAGAAAAAGAGCAGAATAACGAAGGAAAAGAACGAAGGGGAAATGAAAAGAGGAAACGGGGCGAGGAAGAACGAATAACACCCGAAGAGGAGTTCCTCAACATCGAACTAGGTCACCCTACTCGAGTTACTAGGGTAGGGTCCCAGCTTGATCCAGAATTACGAGAAAAAGTGATTAATTGTTTGAATCAGCATGTGGATGTATTTGCATGGAGCACATCTGATTTAAAGGGAGTTAAGCCTGAGATTGCCGAACACCGCCTCAATGTAGACCCTAATGTTCGAGTAATAAGGCAAAAGAGAAGGCATTTTGGACCAGAAAAAGACGCTGTCATTGCCAAGCAGGTGGAAGAGTTGTTAAAAGCAGGCCACATTCGTGAGATCGGCTTCCCTACATGGCTGTCGAATGTAGTGTTGGTACCTAAAGCTGGTGATAAATGGAGAATGTGTGTGGATTTTAGGGATGTGAATAAGGCATGTCCCAAGGATTGTTATCCCTTGCCCAGGATCGATCAGCTTGTAGATTCTACTGCTGGACACGAGCTGTTATGTCTCATGGATGCCTATCAGGGATATCATCAGATCCCTTTGGCACAGGAAGATCAATCAAAAGTAAGTTTTGTAACAGCAGGGGGAACTTTTGTTATGTAGTAATGCCTTTTGGATTGAAAAATGCTGGGGCCACCTATCAAAGGTTGATGGATAAAATGTTTAAAGAACAAATTGGTCGGAACGTGGAAGTGTATGTGGATGATGTCCTGATCAAAAGCCGAAAAGCCAAGGACTTGGTCAAAGATATGGAAGAAGTTTTCAACACTTTACGAAAATTTGGCATGAAATTGAATCCCGCAAAATGTACTTTCGGTATTCGTAGGGGCAAATTTCTAGGATACATGGTTACGGAAAGAGGTGTTGAAGCTAACCCGGAGAAAATCCAAGCCATACGAGAAATGAACCCTCCGAGGACATTGAATGAAGTGCAGAGATTGGCAGGAAGAATAACGGCATTGAGCCGATTTATATCCCGATCAGCCGATAGAAGCTTGCCTTTCTTCAAAGCATTAAGGCAGGGAGTCAAGTTCGAGTGGAATGACCAGTGCCAAAAGGCCTTCGAGGATTTGAAGGATTATTTGGCTCAGTTACCATTAATAAATAAGCCTGAGCCCAAAGAAACACTTCTCGTGTATTTATCGGTGGCAGAAGAAGTCATTAGTTCCGTGCTAATCAGAGAAAAATCAGGACAACAGCAGCCTGTATATTATGTCAGCCGAGCCCTGCAAGGAGCCGAGCAGCGATACCCGGAAATTGAAAAGTTGGCCTTAGCTCTGGTCACCACAGCGAGAAGACTTCGGCCATACTTCCTGTCTCACCCTATCGTGGTAGTAACAAACACTCCTTTGGGTAGGCTTTTATCCAAATCCGAAATATCAGGGAGGATGGTAAAATGGGCCACAGAGCTGAGTGAGTTTGAGGTCACTTATCAACCCCGAACTACAATTAAAGCACAAGCTCTGTCAGATTTTCTGGTAGAAGTCACCCATACCTCGGAAGAAAAAGAGTGGAGTTTGTTTGTGGATGGATCATCTACTCGATTGGGAAGTGGAGCAGGTGTCATACTCATTAGTCCTGAAGGGGAGGAAGTCAGGGTTGCCGTCCAGTTTGGATTCTTATCCTCAAACAATGAAGCTGAATTTGAAGCTATCATTTCAGGTCTCCAAATAGCATTGGACGCTGGAGCCATGAAGATAAAAGCTTTTATGGACTCGATGCTAGTCGTTCATCAAGTGAAGGGGATATATAAGGTGAAAGAAGAAAAACTTCGGAAGTATGTAGAAAAGGTACGGGCGATGATAGCTCAATTTCAAGAAGTGGAATTGATGCAGATACCAAGGGAGGAGAATACCCGTGCTGATGAACTAGCAAAGTTGGCTAGTTCAGTACACGAATGGAAGAACAGGAATGTGCTCGTGCAAGAGCTCTTAATTTCTCATATATCCGTCAATAGCATCCTGAGTATGGAGCCATATATTATATCCGATTGGCGAGAGCATCTTATTAATTTCTTGAAAACAAAGGTTATGCCTTCTGACCCAAAGGAAGCTGCTAAGGTTAAAAGAATGGGGAACCGATTTGTGTTGATAGAAGGCAAGTTGTTCAAGAAAGGATTCTCAATTCCTTTCTTACAATGTGCCTCGAAGGAAGAAGGGGAGCATTTATTAAAAGAGATTCATGAAGGATGTTGCGGGAATCATATAGGAACTAACATGTTATATCAGAAATCTATTCGAGCTGGGTATTATTGGCCGACGATGAGGGAAGATGCTGAAGAAGTTGTGAAGAAATGCATTAATTGCCAAAGGCACGCAAATTTATCCCATGTACCTGCGGAAATTCTTAATAGTAGCATCATTTCCTGCCCCTTTGACCAATGGGGAATGGATATTGTTGGGCCATTTCCTCCTGCTACAGGGCAGAGAAAATTTCTCCTGGTAGCCGTCGAGTACTTCACTAAGTGGGTAGAAGCCGAACCATTGGCTAAAATAACTGAGGAGGAAGTCATCAGATTCTTATGGAGAAATGTAGTATGCCGCTTCGGAATACCTCGAAGAATAATTTCCGATAACGGAAGACAATTCCAGGGAGGAAGAATACAAGAATGGTGCAAAGATATGAAAATTAAACAAGTCTTCACTTCAGTCGCTTATCCTCAAGCAAATGGGCAGGCGGAAGTGATTAATCGAATTTTATTGCACGGGATCAAAACAAGATTAGAAGGGGCTCGAGGGGAGTGGGTAAATGAATTACCTGGGGTCTTATGGGCCTATAGAACGACTCCTCGGGTATCTACAGGAGAGACTCCATACAGCTTAGTATATGGATCTGAGGCCCTCATTCCAGTAGAAATTGGAGTTGAATCTCTTCGAGTACAGAGCTATGATCCCGACCAGAATGAAGAAAAAAGGAAGTTAGAGTTAGACGGGGTTATGGAGTTGAGAGAGAAAGCCTTGGCTAAAGTAGAATTGTATAAAGTAAGGGTGACAAATGCTTACAATCGGAGGGTTCGCCCGAGGGCTTTTCAAGTGGGAGATCTGGTGCTGCGAAGAGTCAATCCCGCGGGGGAGGTAAAGAAGTTAGCCCCCAAATGGGAGGGTCCTTATAAGATAAAAGGAGTGATTGGAAGAGGAGCCTACAGGCTGGAAGATCGCGAAGGTCGGGAACTGGTGAGACCTTGGAACATTCATAATTTAAGAAAGTACTTTGTGTAATCTTTCAATTATCGTTACTATTCCCATATGTATTTCTGAAATAAATAAATTTCCTGTTATCGATCAATGTTCGGGTTAATCGTTGGATCGGGATGTTTGGTCAACGTTTAAGCTTGAAAATACCATCGTTTAATCGTTGGATCGGGATGTTTGGTCAACGTTTAAACTTGAAAATACCATCGTTTACTCGTTGGATCGGGATGTTTGGTCAACGTTTAAACTTGAAAATACCATCGTTTACTCGTTGGATCGGGATGTTTGGTCAACGTTTAAACTTGAAAACACCAAGTGATTGTGCTCGGGGTAGCGAGCTTATGTTGTTATAGTCCATTGTTGGCAGGTTAAATACAGGATCGGGAAGTTTGGTCTGTATTTGAACCTAAAATGGGACTAAGTGATTGTGCTCGGGGTAGCGAGCTTATGTTGTTATAGTCCATTGTTGACAGGTTAAATACAGGATCGGGAAGTTTTGTCTGTATTTGAACCTAAAATGGGACTAAGTGATTGTGCTCGGGGTAGCGAGCAGTGTTCGGGTTAATCGTTGGATCGGGATGTTTGGTCAACGTTTAAGCTTGAAAATACCATCGTTTAATCGTTGGATCGGGATGTTTGGTCAACGTTTAAACTTGAAAATACCATCGTTTAATCGTTGGATCGGGATGTTTGGTCAACGTTTAAACTTGAAAATACCATCGTTTACTCGTTGGATCGGGATGTTTGGTCAACGTTTAAACTTGAAAATACCATCGTTTACTCGTTGGATCGGGATGTTTGGTCAACGTTTAAACTTGAAAACACCAAGTGATTGTGCTCGGGGTAGCGAGCTTATGTTGTTATAGTCCATTGTTGGCAGGTTAAATACAGGATCGGGAAGTTTGGTCTGTATTTGAACCTAAAATGGGACTAAGTGATTGTGCTCGGGGTAGCGAGCTTATGTTGTTATAGTCCATTGTTGGCAGGTTAAATACAGGATCGGGAAGTTTGGTCTGTATTTGAACCTAAAATGGGACTAAGTGATTGTGCTCGGGGTAGCGAGCAGTGTTCGGGTTAATCGTTGGATCGGGATGTTTGGTCAACGTTTAAGCTTGAAAATACCATCGTTTAATCGTTGGATCGGGATGTTTGGTCAACGTTTAAACTTGAAAATACCCTCGTTTACTCGTTGGATCGGGATGTTTGGTCAACGTTTAAACTTGAAAATACCATCGTTTACTCGTTGGATCGGGATGTTTGGTCAACGTTTAACTTGAAATTACCATGTTATTGTGCTCGGGTTTTACGAGCTTATGTTCGGTTTAATCGTTGGATCGGGATGTTTGGTCAACGTTTAACTTGAAATTACCATGTTATTGTGCTCGGGTTTTACGAGCTTATGTTCGGCTTAATCGTTGGCTCGGGATGTCTTTTCCCCGAGTTCTGTTATATTCATTGCTTTGAGATGTGTTCTAAAAAGTTTGCTTGTTGGAGAGACTAGTTTGCACAAGAGTGTAAGAAGACAGGGAAACCCATAATATCATAGTCCAAAGATTACAACTTTAAAACAAAAAGAGTACATTCCTAAATTTACAACTGGAGGAATTCATCTGGAACGGTATTCAGGGCCTCATCAACATTTATAAAATCTGTTGAAGTTCCTTCAGGAGGATAGCCAGCGGCTTTAAATTGACGAACAGACGCTTCAAAGCCATAGTTAAGGAACTTAGCAGCGCGTTCGCCCAGAATATCACCATACTCCTCAGACTTCATAAACTCTTCCTTTTTGATGAGCCAGGATTCCTCGATCTGAGTAGCCCGAGATAGTTTCTCCTGATCAAGCTGTTCAGAAAGGGCTTTGTTCTCTTCAGCTCGCAGTGATCTCTCTTGTGAAAGTTGTTCCAAGAGGGATTTATTCTCTTCAGTCACGGACCTGAATTGCCCGGATAAAGTAGTGTTAGCCTCTTCAAAGTCGGCTAATTTACCATGCGCTTCCTCGAGAGCTGCCACTGCCTTATCTCGAGTAACAACAGCAGCAGAGTATCGCTCTTACAGTAGCTTTATGGATTTCTTCATCTCCTCACCAATACCTTCTAGCTGTTTAAGATGTTTCTGATTCTCCCCATCTGAGGATCGCATGGATTGGAAGCGAGTCATAATCTCACCAGCCATCAGATTGGTCTGCAAGCAAATAAACGAAGTTAATATACCTGATGTCATATGACATATTGATTTCTCGGGTAAAATCCATTTATGAAGACACAAACCCTAAAATTGCCGAGCAGAAGCTATACCGAAGAGATGCTTGTCGAACCCAGGATACCGATCAGCATATTCTCGAGCATCCTTTGCCCTCTTCGGGATTTTGGTCAAAGAGTAGCGGAAGACCCGGTCATAACTAAAACTGATTAACCGGCGGAGATGGAACGTGCTTTAATGGAGCGGATTTCTCGGACACGCTTGGCTCCCATCAAGCCACGATCAAAGGACATCATATGGCTGATTTTCCGCGAGTTAGTTACTAAGGGCAGTCCTATAAATACCCTCAAATAACTTCATAAAAGGGTTGGAATTTTTCTGGGCAAAAGACTCCGAAGAGAGCAAGCTTGAGTCTGTTCGGTCTTTTTTATAATCTCTACAACATTAGTCGTGTAAGTCATTGAATAACTTTTTCTTGTGTCCAGATCCTCTTGTAAATCAGTAATATTTATAGTGGAACTTTATACTGGACTGGGTCCCGTGGTTTTTCTCTCAATTCGAGGGTTTTCCACGTAAAAAATCTTGGTGTATTCCTTTTATTTTCGTACACATTTATTTCTACCAAACACGTAAAATAACGGATCACATCATTGGCGCCGTCTGTGGGAAATTTGATCTAAGGCGTTGAAGTAGGACGAATTTTCTAAACAAAAAATAAATCAAAGGGCAAGATGGCCAGAGGTAAAGGCAGGGGGCAAGCTTCTAGGGGAAATGGATCCAATTCTCACCCATACTTGTTTACTGAACCCGGAGAAGGGCCAGAAGATGCAGGATCATCTCAACATGTTCCTCAGTCATTTCCTGTTGGGGGAATTCCCATGGAGCATTTGACGGAAATGATAACCAAAACTGTGGGAGAGATTATGAAGCAATTTATGGCCCCCCCCCCCCCCCCCCAGGAACAAGAAAATGTACAAGACGAAGAGGGGGAAGAATTGGCTTCTCGGCAGGAACCTGAAAGAGAGCCTGAAAGAGAACCTGAAAAAGAGCCTAAGGAAGTTAGACCTGTTTCTAATCATTTGAACGAAGAGGCTGACAAAGCTTTAAATCGCCAAATGGAAGAGCTGAAAAGTGAGCTGCAGCAGATGCGTAATAGGATGGAAGGACGTCTGTATCCTCCGCAGAGGAGTACTCCATTTGCCTCCCATGTGGTTGATGATCCTTTGCCCCCAAATTTCAGGGCTTTAAATGTGGGAAATTACGATGGTGGTACAGATCCCGAAGAATATCTGTCTCGATTTGAAAACGCTTCGCTTCTTCATCAACTTACGGATGGAGTGAAATGTCGGGTTTTCCTGACCACATTATCGGGAGCAGCACAAGCATGGTTTAATCAGTTGCCAGCAAGAATCATAGACTCCTTCCCGAAGTTTAGTTCTCTATTTTTGCACCAGTTTGCAAGCAGCCGGAGTTGCAAAAGAACAGCTCTTAGTCTATTCGGGATTAAGCAAGCGGAGAAGGAATCTCTTCGAGATTTTCTGAAAAGATTTAATCATGCATGTCTTGACATTCCGCATGTCACCTCGGAAATACTAATCAGCGCGTTCACTCAAGGATTAAAAGAAGGAGACTTATTTCGATCTTTGGCAAAAAAGCCACCTTCTGATTATGATGAATTGTTGGGAAGAGCTTCTAAATACATTAACCTGGAAGAAGCCCAGAGGATGAAGCAAAGAAGAGATGGCAAAACTGGGGAAGAGGTAAACAGAAAGAATAAACCGGTGGAACCAGTCAAAAGAAGTTTTGACCAATTTCTACCGATGAGACCCCATCGGGAAGTAGCAATGAATCAGAGTATGCCGAAGAGAGGACGGGGTGGACCTCATAGGGGGGGACCTTTCCGAGGAACAATGATCCGAGGAGGGTCCTTCCGAGGAAGAGGATATCGAGGAGGGAGGTTTCGAGGTGGAAGATCTAACGAGTCTGATGGAGGGCGAGGATTTAACGAGGAGTTCAGAGACAATAATTTCACTCCTAGAATTAATATAAACCCTGGAAGAGGAGCACCGCAGCCAGTCCCTTGGTCAGCTCGAGGAGAAAGAGTAGAGGGAGAAGAGGAAATCTTGAACAATATTCCTAATCGGGGAACCATACACATGATAGCTGGAGGAACGTCGGGAGGAGATTCGAACAGAGCAAGAAGGAATCACGCCCGGAGGCTTCAAGTGCTATCTGTTGACCCCAGTCAAGCACATTAGGGTCCGTCTATATCTTTTGGGCCCGCAGATCTGCAAGGAGTTCATTTTCCTCATGATGATGCATTGGTTATCTCTGCCACAGTGGCTAATTATAATGTGCAGAGGATTTTCGTGGACACAGGAAGCTCGGCGGATGTACTTTTTCTTGGTACGTTAAGCCAAATGAACTTAGGAAGCTTACCTATATCGAAAGTGAATACGTCCTTGCACGGGTTTGCAGGGGAAGTCATAAACCCGATAGGGCAAGTGTCTCTGCCAGTTACAATTGGTGAAGCATCAAGGATCAAAACAAAGATGATAAATTTCCTCATTGTGGATGCACCATCTTCTTATAATATAATATTGGGGAGACCAGCCCTAGCTGCTTTTGAAGCCGTTGCCTCCACCTATCATTTAATCATGAAATTTCCAGTAGGCGAGGAGGTGGGGCAAGTAAGGGGTGATCAAAGCTCGTCTCGGAAGTGTTATGTGCAAGAGTTAAAACAAGAAAAAGAGCAGAATAACGAAGGAAAAGAACGAAGGGGAAATGAAAAGAGGAAACGGGGCGAGGAAGAACGAATAACACCCGAAGAGGAGTTCCTCAACATCGAACTAGGTCACCCTACTCGAGTTACTAGGGTAGGGTCCCAGCTTGATCCAGAATTACGAGAAAAAGTGATTAATTGTTTGAATCAGCATGTGGATGTATTTGCATGGAGCACATCTGATTTAAAGGGAGTTAAGCCTGAGATTGCCGAACACCGCCTCAATGTAGACCCTAATGTTCGAGTAATAAGGCAAAAGAGAAGGCATTTTGGACCAGAAAAAGACGCTGTCATTGCCAAGCAGGTGGAAGAGTTGTTAAAAGCAGGCCACATTCGTGAGATCGGCTTCCCTACATGGCTGTCGAATGTAGTGTTGGTACCTAAAGCTGGTGATAAATGGAGAATGTGTGTGGATTTTAGGGATGTGAATAAGGCATGTCCCAAGGATTGTTATCCCTTGCCCAGGATCGATCAGCTTGTAGATTCTACTGCTGGACACGAGCTGTTATGTCTCATGGATGCCTATCAGGGATATCATCAGATCCCTTTGGCACAGGAAGATCAATCAAAAGTAAGTTTTGTAACAGCAGGGGGAACTTTTTGTTATGTAGTAATGCCTTTTGGATTGAAAAATGCTGGGGCCACCTATCAAAGGTTGATGGATAAAATGTTTAAAGAACAAATTGGTCGGAACGTGGAAGTGTATGTGGATGATGTCCTGATCAAAAGCCGAAAAGCCAAGGACTTGGTCAAAGATATGGAAGAAGTTTTCAACACTTTACGAAAATTTGGCATGAAATTGAATCCCGCAAAATGTACTTTCGGTATTCGTAGGGGCAAATTTCTAGGATACATGGTTACGGAAAGAGGTGTTGAAGCTAACCCGGAGAAAATCCAAGCCATACGAGAAATGAACCCTCCGAGGACATTGAATGAAGTGCAGAGATTGGCAGGAAGAATAGCGGCATTGAGCCGATTTATATCCCGATCAGCCGATATAAGCTTGCCTTTCTTCAAAGCATTAAGGCAGGGAGTCAAGTTCGAGTGGAATGACCAGTGCCAAAAGGCCTTCGAGGATTTGAAGGATTATTTGGCTCAGTTACCATTAATAAATAAGCCTGAGCCCAAAGAAACACTTCTCGTGTATTTATCGGTGGCAGAAGAAGTCATTAGTTCCGTGCTAATCAGAGAAAAATCAGGACAACAGCAGCCTGTATATTATGTCAGCCGAGCCCTGCAAGGAGCCGAGCAGCGATACCCGGAAATTGAAAAGTTGGCCTTAGCTCTGGTCACCACAGCGAGAAGACTTCGGCCATACTTCCTGTCTCACCCTATCGTGGTAGTAACAAACACTCCTTTGGGTAGGCTTTTATCCAAATCCGAAATATCAGGGAGGATGGTAAAATGGGCCACAGAGCTGAGTGAGTTTGAGGTCACTTATCAACCCCGAACTACAATTAAAGCACAAGCTCTGTCAGATTTTCTGGTAGAAGTCACCCATACCTCGGAAGAAAAAGAGTGGAGTTTGTTTGTGGATGGATCATCTACTCGATTGGGAAGTGGAGCAGGTGTCATACTCATTAGTCCTGAAGGGGAGGAAGTCAGGGTTGCCGTCCAGTTTGGATTCTTATCCTCAAACAATGAAGCTGAATTTGAAGCTATCATTTCAGGTCTCCAAATAGCATTGGACGCTGGAGCCATGAAGATAAAAGCTTTTATGGACTCGATGCTAGTCGTTCATCAAGTGAAGGGGATATATAAGGTGAAAGAAGAAAAACTTCGGAAGTATGTAGAAAAGGTGCGGGCGATGATAGCTCAATTTCAAGAAGTGGAATTGATGCAGATACCAATGGAGGAGAATACCCGTGCTGATGAACTAGCAAAGTTGGCTAGTTCAGTACACGAATGGAAGAACAGGAATGTGCTCGTGCAAGAGCTCTTAATTTCTCATATATCCGTCAATAGCATCCTGAGTATGGAGCCATATATTATATCCGATTGGCGAGAGCATCTTATTAATTTCTTGAAAACAAAGGTTATGCCTTCTGACCCAAAGGAAGCTGCTAAGGTTAAAAGAATGGGGAACCGATTTGTGTTGATAGAAGGCAAGTTGTTCAAGAAAGGATTCTCAATTCCTTTCTTACAATGTGCCTCGAAGGAAGAAGGGGAGCATTTATTAAAAGAGATTCATGAAGGATGTTGCGGGAATCATATAGGAACTAACATGTTATATCAGAAATCTATTCGAGCTGGGTATTATTGGCCGACGATGAGGGAAGATGCTGAAGAAGTTGTGAAGAAATGCATTAATTGCCAAAGGCACGCAAATTTATCCCATGTACCTGCGGAAATTCTTAATAGTAGCATCATTTCCTGCCCCTTTGACCAATGGGGAATGGATATTGTTGGGCCATTTCCTCCTGCTACAGGGCAGAGAAAATTTCTCCTGGTAGCCGTCGAGTACTTCACTAAGTGGGTAGAAGCCGAACCATTGGCTAAAATAACTGAGGAGGAAGTCATCAGATTCTTATGGAGAAATGTAGTATGCCGCTTCGGAATACCTCGAAGAATAATTTCCGATAACAAGAATGGTGCAAAGATATGAAAATTAAACAAGTCTTCACTTCAGTCGCTTATCCTCAAGCAAATGGGCAGGCGGAAGTGATTAATCGAATTTTATTGCACGGGATCAAAACAAGATTAGAAGGGGCTCGAGGGGAGTGGGTAAATGAATTACCTGGGGTCTTATGGGCCTATAGAACGACTCCTCGGGTATCTACAGGAGAGACTCCATACAGCTTAGTATATGGATCTGAGGCCCTCATTCCAGTAGAAATTGGAGTTGAATCTCTTCGAGTACAGAGCTATGATCCCGACCAGAATGAAGAAAAAAGGAAGTTAGAGTTAGACGGGGTTATGGAGTTGAGAGAGAAAGCCTTGGCTAAAGTAGAATTGTATAAAGTAAGGGTGACCAATGCTTACAATCGGAGGGTTCGCCCGAGGGCTTTTCAAGTGGGAGATCTGGTGCTGCGAAGAGTCAATCCCGCGGGGGAGGTAAAGAAGTTAGCCCCCAAATGGGAGGGTCCTTATAAGATAAAAGGAGTGATTGGAAGAGGAGCCTACAGGCTGGAAGATCGCGAAGGTCGGGAACTGGTGAGACCTTGGAACATTCATAATTTAAGAAAGTACTTTGTGTAATCTTTCAATTATCGTTACTATTCCCATATGTATTTCTGAAATAAATAAATTTCCTGTTATCGATCAATGTTCGGGTTAATCGTTGGATCGGGATGTTTGGTCAACGTTTAAGCTTGAAAATACCATCGTTTAATCGTTGGATCGGGATGTTTGGTCAACGTTTAAACTTGAAAATACCATCGTTTACTCGTTGGATCGGGATGTTTGGTCAACGTTTAAACTTGAAAATACCATCGTTTACTCGTTGGATCGGGATGTTTGGTCAACGTTTAAACTTGAAAACACCAAGTGATTGTGCTCGGGGTAGCGAGCTTATGTTGTTATAGTCCATTGTTGGCAGGTTAAATACAGGATCGGGAAGTTTGGTCTGTATTTGAACCTAAAATGGGACTAAGTGATTGTGCTCGGGGTAGCGAGCTTATGTTGTTATAGTCCATTGTTGACAGGTTAAATACAGGATCGGGAAGTTTTGTCTGTATTTGAACCTAAAATGGGACTAAGTGATTGTGCTCGGGGTAGCGAGCAGTGTTCGGGTTAATCGTTGGATCGGGATGTTTGGTCAACGTTTAAGCTTGAAAATACCATCGTTTAATCGTTGGATCGGGATGTTTGGTCAACGTTTAAACTTGAAAATACCATCGTTTAATCGTTGGATCGGGATGTTTGGTCAACGTTTAAACTTGAAAATACCATCGTTTACTCGTTGGATCGGGATGTTTGGTCAACGTTTAAACTTGAAAATACCATCGTTTACTCGTTGGATCGGGATGTTTGGTCAACGTTTAAACTTGAAAACACCAAGTGATTGTGCTCGGGGTAGCGAGCTTATGTTGTTATAGTCCATTGTTGGCAGGTTAAATACAGGATCGGGAAGTTTGGTCTGTATTTGAACCTAAAATGGGACTAAGTGATTGTGCTCGGGGTAGCGAGCAGTGTTCGGGTTAATCGTTGGATCGGGATGTTTGGTCAACGTTTAAGCTTGAAAATACCATCGTTTAATCGTTGGATCGGGATGTTTGGTCAACGTTTAAACTTGAAAATACCCTCGTTTACTCGTTGGATCGGGATGTTTGGTCAACGTTTAAACTTGAAAATACCATCGTTTACTCGTTGGATCGGGATGTTTGGTCAACGTTTAACTTGAAATTACCATGTTATTGTGCTCGGGTTTTACGAGCTTATGTTCGGTTTAATCGTTGGATCGGGATGTTTGGTCAACGTTTAACTTGAAATTACCATGTTATTGTGCTCGGGTTTTACGAGCTTATGTTCGGCTTAATCGTTGGCTCGGGATGTCTTTTCCCCGAGTTCTGTTATATTCATTGCTTTGAGATGTGTTCTAAAAAGTTTGCTTGTTGGAGAGACTAGTTTGCACAAGAGTGTAAGAAGACAGGGAAACCCATAATATCATAGTCCAAAGATTACAACTTTAAAACAAAAAGAGTACATTCCTAAATTTACAACTGGAGGAATTCATCTGGAACGGTATTCAGGGCCTCATCAACATTTATAAAATCTGTTGAAGTTCCTTCAGGAGGATAGCCAGCGGCTTTAAATTGACGAACAGACGCTTCAAAGCCATAGTTAAGGAATTTAGCAGCGCGTTCGCCCAGAATATCACCATACTCCTCAGACTTCATAAACTCTTCCTTTTTGATGAGCCAGGATTCCTCGATCTGAGTAGCCCGAGATAGTTTCTCCTGATCAAGCTGTTCAGAAAGGGCTTTGTTCTCTTCAGCTCGCAGTGATCTCTCTTGTGAAAGTTGTTCCAAGAGGGATTTATTCTCTTCAGTCACGGACCTGAATTGCCCGGATAAAGTAGTGTTAGCCTCTTCAAAGTCGACTAATTTACCATGCGCTTCCTCGAGAGCTGCCACTGCCTTATCTCGAGTAACAACAGCAGCAGAGTATCGCTCTTCCAGTAGCTTTATGGATTTCTTCATCTCCTCACCAATACATTCTAGCTGTTTAAGATGTTTCTGATTCTCCCCATCTGAGGATCGCATGGATTGGAAGCGAGTCATAATCTCACCAGCCATCAGATTGGTCTGCAAGCAAATAAACGAAGTTAATATACCGAAGACCAAAACGTTTATCAGATGGAAATGGATAAGGTACCTGAGTGAGGGAGGTGGAAAAATCATTTATCAAATTGCTGAAGGCCAATCCTCCCAGGTATTTGCGGTCGGGAGAATTGGCCCAATTGCAAATAATAGAATGGGAAATTTTGGGGTCCGGTTTTCTCAGAATCGGGACGTTGGGGGGATAAATCCAATCAGGTATGTGGTATCTGGAGGTTGGGCGAGAAGAGCTAGAACCACCAGGAGCAGGTTGAGAAGTAGCCCGAGTTTGAAGAGATGGATTAGCTCGGTGGGTAAGGGAGATTCGGGGGGGAGTTTTCTTGGCAGGAGGAAGTTTAGATAAAGAACCTTGGCCCTCGGGGGCCGCCCTCTTCAGTGATCGAGGAATCAAGGCCTCCGTCTCCGGTATTTCAATCACCTCTTCGGGGGGAGCATGTGTAATAGAAGGGGGAGGATTTGTTTCAGTGGTCGGTTTGGTAGCCTTCTCTGGTGCGGCAATTTTCTTCAGGCTAGCAGCAATCTTGGCTTTCAGCATCTTGTTTTCTGCAAGAGAGAAACATCATAGCAATTATTCAAGCATGTTATTACAAAATACGCAAACAAAGCAAGATGCTCGGTAAATACTCACCGAGGGGCATTTTTAGGGAAACACCCTTAGGACTAAGCTGGAACAAGTACAGCAGTCCGTCGTCAATCAGCTCCCCAAGGTTAAAACACTGATCGCCAAGCTTACGACGAACCGATAGATATGTTTCTCCCTCAAGTAGCCCCTTGATTGACTTGCCCTTCGGTAAGTTTTCTTTCCACTCCATGGGACAGTCCCAAGGTTGGAGTGGGCGAGCAAAAAAGAAAAATCTTTTCCAATTTTTTATGGAAGAGGGGTAATTTTTAAGAAAACCCATCCCTGTTCGGGAAGAAAAATAAAAAAGTCCGATCTCTTTTCGGTTTAATTGAAAGAAGCAATGAAAGAGTTCGGGAGTCGGGGAAAAGCCCAGAAAGGATAGGACTATGTAGAAACCCGCCAACAATCGGTAACTGTTGGGGAACAACTGACTTAGAGAAATGGCAAAGTAGGAGGCAACATCTACAAAGAAAGAAGGGATAGGAAAGCGAAGTCCCCCTCGAAGTTGGTCTAAGTAGAAGGGAAAATAACCCATGGGAGGCAAGTGGGGGCGAGATCCGGGAGGGGGAACAATAATAGATGTCCCCTCTGAAATCCCCCATTTAGTTTGGATACTGGATATGTGCCGTTGCGATTTAATCCCTGATTCAAATATCTCAAACCAAGGAACGCGGGCTTTTATCAGATCCTGCTCTGTCGCAGCCTGAAGCTCTTCTCCACGAGCGTCAGGGGTTGTCGACGAGCTGGAAGTCTCCTCACTATCAGAGGAAGAAGAGTGTCGAGGAGAGGGACCCAGGATACCCTCTTCCTCGAACATGTCTATAGTCTTCGAAATATCGTCAGAAGAAGACATACTCGATGAATGGAAAGAAAATAAGTATGGATGAAAAGATTGGTCGGACGTCTAAAATGCTAGCTCGGAAGCAAACTGCAGTAAAGTAAGTTAAATCCGCAAAATGAACGAGTATTTATAGTGGGGTGCCACTGGAACAGTCGTTAAATCAGCACCGTTCAAATAAAAACCCATGAACGGTTATAGATGTGCTTTGGGAAACGAAACGTCGCGAGATTTTTAAAATTTTCAGGCGGGAAAATTAGGCGGTTAAAATATCCCGAGCATGTCAGGATTTTACCCGAAGACAATAAACCAAGATTTCACTACTCTCATCTTGCTTTACTTTGGGGGGGGTGAGGTGATGTCATATGACATATTGATTTCTCGGGTAAAATCCATTTATGAAGACACAAACCCTAAAATTGCCGAGCAGAAGCTATACCGAAGAGATGCTTGTCGAACCCAGGATACCGATCAGCATATTCTCGAGCATCCTTTGCCCTCTTCGGGATTTTGGTCAAAGAGTAGCGGAAGACCCGGTCATAACTAAAACTGATTAACCGGCGGAGATGGAACGTGCTTTAATGGAGCGGATTTCTCGGACACGCTTGGCTCCCATCAAGCCACGATCAAAGGACATCATATGGCTGATTTTCCGCGAGTTAGTTACTAAGGGCAGTCCTATAAATACCCTCAAATAACTTCATAAAAGGGTTGGAATTTTTCTGGGCAAAAGACTCCGAAGAGAGCAAGCTTGAGTCTGTTCGGTCTTTTTTATAATCTCTACAACATTAGTCGTGTAAGTCATTGAATAACTTTTTCTTGTGTCCAGATCCTCTTGTAAATCAGTAATATTTATAGTGGAACTTTATACTGGACTGGGTCCCGTGGTTTTTCTCTCAATTCGAGGGTTTTCCACGTAAAAAATCTTGGTGTATTCCTTTTATTTTTCGTACACATTTATTTCTACCAAACACGTAAAATAACGGATCACATCAATACCGAAGACCAAAACGTTTATCAGATGGAAATGGATATAAGGTACCTGAGTGAGGGAGGTGGAAAAATCATTTATCAAATTGCTGAAGGCCAATCCTCCCAGGTATTTGCGGTCGGGAGAATTGGCCCAATTGCAAATAATAGAATGGGAAATTTTGGGGTCCGGTTTTCTCAGAATCGGGACGTTGGGGGGATAAATCCAATCAGGTATGTGGTATCTGGAGGTTGGGCGAGAAGAGCTAGAACCACCAGGAGCAGGTTGAGAAGTAGCCCGAGTTTGAAGAGATGGATTAGCTCGGTGGGTAAGGGAGATTCGGGGGGGAGTTTTCTTGGCAGGAGGAAGTTTAGATAAAGAACCTTGGCCCTCGGGGGCCGCCCTCTTCAGTGATCGAGGAATCAAGGCCTCCGTCTCCGGTATTTCAATCACCTCTTCGGGGGGAGCATGTGTAATAGAAGGGGGAGGATTTGTTTCAGTGGTCGGTTTGGTAGCCTTCTCTGGTGCGGTAATTTTCTTCAGGCTAGCAGCAATCTTGGCTTTCAGCATCTTGTTTTCTGCAAGAGAGAAACATCATAGCAATTATTCAAGCATGTTATTACAAAATACGCAAACAAAGCAAGATGCTCGGTAAATACTCACCGAGGGGCATTTTTAGGGAAACACCCTTAGGACTAAGCTGGAACAAGTACAGCAGTCCGTCGTCAATCAGCTCCCCAAGGTTAAAACACTGATCGCCAAGCTTACGACGAACCGATAGATATGTTTCTCCCTCAAGTAGCCCCTTGATTGACTTGCCCTTCGGTAAGTTTTCTTTCCACTCCATGGGACAGTCCCAAGGTTGGAGTGGGCGAGCAAAAAAGAAAAATCTTTTCCAATTTTTTATGGAAGAGGGGTAATTTTTAAGAAAACCCATCCCTGTTCGGGAAGAAAAATAAAAAAGTCCGATCTCTTTTCGGTTTAATTGAAAGAAGCAATGAAAGAGTTCGGGAGTCGGGGAAAAGCCCAGAAAGGATAGGACTATGTAGAAACCCGCCAACAATCGGTAACTGTTGGGGAACAACTGACTTAGAGAAATGGCAAAGTAGGAGGCAACATCTACAAAGAAAGAAGGGATAGGAAAGCGAAGTCCCCCTCGAAGTTGGTCTAAGTAGAAGGGAAAATAACCCATGGGAGGCAAGTGGGGGCGAGATCCGGGAGGGGGAACAATAATAGATGTCCCCTCTGAAATCCCCCATTTAGTTTGGATACTGGATATGTGCCGTTGCGATTTAATCCCTGATTCAAATATCTCAAACCAAGGAACGCGGGCTTTTATCAGATCCTGCTCTGTCGCAGCCTGAAGCTCTTCTCCACGAGCGTCAGGGGTTGTCGACGAGCTGGAAGTCTCCTCACTATCAGAGGAAGAAGAGTGTCGAGGAGAGGGACCCAGGATACCCTCTTCCTCGAACATGTCTATAGTCTTCGAAATATCGTCAGAAGAAGACATACTCGATGAATGGAAAGAAAATAAGTATGGATGAAAAGATTGGTCGGACGTCTAAAATGCTAGCTCGGAAGCAAACTGCAGTAAAGTAAGTTAAATCCGCAAAATGAACGAGTATTTATAGTGGGGTGCCACTGGAACAGTCGTTAAATCAGCACCGTTCAAATAAAAACCCATGAACGGTTATAGATGTGCTTTGGGAAACGAAACGTCGCGAGATTTTTAAAATTTTCAGGCGGGAAAATTAGGCGGTTAAAATATCCCGAGCATGTCAGGATTTTACCCGAAGACAATAAACCAAGATTTCACTACTCTCATCTTGCTTTACTTTGGGGGGGTGAGGTGATGTCATATGACATATTGATTTCTCGGGTAAAATCCATTTATGAAGACACAAACCCTAAAATTGCCGAGCAGAAGCTATACCGAAGAGATGCTTGTCGAACCCAGGATACCGATCAGCATATTCTCGAGCATCCTTTGCCCTCTTCGGGATTTTGGTCAAAGAGTAGCGGAAGACCCGGTCATAACTAAAACTGATTAACCGGCGGAGATGGAACGTGCTTTAATGGAGCGGATTTCTCGGACACGCTTGGCTCCCATCAAGCCACGATCAAAGGACATCATATGGCTGATTTTCCGCGAGTTAGTTACTAAGGGCAGTCCTATAAATACCCTCAAATAACTTCATAAAAGGGTTGGAATTTTTCTGGGCAAAAGACTCCGAAGAGAGCAAGCTTGAGTCTGTTCGGTCTTTTTTATAATCTCTACAACATTAGTCGTGTAAGTCATTGAATAACTTTTTCTTGTGTCCAGATCCTCTTGTAAATCAGTAATATTTATAGTGGAACTTTATACTGGACTGGGTCCCGTGGTTTTTCTCTCAATTCGAGGGTTTTCCACGTAAAAAATCTTGGTGTATTCCTTTTATTTTTCGTACACATTTATTTCTACCAAACACGTAAAATAACGGATCACATCAAGGATAAAAAATCCTGATTTAATCAAATCAAAAATAAAATTAGAATATGTACCATTTGAGTGAGACCCTAACATGAGGGTAGTACCTTCATGCAACATCTGATGGTCTAAATTTAATTTGGACATGTGAGATCCGTATATTTATATAGACCTCATATATCTAAATCAAATTTGGATCATTGGATTTAATATAAGGACAATACCCTTATATTAGGTTGAACTCTTCCCATTTGAATAGTGTTGATTTACCCTTTTCTCGTCTCCTTTGGATCCGGCTATTGCCATAATTAATGTTGAAATCCACTTTGTCAATGAGTATTAATTTGGCACCGGCCAGGTACATCCTCACGTTAAAGTAGTAAGAATTCCAATTCATGGTGGGCCATTATTGTCACGCCTTAAGATCGGAGTTATTAACATCGAAATTGATGACAAATAACAATTTGAAATCAACAAGCCTCGTAATACAGAATTCTACAAAAACCAATTTATTATCCCAAAAAAAAAAAATTCTTAAAAATATCAGCAGAAGCTTCATAAATTAATAGCAGCAAAATGTTGAATAATAACATCTAATTCACCATCTCCAAAACTGGTTTTGATTTTCCTATTAATTTTGATTCGCTTATATCTGGGAGTTGATGTAAGGGTGAGCGTTTTGAAAAATACTCAGCAAGTGGGGGCCAATCGATAAGACAATATAATATATATTCATAATTTTTCCAAACATATATCATAATTGAATCATAAACTGATATGAATACATCTTAACATAATTGTTTATATCGAGCCATAACTTATCATAATTGCTCACATCGAGCCATAACATAACATGTCATATCCAAAACATTTTTCATATACGTTAAGCACAATAAACATCTAATTTCCTCTTGGTACTGATATAAGTCTCTAGACATAACCCTCCTAGAGATGAGGTCATAACATCGGATCACCCACGAATAAAGGGTCTGAACTTTCCAGAACAACGGTTAACTACCGTATCAGGTTAGAAAAGCAGTTAATATCCCACCGCATGAATGCCATAAAGGGATTCACCAATCATATTTCGAAATTTAGAGTGCTTAAAAATATAATTTTCATCGAAACTGCATAATTTCAACATAATTTACATAATCGATTGAAGTTTTAAAACATGCATATGATTTTTAGAAAATGAAACGAATATATAACAAAAGCTCACTTACAGATATCAGAAACGATTCTCGCATGTTTCACTGAATTTGGGTGGCAAAAGCGTGATGAATTTTCTCTCATTTTCTTGCTGAAAATTTCACACATTTTAGTGTGTGTTAGTGCTAGTACATGTCTCGAAAATTGTGTGAATTGTGAGAGATTTTTAAGTCGTTTTGGCATAGAATGCTACTATGATATTTATAAAGTGTAAACCTCAAGAGTACTAGTATCTTACTGCTTATGTGATTCAATCATATCTTTCAGAATCGTTATATCTTTTAAATTATGTTAATATTTCTCAATATTCTCTCTTATCTTTTAATATTATATCTACTCAATATTTGACTTGATTAAACAACTTAAATAGTTGACTTGATTAAATAACTCTAATTATAGTTTAATCAAAACTCGTTGTTGACTGGGTTGGAAAACCAGGTTTTCACAATTATATTGGCTCTAATCCATGTACGCTATTAATGTTAAGTTATTTACTAAAATATTTAGCTTCTTTTACAGATAAATCTGAAAAGATAGTGTATTATAATACTTTGACATAGTTTCTATACAAATAATTCATTAATCATTCCAGGGTGATTTGATTATTGCAATGAATCTCTCAAATCAAGGCAAACAAGAATCTCAAAAAAGCATACATAACCCAATTGCTTTTTCCCCTACTTCGAAGCACTTTGACCTCACTAGTTTACATTTTATACTTTATTCTATAATATAATCATATAACACTGATAATTTACAAGAATAATATATTATTATTATATTATTTCGGTTGAGTGTATTCAAGATGAGACAATAATTGATCTTGTCATAACACAACATCAAGAGAATACCAAATTGTCTTTAGTTTCTTCCCGATGACGACGACGTTGAAGACAAAGAATCCGTTGACATGATTACAGATTTCTCGTACGATGGATCACTCACTGAGCGAGACAATGCCGAAGATTCCACATCTGAAATTTAAATTGTTTGAGGTTATTAATTAAGTAAAAGTTTTGAGGAATCTTGGGATAAATAAAATGGAAATTACCTCTACTGGAGTTGAATGATTTCTTGCAGTGGAGAATGGCGCCTTGAATGCCATCATGGATTTGCAGCAACGAGTCATCACGGCGGCTGGAGTCCATCTTCCCTGGCGGTGGCGGCGTTACTATGGCGGAAGCTGACCGGCTTTTGCCCAGGTGCTTATGCACTACTTTTAGCCCTGCTTGCAGATTATTATGTATCGAACCTTGCTTTAGGTGAGTCTTCACATTGCCAGACGACGATGCGATTTTTGTTCTCTGCCCGCGTTTCTCCCCAGGAAGAGGAACCGCTCCTTCTCTCTCTGAAGCTCCGGCTGAAAAGCTCAACTGACCCGAAAACTTCAATTTCTCGACATAACGTTTCGAGACGCGAATGTACAAAGGCTTCACCATTTTTAAGTACTTTTGCAACATTTCTTTGGTCATTTTTCTATCTTCTAAAGCCGCCGTTGGATCATAATCTTCTTGAATATTCTTCATACCTTTGCCCCCATGCTTACTTTTTGAGCTATTATCTCTGGTAAATAAAGAAACGAGAGGCATTCTTATTTCCTCAGCTTTACACATCACAGTGAGTAACTTACCGCTCAGTGTACCCTGCTTTTCTTGAATTTCCTGAGGAGAGGAATTTTCAGACCCATTAGCCTCAATTTTCTCCATTTTCTCGGCCTTTTCAAGAATCCCATTTACAGATTTTGATTTCTTGAGCTTCAGAAGAAGCACCCGGAACTTGGTCGCTGATTTCAGTAGAAAAACAGGGAATCTGGAGTTTTCTTCCGAATCATTCAAACTAATGTTAGTCGGCTCAACCGAAACCAAATTCCCTTTGAAAAGAAGTTCTTCCGCAGGAGAAAGAGTAAGTTCATCATTCTGATCAGAAGTAAGAGTGATGTTCACCTCCCCTTCTTTTTCATCATCTTCATTTTCATTCTCTGACAATTCTTCAGCACCATTCCCACTTTCATTTTCGTTTCCATTTGCTGTCTTCGGGGATATTAGGTAATTTTCCTCTGTTTTTTCTGACGACTCATCTTCGATGTCGCTTTCATCTTCCGGCAGGGAGAATTCCAGGTCAAAATAAGGCCCGTCCTCGGTGTCTGAAGAGTCGGAGCTTACGGACGCCGTAGAAGTGAAGATGGTTTTCGTGGTGGCGCCTGGATGGACAATGGTGGTGTCTGCAGTGATGACGCTGCCTCCACCTCCTCCGCTGGTATGCCAGTATTTGAGTAAACTGAAGGCTTCCATGGTTGGTAGAGCCAGTATAATGGTGGGAAGGGGTGAATATAGCTTTCAAGAGATATGTAGGGGAAAAAAGTAGAAACTTTAAAGGTGTATAAAGAGACTTAAAGACAGAGACTTTAAGAAGTGAAGGAAACTGAACTGTGGAGCTTTAATGGAGGATGGCCTACAGATCAGACAAGAGGGTGACAGGGATAGTAATAGTAAAAGTGTTAAGGCGTGTGTGGTAAAGTCCATGGGTGGAAAGTTTGACTACATAGTTTAGAGGGACGTTTTTCTTTATTTTTTTTTAATTTTTATTTTTAAAATTAAAATACATAATATTAAAACCAAAAACAGTTACTTGAGAATCCAACTACAAGCACCCAGAAATAAAAGTACATCAAGAAAAACAGTGATAATATAATCGCCTAGCATGACTCATATTAATCCACTGTTAGGAGTTAGCAGAGTCGATACAGTCCCCTCAAACCATTCATTACAGGGTATGGAGCAAGAGAACTATCTTCCAACCTATCTGAAGGTACAAATATAAAAAAACGAAAAGTATAAACAGATAAATGATGAAAACCGAGCAAACTCTCTTCTCCAAATCCCTCGTCGAGAACTAACAACCCAAGCACCTTAATGAATGGCGCACGAAACCCAGATGATTGAAGATCATCAACACCCTGACATATTGGAGCAGTCCAAATTTCCCAATCAAAATAACAAGACAAGAACACAACAGTAGTATGAGATAATATCTGTAGATATATGAATAACAAAAGGAAGGAAAGCGAACAAAAGCCGGTGTTAAGCAAAATAACACTCATGGATTACATAATTCAATAGCATTTTCTTATTTAAGATTTCAAAAACTTAACAACATTTTGAACGTGAAAATACCATCTCTGTCTACGAGGGGATGCAACCGGCAATGAGCTAGAAGAACCGAAAGTCACCGGGACTTTTCTTATGGACGGAGCGCCCAATGCCAACCAAATCTTGAAGGAGTAAAAGAACAAGATGAGGGATGAACCCCATGAGCTCAGTAACAACACCATAGCCGAGAGAAGATGAACTTTGATGACAAGAATCAGTACATAAGAGCAAGATCTGCACCAGGCTTCATTAGGAAGAAGGAAAGTGTAACAAGGAAGCTTCAGACGAAAGCCACTGAGACTGAGAGACTAATTGATATTAGAATTAGTGGGACGTTTTGTAAAGACCCGGATTTTTGAATCATTGAGGTAACTAATCCATGTTAAACTCTTTGAGTTATTTAAAATTCTTAGTGTTATAGTTTAACTAAAACACTAGTTAAGTAGAGATAAAATAGTGAGTGTTCTAGTAGGCATAAAAATCCTTGTTAAAAGGAATTTGCAATTTTCTAAACTCTAGCCAAGAGATACCAAGGCATCATAGAGTCCCTAACCATCTCAACTCTTCCATTAACTCATCAATTTGCAGCAACTTTGAATCGAGCATAATCTTAACATTACCACATCAAATCTGCAAAGATTTACCCTTAATTTTCGAAGGTTTAATATCTCAAAACTCCTCATAATTTCTCCTTCAAATTCTCGATAAGCCATGGCAAGGATTTCAGCTTATTAGTTTTGAATTCCACCTCTCCTCTAGCCACAAAATCATCCCAGAATCTACTCAATATCTATCAACAATCTGCACAGAATTTTTATGCAGAATTTCGATAGTTTGCACCTCTAAAACTCCTTGAGTTTTGCCCCAACCTCTAGCTATAAATAGTGCAACCTTTGGTAGTATATTTACATCACAAACCATCTCCTTCAGCAGCTTGAAACTCTCGAAAACTCTACCACAAAATCCGAAGCATCTGCACCTCTATACCCAGAATTTCAGCAGCATTAATTCTCGAAAAATAACCCTCCACAAAACCATAGCTTCTGCGTTGATTTTCCAGAAGCTTTGCAGCAGAATTTTCGATAAAATTCCAGCCTACAATTTCGAACCTCAAGCCATCGAATTTCATAACTGTAAGTCCTTTGAATAGCCGAAACTTCCAGCCCCAAGTCCAATACTTTTCAGCAGAATATATTCGAAGGTTTTACCTTTGATTGGCCAAGAATTCCAGCATTGTTCCAGCCTTTTAATTCTAACAACTTTCCAGCAAGCAACCTTCGAAAATCAGAGCAAATAATCTATTCAATTCATCAGCTTTTCAGCAAGCAAGCAGCCTTCGAAAATTAGTCTTAAGCCTTCGAAAATCAGTCCTAAAAGCCTTCGAAGAATACAAACAGTATTCACACACTGAAGGTGTGCGATTACTGTTCATATTAAGAGGAAATAATCCGTCGTTGTTGCACCCTAAATTATTCAAGCACGTCTTCACGCTGTAAGTGGGCTTTTGCTATTTATTCGTTTCGTTTTTGAAAAAACTATAGTATGTTTTGAAATCTCGATCGATATGAACTATGTTGAAACTAAGAAAAGTATTAATTTGTAAGCACCTTAAACTCGAAATCTGATTGGATTGGAATTCCCCATGACCCTGATGCGGTGGGGTGTAACCGCTAAAAGAACCTTATACGGTGGTTATCCGTTGTTTCTGGAGTTTCCAGACCCTTTATTCGTGGGTAAGCCGACGTCATGACCTCATCCCTAGGAGGGATAAGTCTAGAGACTGATATCAGTACCAAGAGGAGATTATATGCTTTACTGTGCTTAAGTATATGAAAAAATTATGAACGATATGAGATGTCATGTTATGGCTCGTTGGAGCAATTATGTCAAGATACATTCATATCGGTTTATGCCAAGTTTTGAATCATGTTATGAAAATTATGGGTATTTATTATGATATCATATCGATTATCACCCACTTGCTGAGTGTTTTCTAAAGCACTCAACCCCTTACTCTACATCCCCAGATAAAGCTGAAGAAGAGGTTGAAGCTGAAGAAGAACACCAATTCTGGGGTTGGTGATTTGTCCGCTGCGTTATCTTAAGATTAAGTATCTCAAGATTTAAGTTTCATTTAAGTATGATTTTATTCGCTCAGTTGTTTAAGTTTTTAAATTTCACGTTTTTATTCAAATGTAAAGATAATGATTATTCATTTATGGAAAATAGACTGGTTTTTGTTTGTTACGATATTACGAGGCTTATTGGTTTTCTAATTGTAATGGAAATCAATGCCGGTGTTAGTGACCCCGGTCTCGGGGCGTGACATTTTAGTGGTATCAGAGCTAGCCAGGTTCCATAATCCCGCTGGGAAAAGATCGATTCACGATAATTACGATAATCGGAAGTTCAATCTGATTGATCACGTGAATAACAATTTTTCTGTTCCTAAGAATTTTTTTTTTTAAAAATATATATTTTATTTCGAAAATTCAAAAAAATAAAAAAAAAAAAAAAAATCGAAACCCTAGCTGCCTTAAAGTCGCCGCCGCCTGCCCCCACGATAACTGTCGACGAGTATACCATTGGAACCGCCTCTTCCAGTCGACCCTACTGTCCAAGTTTCAGATCGATCGGACTTGAATTGCCCGATCAATTTCGTGTTTGAAATCTAAGAACTCTAATCCCCAAATTATCTTGTTTCCCGATTTTCAGATCGTATCTTGATCGTTTTTGAAATTAAAAATTTTTCGTATGATCTTCCACGCAAGTCGATCGATAGCCCTCTGTCAATTTCTGATTTCGAGCATCGATTACGGAGAATTTTGAAACCCTAATTTTCGAACTATGAACCCTAATTTCAGTTTTAAAAAAAAATATATACATTTCTTTTCCCAGATTGCAAAAAAAAAAAAATCGAAGAGTTATGCTCATATTTTTGGATTCTTGCTTTAAAATAATTTTGTCAAGTGTTTAATTTGACTAAATTAGTTCCGTATTTGGGTTTAGGTAATGACAACCCGAGCCCAGACCGTCAAGACCCTTAGCCTGGAGCAAGAAGTTGAAAAGCTCAAGGAAGCTAAATCTGAACTACTTGTGGTAGTAGACCACCTGCGTGGCGATGTTCATAGACCTGGCTACTATCGCCATCAAGCCGACGAACAGCATAAGGAAGCTAACAAATAAGTTGCTCGATTGGATGAACTCCATAGGACTGCTGCCGAGAAATGCGTAGTGCAAAGGCAACAGCTGGAACAAATGGCGGATCGAGTTCTCTCACTCCAAGCTACGAACCATCGCTTGACAATAAGAAGCAATGGATACTGGAGTGTCATCACTCACCTACAGAACGTCAATAGTGATCTACGGGAAGCCAACGATCACATGCGAGATCTCCTGGACGTTGTAGAGTCAGATGAAGACCCAGAGGAGGACCCAGATGAAGAACCAATGGAGGAAGAAATCGTAGAGGAGTTAGAAAGTGGAGAAGTTGTAGATCCGTAGTTTTTCCTAGAAAGCATTGTTTAGGAGTTTTGTTTTTTTTAGAATTACTTTGATGTTCAGCATTTCCTTTCTGTTTTGTTTTGATAAACATTTTCAATGATTAATAAAATCGTCATTTCTGTTTATCATGTCTTCTTTATCTTTCCGCTATCGTTATATCTCTGCGCAAAGATTTTAGATCTTTATATATTGTAGGATATGGCCGGACGTCCAACCCGCAACAACCGTAATCCAAACTATGATGCCCCTCATAACAATGATGAGGAAAGATCTACTGATAACCAACGACCCCCTAGAGTGGGATTAAGCCGCGAGGATTTGATGGCTATAGCCACAATCGTTGCTACAACACTACAGGGCATGACTAACCCTGCTGCTAACCAGCCACACCCGCAGCCAGCGCCACACCCACAGGGAGTGAAGTATCACTACGAATCACTGCGAAAGAACCGAGTTCCAACTTTCGATGGCAACTCAGACCCAGAAATGGCACAAAACTGGCTTAAACAAGTGGAAAACCACCACAGACTGCTGGAAGTACCTGAAGACATCAAAGTGGAAGTCACCACGTCATTTCTCGTTGATCAAGCGGGAAAATGGTGGGAAAACGTGTCACCACTTATGTTAGAAGCATGACCAATCACATGGCAAAGGTTCCGAAGTACGTTTCTAAAGCAGTACTTTCCAACCGCGGTACAAAACCAGAAACTGCGAGAATTTGAACACCTGACGCAGACGCCAGACATGACAGTGGTAGAGTACACCGCGAAGTTCAACTCGCTGGGAACGTATGCGCCAAGCATAATGGCAGACGAGTCTCTAAAGCTACATCGCTTCAGGATTGGACTGAACAGTCGTATCCAATCCGCCCTTGCGATTTTCGAAACCGCAAATTTTGGAGATCTAATGGGAGCAGCAATCAGGGCTGAAGCAGACATAAAGCGTCGCGAGGAAGAATTTAAGCGCAAGCGACCCTCCATTAGTCAGCATACCTCTAATGGTCAAAACATCAAGAGGCCTAACCCGTCCAGTAATCAGCGAAAAGGACCAACGATAGGCCCAACCCAACAGAGGTTTCCAAAATGCTCAAACTATTGCTACAACCATCCGGGAGAATGCCTTAAGGGAAAGGGAGCCTGTTTCCGATGTGGAAAGTTAGGACACAGAATCGCCGAATGCCCTGAACCTGATGTAAAGGGGACTATTGCAAGGAATGTCGGCCCTCCGAACAAACCGAATGCCCATGTCTTTGCCATATCACATGAGGAGGCATAGGGCGCAAACGACGTCGTGGCAGGTACCATTTTATTAAACGAATTACCTGCTTATACATTGTTTGATTGTGGTGCCACGCATTCGTTTATATCTAAGAGGTTTGCTAAGAAACTAGCTCTTAAACCTGAATTGCTTAGTGAACCCTACAATGTAGCAATACCAGCCAATAAGACCCTTATAGCACATAGTATACATCGAGATTGTAATCTCAGTATTAAAGAAATAAGGTTTAATGCTGAGCTAATTCAACTCAACATGGTGGATTTCGATGTTATACTGGGAATGGATTGGCTATCTAAACACCATGGAGTAGTGGACTGCCGCAACAAGAATGTTAAACTACGAACTCCAGACGAGGGAGAGATCGTATTAATTTGTAAGCACCTTAAACTCGAAATCTAATTGGATTGGAATTCCCCATGACTCTGATGCGGTGGGGTTTAACCGCTAAAAGAACCTTATACGGTGGTTATCCGTTGTTTCTGGAGTTTCCAGACCCTTTATTCGTGGGTAAGCCGATGTCATGACCCCATCTCTAGGAGAGATAAGTCTAGAGACTGATATCAGTACCAAGAGGAGATTAGATGATTTACTGTGCTTAAGTATATGAAAAAATTATGAACGATATGAGATGTCATGTTATGGCTCGTTGGAGCAATTATGTCAAGATACATTCATATCGGTTTATGCCAAGTTTTGAATCATGTTATGAAAATTATGGGTATTTATTATGATATCATATCGATTGTCCCCCACTTGCTGAGTGTTTTCCAAAGCACTCAACCCCTTACTCTACATCCCCAGATAAAGCTGAAGAAGAGGTTGAAGCTGAAGAAGAACACTAATTCTGGGGTTGGTGATTTGTCCGCTGCGTTATCTTAAGATTAAGTATCTCAAGATTTAAGTTTCATTTAAGTATGATTTTATTCGCTCAGTTGTTTAAGTTTTTAAATTTCACGTTTTTATTCAAATGTAAAGACAATGATTACTCATTTATGGAAAATAGACTGATTTTTGTTTGTTACGATATTACGAGGCTTATTGGTTTTCTAGTTGTAATGGAAATCAATGCCGGTGTTAGTGACCCCGATCTCGGGGCGTGACACGTTTCAGTCGAAATAAAAATAGAAAATCCATATTAAACTAAAAATATTTAAAAATTAATTATATCACATTTTTTATTATTATCTTTTCATGTTTTATGTAAAATATTAAAAATAATAAATTGAATTAACTCGATCCACCAAGGATCTATTTTTTTGTCAATCTAAATCTAAATTTGACTTAAGTTAGGGTTAAATTTGATTCATCCACGATATCACGCCTTCGTCAATATTTGCTTTGATTTTTGTCCTTTCTACGAAAAACTAGTCGTTCATGCCTTGGCTTCTGTACTGATTTTAAAAATCCTCTTAGAAAAAGTAGTCTTAAAAAATAGCTAATAAATACAATATTTGTGTATTTCCCAAAATATAATAGTTCACGTATCCAATTCCTTCCCACTTCCCTGATTAATAAAAGAAATAAGTTTTAAAAAATGACCTACTGTGAATTTTTTTTAATAAAAATGACATCAGGAGTTCATTTTTAAAAAAATTAGTGACCTACAGAAATCAAAGATGACAAAATGTAGCACAGGCATATCGAGTTGAAATTATTTTTATTTTTATTTTTTTTCGTTAAAAGTTAACGTGGGAGGAAACAAACAAATCCATAAAAAAATGTAACCCTTTAACTTCATAATTGAAATAATCTGGCACAGAATTACCACCAGTATATTTAAAAAAAAAAAAACCTTCTGAGAAAATGACTTCAAATATCTTCATTGGAAGATAAAAGAAAAGTTTTAGAATCTCGTACAGTTTTCATTAATTTGCTTGGGCCCGACATTTAACACAGCCTTAATAAGCAGGAGTAGAAGCTTGTCCTTGCTTTACTAGGAAATAAGTAGTGAAAGGGATAACTGATGAGCTTTTATTACATAGTCGAAGGGCTAACCCTAGCAACACCATAGCATGTTTAGATTTAGCTACCACCATATTGATTTATTACATATTTACTGAATGCACGAATGTGCTGAAGGGGATGGTTACTAGAGAGCAATAAATTCTGTAAACCTACTCAATAACGGTAGGTACCCTCAAGTTAGTGCCCTTGATGTTGTATACTGTAAGGTAGCAACCAGCCAAGCCTCAATAACAGTACAGTTGGATAAAGTGAAAGAATGATGCTCGTTAGATTTAGACTTAAATAATTAACATGTGCATTTTACACTATTTGCCCATTATTTGTGTTGGTTTTTTGTTGGCTTTCTGTTTTATCAGGTAGGGTCGTAATTTGATAATAACGCATATTGAATTCTATCAATATGGGTGCGTCACGTTTTTGAAAAAGAAGGATTCATTGCATATTGTGCTACTCGGTTTTACGGCAATTAGATTGTGCTTTACGCAAAGCTTGGTTCACAGCCATGGTTCGCAAAAACGGGAACGGAACGGTCGGAACGGCCGTTCCGGAACGGGAACGGAGGTGACCGTGCCAAAGTTCCAGCTTGTAACGTAGGTTGCTCTGGAAAGGCGTTATGTAATCGGATATCGGCAATATATCGGTGACGCGGAAGTGGAACGGCGGAACGGTGCGGCGCGGAACGGATATGAATTAAAAATAATTGACTTTTTGAATTTTTTTTCAATGGAACGAAAGAGAGATTGATGATGAACGAAACGAAGGAGAGAGTGAGATGAAGTAATTATATGTGGGATCTAAAGTTGTAGTTTTCTTGTTTGTGTTTTGTTTAAAAGTAGTTTATTTGATTTAAAATTTTAAAAAAGAACGTTTATTAATCTGAAATTATATTAATAATTCTGAAATATAAAAATTGTTAGGAATTATTTAAATAAATTGTTATGTGTATTTTAATAATTTTATAATTAAATAATTTTTGAAATAATTTAATTTTTGTAAACAAAATGATAAAAAAAATATAATGAGATATTAAGGATAAATTTATATTTTATATAAGATTTAATGATTTTACAATTTACTTGAAAATTTAGCTAATTAGAAATTAAATGAAAACTATTTCATTTAGTTTGTTGATTTTATTTTATTATTAATATTATGATTTGAAGGTAAAATAGTTTTGATATGGTTGTGAAAATTTTAGTATATATTGATGATAAATTTATGTTTTAATAAAGTGTATAAAATATCTAGAAAAACATTTAATTTGTTATTTTTTAAAAAATAAATTTTTAACTATTATTTATGAATTAAAGAAGATGAAAATAGCATACCCTAATTTATTGGGAATAAATACTTAGTTATTGTTGTTTATAATTAAAGAAGATTAAAAATACTTTTTTTCAAACTATTCAATCTTTTTGAATTTTTTAATATTATTTTAAATAAATTCGCGCCGTGACCGTTCCGTGAAATGTCATTGGAACTGGAACGATGACCTCCGTTCCAGGCACCGTTCCCGCGACTGCGAACCATGTTCACAGCAACTTTGTTTATCATCGTCAATATGCTTGTAAAGATGTTTTCATCCATCAGTTCATTTCTTAAAGAAAATATGCATTTATATTATTACATGTGCATTGATGAAATTCTTAACGTTAATATAGCTTCATATATCGTCATTGTGTACCCAGCGGAGGTCCAAGATTTCAGTAGGGACGATTTTTAGACTGTGCGCAACCTTTCTGAATATTTAAGTGGAATGACGCTACTACCCCTTCAATCTTGAATCTTCTCTTTCGTTTTTTTCTTCTTTTTTTCCCACTCTTTCAGATGGACCAATGAAAAATCCAAAACTGCATGATTGATTAGGAAATGAATCCGTTGCTGAAATTATTTTATACTTGAAAGTTCAACAACTCATTTGAGTTGCAGAAGAGTCAGATTTCTGCCGGAAGCACAAAGCTACGCGGCAGGGACACTCACGGCCAGAACCCACCGGACACACCACCCCACGTCACCGCCGAACCCACCGGAGCACACAGCAACCGGACGACGCAGCACGCATGGCCCTGAACCAAACGACCCCTAACCCATCAGCCTAAGCACAAAGCAAATTGGACAAGAAAAACCCTCACACACCACACCTCGAACTAGGAATGAACAGGACACAAAGTCCCAACCGGGAATCACCAAGAAAAAATCAGACGAGATCGAGCGAGAGAGAGACTGGAAGTTCAAGGGAGGGAGACGCACGTTCTGGTTTTATCAGAGTGAAGGAGGCTCACGTCTAGAGTGAAAAAGACAGAGAGGCGAGACAGACCAAAGTTAGTGAGGCGCTAATCTGAGGGTTTAATGGGCTTAGTTAATTTTGGGCCACAATACCCAACAAATCTCCACCTTGGCCCAATACCGGTTTCTCTTCAGACGCAGGGAAAACACACAAGCAGACATCATCATCGCCTTATGGTCCCCACAATACACAAAGTAATTGTGTGGATCAAGTTCCAATCAAAACACAAAGTATAGACAAGGAGAACAATAACAAGCACACAACAAGTTAAAGTTGGAAAGTAACCAGGGTAACAATTTTGTAACGAGCACACATCAAGTTATAAAACACTAACCAAGGGACTAAACATGCATCAATCACCAGTATCAGATTTTAAAACTTTTAAACATGATTGAAATTTACTAAGGGGCAAACACTTAGTACCCATGTCAGCAGGATTAAACTCAGAAGCTATTTTCTCAAGATAAACTAAGTCTTTGGCAACAACATCTCTAATGTAATGAAACCTAACATCAATATGCTTAGTTCTATCATGAAAGACTGGATTCTTAAACAATTGTATTCCAGGTTGTGAATCAGACAACACAACTACATCACCTTCAAGCAAGCCAATTTCAGAAATCAATCCTTTTAACCAGATAGCTTCTTTTAAAGCATCAGTTACAGCAACATACTCAGATTCAGTTGTAGATGAAGCAACTATATGTTGTAACTGAGATTTCCAACTAATGCAAGCACCACACAAAGTGAACACATAAGATGTAGTAGATTTTCTGTTATCCCTATCATTAGCATAGTTAGAATCCACATAACCTTTTAGTTTAACACCTTCAGAACACTTATAAAAACTCAAGCCATAATGCACAAAGTGTTTCAAGTATCTCACTAGCCATTTAACAGCATATCAATGCACCATGCCAGGGTTAGACATATACCTACTTAAGCAACGAACATCATAAGCTATATCAGGCCTAGTACTAACCATCAAATACATAGCAGATCCTATTGCATTTGAATCACATTCTTCATAGAATCAAAGTCAAAATCAGATTTAGGACATTGATCTTTACTCAACAGTGAGCAGCTAATGGCACATTAACAGGCTTAGCATCAAACATAGAAAATTTCTTCAAAATCTTTTCAACATAAGAAGTTTGGTTCAAGTAGATAGTTGACATCTTCCTATCTCTCACAATATCCATACCTAATATTCTTCCAGCATCTCCAAAGAATTTCATGTCAAATTTTTCACTTAGACATTTCTTAACATGCTCAGTTGATTTCAAACAGGAACTAGCAATTAAGATATCATCCACATAAATCAACAGGAATATAGGTACATATATTTTATCCTTAAAATACAAGCAATGATCATATGAGCTTCTTTTAAATTTTAAGGAAATCATGCACTCATCAACCTTCTTATTCCATTGCCTAGGGGATTGCTTTAGACCATACAAAGATTTTTTGAGCAAACACACATTATCAGGGTTTTTAGAATCTCAATAAAACCTTCAGGTTGCTTCATATAAATCTTTTCATCAAGGTCACCATGCAAAAAAGCAATTTTTACATCCATTTGTATAAGTTCCCAGTCAAATTGAGCAACAAGAGAAAGCATAATTCTCACAGTAGTGAACTTAACAACATGAGCAAAAATTTCAGTGAAGTCTACACCTTCTTTTTGAGTAAAACCTTTAGCTACAAGTCTAGCTTTGAACCTAACAGAATCATTTTTATTCTTAACCTTAAACAACCATTTGCAATCAACAACAGAGCAATTAACAGGGTTAGGAACAAGAATCCACGTATGATTCACAATCAAAGAACGCATTTCTTCTTTCATAGCACACAGTCAATCATTAGCATTTTTGGATTTCAAAGCTTTATTGTAGGTTTTAGGTTCACGGTTATCAATTGATTCAAATACATTGAACACATAAGAAGCAAGGACAAAGTCACTTAGCTTAGCAGGTTGTCTTATGTTTCTCCTAGCCCTATCTCTAGTCAATTGATAATCATGCAAATCTTCTTGTTCATTAGCAGCCAATACATCATGCACAACAGGTTCATGTTCAACAATAATATCATGATTTTCAGGCATTCCATGAATCTCAGGTTCATTAACAGGCAAGTTCACATGATTTTCACCAAAAAGGCACATTGTTATCATTAACAGGAAGCACGCCAGACAAATGCTCCACCTTGCTAGGAGTAGCACTGGACTCGGACTCATCAACAGGCACAGAATGAAGCAAGCAAGACATTTCAGACTCATTGAAAATTACATCCATACTTATAATGCTTTTAAAACCAGGTTCACTTCTTAGCCATAGTCTATATCCCTTAACTCCATCGGGATAACCTAGGAAGACACACTTAGTAGACCTAGGTTCAAGTTTATCACCTTTCCTATGCACAAAAGCAGAGCAACCAAACACTTTAAGATTAGAAAAATCAAGTTCTTTACCAACAAAAATAGATTCAGGACACAAACCATTTAAAGGCACAGAAGGAGATCTATTGATCAAGTAAGCAGCTGTCACAACAGCTTCACCCCAAAACTTCTTTGAGAGGCCAGAAGATGCAAGCATACTTCTAACTTTCTCAAGGAGAGTCCTATTCATCCTCTCAGCAACACCATTTTGCTGAGGGGTATATGGAACATTCTTGTGCCTTTGAATCCCAGATTCATTGCATAAATTGTCAAACAAAGAATTACATAACTCCAAGCCATTATCAGTCCTAAGTTTCTTAATCTTTTTACCAGTTTGGTTCTCAATTAAAATCTTCCAATTTTGAAACTTTTCAAAAGCATCTGATTTATTTTTCATTAGAAAAACCCATACTTTTCTAGAAAAGTCATCAATCACAGATAGGAAGTATCTATTACCACCTTGTGTAGGAACACTAGAGGGACCCCACACATCAGCATGCAAGTACTCAAGAATCACAGAACTCTTAGTCACATTAGGGGAAGGGGAAATCGGGAATTTAACTCTTTTTGTTTGCCATAAACACAAGAATCAAAGAAAGGCATGCAAGACAACTTGTCTTTACCAAAACAACCCTTTTTATGCAAAATCTCTAGACCTTTAGCACTCATATGACCTAATCTTCTATGCCACAGATTAGTCAAGTCATCAGTCACAGAATTCACATTATCATACACAGATTCAGTTTTGCAAACATAAATGTTTCTTTTATTTTCAGCTTTGAAAACTACCAAATAACCCTTTAAGATTTTCATTACTCCATTTCCCCATTTACCCTCAAGATCACCAGATTCTAAAGCAGCACAAGACATCAAATTATTGCACAAAGCAGGAACATGTCTTACATCTTTTAGAGTCACAGAATAACCAGAATCAAATTTCAAGTAAACATCACCAATGCCAGCAACTTTACAAAGTTTCTCATTAACCATAGAAACAGAACCATTTTCAACTTCTTTATAATTAGAAAACAAATTTCTAAGAGGTGACATGTGATAAGAGCAACCAGAATCAATTAACCATTCATTTTCACATACAGTAGATGAATGCACAGAATTCACAGAATCACATAAATCAGTCACCATAAAGACATCACCCGAGTTTTCACCCGATGAAGAAGCATGATTCACTTGTTCATAAGATTGGTTGTCATCATGATATTTCTGGTTTTTTTTTTTAGGGCAGTTTTTAATAAAGTGATTAGGATCACCACAGTTAAAGCGCTTTCTGTTCTAAGGCCTAGACTTAGACCTAGTCTTGATTTTCCCTTTGTTCTTACCATGATTATTATCAGATTTATGATTGTTGTTATACCTATGTTGAGACCTACCTCTAACATGCATACCTTCACCTGAATTTTGCTTACTACCTTTGTTCACTTTTAAATCTAATTCTTTACTCTTAAGAACATTAATCACAGTGTCAAGCGTAATTGAATCTCTACCATACTTAATAGCAGATTTGACATCACTATATGTCTCAGGAATAGTATTTAAAAGCACAATATGAGTATAATCATCAATATTCCTATCTCCAGTTAACTTAATATCTTGAATCAATTTGGTAAACACATCAAGGTTCTCATCAACATCTTTGTTCAAGTCAAGCTTGAATCTGAAAAAAATTTCAAGTAAAAACAATTTACTAGGCAAAGAGGTTTCTGTATAAAGCTCTTCTAATTTTTCCCAAAGTAGTTTGGCAGAAGTAAGTTTACCACATTTTCTGAGCACAGAGTCGGATAAGTTCAAGATTATGGAAGAGTAAGCAAATTCATCATCTTCAGCTTTCTTAGTAGTGGTTACATCATCAGCATAATTACCACCTATAGCCTTAAACACTTTCTGTCGAATTAAAATTCCTTTCGATTTTTGCCAAATAGAAAAAAATGATTTTCCATTAAAAGGTTCCGTATTATAGCCAGAAATAGAAGTCATTGCACACAAGCAAAATAAGGCACACTAAATCACAGGCTAACAAATTACACAAAGTAAGCAGCAGAAGCAGGACCACACAAATTAGGCATAGATAATGAAAAAACCGAAAGTTTTTAGTCAATTTTAAAATTTCAATAAGCCACACTGAAATCACAGAAAACACAGAATCACAAATTCCTAGTTTTCTACAGCAAGCAAGCCTCGGAACCTATGACCTAGACGCTCAACAAAACTGTAAAAGTTTTAGGGTTCAAGCCAATCACTTACAACCCAGGGGCCAACGCTCTGGGGTTTTTCCACCGAAAAGCCGAACCGACGCAAAATCTGAACCGCCGAACAGCCGCTGCCCGAGCGTCGCTTTTCACCCACCAGGCGCGGATAGCCGCTCTGATACCATTGTTAGGAGGGTATCCGCCTTGGCATCGCCATGTGTACCTGTAAAACAAAGACAAATACAAATACACAATATACAAATATAATACTAATCATCGAGATCTGCCTTGGCATCGCTCAGATCTGCTGTTTCCCAATCTACAACACGGAGAGAAACCTCGGCAAAGACCAGAATGTGTCGACAACATCCACGTCAGATTTCTGCCGGAAGCACAAAGCTACACGACAGGGACACTCACGGCCAAAACCCACCGGACACACCACCCCACGTCACCGCCGAACCCACCGGAGCACACAGCAACCGGACGACGCAGCACTCACGACCCTGAACCGAACGGTGCCTAACCCACCAGCCTAAGCACAAAGCAAACTGGATAAGAAAAACCCTCACGCACCACACTCGAACTAGGAATGAACAGGACACAAAGTCCCAACCGAGAATCACCAAGAAAAAATCAGACGAAATCGAGCGAGAGAGAGACTAGAAGTTCAAGGGAGGGAGACGCACGTTCTGGTTTTATCAGAGTGAAGGAGGCACACGTCTGGAGTGAAAAAGACAGAGAGGCGGACTGACCAAAGTTAGTGAGGCGCTAATCAGACTTACGGTTAAGTGAAGGGGGGGTTACCATAATCAGGATTAGGGTAGACTAATAAAGGGTTTAATGGGCTTAGTTAATTTTGGGCCACAATACCCAACACAAATTATTCACAATTTCTCTTACAACTGTACCGGAAGGGAAAGATAAAAGTTAAATGCATAGTTGGAAGACAAATATCCTAAACATCGGAGTCGTAAGTCACATAATCCTCCTACCACTCTTCGCACACTGATGCTCCGTTCTCGAACTGAGGCATTGAGTGCTTGTGCGGCGCTTTAAGACGAACTGAGTTTTACTAAATCGCGCACTGATGCACGCACGACGCTTTACGACTAAGATTTATTAAGTCTTGTATTAAAGTTTACTAAGTTGTGAACTTCAATACTAGACATTCTTATTCATACGGAAAAGTCTCCTCCAAATTTCCACTAGGCTGTACCGCTTTAGATTGGTGGAGTGGTTGGTCTTATGTTAGTGCTGTGGTTTTATCTGTTAGTTGTATGTGGTTTTTCTGGTCGTTCTTGTTTGCTGTCATCATGTACCTTGGTGTAATCGCTATTTTGACATTACTTTAGTAATATAATCTTCTCTTGTTAAAAAAAAAATTGGTTGTGGGCCAAAAAATTAGAAACGGGGTCCGGCTGGCACATATTTTTACGGAATTTGAGTGATTATAATGACACTCTGAGGCATCCAATTCCAGCATCAGCATATGGTGGAGGGCATAATGTTGTCTTAAAGCTATGCTACACATTTCTAACAAGGCTTCAAATTATATTAACATGAAATTTTGTGGGTCCTGAGGTATCTAATAGTCCCATGCATTCAGAAGTTTGACAATTAGGATAACAGTTTCCATTTTTGTTGTGAATAAGTAGCTTACAGAAAAGCAACTTAGAAAAACAATAGGTGGTGTAGATTGAAGATTAGATTAGATCTTAACAATTAAATTTTTTTTTTTTTTTGTAGCACTCGACGATGAAATTATTGCGAATAAAACTTGACTCATCAGGATAATTAATAATGCAAAAGATCGAGCATTGTTAAGGAATGAGACATATTCCAAAATTTATGATTACACCAACTTGTTCAATGTTGCATATATTACATACAATGTTTCATATGGTTTATTTGTGATCATAATGTAATGTTTATATTCTTACCAGAGGCTCCCATTACCTAGTTTTGAATATGACATATTGCATTGCTAAGCATTTTCCACAGAAAACACTTGTTTAAAATAAGTAATTGAGTGACAATACAAGATATTTTAAAAGAGTAACAATTAAGGAGAATAAACAGTCTGAAATTTTTAGATTCTAATTCTCTATCGACCATTCCACATTATTGTTAAGCATCTTTTATCCAAGGTTGTAGCTCCATTCTTCCTTCTATTATTGCTGTATTTATTCTTTTTCCAATGTTTCTTATCTTGACCACTCATGCTTTTCTAATCCTACTTGCATCAGCCACTTAGCCATAATATTTCTTTAAATCGCATTCGCCTCATCTCACTTGTTTCATCTGTTTTCCCCGTGCCATAAAGAAGCACTGGCAGCACCTCTGTTTTAGACAAAGAAAAGAACTAGTAGAAAAGACTCGACAGGAGTTGGAGCTTAGAAGTGTTAATATTTCTTCATTGGAGAATGAATGGCAAAAAGGGTAGTGTTGAAATCAAAATACCTCCAATTAGCAAAGATAAAATATCTGAATCTAACAAAAAATATGTAGATGGAGTTGACTTTTCGTGCAAAAGCTTCATTTTGAGTGTTTGGGAATTCTGCAAAGATGATGTTGACAGAGTCACATTTTCTCTTAAAGTCGGCCTCGCAGTTCTTGGTGTATCACTCTTGATATTATGTCGAGATCCGTACAAAGTTTTTGGCACCAATATTATCTGGTCTATCCTAACTGTTGCCATCATGTTTGAATACACAGTCGGTGTGTATATAAGATCACAAAAAATCCTTAAGTTTTTTCAAATTTTGTTATTTTTGAGTACGTTTTTGACCATATTCCATGCATTTTTGATATGAATGCTAGGTGCAACATTTAACCGAGGATTCAACAGAGCACTAGGTAGTCTTCTGGCCGGAATCATGGCTATTGCTGTAGCTCAGATAGCTTTAAGCACCGGCCAAGTTGCTGAGCCAATTATAATTGGTTTTAGCATCTTCATTGTTGGTAAATATTTTCAGTTATTTCTCCCCTTCGCCTGCCATAGTATATTACACTAAGAAACATGGTTTTGACATTTTATAGGAACGGTCACATCATTCATGAAGTTATGGCCATCCTTAGTTCAATATGAGTATGGATTTCGAGTCATGCTTTTCACCTACTGTTTGATCATCGTTTCTGGTTATCGAATGGGAAGCCCGTTCAGAACAGCGATGGATCGCCTCTACTCTATCGCCATTGGAGGGATCGTAGCAGTTATAGTAAATGTGATGATTTTTCCTATATGGGCTGGGGAACAGTTGCACAAAGAACTTGTCAACAACTTTGCTTCAGTTGCTGATGCACTTGAAGGTACTTCAAATTATGAACCATCATACACATACATACAATTTGTACATGCATCCAAATATGTGTGTGGACGTATATATAATCTACATGCAACTCAAAACAGTAATGCCCATTAATCAGGGACACGGGATGGATTTTTACTCGTCTGTTGCGTCAGCCCTGTTATTAAGAAGAAGTGTCAAGAATCCACCTTTCACGATATTTAATGATTTAGTGCTTTGGACATTTGTTGGATTTCAGAATGTGTTCGGAAATACTTAGAAGACGACGGATCAGAGCAACCCGAGTTCACAAAGACTGTCATGGACGAGTTTCCAGATGAACCTGCGTATAGAAAATGCCGGTCTACTCTGAACTCAGCCTCTAAATTTGAAACTTTGGTACTATATCTCTTTCATGGATGGATGAGGTTAAAGAAATATAATGGTAAACGCTCACGACTCGTTTTCTTTCCTGCATCTGTTTTTCTAGGCCAATTCCGCTAAATGGGAGCCTCCCCATGGAAGGTTCCACCATTTCTTTTATCCATGGTCTGAATACGTGAAAGTTGGTGCTGTCCTACGTTATTGCGCATACGAGGTCATGGCACTTCACGGTGTGCTACACTCCGAAATTCAGGTCTCGGAACACTCTGTTGTAAATTTTTATTGTGACAACATCCGAAAATGATCGAGCTCGAGTCAAATCTATAGAACACGATTTCCTAAAACCTCAAATTTGTCTGAAACTGGCCTGCCATATGTATAAGATACACATATGATCGTCATGGGAATGACTTCTCCATTAGCGGCTTTCATTGATGCAAAAAAGCCGAAACATAATATAAGGCCTTTCTAATTACCTTAATAAGATAAAGCATGACTTCCATAACAAAGGAATCAGATAAAAAACACGATCCTTTATGATACGTTTGGACAAATTGAACATGTTCCTTTATCTGATACATATTCTTCTGTTTGTATCAGGCCCCGTATAACCTTAGAATCACATTCCAAAAAGAGATCCAAGAAGCAGCAAGCGTGGCAGCAGAGCTAGTCCGTTACCTAGGCCAAGATATAAACAACATGCAATGGAGCCTCAAATCTTGCCTCCTTAAACGGGTTCACAGCTCGACTGAAAGATTGCAACGGGCCATAGACATGCACTCGTATCTCCTAACATCCACATACGACCCACCTGATAATTCATCTATGCCACAAACAAAGCTCGCTCATGCACTGTCACCAACTTTTTCTGATCTTGATTCAAAAGTTTCAGAACAAAATCATGATCCCCCGTATCAACTTCTGGGAACTACGGTACCGTTGCAGGCCGAATCTTATCATGAGATGATGAGGAAGCAGTCGAGAAGGCAATATTCTTGGCCATCGAGAGAAGTTGATGTTTTTGAAGACGATAGAGGATTTAACAAGGATTCGATTCCGAAAATGCAGGCACTAGAGAGTACTACAAACCTGTCACTCGCAACTTTTACCTCGTTGCTTATCGAATTTGTGGCTAGACTAGATCACTTGGTTGAAGCCGTAGATGAACTATCAACTATGGCTAAATTCAAACACGATGGTGCATAGATAGAGGCATTGTATTAACCATAAAAAATATGATGTTGGTTGTAATAATACAAAGATTGGTTATAATGTAAATTAGTAAACTACATATAAATTCAATATTTCATTGCTCCAACGACTGTAGGCGTTGAATTGGACTAAGGCAAACTAAGCTTATTTTGTAAAAAAAATTAAATTTTCTGAGCTTATAAAATATTATATTAATACTTTATCTCTTATTTTAAAATTAATCTTTAGATTATATAGACGAAATAAATTCTCATTAGAGAAAAAATCGGAAGAGAAGAAAAACAAATTAAACGCTTGAAGGAGAAAATATAGTGAGACAATGATTTGAAGATAATTTTAGGATATAAGGAGAAATTAACATTGAGGTTATTTTAATATTTTTTGATAAAAATTATATGATTTTGAAAGAATTTTCTATATTTATATAGTATATAAATAATTTAATATTATAGATAAAATTAACATGGTCCAACTAATGGACAATACTGGAGTATTTTGTGTTTGGGCACTTTCGAAATAAATAATTTGGTTTGATTTATAAATGTAAATGAAAATAAATCAATAAGACACAGATTTATAGAAATTTAAAGAAATACACATCACTTACAAATGGAAAGTACCAAACAATTAAAATCTTCGAAAAAATTACCCCCCAAAATGTTCTTATTTAAATTTAAAAAAACCTTTTCCCATCAGTCGACATATCGGACCCACGTAATAAAGCCAAATCTGTGTGTAACTTTGCTCCGATTATCATGTCTGCTAAAATAAATATAATCATTTATTCTAACAAAAAATAATAATAAATAAATATGATCAAATTATTCCAACCAAAAATCATATATAAAATATTCTGCTATTCAATTTTCTTTCATTTTCTTCTCTCAACAATCTCTTAATAATTAGATTAAAAGACCAGTTTTTTTTATAGTTATGATTGTAATCAAATAATTTACCATGTCGACGATACAATTCCATGGAAGTTATGATCCATGAAAATAATAGGATGATTATTATATATGAAAAGAAAAAGGAAAGATCTCTTGTTGGTCACATATATTTTTATATGATTAACAAAGTTTGATAGAATTATATATAAGAATATAATTGTAATCAAATAATATATATTTTTAAATATATTACATTTTTTAAACATAGACACATGCATCTTGGCCTGGTAGCATCTATTGTCCCAATACGAGATGAGTCTCGAGTTCGAGACTAACGTACACCTCCCTCCCAAAATATCAAAAACAAATCACACAAGCTAGTTAGAATCTCTTAATGATAACGATATCAACCAGCACATCATATTTAAAATAGAATAAATACTACAATTATAAAGAAAGCCCAACTGAATCGAGTACATGAAATCTCAAGTCAAGGTTTTGATATGTGTTACGATATTTGTCAGAGCCATTTTCATGAATTTAATATGAAAATTGCTCTGACAAAAATAATAATTGCTCTAACAATAATATTTCTCATTATCCTTGCTAAAGTTACAAATATAGCTCGGCGGCAATAGCTTAATTAGCTAAAGTTCACGGAGATGCTGACTATAAACTTGCTTTAAAGTTCATGTCCATTTAATAAATCGAGCAAATGAGACATGTCAATCAAAATTAATGAAATCATTGTAAAACTATTTTCTAATTATTAGTCTATATACATGGCACAATCTCTCTGTCCATACAAGAATTTTACTTCTAAAGGTGGGGGCAGAAAGAACCTTTTATGTATCATCACAATTCACATACTTGACAATAAAGAGAAACCCCCACACCTTTCTATATTTTTTATTTTTATTCTTTCTATCTTTTAGATGGGATGTCTTTCAAACATTTTTTAGGGCTTCGTTCCAAAGATTCTCAAAATCTCGAACGGAAGTGATGTGACGACAGATACATCACTTCACAATGGTTAATAGCCATTACCCGATTTGTTTGATGATGCCCTTAAGGGTAGTGCCCTTGGGGGCATCGTCACCGTTCATTTGAAATCTTTTTTTTTTAAAAGGAAAAAAAGATTCCACGTGGATGGTGGATGATGCCACTGAGGGCAGTGCCCTTCAAGGCAGCAACAATGTTTCCTCATTACCCCAACCTTAATTTCATATTTTACATTATGGTAATTGTATGTATACAACTTGTCTCCAGCTACAGAATTAAACAGGTGAAAGATAAATTTTGAATTTGATAGATCTTGTATATGCGCAGCTAAATCTCATAACCTTCTGGTAAGAAGTATATTATATCATATGCTTGTACTATGTTATGTTTATGTCATTAAAAGAAAGTTTCACATGGTGCTAACAAGGTTTGAAGGCTATTGAGAACCTAGTTAAAGATATACAAATTAGAAGCAAAATTCAGGAAATCCAACATTTGGAGATTTCAGAATTATAAAAATTTTGTTCTCTTGGAGCAGGTAAACATAGAATAAGAGAAAATATTCAATAAAACTATATATGTACATGTGTATGTATGTGAGAGAAAGAAGAAAAATAGAGAAATGAGTCAAACCAAAAATGGCATTGCTGTGCCACATGCTGCAATCTGGAAAACAGCAATGTAGTGTTACCCTTGGGGGCCAAAATTTTAGATCATAGATATAAAATATATTTAATTTATGGCAGAGATATAAGAAACTAACATTATAAGATTTTGAGAGATTAAATTATAGTCATATTTTTATTTAATACATAAAAAATTAATCAAATTTAATGTTTTAGATGGAAAAGGGCTATTATAACCCACAATAACCCACCCTTCTCACTCCATCAATGATACACATAGTTTATATTATAAAGTGCGGATGGCATCTATTCAATCAAGACGGTCTAATGCTTGTTGGCAGGGATGAAATCGTGCATTAATCCTATTAAACAGACTCTTTCCAATCTGTGGTGCACGGTGGCCCCTTCTAAGGCATTATTGTAGGATGGAGACTCTTACAAAATAATTTAGCAACACAATCATTTGGTTCATAGAGGCATTGAGTTGAATAAATCGGACTGCGTCTTGTGCTACCTAAGTGAGGAAGTCCATGGTCACCTATTCTGTCAATTCATTTTTTCCTACAAGGTTTGGCCCTTGATATATGGATGGTTGTCGTTTTCATCGGTAGGTCATGATGACCCATTATCGTACCTGGCAATGCATGTTGAGATGATGCCTGTTGGTGTTTCAAAAAATTTGTGGACAATGTTTTGGATTTGCAGTGTGGTTTTTATGGTGTGAAAGAAACAATAGGATCTTTGAAGGAAAAAAAGACTAGTGTTAATGCTGTGGTAGACGAGATTATGGGTTTTAGTTGGTTGTAGACTAAAGCTTCGTTAAAAGAGTCTGTTTAATTATTCCCTAATAGATTGGCTTAGAAAGCCAGTTTTGTGTCGTGCGTTGTAATGTTTGAGATGTAACTGCACTAAGATCTTTTGTATAATGAGCTTGAGTAGCTCTTGTACTCCACTTATTAACAAACTTTTATCTTGTCAAAAAAAAATATTATAAAGTTAAAAATTGAGTTTCATTCATAGCTTCTGTGTGCGTTCAATTATTTTATACCTACAGTGTATCTCATGTCGCCACGATTCAATCATTTATGTCATTTTGCTATAAAGTGGTATAAATATGAGATATTTTTTTTGTTAAAAAGAAACCAAACATGATATTAAAATTAATCCTAAATCTAGTAATCTCAATACTTGAAAGCAAACATTGCCTTGGGAGTATATTTTCCCACCTTGACAATGAACCTTTTCCATGGGTCAGTACAAAAAACTTTGATATCGAAGCTATATGTCTGCAAACATCAATTTTTTTATTTAGCATTAAAAAAAGGAAAAGAATACAATACACTTTAAGTGGAATTTCATTTGTGTAGGACGCCAGGAATGAAGAGGACATTGTGGTAATTGCACCGATCGAGCAGAAGACATGCCTGGGAACTTGTTGCCACCAGTGAGCTGTAAGGCCCCAGACACCACACCACCGTCTTTTAAGAATTTGTTCTTCATCTTCACGAAACCCTAATTTGTAGATATTCACTGCTACTGAGTACTGCTCATTATCTGCAAAAAAAAGTTACATTTTTTACTAGAGTTAATTGATTGGGCAATCACTCCCCTCAACCAGGTGAAACCGTACATGGACAAGCTGGGAGGGAGAACAAAATCCAGTCCGCAGATATAATTTTCAAGATCGTAAACCAGACCTCAAGAACGTTCAATCTGAAATAAGATGCAAATACTTTGACAATAATTAACGTATATTCGAAGACAGAAAGGAAAAGCATCCGTATCACAAAATCTAATACGTAAAATTCAAGAAAAATTTATTCGAGGGAGCTCCCTTCAGTCCAAGAACAGGAAGTTTAAGATCCAGCTTGACTCCCGCTTCATTTACTCAGCTACTGAACAAGACTTGTCATAATATTCAGCATTTGGATGAATGAGTCAGCAGCAAACTGAATCCCATCCACATCCCTAAGATTAGACCGAAGGAAGCTCTCTTCCAAACAAGTAAATCCATGGGGGAAAAACATTTTATATAAAATCAAAATAACTAATCTCGTCTTTGAACCAAAATTAGAGAATTTGGATCCCAAAACCTCAAGAACCCTTGTAGATAATTAGGCATGTTGCTGGTTGAAGTCAACCCCATTTCCTTATAAGTAATATCTATTTGAAACTTACTAAAATTCAAACTTCACATATGAATAAGGGGAACTAACTGTGGAGAAGAGAGAGGAAGAGGTGTAGTTCATGAAATATTGGACTAAACACTGGCTTTTATAGCGAGAGAAAGATGGAAATTGGGCCATATTATAGTTATCAAATGGCAATTAATAGGTGTGAAAGATTCATATTCACTACTACTGTTTATAGTATCACTGTATTGTATCAGAGCGTCACTTCTATATACAAGAGAGCTTTAAAGCATTTTGTTTTTAAAAAAAAAAGAGCTTTAAAGCATTTTCATATTCAAAGTATATCTAAAATAATAGTTAGTGTGTAATTATTTTGATAACGAATCTTGATTTAACAGTGATATGTGTATACGGGTAGATAATATATTATCTTACCAAACGAGACAAGGGTTCTGAGTTCTATGCACCGGGTATTGGTGTACACCCGTCCGGCGATGCATAGAAGAAAAACCCGGTTTTGATGACCTATCTTTTAACTATGTAGGCCAATACATAACAAAATTAATTATATGGTTATCTGTCAATTTTCATGTTTCACACATGAATTGGAGATGTTTAAAGAACTTATTTTTGCGTGTTGCAAGATTGTGTTGATGAATAAACTTTGCATATACTAAATAAAAATATTTTTCCCTGATGTGTTAAAATATTTTTCTTAAAAAAAGTTGATCAATAATAATGTTTACATGTTCTCGCCTAACAATTTGTTAATTTTATGTATATTGTGATTAGTGATGGAGACATTGTGACTCTATTAATAAATAATAGTAAACCATCTATCTGTATTATATTATACATATATTATTATATTAATAGGCAACCCTAGTTAAGTACAGTTCAAACTTCTTCTTTTTTTCTTTCTAAAACCAAGGATATTTAAAGTACAGTTGTATCCATATTTTTTTATAAATAGGCCAAACTAGGGTTTTTGTGCTGTGGCATGCTTCAATATTCCATATTTGGAAAATAGAGTTAAACCCCTTTGCACATGACATCAAATTTTGAGAAGTCTCAATTTTTCTAATAAACTGCCACAAGCTATGAAAAAAACTAAAAAATAAAAATAAAAATAAAATAATACAAAGAACCTTTTATCGAATAAATGAATATTTTTAATTTGCAAAAAAAAATCTAAGAAATAGGTGTTAAGACATAACAAACTGAAAGTAGAGTTTGCACGATAAGTGACAATAACTAACAAGAATTACTCAAAGAACGTAACTGAAACTGGACAAATCAACGAACTAAATCGCCGGAATCGATTTATTAAATACAGATTTGTAATTATAAATTTTTTTTTTTAAATGTAAAATTATTGAAGCTCTCAATTTACCCTACTTCATCCTCCCTAGTCCTAATTGTTGGGGACGGTCGAACCTTTCCGAGAAATACAACAATATTCTAACAGGAATTGAATGATATTTTGACATATATATGCCAAATTGATTATGTAAGAATATTCAGCAAAGCATTACAGGTTTAAAATGTTGATTCGTTCAATGTATGATTGCTTGTAACAATTAATTAAGTTATGAATCCTTTTTTTTTTTTTTTGGGAGTATATATGATAATTTAGCTAGGAATGGAATAATTGAATCGAGTTAAGGATCAAAAGGAAAGGGCCAATGGGAAAGTACTCGCATCACGTTATGTCTTGTCATTACAAAAATGAACGTCTTGTCAAACCAAAAAGGCTCCATGTTAAAAGGAATTTATGTTACCCATGGTAGTGTACTACATATATCCATAATTGATATGAAATTAATATAAAATATATGCATGTCATTTGTAGTTCATCTCGTAATTGTAATTTGGAGGTCTTGTGTTCGTACTAGTATGATGTCTAGCTGGTGGATGGAGGTGTTGAAGGAGTGTGAAATAAAGGGAGTGACAAGGTTCGAGGGAGAGTTTCTAGAGTGGTGGGTGATGGGGCGAGTACATCTTTTTGGCATGATAGTTGGGTGGGGGATGAACCTCTAGCTATAAAATTTGGTAGGTTTTATAACATTTCTAGAGATAAATTTAGTACATTTAATCTCATTGGGAAGTGGAGTGAAGGAGTCTGGTATTAGGTTTGGTGATGGAGAAGATCTTTATTTGAGTGGGAAGCATCATTTTTGTTGAATTAATCTCTTTTTTGAACATGTGCAGTTTTAAAGAAAATGTGGTAGATCTTTGGAAATGGAAGATGAAGTCTGATGTCATATTCTCAACTAATTCATCTTACAGTTCAGTGAGACTGACTCGATGTCCTGCTTGTTGGAAAAATGAATTAAACATTTGGGAAGGAAAAAAAATATTGATCTTGATTGATCGAGCATTGTAGCTCGATCGATCGAGATGGCCAAAAATTTTCATCCCATTTGCTACAGGAGCTCGATCGACCGAGCTCATAGCTCGATCGATCGAGCCCTGTTTTTGTTGCTTGAATTGGTATGTCCATTCACGTTCGGGTGCGATTTTTCGCGATGCGGTGCCTCCAAATGGTGTCCTTTTGGACTTGTGTTTTGGTTCACTATATATATAACATTTCCCTCACTTGATAAACATAGATTTCGAAATCAACATCATACAAAAAGATTAAATTGAGAGCATTTTCTTTGTTCATCAAGTTTCTTCTTTTGAGTGCTTTGAACCTGTGTGGTTTGAGGACTTGTGATTTGGAGTGCTCCTATCACAAGTCATAGTCGTTGTATCTTGGAAGACAAATTGCCCTAGCAAACCATTAGCACCAAGTCGGGGTAATATTGTCTAAAAAATGGATATTATCCAAGTTTCAACTTTTGTAAGCAAGTACGCTAAAATCCGAAATAAATTAACGAGTGCGGCAAATGTGAACACACATAATCATAGGTATGCTTGTGAATTGATGATATGCTAATTGGGAATCAATTTAGAAATCATAAAGTAACAAAGAAAAATATTGACGACACATTTTGACGTATGGGCATCAAGAACAAATGCTGGGAATTAGAAGTTTCCAAAACATTTGAAGAAAGAAATCTCAATGATTAATTCGAGTTTCAAATTTTAAGCTTTGCTTTTGCTCTTAAAATTCAAGTCTACAAGAAATAGAATCTTGAACTTGTAATTTTTTAAGAATCTACGCGCTTAAATATGAATTGTGAATTAAAGTTGAATATTTCCTCTGGTCTCGAATTTTGTAAGAAATAACGCGTTAACAACACTTAAAATTCGGTGATGAAAATATCCTAAAAGGATAAAATAATGCAAAGGAGGTAATGTGATTACCAAAAACTGAAGATATACTGTTGTGTAAAATTCTCTATGCAAAACATATAAAGCTTCTTCGGCCGAGTGGCTTTATAAGTTGTTAGAGAATAATCATGTGCATGCAATGCCATATGACAAAATGATCTCTAGTGGCACAATCACGAGTGATTTTGTGAAACCGCGGATCCGCATATGAAATGCTTAACCGAGAGATCATGTGGAAGTTTATCGAGGGGAATGGGGTTAAAACGCTACAATCAAAATCTCATAGTTGATACCCAAACTTGTTGACGCGAAATCCCAAGATCTAGGTTCAAAATGGACAACTAAATTATGAGATTGTATAAACACCTGGAGATCAATCTCCGACTTATTCCTATGATAAGGGGTGTAGCCTGCAAAAGGGGTACGAGGATAGGCAAAAGGCATTTAATGATTCCTAAGACATATAATAATATGTTGGAGTATAGCGGGATACTCTTCTAGGAGATCACCTACGTGAATGTTAAGTGTGGCCGCTTCAAAGATGAAAAGCAATTATGAAACCAAGCGTGGTCCAAGGCCAGAATGGACACAACCGTAAGAAACCAATACGAATGTTAGAATTATTATGGTGTGGGTTCAATTGTCTTGGTTTACACCAATGACTAGTTCAAGACTAAAAGTTCACTATTAAGTCAAGTAAATCCGATTGAATACTACTACGGAAGATTCAAAGCCGCAAGCTATCTCTCCAGATGACATAATAGTTCGTCAAAGCACTTGATTGCATACATGCATTAATTTAATTCATGTGGGGATTGTTGGAAAATGAATTAAACATTTGGAAAGGAAAAAAAATATTGATCTCGATCGATCGAGCATTGTAGCTCGATCGATCGAGATGGCCAGAAATTTCATCCCATTTGCTACAGGAGCTCGATCGATCGAGCCCTGTTTTTGTTGCGTGAATTGGTATGTCTATTCACGTTCGGGTGCAATTTTTCGCGATGCAGTGCTTCCAAATGGTGCCCTTTTGGACTTGTTTTTTGGTTCACTATATATATAGCATTCCCTTACTTGATAAACACAGATTTCGAAATCAACATCATACAAAAAGATTAAATTGAGAGCATTTTGTTTGTTCATCGAGTTTCTTCTTTTGAGTGCTTTGAACATTTGTGGTTTGAGGACTTGTGATTTGGAGTGCTCCTATCACAAGTCATAGTCGTTGTATCTTGGGAGACAATTTGTCATAGCAAACCGTTAGCACCAAGGCGGTGCAATATTGTCTTAAGGACGGAGATTACAAATCTCGCCTCGACATAAAACTTGAAGCCTTTGTTATTTGTTACTAAATTCCTGAGATACACTTTGAGAGAAATTTTAACAACATTGCTTCCTTGTATAGTTCTGTGAGTAAATTCATTTGGATCAAAGGTGTTCCAAGTAAAGATTTAATGTTTTGTTTGGAAGCTTGTGCTACAGCTAGATATCCAAATCTTTTGTTCACAACGATTTGGTTTGAAATTCAATTCAACAATTCTTTCTATGGTGATAGAAATGTCTTTCTAATTCCATTTCATCATTGTCATTCTTGAAACTAAAATTCAAAGTGCTTAAACTAGAGAATCAGAACTACCGATGATATCCCGTAGAATTAAAATTTCAAGTATTTTGGGTACATGTTAGAAAAATACACTTTTAGGATATTTTGGAGGTAGATTGGAGATTACAAAATATTCAATTAATAAAATAATCACATAGTGAAATCAGGATAGCGCTGAAAAAACCTTTTACTATGAAAATACTAATCACCCCTATATTGAGACGCAGTAGAGGAGAAAACCATTAACGAACCTGAACTCATCCAAGCCTCCATGAACAAAGTTCTGAAAGCGATTCAAGATAACACAAGATCATCAAACGAGCTGGGCTGACTTGATGCGAAGACCAACAAAGTTTATAGTCGGTGACCAAGTTATGAAGGGTATTATTCGATTCGACGAGATAGTAAAATTGAGAACACGATATGTGAGACCGATCGATATTCTAGAAAAAGATAAGAGCATTAGCTTAATAGAATATCACTACAACTCATCCTATCGAGGATTCATGATATTTTCCATTAATTTTTATTAAGAAGTACATTGTTGACCCGAATCACGTACTCGAAGCAAAACTCCTGGTAGTTCAAGGGAATTTGAACGAAACTATGAAATATGAATAAACCACAATCTGGATCGTGGACTCAAAGAATCAAATACTGAGACGAATGGCCATTCCATATGTCAAAGGTTAGTGGTCAAACTATACAGAGAGAAATGCGAGAGAAGTATCCATATCTATTCCAGGAGTAGCTTTATTTCAGGAGCAGACCAACTCAAGTTTCGAGGAAAAAATGTCGGGAGAATCTATATACTCGACGTCGCTTCTCATATTATGAAGTAATATTTTGCTCATTTTTGCGTTTAAAGCTTACAATAACTTATTTTGAACATGAAATATATAAATATGAAAATCAAGAGTAGTATTAATGTTATGGTACACCTAAATTTAATAGAAGCGTTCAACAAAAGAAACCGCCTAACTAATTCATTCAACATGTGATATTATTTGAAATTTTAGATATTAATATCGATACTTAATCAGTAATTACTATTTTTATATAGTTTATTAAATATTATGAATTATTTAGAGTTTCTCAACCTTTATACCGCTATATAATTGCTGGATCATACTTTTGCTTTTAGTCCCAATAATCCTATTTAACGATCCCATGTTTTATTTTATTTTTATCGATAAATCAAAATTATACAATATCTTGGGCCTAGCCGTATGAAAATACAATCATCAAGTATCAAATCACTCATACTTACGCTATACGAATATATATTTTTCGTATTACGAAAAATACACAATTTGATTTGAAAGAAAAGATTATTAAGTAGTTGGCATAATAATCCTCGAATATATTGTGTTATTTTAACTTTTTCAACCTTTTTGCCTAAATTGAACCAACTAATAAAATCACATATTTGTTAGCCGGCCAAAAGTTTATATAAGCTAATCTAGAGTTTTTGCATCTGTCAAAACTACACCTTCGAGAATTTATGCATACTTCCAAAAAAAAAAATTTATGCATCAAATCATTATTATTATTTTATTGTAAAATATATAAAATAATATATTAAATTAAATTTACTAAAAGCATGTGGTTGTAAGTGAGTGGGCAGAGTCCAGACTCCCTTTGGAGACGGGAGAAGCGGAAGAGGAAAAGGTTAGAACTTACTGAGATTCAGACACAGACAGCCTCAGCATTCAGATAACACAAGTCCCCATTCAACTCACGCATTTTATTGGACAAAGGGGTTTGTCCCCCATGAGATACTTCGTGTAAACAGCTGTTTCTTGCCCTTTTCTTTATATATATATATATATATATATAAACAAATATTGTATCTATATAATATATCGTTATATGCTTCTTCTTTTTTTAAAAAAATATTATGATATTAATTTTTTAATTGATCATCAGTTATTTTTAATCGACTGTCAATTAGTTGTATTAAAGGGAAAAATTAGGACAATTATTCGTGAATAATTTGATCAAAAATCAAAATTCTTAGTAAATAGTATAATGTATTTTAGATATGTAGGACCGAGCATGTTAAGATGATGTACATCACAATGAAGATTGACGGTTCAAGAACATCGAAGATCAATGGTTTAGATCGGTTTATTTGATGCTACCCCTAAGGGCAGTGCCTTTAGGGGTACATCTTATCATACATTGGGAATATTCCAAATGGAATATTCCCAACGCATGGTGGATAAGCCCTTAAGGGCAGTGCCCCTAAGGGGTAGCAGCAAAAAATCCGTTTAGATCGCATGCCAACTCGCACTACTCATTGCAAAGTCTGTCAATTGTCAAAACAAACCAGATTTACATTTCCTAAGTCCAGTGAGTCAAGATGACTCACTGCATTCCACTGTCTCCATATAGATATATGGGGTCATTTCATACTCCAACATATAATGGTGCCAAATACTTCTTAACAGTGATGGATGATTTCTCCCGCTGCACTTGGATATTCCTCTTGCAGTTTAAATCTGATACACCACAAATCATGAAGCAATTCAGTACATTTTTTTCTGTCCATTTGGAAACTGTTGTTCAAAACATACGAACACACAATGGCTCTGAATTCTTTAGTAATGAATGCATCTCCTACTTTCAATCCTTGGGCATCATACACCAAAGCTCCTGCCCACACACTCCCCAACAAAACGGCGTGGTTGAACGAAAACACAGACATATCCTCAATGTAGCACGCACACTAAAATTTCAAGCTAATATTCCTGATCCATATTGGGGAGAATGCGTGTTACATGCAGCCTATCTCATAAATAGGACTCCTTCTCCTCTTCTTGACAACAAGACACCATTTGAACTCCTTTATAACAAGCTTCCATCATATCACCACTTGAGAGTATTTGACTGTGTTTATTATGCATCTAATCTCACTCCCAAGGACAAGTTTGATGTTCGTGCGAAGCCTTGCATTTTTCTTGGCTATCCACTACGCCAAAAAGGATATCTTTTCTTTTTGAACTCCATCTTCATGCTCTAACATCTTTCCACAACAGTCATAATTTTATGTCTTTGAGGTTGTTGATGATACCTTGGTAAATCCTTCTCCCTCTTTACCCAATACATTGCCTTCATCTCTGCCTCCACCACACTCTACTCGCAGTCACAAAGCTCCAGGTTGGACAAAAGATTACATTTGTTCTAACACCTCACAATCTCCCAACTGTCCATCCAATTTCCAACTTCATCGATTATGGAACTATTTCTCCAGCATATCAATCATACTTAGCCAATCTTTCGTCCATTTTTGAACCCTCATCTTACAAAGAGGTAGCTTCTGACCCTAGATGGCAAGAAGCAACGACAGCTGAGATTGTGATCTTAGAGGCAAATAAAAGACATGGGTTGTTACTCCACTGCCTCCTAATAAAAAAACATATTGGATGCAAATGGGTTTATAAGATCAAAAGACACGCGGATGGTAGTATTGATCGATATAAAGCGAGCCTTGTTGCTAAGGGCTATGCACAACAATAACAATATGGGATTGATTACCACAATACGTTTTCCCCTGTGGCTAAAATTGTCACAACGCGATTCATGCTTAGTTTGGCTACTACCAAGGAGTGGCCATTACACCAAAAGGATGTCACCAACGCATTTCTACAAGGAGATCTAATGAAGAGATATACATGAGCATCCCCAAGGTTATGACAAACAGCATAAGAACAATGTTTATTAACAAAATCACTTTATGGCCTCAAACAGGCTTCAAGACAATGAAATCACAAGTTTAGTCAAGTTCTCCTCAACAATTGTTTTATACAGTCCATCAATTATCATTCCCTCTTTGTTAAATCTCTTGGTTCGAAGATTACTATACTTGTGGTTTATGTAGATGATATTGTCATCATAGGGAATGATGATCCAGCAATCCAAGAACTTAAGCCTCAACTTCATGTTCATTTTGCAATTAAAGATCTAGGGAACCTCCGATATTTTTTGGCATCGAAGTGGCTCGTTCAAGAAAGGGTATTGTTTTAAATCAGCGCAAATATACTCTTGAACTTCTTGCAGAGGCTGGAATGATAGGTTGTAAGCCATTTGGCACTCCTATGGAGCAACATTTAAAACTTACTTCCCTGGAATATGATCAAACTGATGAAAAGAATGGTGCAGGTTATATTTCCTATTCTTTATTACATGATGCTTATGTTTTTCAAAGATTAATTGTAGGCTCATTTACCTCACTGTCACTCGCCCCAATATTTGTTATGCAGTGCAACAATCGAACACGGCCCTCGTAAGTGTCTGACACTCCCCTAGGAAGTGTCCGACACGGGTGTCAGAATTAATTTTTATTTTTAAATTAAGGACACACCACGTGACGTGGCGTGTACGATTCGTGTCCGAGGGGTGTCGGTGTCCAATGGGTGTCCGACACTGCACCAAGTGATTTTCAGGAGTGTCCGTGTATCATATACCAACACACATTCAAATATATGCATATGTATAGGTACATTGATATGTGTGTTGATGTAAAAGTCCACCCGATATATAAAAGAATTTTCCCAATCGAACGATGTTTGATCATATGTACACACAAAGTCGTCAAGGTTGGAATTCATTGTTCTCGCCTCTAAACAATGGATACTTGCATGGACGAAAGTTGCCCCCTAAAAAAACTTTTTTTTTTTACTTTAAAAATAAAATAAAATAAATTAATTTTTTCCTCCAAAAATTATATTTAGCCCCTCATAAATTATATTTTGCACCTCTTAAAATTACATATCGACCCCCTTAAAATTTTTGCCCTCGATTTTTTATGTTATTATTTTTTGTCCGCATAAAAAGAAGTTCTAGATTCTTTGTTATAATTATTACAATAATATTGAAGTCTAACGCAAATTTTGTAAGAAAAAGTAGCACGATCCTACTATGGGGGAGATATACCTAAAGCATTATCCCCAAGCTCCAAAATAATGGGCATATAATTATAAATAAACCAACATTTAATTCTTCCTGTCGGAAATTAGAAATAAAGTATGCCGATCTCATTCCAAAGCCCGTGAGGAGACATCACTACACTTACTTTAAATATTTTAATAACGAAGAATACATGCAATAAAAATATTACATATAAATATATTAGCTTGAGGAGAAAGGTGGAATCCATCATCCCAACTAGCAATTTGCAAGGATACGAAGGATCAAATTCGGCAAACACAATATATATATATATATTCTATCCTAAAAGAAAATTTCATCTTCTATTTACACATCTTTCAAATATCCCACATCAACTATAATAAGAACAATAAAATGATTCATAGAACCATATGATCGACTATTATGTAGAATCAAGCGATTCCCGCTTTACCAAAAGCTATAACTGATGATAATAGTGCAACTCAAATCTTTTAAGCCGTACAGCAACACAATCACCACGTTTCGATCGATCACACGACAAGGACAACTGTTGTACCCCAACAATCCACCTCTTAATAATTGCACTCCTTGCAACTCATGGAAATCGAACACGTGACCTTGGCTCTGATATCAATTGTAGGATCAAGAGCTTGTTGCTTTATCGAAAGATATAGCTGATGGTAAATGTGCAACTCAAATCTTTTAAACCATACAATACAAGCACCACGTTTCGATCGCTCTCCAAGCAGAGACAATTATTGCACTCCGACATATTCTAACATGCGCCGATTGTTTTCAGAAACTTTAATGTATACAAAGTCATTAATAAAGAAATCGTATATATAACATCTTTGCAGAATTGGGGAAGGTACATAGGGCAACATCATTCAAACGAGTTAAGCTGTATCATTCTTATCTTTTGTATCTCTGTTTGCCTCTGGACAAACAGTTTTATGAGACAATTTTGAGACAGTTAGGAGTTGCAAGCTCATGAACTCTATACAAAAGATATTGGCATACCTAAAAAAGAATTCAATTCTTGCGATTTTGCTTGAATTTTAATAACTTGGCAAATACATTATTGCTCTATATGGCCAACCAAAAAACCTGAAAAACTTGCGAGTAAAAGGTAAGCTAGAACAAATCCTCTGGCTGGTAGAAACATCACTGATTTTAAATAAAGCAAAAGTCTTCTCTTTCAAGACATATTTGGATTGTAGGCCAGCAGTTTTTGACGTAGAGGTGGCCAGATATGAAGTGTCGCATATGAAGTCATGAATGCGGAATAAGAAGTACTGATGACTGCAGACACGAGGAAGAGAATGAAGCTCCGGTGATTGACCGCACCTACACAGTTACCAATCTGCACTGAAGGAGAAAAACTGAAGATATTGCAATTTGCAGATGATATTATCATTATTATGTGAAAATTGATCGAATAAAAATCTAGCACGTGTATCTTTTTCTGGTAATAGTTTCAAGTTTCATCTTTCAACATCTTCGGCTATGTTAAAACCAAATGTAGCAATTCACAAGAAACACAGGTTGTGGTTCATGGGTTTTACCAGAGTACTTTAGTCGGATCATCACCAATCTGATCTTATAATCACATATGTCATCTCATCAAAATACTAGTTTATTTGGCACCGCACAAGGCATGGTGCTAGTGGACTTCTAATCTTGTATATGTAAAAGAATGCAAAAGCACATACAATTCCCCAGACATAAGAAATTAATTTTATTTATTTAAGCCTATGCCATAATTAGGGCTCAAGGTCCTGAATCTACACCGCAAGGCGCGGTGCCAGTAGGCTTCTTATTTGATATATATAAAAAAGAATGACAAACGCACGTGAATGATTCAAAATTAGTAGTTGCACTCTAGCATTTTGATCCAACATAGCAGCAGCTGCAAACTATGTGCTGGAGAGTGTCTGTTATGAAAGACGGTAGATAACCCTACGGTGAGTGCAAATGGAGTCTTCTTAACTTACTGTGGAGTGCTTCCATAAAATTGTAGTGTAGCACCAGAAGCGAGCAAGAACTGTAACTCAAGAACTGTAACTCCAAGTGCAGACCGTTATGTTGCCGATCATTTAAGAAAATTTGGCATATCTGCGGCGACCTTCGAAGACACTCAGTTGAGTGGCTTGAAAAACAAGACGAGGAACAGGTCCTTGGTAGCCGCCACAGCTACTTTTCCGGAGGCTAATCTGAAACAAGATTTGAAACAAATAAACAAAGACAACAGTTTGAGAACAAAACAATTGTAGTTAAAATTCTAACCAAGTGACAAAAAAAGACAATTCAGGCAAGATGTATTAGACATGTTAAATGGAGGAAAATTCACAAAGCCCACAAAACCTTAGACATATCTGTAGGAACAACAAAGGAAAACAAAAACCTACTCAACCTAAACTCGACAAGTAGGAACCCCAGACATTAGAAAACAATCCAACACCAAGAAGACTCAACACGCACCAGAACAAAGATAAGCATTTTGACTTCTCACAATGCAGCTACCTACACATCGAAAACCAAACGCCGAAGTAAATGAAATCAAAGGTTTGTATCTCAAAGTACAAGGAAGGATCAAAAGACTAAGTGCACGGGAACGTAAATTATTCGACAACACCAAGAGTGGATAAATAGTAAATTTAAGTTATTAAAAATGCTCTAACATAAATATCCCGAAATCTAATAGAATTATTATATAACTTGATCCTAGCTCTGAATCGAAAATTCTAGCTCCGCTTCTTATAAATATGTAGGCATATATATAAGAGAACAAAATAATCGTTGCGACAGTTGCCAAAATAAAAAACTCCAAATTCTTAACTATTAAATCAAATTGTTAGAAATATGGAACAAAACGTGTGGATTCATTCAGTAATTCAGCGTCATATATGATTATTATTTTTTTAATAAAAAGAACATTTTAAATGAATACAGTAACTAAATTCAGCTTAGACGGGCGTATAGAAAGCATAAAACAGTAAATTAAAATTCACAAGCTTAATTAAGATAAGGAAAGCTAAATAACCTTAGTTTTAATATATGCTTGACCGTATATACTTTTCTACATCATCTTTTGCTTTACTATATTGATGATCGCGTACTGTTTTCTCAAGTAGAATGGTTGGTTGTTTTCAAAACCATGCAGATTTTTTATACATAGACCGAGTAATAAATGGAATAAATTCGTATGGTACACGTACCATTTCGTGATAAAGTGGTCTCTATCCAGGGATTGAACTTATATAACTTGTAAAACCATGTAACTTATCATACTATCTGTGGAATGATGCAAAATATCAATGACTGAATATGCACGCACAACACGAGAAAATAAGCAAGTAACCTGTTACATGTGGATCCAAATTTTCAGATTGAATATTTTAACATATTTTGAATTTATTTTATTTTTAAAAAAATCATTTGCAACCCTGTTTACTGCTACATGCTGCATAAACCATTGATGGCTCGAATAGATTGTTGTCATCAATTAGCTTCACCAAATTTAATGTTATTGGCATTGAAATGATCATTAAGATTGGAATTATTACCTTGTAAATATAAGGATCGAATCGACCTCCAGCTCCAAATCTCTTCACTTCCTCTAGTTTTAGCAACCTAGATCATGAAGAGATTTTGTTAGTTTAATAAAAATCTCGTATTTTTAAGCTTAATTTTCGGGAATTTGGTCCTTGGGGATTATATATGTTCCTAAGAAAATATTGATTTTCTCCTGGAAGCAAAAAAAGATATGCCCTTATTGTTGAAACCATTTTACCCCAAAAGCTAAAACTTAAAAGACATGGTCCAGTAATAATTAGTGAGATACATGTGTCCATGATTATTATCCAAGACTCATGCGTGGATATTGATCATACGAGCTACAAAGATCTAATGGTAACCCTTGCAAAACCAACTCAAAGTAGTAGAAATAAATTCACACTTTAAACATTAGGAAATTGAAGCATCTCCCTCCTTTTTTTAACATCGAAAAAGACCGTTCTATTTTTTTTTTTTAAACATTACCAATGTAGGTGAGAAATTCACAAGAATAACAATACAAGTCTAATTCTCAAATTAAAGTGACTGATAAGGTAGTGAGGTATGAAAATTACATTCTCAAGGCTTGCTCGTGGAGGGGATATCACTGATCAACTATGAAAGCGTTCCCTTTAGACAAGATTCTCAGTATGGCCTCAGTTTGGTGTCCCATATGACCAGAAACAACTGGCTTCTTCACCTTCTTGATGGCCTCACTTTCAGTACTGTAACAATGAGCTCTTGAGTTACTTGACAAGCACGATGAAGACTCGCCTGCTGTTATGTCAGGAGCATAGTCAGATGATGTTGTTGGCGTGCTAGAAGTAAATTTTGGGTCATCGGAGATCCAGATGCCCTTTGAACGTTTCTTTCACACTATCTGATGATTTGAGGAATGATCAGGGGATAATATTTGAATACTGTTTAACCAGGATAAAAAAATAAAACTACATGCGCAAATGTGAGATATGGATCCTATTGGCTAATTAGTTGATAAAGGAATCTTAAATTCAGTGAATGCTTCTCAACATAAATTCATGAGAATTGTGGAGCTAGAGACATAGATATCAAATTTTTTAACATGAACAATGGAGAAATTCTTTTGAGTTAATTGACATCATCAAATTCCAAATTTAATGTTACTCAACTTTATATAACAAATAGCAGCGTCCCATTCGAACTCCCATAGTTGTTGCAATTTGACCACAGAGCAACAGATTCATTTTAAACAAAAACGAAGAAGTCTGACATTTCCCAATTTCAGACATAAAATTCACATTCCAAATAAACAATATGTTTTCGTATGATAATTAATGTTGCTCAACTTTATATAACAAATAGAAGCATCCCATTCGAACTCCCATAGCTGCAAATGCAATTTGACCACAGAGCAACAGATTCATTTTAAACAAAAACGAAGAAGTCAGACATTTCCCAATTTCAGTCACAAAAATATGGCTATAGAACACTCCGTATCATCAAATTCTAAAATAACATCACAGCAAAACCATAGTTATTAAAGGCGCATAGCGCACTAAAGCGCAAAGAGGTCCTTGAGCTATAGCGCATAGCGCGACGCGAAGCGCGCGCTTTACTAAAGTAAAGCGCAATAGCTTATATATTTTAATACATCAATAATATCCATAAAATTTAATCAAACTCATTAACTCATACAAAGCAAACCACAAAATTGATTAAATCATGTTTTTCAACTTTATGTGTTCAAGCGGGGCTTGAAATTGATTCATTGTGAATCTGTGATTTATATTATGTAGTCAATGTCAAGAATCAAGTTTGTTGCAATAAATAAAGAATATGTTTTGTTTTTGTCCGTTGAAATGAAGGCATAGATTCATTTTTATGTAGTTTAGCAATAATTAGCAGTATGCTTTAGCAATAGCTTAGCAATTTATATTTTGCTATATTCTCATTTATTTGTCAAACTTTGATTGAATGGATTAATTGACGATTGTGATACTGATGAACTTTGTCACGTAAAAATTGAAGGAAAATAAAATATAAAACAAGAAATTAGAATCAATCCAAAAATAAATAATAATTTGAGACGAAAAAGAAAGGAAATAATGCAGTGTAATTTTGAAGAAAAGAAAAAATAGAGCACTTGAACACATCAATCTGCTTATCGGTCTGCGGCGGCTAGAGGCTGGAGGGTTTATGCAACAAGACTTTATGTAACAGTAACCATAAAACTCTCTAACTTAACCCTAATATTCTCGAACTTGGTCTTATTTTTAATAAGCCCAAATTTAAATTTAAAGCTCAACCTTATCAACGTATTTTGATAACCCGATAGCCCCAATTTTCAAGCCTTGGCAAATGCGCGCTATAGCGCGCGCCTTGGCTAATGGAAAAAGCACAGATAGCGCACATAGCGCGCGCTTTGCCAAAACACGATGCGCATGGCGCTGCGAGGCGCAAGACCCGCGCCTCGCTTCGCCTTGAGCTTTAGCGCGCGCTATGTGAGCTTTTAATAACTATGAGCAAAACAACGGATCACTCTGTCCACAACAAATAACAAATATTAGCTTAGCCACAATCTGCAGATATAGTAGTGTTGTACACTCCGTACAGATAATCACAAACACAAATAATTGAAAGAACAGTAAAACAACATGCTAAGAGGGGTATATTTTATCAAACGCTTCACCCAATGCACTCAAACAAACAATTTGTCAAACTGATGATGAGCATCACTCAAGAACACCACCACAAAAAGAATTCCAAGTCTATCATAAATTCATTTGCGACGACGACATCGTACCCGACATGGCCTCCGTGTCCTTCGCGTTGGTGTTCGCATTCTGGAAATCGGATCAGATCGGGTAGTGGTTTTTTCGCCAGATTGGACGGTTACGACATAGCTCAATGTCCTCGATCTACACCACAGAGAGGGAAGAATATCAAATATCTCGAAAAGTATTCGGGCAGTGAAGAGTACGCCATGACGAAAAACCCGATAAAAGTGGAGACGAAGATCTTCTCCATTGTAGTGAACAATAAAAGTGGTATGTGTATTTGTTGAGCGGAGACACGATCGGTGGCATGGGTCATCTGAAGACATGGGTCATCTGAAGGCAGAAGAAATGAGAAAGGGGAAATTCATCGGGTAAACAAGTAAAAAAATAAAAAAATAATAAAAAAAGGGAGGCACTGTTCATCCTACAAGAAAACCAGACTCACACTACTGTTCAAAATCTTCAAAATCTTAATGGCTTATTATATTGTACTAATACTAATACAAACACCGTTCCTCAAATTTATCTATAGCAGCTAAAACAAGAGTTATTCTCTCCTAATTTAAGAAAATGCAGCCAGAAAACCAAGAACATATATTCAGCTTTGTTATCTTTAATACTCCGATGCTGCCAAATTTTACCTAAATTTCTCCACCATTCGAGTGAATTTTTCTTATCGAGGAACAAATATATTACATTAAATGATGAAAGATTGCTCAAGAGTTACGAAAGGACAGTGATGGTCCATGTCCAGTACACAGATGCCACACGAACACCAATGGTGTCCTGGATTTTGGCTTTGAACAATAGTGATAGAAGGTAAAGTCCTCCAGACCACCTTTACCCACTGTAGGATAGCTACCCCAGAGTATCATAGGTTGAGCACCAGCAGGTCAAAATGATGCGAGGGAAAATGCAGATAAAGCACATGTAGCCCAAGATCATTGCTACACAAAGTGGAAAACTTAAAAAATATCTGATTGAGAACACTACAGGATATACAGCCAAACGCCTCCACCTGTGCCACAAAAAGAAGATATGGTCTATATTATTCCATTGTATGTGACAGTTGCTAGATCTGACCAAATAAAGCAGAAACTAGAGAGGAAAAAGGAGAAGAAGACAATTAGATGGTACATGTACGTCAGCCGGAAGGTTGATTGATATGATTCAGAACGATTTTGTATCGAATAAGCACAGTTAAATGAACATGATTTCTGAGATACTAAGATCTCCAGGTTCGTAAAATGATTAATTCGTAAATCCTACGTAACCAGCAACTTAGGCAGAGGGAGCAGGGTAATACAGCGTCTGTCGAGAGTGCTTACATATAAGGAAAAACAAAGAACAACACAGACAAAACACCGGTCTATCACAAGTTTCCATTGAAAATACTTTTGATCCCCGTTCACCACATTTTCCATCGTAACAGCTCCACACTAGCCATATAGAAAACAGAGCTATAACGTGAACTCAAACAATGTGTTCAATTACCAGATTAACAGATGTGGAGCGATGATCCACCAGCATCTCAGCAAGTGAATTTAAGAAAAAATTTAAGATCATAGCGTCTATCATTGTCAATCTTGATATCCATCGGAAAAAAGAACAAAAGAAGCAAGTAATCCAGTCTGCAAGGTGTCGGCTATATGATCCTCCGGATTCCTACATTGCAAAATTTGTCAATATTTTATATTGACCGGCTACAACGCAACCCTCATCATTTAGCCTGCTCATGGTGGGGTTAAAAAAAAACAACAAAACAAAAGAAGATTCAACAAAAATTCAATTCAGATGCTAGCTGCTACACGAAAAGGAAATTCAAATTTAAAGTAAAGGTTTTAAAAAAAAAAAGACTTCTCTTGAAAGCGTAATATTTAGGGCATTGACACAATTTAAGGCATATAACAACCAATTTTCATCTCAATCTTTTCCAGTCAGCGAAATAAAGTAACTCCCCAGCGAGCAAATATGAAAAATGTCATTCACTAAATTCCCAACAGCTCAAAAATCATATAATTATCCCCAAATCGGCAATTATATATCCATCCTACACGAATAAACAGAAGTTAAAGATAACAAACCTGGGTACAATATGATAAAAGAGCAATCAATTTCCATTGCCATAATCATAAAACGCACGGGACAGGATGTAAAGATTTGGAGTAAAAACTAAAAAAAGAAAATTAGGGCTAATCAGACTGGGACCGTGGTCAAATACAATCATTTTTCATATATATATATTTATTTATTTATTATTATATATTTATATATATATATTTTTTTATAAAGTCTCAATCCCCTATAAAAATTGTTTTGTTCCGACTTGATTACACGAATATCATATCACATTTTAACAGAAAAAATACAATTTGCTTCCCATGGGCAAAAAGGTCAAAATTCTTCCCTTCACACAACAATCCCTCAACTTCCACTCCCCAATCTCTTAATTCCGTTCTCTCCATGTTTCACGCTCAAGTTTATCATCTCCAATTCCAAAATTAGTGAGACATCTTATCAACTTCAATTTCACTTCACGTTATTTATACAGTTATCAGCTTCAAATTCAAAATTCAAGAAACCGATTTCCTCTTTGCATGCTATTGTCTACTCTAAAAGTTTCTAGCGAAGATAGAAACTGAGCAAATGATATCCTTTATGATGCTCACTATAACCTATGAATTTGCAGGGGATGGATCGAAACTCAAGCTTATGGTGGTTATAGGGTCGTAGACACGGAAAACACAAGCATCCAAAAACTTTAAGGAGGGAAAAATCTGGAGCTTTATTGCATAGCTTAATCAGCGGTATATCACCTGATAACGATGAAGTTGGTAGTCTATTTATAAGGTGAACGGCGGTGGAAAAGGCATCAGACCAAAAGGATAATGGCATGGAAGCTTGAGCTATAAGTGTGAGACCGGTTTCCACAATATAACGGTGTTTACGTTCAACGACTCCATTTTGTTTTGATGTATATGAACAAGAAACTATGTTTTATACCATGCGTTTGAAAGAATGATGTTAGTGTTCTAAACTCACCACCCCAATCAGATTGAAAAGCTTTAATCTTGTTGTTGAATTGAAGTTCAACCTGTATATTTTTTAAATAGTGAAAAGATTTGACCAACTTCAGATTTAAGTTTCATGAAATATATCCAAGTGTGTCGACTGTAAGCATCAACAAAACTAATATAATATCGAAAACCTTCTCGTGAAATTGTGTTTGAAGGACCCCAAACATCTGAATAAATTAGTTCAAGAGGTTCTGAGTAACAAGTTTGCGATAAAGGGAAGGGGATTTGATGATTTTTTCCTGGTTGACAGGCTGTGCAAACATGTAAAACTTCATTTCTTGGAAAAGAGACGTTACAACCCTTTAAAATTTCCTTAACAACAGGTAACATAGGATGACCTAACCTAAGATGCCATAGATTTAGGATCTGTGGCAGCGCTTGAGTCGAGCTTTTGGTCTGACTAGAGACACTTGAGGAAGGACAGCTAGTATGAAGACATGTTGCTGAATGAGTCTTTGTTTTTTGAAGGTTGAACTTGTAGAGACCCTCATGCAAACTCCCGTGGAGAAGAATGGCTTGTGTTGCATGGTCCTTCACAAGACAAAAAGTAGGATGAAATTCAAAATAAACATTATTATCTTTAGCAAAGGTACTAACACTAAGAAGATTTTTAGTTATATTAGGAACTCTTAGCAGTCTCTTTAGGAGAAATGACCGAGAGGAAGAGGAAGAGGAAGAGGAAAGATTAGATCGCCCTATGTGAGAGATGCACAGACTTGCTCCATTCCCCATGTGAATCTTACCATGTCCTGAATATTCTGAGCCAACCGAGAGATTACTCAGATCATTTGTCACATGATGAGTTGCTCCAGAGTCAGGGTACCACCATTCTTCAACTGGAGGTTCTGAGTTTGTTGATGTTGCAACAACAGCAGTGGGATATTGATTTTGATATGAAGTTTGAGCTCTGTTGAAATGTTGTTGATTTGGATTATAGCCCCCTTGATTTTGATTGTAACCACCTTGGTTTGAATTATGGTTTCCTTGCTGTCGTGAAAAATGAATAAATTCCTTTTCAAATCGGTGATAGCATTTTTCGGCAAAGTGTTCAGTTATGCCACAAATTTGGCATACTGGACGCCCATTGTTGTTCCATGCACGCCTTCCTCCACGGTGGTTCCGTCCTCTACCACGATTGAAGGATTCTTGGTTTTGAGTATTTAACTCTGATTTTTTTTGTGAAGAAAAAGTGGTTGCATGTACTGATGAAGAAGAACCAACAATATTGGCAGTATGAGACTCAATTCTTCCCTCGTGAGCAAGTAACAGGGCACCAACTTCAGATGGATTCAAAGTGTCAATTCGAGAAGTAACATGCACTACGACGGAATCGTATTCAAGTCCTACACCTCCAAGAATGTATAAAATTTGATCGTCTTCAGATATGGGATGACCACAGGCCGCCAGAATACCGAAGAAACTTTTCATCTTGCTCAGGAAATCCTTCATATTTAGATTTGCTTTCTTTAGTGTGTGAAGTTGTAACTTATATTGCATCACTTTGGCCTTTGATCTTGTAGCGAAAAGGTTTGATATCCTGTTCCATAACTGAGTAGAGGTCAAACATCCTATCATTTGAGCCTGTACTGACTCGGACATTGAAGCTAAAAGGAGGGAGAAAAGTAATTGATCTTGACGACACCATGTAACAAAGCTGGGATTAACTATCTCAACTCTGTTTGTATCAAAAATTGTTTTAGGAGGAACGGGTGGACCATCAAGAATAAAAACGTCCAACCCTAATCCTCGGAGGCCAGCAAGGATCTGGAGATTCCATAGGAGTAAATTATCATCACTCAATTTTACTGAGTTGATTTGATTAGCTGGATTAACAATCAAAAGATTGTTGTTTATGGTGGAAAGAGGTTGTGAACTGGACTCAAAATTAACAGTGGTTTCCGCCATAGTTTTAAGCTCTGATACCAAGATAGAAACTGAGCAAAATGACACATCTGTTGGAACAATGAAAGCATTCCATTTCCATTATATATTTTGCTAATGAAATACATAGTTTGTCCTACTATTTATGCTATACAAAGAGAAACTAAAAGACAGAAAACAATAACAATAATTGGTTCAAGTTTGTTATAACAAAACGATCAAATATTCTCTTGTAACAGAATGAGATTTAATCTGCTAGATTTCTAGAAGCGTTATGAAACCGACAGAGTGTGTGGGCTGTTTGCATGGGCTTGATGATGGACTGATATCTCATTTGTATGGGCTTGTTGTGTATGATCTTGATCATGGACTGATATCACGTTTGCATGGCCTTTTATTACTTGCTCTTTAACTAGCGACGATACACATGAGTTACGTATGTTATATAATGACCAAGTCTCTTCTCAACCAAGTCACATCAAATGAACACAATTTTTTTAACATAAACATTAACTTCAGTCATTCGCATAGGTTGTATAATTTTGCGGCTTATACAATTAAGTGAGTGCACGACTTGATCAAACATATTATCTCTGATTCAATTAGTAGCATGTGTATAAAATGACGTTACATAGGTAACAGAAAACAAGTTATTTATAAAATGATGTGTGCGTAATATATGACACGAGTTTTACATATGGTTTGTTTGTAAATCTTTATTAAAAGAATTGGAATAAACTTATTGGATCAAGCAATTCTTTCAAAATTAAAATCCTTGGAATTTGAAAAGGGGGAAACACTCATACGGAACAATGGTTTCGCTTCTTTAGGACTCGTGAAAAGAGTTCAATTTTCACCGAGAATCAAACCCAATTGGGGAATATCAAATTCTAACAAAACCCAAATCCCGAATTCGAAGAGATGAACGGCTCCTAAATTACCAAATATCAAATTTAACACTTCTATGCTCCTATGAACTCAAATTTTTCTATTCATTGCATTTAGCAATCTAACCTCTGAAAATAGTTCCAAATCTTGTAATTCCGAAACAAAGTTGGCAAATAAACATGATCTTAACTTTTCCACATAGCACAACACTAAGCGATGATGTAAAAATAGAGCACCAACTGTGGCAAATTAAAACAAAAGATACCATTCAGAAAAAATTGGGAAGTAAAAACATAAAAATAGAGCATTTTTGAAATGCGAAGAACTAAAAATGAAAAAGATGAAACTTTTAGAGAAGAAAATAGCATGCAAAGAGGAAATCGGTTCCTCTAATTTTGAATTTGAAGCTAATAAACTGTATTAATAACGTGGAGAGAAATTGAAGTTGATAAGCAGTTTCGCTAATTCTGAAGTTAGGAAATGATAATTGAGCATGAAACATGGAGAGAACACAATGGAGAGATTGAGCAGTGGGAGTTGACAGATTGTTGTGTGAATGGAAGAATTTTGACCTGTCGCCCAGTAAACATGGGAAGCAAATGGTATATTTTTGGTTTAAAATGTAACATGACATTGATGTAATCGAGTCGACCAAAACAATCTTTATAGGGATTGAGACGTTATAAAATAATAAAGATATAGAGTAACAAACACTATCAAAATTAAACATTAAAATTGCAATAAAAAAAAAGTTATGTAATAAAACTTTTTTTTTTCGGAAGACTCCCTTGCTCACGGTCCCTTTAATTAGTCATGTTTATATTTTAACTCTTAGATCTTTTAAACAGAGACTTATATAATTGGTTCGTAAGGTACCGCTTGGTTTAAGAATGTGATTATTGAATGATTAGTAAAACTATTGATAAGAGTTGTGACAAATAAAAATGTCAATGACGGTGATAAAATAATGTTTAGTTTGATATGAATTTTATGGGTATGATAAAGAAAAGGATATATTGTGTTTATGCCTAAAATATATATTGATCACATTACATTGGTGGTTCAAATTTTTTTTTTTTTAGAAAATGAATTCATATCTCTGTTGGAATTTGAAGTAAATTAAAAGATAAAGAAAAAAAAATTATAAGCGCTCAATCAGTCGAGGACAAGGCGTCGATCGATCGAGCAAGTCAGAAATTTTCCATTTGTTGGAAACAGGGGCTCGATCGATCGAGCACCAGGTGCCGACCGATCGCGCCCTGTGTCTTTTGACAGAATGGTGTGTCCATTCATGTTGGGTTGCGGATTTTTCATGCGGTGCATCTAAATGGTATCTTTTGGACACAAACCATTTGGTTTACTATAACTAAGACATCTCACACTTGGATAATTCATTCATAAATTTTTGAAAATACATCAGATTGAAGATCAAATTTTGGGCATTTTGTTTGTTCATAAAATTTCTTCATATTGAGTGCTTTGAACCTTTGTGGTTTAAGAACTTGTGATTTGGAGTGCTCTTATCATGAGTCATAGTCGTTGTATCTTGGGAGACAAATTACCAAATCAAACCATTAGCACCAAGGCGGGGCAATATTCTCTTAAGGACGGAGATTACAAATCTCATTTCGACATAAACTTTGACGCCATTGTCATTCTTGTACTACATTCCTAAGATACATACTTCTAGAAAAGAAATTAATACAACAATCTTAAGACAATAACGGCAACAAATGGCTTCTTCGAGTGCAATAACGACTCATGTTCATCATGGTGAAAGGCCTGAAAAGTTCAATGGGAACGACTTCAAGCGGTGGCAACAAAAGATGCTCTTTTACTTGACCACGCTGTTTGGCAAGGTTCTTAACCGATGAGGCTCCTACGGTTGAAGAAGAAGAGACTGACACCCAAAAGAGGACGGCACTTGATGCATGGAATCAAATCGACTTCCTATGCAAGAACTATATCCTAAACGGATTAGACAATAAATTATATAAATTATCTTATAAAACAACAAAGGAACTTTGGGGATCGCTGGAAAAGAAGTACAAATCCGAGGATGCCGGAATGAAGAAATTCGTAGTTGGACAGTTCCTGAATTTCAAGATGTTGATACCAAGCATGTGATGGCGCAAGTGCAAGATCTACAAGTGATTTTGTATGACATTCATGCGGAGGGAATGAGTCTAAGTGATTCATTCCAAGTCACCGCTATGATTGAAAAATTACCTCCTATGTGGGAGGACTTCAAGAACTATCTGAAACATAAACAAAAGGATATGAGTCTTGAAGATCTTGTGGTTCGACTACGAATCGAGGAGGACAACAATGTTTCCGAGAGGAATGCGGGTAGGTTTCAAATGGAACCACGGGCTAACTTAGTTGAACAAACAACCGGATCAAAGCGAAAGTTTGACGGTATGCCCTCCAAAAATGAAAATGCGAAGAAGTTCAAAGGTAAATGCTATAAATGTGGAAAATACAATCACATGGCAAAGGATTGTCGTAACAAAGACATTCGTGGGAAAGCAAAAGATCAAGGCAATGTGACTGAACATGATCGGATCTCGGATGAATTAAATGATCTAATGTTAACCTATGTGATCTTTGAAGTAAACTTGTGGACAATCCCATGGAATGGTTCGTCGATTCTGGTGCAACCCGGCTTATGTGCTCGGACAAAGCCATGTTCTCCATATATACTCCAATAAGTGGGCGCCAACTCTACATGAGAAACTCCACTACATCTCCGATAGTTGGATTGGGAAAATTGGTTCTAAAGATGACTTCGGGAAAGGAATTCACTTTGATATATGTCCTACATGTTCCAGACATCCGAAAGAACCTGATATCTGGATCGGCTCTAGTCAATGCGGGTTTTAGACTAGTTTTAGAATCTCGAAAAATTGTACTCTCCAAAAATGGAGTTTTTGTAGGAAATTGCTATATGGAGAAAAGCATATTCAAAATGAATGTAATGACGGTTATACGTCAATTTGAAAGCAATAAAGTGAATGATTCTACTTATTTGATTGAGTCTAGTAACTTATGGCATGATCGTTTAGGTCATGTAAATTATGGTACATTTAACAAATTTGTGAAGTTAAACTTACTGCCTCAAATAAATATTAACTTGAAACATAAGTGTGTGACTTGTGTTGAGGCCAAGTTAACGAAATCGACATCCCGTTCAATTGAAAGAATTACAACAGCCCTTGAACTAATTCATACGGATCTATGTGATCTAAAGTTTGAGGAAACTAGAGGTGGGAAAAATTACTTCATTACCTTCATTGATGATTGTACGAGATATTGTTACGTCTATTTGCTAAGAAGCAAAGACGAGGCGCTGGCAGTGTTTAACACTACAAGAATGAAGTTGAAAATCAACTTAGCAAAAAGATAAAGAATGTTCGAAGCGATAGAGGTGGAGAATATGGAGCACCGTTTGAAGAATTTTGCACTGAGTATGACATTATTCACCAAACCACTGCCCTTTATTCACCACAATCAAATGGTATTGCCGAACGTAAGAATCGTACTCTAAAAGAGATGATGAATTCTATGTTGATAAGTTCTGGATTACCCCAAAACTTGTGGGGGGGAAGCACTCCTGTCGACCAACTTCATCTTAAATAAAATACCACAAAAAAGTAAGGATGAAACTCATTATGTGTTATGGAAAGGTCACAAGCCTTTCTACAAAAACTTGAAAGTGTGGGGGTGCTTGGCGAAGGTAGAAGTACCAAAACCAAACCAAGTAAAAATAGGGCCAAAAACAATAGATTGCATTTTCATTGTATATGATAGTAGTGCATTTCGATTCCTGGTTCACAAGTCGAAAATAGTTGATGTGCAAAGATGTACAATTATTGAAAATGTGGTATTTTTTGAAGATATGTTTCCTTGTATAGAAAACAAGAAAACAAGACCTAAGAAAAAGGTGTATGAAGACACTAACCATGACTCTATTGAGGAAGTAGAGCCACGAGGTAGCAAGAGAACCAAAGTGGCAAATACTTATGGTCCTGACTTCATAACATATATGTTAGACAATGAACCAAGATCGGTTAGTGAAGCATTATCTAGCCCTGATGCTCGTATGTGGAAAGAGGCTATTAATGTCGAGATAGAATCCATAATGTAAAACCACACGTGGGAATTGGTAGTTCTTCCAACTGTAAGTAAACCATTAGAATACAAATGGATTCTTAAAAGGAAATATAAGCCTGGTGGTTCAATTGATAAGTACAAGGTGAGACTCGTGGCAAAATGATATCGACAAAAGGAAGGTCTTGATTACTTTGATACATATTCGCTAGTCACGAGAATTACATCAATTAAAGTGATCATCATATCGCTGCTCTAAACAATTTATAGATATATCAAATGGATGTATAAACGACATTCCTCAATGGGAAACTTGAGGAGAAAATAGATATGAAACAACTCGAGGGGTTTGTAGTTCACGGACAAGAGAAAAATGCGTGTAAACTCGTTAAGTCATTGTATGAGCTTAAGCAAGTGCCAAAACAATGGAATGAAAAATTTGGCAAAACAATGCTGTCAAATGGTTTCAAGATTAACCAATGTGACAAATGTGTATATACAAAAAAACATGCATTAAGCATATGTACTAGTATGCTTGTACGTTGATGATATGCTTATAGTGGGATGCAACTTAGAAATCATCAACGCGACAAAGAAAATTAATAAAACATTTTGAAATGAACGATATGGGTGAAGCTGATGTGATACTTGGAATTAAGATCTCCAAGACATCCGAAGGACGAGTGTTATAACAGTCTCATTATGTTGATAAAATACTTGAGAAATTTCCCGCGATGACATGTCGTCTGTAAAGACACCCTATGACCAGAATATACATTTGGTTAAAAATAAAGGAGACCCTGTCATGCAATTAGAATACTCAAGGATAATTGACAGTCTCATGAACTATACACATCCTGATAGTGCATATGCGGTTGGCAAACTAATTAGATACACGAGCAATCCAAAGTTCCAAACAATGACCATTGAAAAGCACTGACGAGGGTACTTAAATATTTAAGATACACCCTGAATTAGGAATTGAATTATACAAGATGCAAATTGGATATCGGGCACGCAAGACTCCAAGTCGATGAGTGGTTATTTGTTTACCATTGGAGGGGCTGCAGTGTCGTGAAATACTAAAAATTTATGGGATACTTGTCGAATTCTCGAGCATGAGAATTATTGCTTTTTTTAAAAAAATATTATTACATTACTAATTTAATCATATTTATGATAACTTTATTAGTTGACTTTGAGTAGTTACTAATCTAATCATATTTATAATAGCTTTAATACTTGACTTTGAGCATTGTTCGAGTTGAGATAGTGGTAGAAAGTGTAACCTGATGACCGCGACATAAATTATTCTATAAGGTACCATTTTGTATAATTGATGAGATGTAATAAATGTGGGATGAATTGTTATAAATTATTGATCATCTCATTCTTATCAATATTATCAATATGCCAAACGGAAGCTAGAATAAAAGTGAGATGATCAATAATTCGTCACTAGCTCTCATTTGGCATATTGATGAGAGTGAGATGATCAATAATTTTTAATTATTCATCTCACATTTATTATATCTCATCAATTGTACAAAACGGTACCTTGTAGAATAATTTATGTCGCGGTCATCAGGTTACACTTTCTACCACTATCTCAACTCGAACAATGCTCAAAGTCAACTATTAAACCTATTATAAATATTATTAAATTAGTAACTACTCAAAGTCAACTAATAAAGTTATCATAAATATGATTAAATTAGTAATGTAATAATATTTTTTTTTTAAAAAAAGCAATAATTCTCATGCTCGAGAATTCGACAAGTATCCCATAAATTTTTAGTTATTTAATTTTTTACTCTTTTTAAAAAAAGAATTCGACAATTAGTAAAGTTGGAGATCTTATGAAAACCCAATCACCGCATCAAAAAAAAGTGCAACAATTAATTCAAAATATTCTATCGATTAATCATGACAACAATAAAGAAAATATGATCAAATGTGTGGAGATATCATCAGATCAAAACTTATGGAAACGAAAATCATGGGATCATATTCTATAACAATTGAGATCCTACAACATTACAAAATACACACGCCAAAAATTTTATCTCACCAAGAATTTCCGAAAACTCTCTCCCCAATTCAGCAAGAATTTTCGAAATTTACACACATACATTGAAATTCGAACCCAAATCAGCCAGGAAGGAAGGAGTTTCGCCACATTTTTTTGCAACTCAATCCGATTAACTCCGTAACTGTAACTAGACTTACTATTTAAAAACATATTTTTATTATAAAATTAAGTCCAATATGTGAAGTATTTTTAAACTATGATGCTTTAAGAAATTTTGATCGATGAGGAATAAGTGCTACACGGATCAAAGTGATACGTGTGATGGAAGCCAGATCTTGAATATATTAAGGGCAAATGCTACATTACGGGGCCGCTTCTTGAACATGTGTGGCAAAGTGATACATATATTGAAGCTGCCACTTGACCTATGGAAGCCACCTCTAGATTCTTAATCTTAATGGATCTAATGTGATTAGTTGTAATAAGCTTGTCCCACATTTGTTGTGAATGAAAGTTTAAAATGGTTTATAATGGTTTACAATGGGCTAGTATAGCAACTTGGGTTAACCATTATCGTAGAGTGATGATGGATATGAAGTAGTTACTATATGAGCCCATTGTGAAGTAGCGCTTGCGCGGGCCGGGGCTAGGGGCACGACGGAATTGTATCAGAGCCAGGATATTGACGGGAAACACCAGGAGATAAGTGTTATGCGGGGCAAAGTGTTACGTGCGTGTGAGCCACCTCTTGAGCCCAATGGGCAAAAGTGCTACACGAGGGGGACCGCATCTTAAACCTGCGGGGCAAAGTGGTACATGACTGGAGCCACCTCTTGTACCTGCAAGAGCCATCTCTAGATTTCCAGTGCAGTTGGATCCATGAGTTAGTTTGTGACGATGACGTCGCGTTTTGTAATAGCCTTGTCCAATATTGGTTGTGGATGAAAGTTTAAAATGATTTATAATTTCTTACAATATGTCAATATAACAACTTGTGTTAACCATTTTTGTAGAATGATAACGGATACGAAGTATTTGCTATATGAGTCCATTGTGCAGTCGTTCTTGCGCGGGCCTGTGCTCGGGCGTGATTATTATATGATTTGTGTTCTGATATGAGATATTATATTCTGGCTCAGAGAGTGAAATTTTATTTAGTTATGTGTATGTGTTAGCATTACTTCTATTCCGATTTATGTGATTTATTTCGAAAATCGCCTATATATGTATGTGTTTTTGTCATATTTGATTGGTCCACACTTTGCTGAGTGTTTATCATAACGCTCACTTCTTACCTCACCTCCCCATATAAAACTAAGATAGATCGAAGAAGAAGAAGAACAATACTAGTTTTGGAGAAAATGATTTTGTAGCTTTTGCTATTCAAAATTCCGTTGGTATTATATGAGATTATTGTAAGCTTTCGCCGACGTATTTAAATTGAAGATCAATTTGTAAGTTTTAAATTCGAAGTTGTTAAAAACAATTATTTTATGAAATAAAATAATTGGTTTTAGTTAAATTATGTACTATGAGTGTTGGGTTTGGCCCATTACCTTTATTGGGCCCTGGTCTTTTTTCTGATTTCCCTACCTAAACTAACCGAGCCCCATTCCATCTACCCCTTCATTTTCCCACCTCTTCAAGAACCTTCACTTCTTGTGTCTTCTCGGCTGGCTCCAGATTCTTGGGACTTGGCTCTCTTCCCTTCGTCTTCCTTGCTACTATTAATCATGGATTTGTTCCATGATGAGGTGAGTGAAAAAAGTCTGAAATCCTTTGTGTATTTCGTTTTCCCCCTACTCTTTTTCGTGTCTCTGTTCGCGCTGGTTGGCCGTGAGATTTGAGAGTGGTGGTGCTGGGTGCGCCGTGAGGTTAGGGTGGTGTTGTGTGCGCCGTGAGTTTAGGGTGGTGCTGTGTGCGCCGTGAGTTTAGGGTGGTGCTTTTGTGGTTCCAGTGTGGTGTTGTGTCTGCTGTGAGTTTTGATCTTTGTGGTCAGATTTATGGTGGAGCTCACTGTGTGTGTCTTGGTGTAACCCTAGTGTGGTTCCCCTTGCTGTGTTCGGCCATCGCCTACTGGAGCTCTCTGGCAGTGGCTGAGGAGTGTTCGGGCAGTGTCTTGGGGCAGTCTGTGTGCCTCCCATCTTTTGGCTACGATACCTTGGTTCCCCGGTGACGACGTAGAAAGGAAACCCTGCTCGACCTGAGCCCAATTCCCCTACTCTTGTTTGATATTTGATTTATATAGTTCTTTGTGAATTGTATACTGTGGATTGTTTTCTTGTTGTAATTGCAGGTTATCAATCGACGCAAAAGGCGGAACGAAAACCTTACAGTGGTATCAGAGTGTTCCGTGCCTGGTGGAGTGCTCGGGCAGACCTCGGGCAGCAACAGGAGTGTTCGGGAAGCGGCGGGCAGCAGCTGGAGTGTTCGGGCAGTGGCTGGAGTGCTCGGGCAGACCTCGGGCAGCGGCTGGAGTGCTCGGTGGGTCTCGGGCAGTGCTCGGTGGGCTTCGGGCAGCAGCAGGAGTGTTCGGGCAGCGGCTGGAGTGCTCGGGCAGCGACTGGAATCTCGGGCAGATCTCGGGCAGTGCCTTCGGTGCTTCGGGCAGTGTGGTTTGTCACCCCAGAGCTTTGTCTCTGGGTAGTAAGTGATTATTTTTAACCTTTAATCATTTTACCATTTTGTTTCTAGGTGTTTGTGTCCCTTACCCGTAGGAAAATCTCTATCTGAAGCCCCATGCTCGTACACCGTTGAGTGTATTGTGATCTTGTGGGTGATAGCGATTTTTTCCTCCCCTTAGCTTGATTGATTCTTTCAGATTGTGTTTGTGCCTTGTGGTCCTTGCTTCTGCTGATTGGTTGTTGAAATTGTGTGTGCCTCCTTGCTTATTTGTGATGGCTTCAATTTCTGGATATAACCTTGAACCATTTAATGGAAAATCTGATTTTTCAATATGGCAACAAAAAATGAAAGGAATCTTAATACAACAAAAAGTATTTAAAGCTATTGACGGTAATTGGGCTGAAAACATTACATCTGCTAAGAAACTTGAAGATGACGAATATGCTTATTCTTCTATTATCTTGAACTTATCTGACTCTGTGCTCAGGAAATGTGGTAAACTATAATCTGCAAAAGATCTTTGGGAAAAATTGGAAGAAATGTTTACTGAAAAATCTTTGCCTAGTAAACTTTTCTTGTTAGAAAAATTTTTCAGATTCAAGCTAGACTTGAACAAAGACGTAGATGAAAATTTGGATGTGTTTACTAAGTTAATTCAAGATATTAAATTGACAGGAGATAAGAACATTGACGACTATTCACCTATTGTTCTTTTAAATGCTATTCCTGAAAATTATAGTGATGTAAAATCCGCCATTAAGTACGGTAGAGATTCTATTACATTGGATACTGTAATGAACGGCCTAAAAAGCATGGAGTTAGATTTAATAGTGAACAAAGGTGGTAAGCAAGATTCAGGTGAAGTTATGCATGTTAGAGGTAGATCTCAACATAGGTATAACAACAATCACAGATCTGTTTATAACCAAAATCAGAATAATGATAAGAACAAGGGGAAAAGGTCTAAGTCTAGGCCTAAGAACAGAAGGTGCTTTAATTGTGGTGATCTTGATCATTTTATTAAAGACTGTCCTAAAAAGAAAAACCAAAAACAAAATGATAACAACCAATCTTATGAACAAGTGAATCATGCTTCCTCATCCGGTGAAAACTTGGATGATATCTTTATGGTGACTGATTTATGTGATGCTGTGAATTCTGTGCATTCATCTACTGTGTGTGAAAATGAATGGCTAATTGATTCTGGTTGCTCTTATCACATGTCACCCTTTAGAAATTTGTTTTCTAATTATAAAGAAGTTGATAATGGTTCTGTTTCTATGGCTGATGAGAAACTTTGTAAAGTTGCTGGCATTGGTGATGTTTTCTTGAAATTTGATTCTGGTTATTCTATGACTCTAAAAGATGTGAGACATGTTCATGCTTTGTGCAATAATTTGATGTCTTGTGCTGGATTAGAATCATGTGGTCTTGAGGGTAGATGGGGAAATGGAGTTATGAAAATCGTAAAGGGTTCTTTGGTAGTTTTCAAAGGTAAAAAGAAAAGACATCTTTATGTTTGCAAAACTGAATCTGTATATGATAATATGAATTCTGTGACTGATGACTTGACTGATCTGTGGCATAGGAGATTAGGTCATATGAGTTCTAAAGGTCTAGAGATTTTGCATGAAAAAGGTTGCTTTGGTAAAGACGAGTTGTCTTGTATGCCTTTCTGTGATTCGTGTGTTTATGGCAAACAACAAAGAGTGAAATTCCCGGTTTTCCCTTCCCCTAATGTGACTATGAGTTCTGTGCATGTTGATGAGTCTGAGTCCAGTGCTACTCCTAGCAAGGTGGAGCATTTAACTGGTGTACTTCCTGTTAATGATTACATTGTGTCCTTTGATGAAAATCATGTGAACTTGCATGTTAATGAACCTGAAATTCATGGAATGCCTGAAAATCATGATAGTGTTGTTGAACATGAACATGTTGTGCATGATGAATTGGTTGCTAATGAACATGAAGATTTGCATGATTATCAATTGACCAGAGATAGGGCTAGGAGAAACATAAGACAACCTGCTAAGCTAAGTGACTTTCATCTTGCCTCTTATGTGTTCAATGTGTTGTTTTATTCAAATACTATAAGATATGTTATGTATTTGATGGTTAGTACTAGGCATGATATAGTTTATGCTATTAGTTGCTTAATGTATTTGATGGTTAGTACTTGGCATGGTATAGCTTATGCTATTAGTTGCTTAAATAGGTATATGTCTAATCCTAGCATGGTGCATTGGAATGTTGTTCAATGGTTGTTGTCTGTAGGTGTTAATCTAAGTGATTATGTGTTTAATCCTGCTGATATGTGTACTAAGTGTTTGTCCCTTAATAAATTTCAATCATGTTTAAAATTTTTAAAATTTGATACTGATGATTGATGCATGTTTAGTCCCTTGGTTAGTGTTTTATAACCTGCTGTGTGCTCGTTATAAAACTGTTACCCTGGTTACTTTCCCACTTTAACTTGCTGTGTGCTTGTTATTGTTCTTCCTTTGTCTATGCTTTGTGCTATGACAGGAATTTTGGTCCACACAATGCTTTGTGTGTTGTGGGGACCCTTTGGGCGATGATGAGTCATCTATGGGGTTTTCCTTACGTCGAGGTGGAGCCGGTATTGTGCCAAGGTGGAGATTTGTTGGGTTTGGCCCATTACCTTTATTGGGCCCTGGTCTTTTTTCTGATTTCCCTACCTAAACTAACCGAGCCCCATTCCATCTATCCCTTCATTTTCCCACCTCTTCCAGAACCTTCACTTCTTGTGTCTTCTCGGCTGGCTCCAGATTCTTGGGACTTGGCTCTCTTCCCTTCGTCTTCCTTGCTACTATTAATCATGGATTTGTTCCATGATGAGGTGAGTGAAAAAAGTCTGAAATCCTTTGTGTATTTCGTTTTCCCCTACTCTTTTTCGCGTCTCTGTTCGCGCTGGTTGGCCGTGAGATTTGAGAGTGATGGTGCTGTGTGCGCCGTGAGTTTAGGGTGGTGCTGTGTGCGCCGTGAGTTTAGGGTGGTGCTGTGTGCGCCGTGAGTTTAGGGTGGTGCTTTTGTGGTTCCGGTGTGGTGCTGTGTCTGCCGTGAGTCTTGATCTTTGTGGTCAGATTTATGGTGGAGCTCACTGTGTGTGTCTTGGTGTAACCCTAGTGTGGTTCCCCTTGCTGTGTTCGGCCATCGCCTACTGGAGCTCTCTGGCAGTGGCTGAGGAGTGTTCGGGCAGTTTCTTGGGGCAGTCTGTGTGTCTCCCATCTTTTGGCTACGATATCTTGGTTCCCCGGTGACGACGTAGAATGGAAACCCTGCTCGACCTGAGCCCAATTCCTTTACTCTTGTTTGATATTTGATTTATATAGTTCTTTGTGAATTGTATACTGTGGATTGTTTTCTTGTTGTAATTGCAGGTTATCAATCGACGCAAAAGGCGGAACGAAAACCTTACAATGAGGATTGTTGTTTTCGAATTCACGTTTGGAAACAACCCAGTGTCAATCTTTGATCTAAATTTTGCAGAGGCATTGCTGAGTCAAGAAAATTTAATTCGTTTGAACAAATACCTAAATGGCTAAATTTAGTCAATCTTCAACAACAGATGCAAACCGACTTTTACACGATTTAAATAAATACGGGTTAATGGCATTTAACACACAGCACCTGTTGTAAGTTGTAACTCATGTCTATTTAACTTTGACTTTCTTATATTTTTGATTAAATTATCAGTATTTCCTTCTCAATTTGCATGCAATTCACTTATGGTGTGTTTGTAATTGCTTATTCAAAGCACTTTTATGTTATTTTTATTTAAAGTTATAAAAAATTGCTTTTAAGCAAAAGCATGATCTTAAGATAAAAAAACAGCTTAACAAACTTCAATTAATTACAAGATTGCCAGCAAACAACTTAAAGTAGTCAAAAACATATCATGGGATGCTTATCTGCTTCTGCTTTTTTCTGCTTATTTTTAGAGAAGTAACAGCAGAAGCAAGGAAATAAAACACTCAAAATTTATTTTTTCGTTTGAAAAGCTGATAAGCAGTTTGCAAAGCATTTGCAAACACACACTTAATCTTTCCACCTCATTTTTTAATCCCACTGCCTATTCAATATTATACAAATAGTTTCGTTATTTAAATATTTTTTATTAATGTAATTGAAATTATAAAATGGTGTTTATATTCCAATTAGGTAATTAAAATTATCTATTCAAACTTAAAATCATAGCGCACTTTTATAGTTATATTTCATTAATAATTTGTGCTAATTAAATTAATTGATGTGATTAAAGGGTAAAGGGGTGAAGTGGTGAACTGTATATTGAACATAGTTTGAGAAGGTAACATTATTCGATTGAATTTACGAATTAACAATATGATGAAATAAATAATATTAACCCAAAAAACGATGAAAAAGCCCATATCAAAACATGGACTATCGTGTCCGGAAAAATTTTAACCCTTCCACAAAAAACACATGGACCATAGTACATGAGAGAGGTACAGTCGGTGGATGAGCCATGCATATTGTGTCAAGGAAGAAGATAATGGATAATAAGTTTGGGAGATGGGTGTGAAGGGTATTTTCGTATTAATAAAAAACTTATCTACATAAATACTTAAAATATTGACCTATTTGAATTGTGTTTTTTTGTACTGAGAATTTTATGTAATGTTAAAATTTACTTGAATTTAATTAAATTTTTGTTTAATTATTGATACATTTTTACAATTTCCTCAAAATTTTAACCCCTCCAAAGAAAAAAAAACATGGACCATCGTACCTTCAAAAAGATTTCCACAAACTTTTATTAAACTTTTGAATTTTCTTTGATGAGGTCAAACAAATCACTCTCATTTCATGTCTTATTTTAACCTTTTTTCTTCTCCAATCAGACCAAAAGAAGTTAAATTACATCGTGACCCCTTCAAAAATTAAAAATAAACTTAAATAACTCATGGTTAAATTAATAATAAATAAATATTATATATATTCGAATTGAACAACGTCAGATGCTAATGTATTTTATAATTGAATAAAAAAATTTAACTTTTGATTTCATCATTTCATCTAGTTTTCAACTTTATTTTTTTTTTAGCACATTTCAACTTTAAATTTGAATATATCTATATATATATATAGGATTCTTCTTAATAATAATTTTAATATGGGGTTTTATATAATTTAATTTGTGAAAGTGTGGATGTAAATGCAAATTGCCCTACCAAATGCTATGTGACTTGGCTGATTTTGAAACATTTTCTTATTGGCTGTCATTCTTTTGTATTTGTGTGCTCTGCGTAAACTTTTCACCAATCTCTGTCTATTTATTTTCATTAGATTATTCTTGAAAATAAAAATTCTTTAAAAAATATCATACGTAGAAATATAGAAGTGAAGTGCAGTTGATTATTATTATCCATTCCAACTGAAGGCGAGCGGTTGTTGAGCAAAACTTTGGAAGTTTTGGTGGTTAGAAATTTTGTTAGCATTCACAAGAAACCAGCTCTTTCTGTCACGAGAAAACATCTCCAGCTAAAGAAACCTCTGATACTCAACCCCTTCAATGATTTTCTCTGTAGAATTTGAATAGTTTACATAAATTATAGTTACAGATTTTGGGTTTGTACATGAAGAGAATTTGATCTGTTCATCAATTCATGCTCAATTTGTGGTGTTGAGATGGATCATTCTGCAGCAAATGGTAATCGGAGAACAGGAGTTGAAGTGATTAAGGATAAAAATGGAGTCTCTCAGGTTTTGCTTCGGAGTCCTCGTGGAGCGTCAGCACGGGTTAGAGATCTTGTTAAAATTTCTAAATTTTCTTGTGTGAATTTGATTGGTTCTTGGTAACAGCATATTATGTTTTGACTTATATAATGTCACTTGGACGGGCGTGTTGACGATTGGTCGGAATTTATAAGCTACGTTAGCTAGCTATATATGGTTAACTCATCACCAATTAATTTTGAATTTGAACCTCACGTATTCTAAAACTGAAATGATTTTTTTTAAATTTGCTAATGACAAGGGCTCTGCTTAGATTGGATACGGAGTTGATGCCTCGTGAAAATTTCATCATTCTCAGGTTAGCCTGCATGGAGGACAGATTCTTTCTTGGAAAAATGAATGGGGTGAGGAGCTGTTGTTCACCAGTAGTAAGGTAAGATAATAATATCTACACTTTAATGTAATTAGTGCTCAAAAGAATGCTAGTTATCAACAAGTTTCTTTATGATCATCTAATGAAAATTGACCAAAACCAGAGAAAACCACTCGAAATATTTCTCTTTGTGATACAAAACTTACATATAGTGTTCTGGAATTGTGTTACATTCCTCAACAGGCTATTTTGAAGTCACCTGCAGCTGTTCGGGGAGGGATTCCTATTTGTTTCCCACAGGTATTCACATCTTGTCATTGGTTAAGAATGCATCGGTTAACACATGTATCTTATAAAGATTTAATATAGCTTGTCAATACGCCCTCTCACGACCTCATATATGACATTATATAAGTCAAACACGTGGATTGATAAGTGAGTGATGATGAGTATGTGGGAGACATAATCAATTACATGAAAAGTCTGTTCTGATATTATATTAAAAAATCATATGCAGCTACTATATTTTTTTGGTTGTTTTTTTATTTCTCGATTGGGCTTGGATAAATAATACGTTTGTAAATTAATTGACCAAGTTTGGGAGCCGTGGTTCGCTGGAGCAACATGGCTTCGCCAGGAACAAAATGTGGACCATTGATGACAATCCTCCACCTCTACAGTCCATTGATTCTAATGGCAATACGCTTATCGACTTGCTTCTTAAACCATCAGATGATGATCTCAAGATTTGGCCTCACAGGTATACATCGACTCCATTCCATGGAATTTTGCCTCATATTTTTAAATATCAATTCTAAGAGTGACGAAAAAATATCTTCGAAAATTTTACTTTGTTTTTCGGCAATCGGGTTGAAACAATGTATTGTTGACAATTTTTTTTTTTTATCAGTTTTGAACTCCGGCTGAGGGTGCTCCTGTCTGCTGATGGACATCTGACCTTGGTGTCGCGGATTAGGAACGTTAACGGCAAGCCCTTTAGCTTCTTCTTCGCCTACCACACATATTTATCCGTCTCAGATATCAGGTGAACATTTTCTTATCAAACTTTTGTATGTCTTATACAGTAAAACTCCCGGAAAATTATAGCTAAAAGTGCATTTCAATAACAGTGAAGTACGAGTAGAGGGACTGGAGACTCTCGACTACCTCGACAATCTGTGTAACAGAGAGCGCTTTACAGAACAAGGAGACGCCTCAACTTTTGAATCTGAGGTAAAACTTTGAATTCACCAAATTTTTTCTAAGAAAAGGCAGATTACCATTCTTTAAAACGTTTATATGTTTATGAATAATGTTTATGTGCATTAAAGGTGGATCGAATTTATCTTAGCTCTTCAGATGAGGTTGCTGTATTTGATCATGAAAAAAAAAGAACTATTGTGATCAGTAAGGACGGTCTCCCTGATATTGGTAAGCACAATTGCATTGACTCAGTATTTTCATGTTCTGTTTGAGAAAACTAAGTCCTATGATTCGTGACGACAGTGGTTTGGAATCCATGGGAGAAGAAATCTAAGACCATTACAGATTTTGGAGACGAAGAGTATAAAGTTATGCTATGTGTGGATGCATCTGTGATGGAGAAACCGGTTACTTTGAAGCCGGGAGAGGAATGGAGGGGACGACTCGACTTATCGGTAATGGCATCCATATAAGAAAATCTCGAGACAATCAGACAAGAAGGTTATACTAATGTAACTTGCTACATAATCGAGTGACCTTATTTATGTGTCACGGTGAATGATTATAAGGCCACTTTGCAGTGTTTGGTGAAGATGGCAAGGAATCTTGATTGTAATAATTGCAAGTGAGTTGTGAATTTAGAGTCTTATGAAAAAAGTAATTGTTTTGTGGTAATGTTTGGTATCATCGAACATATAAGAGAGGACCCCATAAGTAGGGGTGTGATCGTGTCGGGTATCTAGGGAATCGGGAAATTCGGGTCAGGTATCCGAAATTTCGGGTACCCCCATATGCTAAGGGTGCTTATTGGCCCAATCCGGTCCAATCCGAACCGGGACCGGCCGGTTTCGATTCCGGTTCTACCGGTTCCGGGTCGGAACCAGTTTTTTTGTTTTTTTAAAAAATTAAGGGAAATTGTTGCTTGGAGAATTCGAACACGCGACCATTGTCTTCTACTCTAAAGCTCTAACCAATTGAGCTAATGAGCCTTTTTGTTTGTATACTAACCTCAAATATATTTATCTAAATTTTAAAAAAAATCAATTTTTTTAATTAACGCATCCGGTTCCGGTTCAACCCGGAACCGGAAAGTTACCGGTTCCGAAACGGTAGAACCGCCCCAGATCTGTATCTTACCCGTTCAGGGATGGGTCCGGGTTGACCCGGCCCGATAAGCACCCCTACCATATGCCTTACCGATTCCCGACCCGAATTTTTCGGGTACCCGAAATTTTGGGTACCCGAACAATTCGGGTTTGGATACCCTATTTTTTGTTTTGCTTTTTTTTTTTTTGCTTCTACAATACATAACAAACAAATTTTTTTTTTATTTCTCGGAACCCAATCGGGTACCCGAATCCCGATCAGGTTCCAAGAAGATACCCGATTCCGGAACCGAAATTTTCGGGTCCGGAATCGGGTATTGTCCCGAACCCGAAAAATTACCGTTTTTTCATTCTCGTTCGGGAATACCCGATCGGGTCGGGTCGGTTACCCGAATGCCCACCCCTACCCATAAGACTTGGGGGCCTCACAACCCTAAATATTCAGGAATGAATAAATGTAAGCCAAAAAGTCGAAAAAAGTAATCCTAAGCGAAACTGTCACGTCAGCTTCTGTGTTGGTTACAAAACACTTTTTAACTTTTAAAACTTATATGCCTAATTTAAAGTTTCGGATGATATTGGATGATCAAACTGGATGTATAGTCAGCTTGTGGACATTTTACCGAGTAAATAGATTGTAATCAATTCGATAATCATATTATATTGTATACTGTTGATCCAATATTAATTTGTAAATTGGGAGCTTTCATATAGTTATTTTACGGTAAAATCAATTAAATTTGTTTTAAAAAAATTCACTTTTTTTTGAATAAATTGATTTACCATAAATTTGAAATTAAATCATGTTGGCAATTACTTTTCGAAACTATACCATGATTTCGAAAATTTGTTGATTAGCTTTATCTTGTTTGAATAATTTGATTTTGACTTTGTTTTCAATTTATTATGCGTTTATGTGTGTGTATAAATAGTTATCTTCTCCACTTAGAAATGCCATACCCATAAAGGAAGCATTTAAAGGAACGATGACTTTCTCAACAAGAAAAAAATGGGCCCACTATCATGATTGATATTTTAGACAAGGCCCAAGGTATTCATGGGGATTTTCCTCGGTCCAATTGCAAGTGCATGCCGCTTCAACCAAAACTAGGCCCCTTATCGCATTACCAATAGCATTTACCTATTTTTAAGAAATGCAAAGTTCAGGTCGGTACTCTATATTGAAACTTTATTAGTCTGGAAAAAAAAACTTACAATCATTTAGGTCCACTTTAGATTGAAATGACAAAAGTGTCATTAATAAGAAAATGCGTCAATTTCAGAAATTTTCAATCACTTCCTTTCAGCACTTCGTTCGAGCTCTTCCTTTCACGACTGCGATTCAAATCTCCTCGTAAATCTCTCTTCATCTCTTCGATTTTCCACTCCATCACTTCGTTCCAGATTTTTTTTCAAATCCGGTATGTGTGTGCGTGTGTGTTTTGGAGTATGTATGTGTGTGTGTGTATATATATATATATATATATATATATATATATAATGTTTGCTGACATTCAACTAGCTGACATTTGAGGTTTTATAGTTATGATTTGGTGTTCGTGCTTCTTTGTTCATTTCCAGAATTTACAGCTTGAAACTTGCAACGAAGAATATGAATCAAATAATAATTAATTGGTGCACGAAAATTATAAAAAATAACTGGTGCAAGAAAATTATTAAAAGTAACTGGTGCACGAAAGATATTGCAACGAAAAAGATGATCCGGGAGAAATTAACTGATGCACAAAAAATATAAAAAGTAATTGGTGCACGAAAATTATGAAAAGTAAACTGGTGCACGAAAGATATAAAAAGTAACTGGTGCACGAAAATTATTAGAAGTAAACTGGTTCACGAAAGATATATAAAGCAACTGGTGCACGAAACTTAAAAAAAGTATTTGGTGCACGAACTTATAAAAGTAATTGATGCATGAACATATAAAAGAAATTGGTGCACGAAAATTGAAAATCAATAATTGATGCACAAAAAATGAAAATCAGTAACTGGTGCGCAAAAATTAAAATCAGTAACTGATGCGCGAATATTGAAAATCAGTAATTGATGCAAGAAAATTAAAATCAGTAACTGATGCACGAAACATAGAAAAAGTATGTGATGCATGAACCATAATCACAAGTGGGTGATGCACGAACCATACAATTAAGTAAGTGATGCATGAACCATTTAATTTCGTGCATCAGTTATTGTATTTCGTGCACCAATTATTTTTTTGTAAATTTTGTGCATCGGCTAATTAACACAAGGTTTGTCCATCATTGTTGTATTTTCATGCATCGGTGTTATATTTTCGTGCACCATGGTTATATTTTCGTGCATCAGTTACATTTTATAATTTTCGTGAACCAGTTACTTTTTATGATTTTCGTGCACCAATGTTATATTTTCGTGTATCAGTTACTTTTTAAAACTTTCGTGCACCAGTTACTTTTTATAATTTTCGTGCACCAATTAATTTTTTGTAATATTCGTGCACCAATTACTTTTTCTTTGTGTCATCTTCTTCGTTGCAATATCTTGCTGTCAGTCTGTAAATTTTGGAAATGAGCAAGCAAGCACGGACTCCAACGCATACCTTACTTCTTCATCCATATGCATCAGTCAAAGCCGTGAAAGATTTTTTTTAAAAAAAAACATACCAACAGACCTTCGTTGTCTATAGTTTAGCATCGGTATTCAAATTTATAGTTCACATACACACACAATATACACACACACCATGGAATGTGCTGAATAGATCCAGAAATTATATGTGCAGTGTAGTCCGAGGTCTTCTTCGATTCAAAAATATTCCAGATGGTACGAATAATTTAGATGCTTCGATTCAAACATATTTTATGTGCGGAACATTTTGCAAATAATTTTTAGGTCGGGGCCACGAGAGGATGAAGAAAATAATGATCTGAGAATCGCCGAAAAATTTTAGCAGAAAATTTAAGGTGTGGGGCCACAGTATGAGGAAGAAAAGAAAGATCTGAAATTAGGGTTATGATGTTTTCAACTTAACGGTACTTTGGTAACTAAAAAACACATTTTCAAACCAACAGTTTAAAAATTGGACTTATGGGAATATAATTTTCTCCTAAGTGTATTTTTTGTTAAGAAGTTTTTTTTCCAGATTTATTTGTAATAAGTTTATGTAAACAACACGTACTTGCAGTTCCCCTTTTAAGAATCCTCCTTTATTTTAAATGAAATTATATTTGTCTCTAACGTAATGAAGCTAAGTAGAGATGTCAAATAGAGCGAACTTCACGAGGCATTGCACGGGCACGACACGGCACAACCCATTTTCCTACAGTGTCGTGCCGTGCCCGACCAAGGGGTGACGGCCCGTGGGTCGGCACGGGCATGACACGACACTGTAGTTTTTTTAAAAAAAAACTGTCTCAATCGATCGGTAATGATTTGTCGATCGATCACGAAGGCCATAAGCTACAATCAACGAAAGGTGATTGGCGATCGATCGCCGAAACACTAACGATAAAAAATAGTCGTTCAACGGCTTTTTTGTGGTTGTTAGATATAGGCTTGTGTTGATGAAACATTTTATCCTCTCAATCTCTAAGCTCTATATACTTGAAACACTACACTCTCAATTTGTTCACAAGAAGAAAGAAGTTTGTCTCATGTTTGCCAATACAAACATAAGTAACAAAGCCAATACTCCTCCTAGCAAATATTTGGTAACGTTTATATTTGTTGCATTAGATAATTATAGTCTATATACATAATGGTCGATTCATCTTATGATGATGAAATTGATCAATTTCAAGAAAATGAAGAAAGCGCACCAAATATTCAATCATCAGCTAGAAGAAATTAAAAACGAACTAGTAATGTATGACACTTATTCGATGTAGAACTATTATTGTGTCAATTTATATTTTATTATACTCTTATTATATTTAAATAATAAAATTTGAACAAAAAAAAATTTTAAAACTAAAAAAAAAATTAAAAAAATTGATTTAGGCTGGGCCTCGCAAAAACATGGGATAGTTGTGCTGCCCGGCACGAAACAGTGCCGAGCGGCATGATTACCGATTGGCACGGCCCGGTTGACATCTTCAAAACTAAGTTAAAATAAATCCGCGAAGAACCTGCATGTTTTGGAAGTAGGCAATATCAAACATGTGTTGGGTAAAATGGTATTTACCCCTGTTTAATACCCATGCATGTGTTTCAGCGCTTATACATGAAAAAAATTGAAAATAATTTTCTTTAATCCCGAAATAGTACTTAGAAGGAAAAATTATTAAATTTAAAGCATTAATATGCCAATAATACATCAAATTGCTCTCTGAGTCTTCTATGTTTGACTGACACTCCTAAATAATTCTGTCTATTATTGAAATTTAAATGTGAACAATATAGGTGGTTCTTTTAGTATCGGAAGTGTTGGTCGGTGAAAAGAAGGTGCATTGTAGAAATGGAGGCTATGTTTGTTTCATGTTTCCTTACTTGTAGTTTTGGTAGCCTTAATCAATTCAAAAATGGAGGGAGACAAAACCAAAATGATGATGACTCCCGGGAGGGTTTTACGTCTATATAAAGTCTCCAATCCATCATTTGAAAATAATCACTCAATTGTATATCTCTCAAATAACTTGGTCTTTGAGCTTCTATATTAGTATTGTGCGAGAATCTGTATCTGTAAGGTTATCCTGTATAGTTTTGTAATTCTCGGTTGATTTTTCAATAAACTGTGTTTGCCTCTAATGGACTTAGGCAATTAACGAACCACATAAATATTCGTGTTATTGTATGTATGAAGTTTATACTTTATTTTGGGTACCATGGCACAACAAGAACTTATAATTTGCTTAAATAATTCTTTAATATTTGATTTAAAATTTAGTTTCATGCCATATCACAAAGTTATCTCTTTGGTGATGAATATTTGTAGGTATCGTCATAGGTTATCAATAAGTGAAAGAAAATAACCCAGTTTGAATGTTAAATGCAACGCAGCGAACTTGTAGCGTATTAAAATCAACCCACAACACATTTCATTCCCTACAAAGAACAAATTACGTACTTTGTCAGTTCAATGCATTTTGCCATTCGAATCAGCTCTATAGCGTGAATACATTCATTAAAATCTTATGTCAAAATTCAACCATTAACTTATTCTGTGCAACAACAACAACATATTTCATGTAATTGGCGCGGCATAAGATATATAAAAATGCGAGAAAGTAAGAAGATTGATTTTGTTAAATTATTCAAAACCAACCGACAATGATTGAAGTAGCTCATGTATTTTATAAAGAGTTAGCATAGCTTCTAAACTCACAATGTGGTGTAATTCTCAACACGACCTCTCATATGTGATATTACTGATAATGGAGTAACAGTGAGCATACGGACGGGCAGTCAATCACATGGACGGAGTAGCCATGAGAAACCTGTTCTGATACATTATTAAGAATACATGGGTTTTCAACTCAAAACCAATTGGCTATTAGTGGAGTAGCTCATGTATCTTATAATATGTTAACATGGCTTGTAAACTCCGAATGTGGGGGAACAATTCTCAACCGGAACAAATACAATGTGCAGCGTGCACTGCATTTATGTGTTAATTGTTCCCCATGAAATATAAAATTAAGCAAATAAAGATTAGTTGTATCTTCTTTTGATTAGTGCATTTTATCGGACACTGTGACCCATGTCTTTTCATGTCTGGTTTTTTCCTATTTGGAATACTTGTTCCACAAATTAATATTCTAAATTTATATATTTATTTATTAATGTACATAATATGTATATTGACTTTAGTTTTGGTTTCTTGATTTGAAAATGGCACGTGCAAACCCTACTGCGGGAATTGAGTAAATTGTGTAGTTAGTTCCACTTAGCAAACAAAATCGTGCACACGAGTGGTGGAGAACATGGCTCAATATGTATATTTTAAATTTACTTAGACCCCTGTGAAGCAGTTTTAATCACCTTCATTGTGTACTTTGCATGCTTCTATGGGACACCAATCATAAAAAATGGTTGCTCTAGATTAAATTTGTAAATTATTGGGTGTTAACAACACTTGTGAGGTGTATATTATGGAAACGAGAAAAGGATTTATCATGGAAAAATTTTAATTTTGGTTTTTGTAATTAAGCTATTTTCTATTTTCAACCAATAATCGTCAATTTTTAGTCTTAATCCAATAAATTGATCATTATTTGACTTTTAGTCCTTTTTCGTGGGAGTACTGATGTGGTGTCGGTGTTGGGGTTCAACAATTGCCTCTGCTTTGTCATCGGTCGAACACGTGGCGCCTGTGCCAGTGTATGGTTGAAAAGATTGAAGTTGCGCTATTACTCTTAACTACTATTATTGGTAAAGTGGTAAGCGTTCGATCCTACAATTGGTAAAGTGAAAAGATTGAAACTACTCGGTTGAGGTTTGCTATAAAATAGTTAATAATGAATTAGATTGTATTTTCGACAAAATAATATTGTCGAATGGTATCTAAGAGATATCCACTTGATGAAATGCGACCAAGCAATAAAATTTAAAGAGATATATGAATATATATTTAAGGCGAGTGTGGTAATTACATCCAACGTGGATAATTACTTGTAAGGGCTTTTTAACAATTTAACCTTAATTTTTATTATAGTTATTAAAATAACCGGATTTTTTTTTTTTTATAAAAGTAACCTAAGTCGCCATCTGAGATGGCGACAATAATAAAAATTTATTAATGTCGCCATCTCAGATGGCGACAACAATATCATAAATTTTTTTTTAATATGTCGCCTTCTCAGTTGGCGACATCAAAGAAATTTTTTATTTTTAAACTTATGTCGCCATCTCAGATGGCGACATCAATAATTTTTTTTTATTGATGTCGCCATCTGAGATGGCGACATCAACACAATAAGAAACCCTACTCTTCATTTCATACATCGGCCGCCGCTTCTGTTTTCTCTTCAACAGCATTCCACGCTCACTCTCCATAAAATCTTCTTCTCGTGTTAATCCACCGTGTAAAAATCAATTTCTCATCTAACTTATTTAAGGTATGTTTTTTATTTTTGTTATGCTTTGATTTTAGATAAATCATGATATTTTATTTAGAATCTTTTGTTTGATTTTTGTTATTGTTTAATTTTAGATTAAATATGATTTTGATATGTAAATTGGGAGTATATGTGTTGTGGGTTAATATTTTGACGATATTGATGTTGAAATGTTGGTTCCGGTGGGCGGGGTGCAAAAATGAATCTGCCCGACGATGGCGGCCGGCGCGATGGCGGCCCGGCGGCTGTGGCGGCCCGACGGGGGTGGCGGTTGTTGACGGTCGTTGTGTGACGATCGTAAGTAGTCGGCGGATATTGTTTGTAATGTTGAGATTAATGTTTTTAATTTTTTTGTTATATTTCAGGATGGATCAAATGAGGCAACCAGGCCCGATCGACACACATCTTTTGTCATTGCAGTCTTCACATCGATCCGAGGATGTGTGGGCAGGTGATATGGATAGCATACTGCGTGGGAGAAACCCACATAGTTATTTTTGGGATTTGTGTCCACTAGATACACGTGTTGTTAATTTGTTGCACGTGATAGGATTTTATGGTATATATAGGTGTGGTAAGATTGAGCTTGACATGCATCTGATCAAGGCTTTAGTTGAGAGATGGCGCCGTGAAACACACACATTTCATCTCAGATCGGGAGAGGCGTCTATCACACTGCAAGACATTGCAGTAATATGGTCATTGCCAGTAGATAGCATCGTAGTGTCGGGGATTGATATTGATAGGAGTCTACCCGATTGGCAAGAATATTGCCATACATATTTAGGTTTCTTACCAGTCATCACAGACCATAAGGGCGCACGTTTGAAATTAGTTGCTTTGTATAATCATTTGCTGCTCAATCCATTGGATGAAAATAGTACAGCAGATGATGTTGTTAAGTTTACACGGGCTTGTGCGTTGTTGATGTTAGGGGGGATTATGTGCCCTGATACATCAGGTAATTTTGTTAGGTTACTGTATGTACAGAAGTTGGAGGATATCGACGCTGCCCATACATATAGTTGGGGTAGTGCTGTGTTGGTGTACTTGTATCGTGAGTTGTGTACGTCATCAGAGAGAGGGAAAAAAGTGATAGGTGGTGCCTTGCAAATCGTACAGGTAAATATGTTTGTTTATTTTAAATAATTAAATATGTTTGTTTATTTTAAATAAATCTAACTTGTATTATTGATGTCATTACAATAAATGAGATTTGGGCATGGTCACGAATCCCAAGTTTGACTCCTCAATTGGGTGTTGAAAGATCTGATTATGGGCCACTAATGATCGATCCAGATAATGTGTTACCTGCTGCTCCATATGGTGCAAGGTAACACGAATATGTCTTGTTTTATAACTGTTTGTATATGTTAATGCATCTAATCATTTATCTGAATATATACAGGTGGTCATGTCATTTACGATTTACTGAAACTGGGAGTCATTCTACACGTATCATGAGGGACATTCTCGATGAGCAGCCAGTAACTCAAGTAAACACGCTGTTAAATTTGTTTATACAAACAACATTACTTTGATATTTTTCAAATACATAATCCGGCCAATCTTGATTATTCTGGATCATTCGTTCCGCTTTCTTAAGTCGTTCAAGAAAATAGAGCACACAGCGATCAAAAGTTAATTGCACAATAACGGTGATTGGAAGGCGACGAGCACCCTTCATAACTCCGTTAATGCACTCGGACATATTTGTCGTAAGAATACCACACCGCCATCCACCATCATGTGCAAGAGTCCATTTTGAATTGTCAATCCGATTCAAATAATCAAATGCTCTTGGTTCAATACTTTTTATTTCTTCCATTGTAGAATCGAACTTTCTGAGCTGATTTTCTGAACCAGCTTTCCAGCATAAGTCTTTCAAATGAACATTTTTGAACCGACTATTAAAGTTCGAGCACACATGTCTCAAACAAAATCGATGCACTACATGCGAGGAATTGAAGTCGGCAACACATTCAGCGGCTGCAATAAGGCCCGGATGCCTATCAGATATCAAGCACACACCATCAGATCCTTTAACAATGTGCTTGCTAATCAACTCCAAAAACCATTTCCACGACAAAAAACTTTCCACGTCAACGATTGCAAAGGCCAAAGGTAAGACTTGATTGTTACCTTCCATGGCCACCGCAATCAACATCTTATGTTGATATTTTGTATACAGATGTGTTCCATCTACACTTATAACTTTTCGACAGTGTCGGAATCCATCTGCACATGGTTGGAATGCCCAAAACACGTAATTCAAAGTCATCTCTGTTGGTCTAGCATTCGGTAGGTGGTCCCATTCGACGACTGTGCCTGAGTTCCATTTTTGCAAAGCTCCCATGTAATAAGGCAATTTTCTTACAGAGCTCTCCCATGTTCCATAAACATTTTCAACAGCACGTCTCAAACTATACCAGCCTTTTGCATATGAGATCTCAAAACCATATTTATCTTTAACAGTTTGAATAACATACTTTACCTCATAGGATGGATCACGTCGAACGATTCCCACTAGCAAACTAGCAATCATATTTTTGTCCAGATTTGCATGATCGATCGATAAATCACTCAAAAGACAAGTGTGAGAACCCCCATATTTTGTTATTTTGAACATTCCACTTTTTTCCCCAATGAGGCGTAGAAACCATCTGCAAGGCATATCTGGTGTACTATGTTTGCACACCACTTTCCATAAAGTTTTTGTACTTTTGACAACAAGATACTCACGTTTTACAATCCGTACGGAGTAATCCTTCACAGCTGCCTGAAGATGACATTTATCTTTAAATACCATATTCAGATGGATATCTCATTTCGAATAATCGTAATAACTCCCCCACTTACCAGTTGGAAGGTCCATCGAATCACCAAATACGTCTGCATGTGTCGTGGAGAAAAATGGAATTGTTTGATAAAGCTCAGGTTCATTTGTTGTGGTTGTGTCTGCTACAGTAACTGACACTTCTACAATATCAACCTCATCGTCAGCAGACTCATCCTCAGATGGAATCCCCTCCGGTTCAGACCGAATATCATCTCCAAAATCCACAAAACTGTCTGCTAGTGGCTCGGGAACAACATTGTCAGCAACTATCGGAGCATCATCTTGAATCATAGAGGTAGTTGGTCTTTCTGTAACTACTACAGATGGACCACTACCAGTTGTTGGCATTTCTGTAATAAAATCATAAGCACAGGGTTCTGTTTGTATATACATCTCCAAAAAAGTATGATTTTGTTCAATATCCAATAGCCATGCTAGATTGTAATCGCTGTCAACGGGAAAAATTGTTTGTTTCATCCCCGAAAAATCACTGAATATATATTTACAAGATATTTTCAGAATGAACTGGTGACGATCGATGCTAGTAATATCATATACATCGCTCAATAACTGTAAATACTTAATATTGCGAGATATTGTCATGCCTTTTGACGGACCACGATCATATCTAACAGATTCTGAATCTTGTAATATTTGGCCTCCCCAGTACAACAAAACTTGAATTGACATACCTTAAAAAATAAAGATAAAATTAATAAATTAATACATGATATATAATGCTGTTAAATATGATTATTTATATAACAACGTACCTAAAATATGCTGATCGGAGCAAATAACTGGAGGATATGAAATGAGTTATATGAAATGAGTTATATGAAATGAGTTATATGAAATGAGCTGATTTCGTTCGAATAAATAGATGAAAAAATTGATTAATGTTGCCATCTCAAATGGCGACATAAAATAAAAAAATGAATTTTTTTATTGTCGCCATCTGAGATGGCGACAATGTTATAATTTTTTATATTTTTACGTCGTTTTCTGCCGACAACACGTAAAAAATATTTTATAATGGTATTGATGTCGCCATCTAAGATGGCGACATCAATAAAAAAAAAAATTTTATTGGATGTCGCCATTCCAGATGGCGACATCAATAAAAAAAAAAAACTTTTATAATATCGCCATCTTAGATGGCGACATCATAAAAAAAAAGGTTTTTATTGATGTCGCCATTCCAGATGGCGACATAAATAAAATAAAAAATTTATTATGTCGCCATCTCAGATGGCGACAATAAAAGAATTTGGTAATTGTCGCCATCTGAGATGGCGACTTGGGTTACTTTTATAAAAAAAAATTTCAGTTATTTTTATAACTATAATAAAAATTGTGGTTAGATTATTAAAAAGCCCTTACTTGTAACCTACGAATAGTGGCGGAGCCACAATAAGATATGGGAGAACAAGTGTCATCCATCGAAGAAAAAAAAAATTATTATCTTAAATATATATATATAAATTATTATCCTAAATATATATATAAATTAAATTGTATTTAACATCCAAAATTTATAGTTTACTCCTTAAAAATTATATTTTATCCCCGTAAAATTATAATTTGATCCTTTAAAAAAATATTAGCCTCATTTTTATGTTAATATTTTTTTCCCATTCTGTTTTTACGTCGGCCGTTGCCTATGGACAACTAATGATTCAATGATGCATGGCCTCTTGGAAAGGCCTCAAGGGCATTGCGACCATATATATTGTTCGACATTTTAGTGAGTAAAGGGTGCATATAACTAATATTGCCGATAAGTATACGCAAATAATTAAATTACACTTTTTAAAATAAAAAAAAAACTTTTTAGGGTAATAAAAAAACTTTTTGAGTAGGGTTGGTGCCCTCTCCACATAACGTATTTTCTCGCCTTATGATGGTGTCCATTTTTCTTAATATGGTATTTTCAGAATATTGAAGGAACCCAATTTTTCCTACTTGTGCGCTACGTAAATATGTAAAATTTAATATTAATTGATGTCATATGATATATTGACCTCCTCGGGTAAAATCCCTCAAGGGCCGAACAAAGACATATGCCGAACAGAGTGCACCGAACGGAAAGCACCGAGCAGGGTTTGTTCCGAACAGCTGCTAACCCTCCTCGGTTTTCTGGTCAAAGCTTAGCGGAAGACCCGGGAATAACTAACAAATTAACCGGCGTGAATGAACGTGCAATAATGGGGCGCGGATTTCTCGAACGTGTGGGGCTCCAGTTAAGCCACGATCAGAGGACATCGTGTTCCGGATCTCCCGCAAGCCAATCACTAGGAACAGTCCTATAAATACCCGCAGATATCATCACAGAAGGGTTGGATTTTTCTGGGCAAAAAGACTCCGAAGAGAGCAAATTTATGTATGTTCGGTCTTTTCTGTTATTTTTATAAACAGTTGGTGTCAGTCATTGAACAATTATTTTTTGTGTCTAGAGAGTCCTGTAAATCATCAACATTTTATAGTGAAGTTCCATACTGGACTAGGTCCCGTGGTTTTTCTCTCCATTTGAGGGTTTTCCACGTAAAAATCTTGGTGTGTTTATCGTTATTTTCCTTTAACACCTTATTCTACCTTATATTCGAAAATCACGGATCACATCATTGGCGCCGTCTGTGGGAACAAAAAGAGTAAAGACGTTGAAGCAGGGATTTTTTCATTAAGAGTCCAAGGCGAAATGGTTAAAAGCAAAGGGCGAGGGCCAATGTCGGGGAGGAATAAACCAATGACCCCCCCACGTTCATGCCCAGAACCAGAAGGAGCTGGAGAAGCTGGATCATCGCAGAATGTTTCACGAGTATTACCTACCCGAGGAATACCCATGGAACATTTAACTGAGGTGATTGCCAAGACTGTTGGAGAAGTTATGAAGCAATTCGTGACCCCTCCCCCTTGTCAGGAAGAAAATAAAGAAGAGGAAGAAGATTCAACCTCTATAAAGAAGTCGGAGGAGGAGGCTGAAGAATCGAAAGATTTTCTTAATCTCTCAAATGATGAAATAGATAGGGCTTTGCACCATCAAATGGAGGATTTAAAGGAGGAGCTACAAAGAATGCGCAATAAAATGGAAGGCCGTATTAACTCGGCAAGAAGAAGCACCCCATTCACTCCTCAGGTCATTGATGATCCTCTGCCTCTTAATTTCAGAACTTTAAGTGTGGGGAATTATGATGGTAGCACGGATCCAGAAGAATATTTATCTCGATTTGAGAATGCCTCACTCCTTCATCAGCTGTCAGATGGGGTGAAATGTAGAGTGTTCTTGACTACTCTAGCTGGCGCTGCTCAGTCATGGTTCAATCAGTTACCATCAGGAATAGTGGATTTCTTTCCCAAATTCAGCTCGTTGTTCCTTCATCAATTCGCGAGCAGTAGAAGTTGCAAGACAACAGCCTTGAGCTTGTTCGGTCTCAGGCAGATGGATAAGGAGTCCCTGCGGGATTTTCTGAAAAGATTCAATCAAGCATGCCTTGATGTTCCTCATGTGACATCTGAAATACTAGCCAGCTCTTTCACCCAATGGTTGAGAGAGGGGGATCTGTTCAGATCGTTGGCCAAGAAGCCACCGTCAGACTATGATGAATTACTGGGGCGTGCCTCTAAATATATTAATTTGGAGGAAGCGCAGAGGATGAAATAGAAGAAGGAAATGAAAAATGGTGGTGAAGTCAATAGGAAGGAGAGGCCATTGGAACAGCCCAAGAGGAACTTTGATCAGTACCTACCGATGAGACCTTATCGGGAGGTAGCCATGAATCAAATTATGCCGAAAAGGGGTCGGGGGGGACCTTATGGAAGAGGAGTATTCCGAAGAGGAAGTGCCCGAGGAGGAAGTGTTCATGAAGGAAGAATGGATGTAAGGCGAGGAGCTGACGATGACCTGAGGAACAGTGCTCCTTTCCCCCGGAATAATGTTAATCCAGGGAGATGAGTACTTCAGCCAGTTCCTTGGGCAGTACGGGGGGAAAGAGTGGAGGGAGGAAATCAAGTTACTAGGGAAAGAACCATGAGCAATGTTCCTAACCGAGGGACCATACATATGATTTCGGGAGGAACATCATGTGGAGATTCTAACCGAGCAAGAAAAAGTTATGCTCGAAGACTCGAAGTGTTATCCATTAATCCAAGTCATGCTCAGGAGAGTCCTTCTATAGCTTTCGGACCTGCTGATTTACAAGGGATTTATTTTCCCCACGAGGATGCACTGGTAATTTCAGCCACAGTAGCCAACTACAATGTGCAAAGAATCTTCATCGATACAGGCAGCTCGGCAGATGTGCTCTTCCTTAGTACGTTGAAGCAGATGGAATTGGGAAGTATAGCTGTGCAAAAAGTAAATACTTCTTTGCATGGGTTTACTGGAGAAGCCATAAGTCCTATAGGACAAGTGTCTTTACCCGTCACATTAGGAGAGGAGTCCAAGACAAAGACGAAGATGATCACCTTCCTCATAGTGGATGCACCCTCCTCCTATAATATAATATTGGGTCGGCCGGCGTTAACGGCCTTCGAAGCAGTTGCTTCTACTTACCACCTGAAGATAAAATTCCCGGTAGGAGAGGAAGTGGGACAAGTAAGGGGAAGTCAGAGTTCATCAAGAAAATGCTATGTGCAAGAGTTGAAGCAAGACAAAGGAAAAAATAGAGAAGATGGGGAGCGAGGAAGTAATAAGAGGAAACATGGACAGCCTGAGGAGGAGGAGCGGATAGTCCCGAGGAGGAATTTATGAGTATAGAGTTAGGTCACCCGGCGAAAACTACTCGCATTGGGTCCAAGTTGGATCCCGAATTGAAGAAAAGGGTGATTAAATGCTTAACAGATAATGTGGATGTGTTCGCTTGGAATACCTCTGAGTTAATTGGGGTAAAACCTGAGATTGATGAGCATCATCTAAATGTTGACCCGGGTGCTCGGGCAATTAAACAGAAGAGAAGGCATTTCGGACCCGAGAAGGATGCCGTCATAGCTAAACAAGTAGAGGAGTTGCTGAAGGCAGGTCATATACGGGAGATTAGTTTCCCTACATGGCTTTCAAATGTGGTTCTAGTACCTAAAACAGGAGACAAGTGGAGGATGTGTGTAGATTTTCGGGATGTAAACAAAGCGTGTCCCAAAGATTGTTATCCATTGCCAAGGATTGATCAATTAGTGGATTCTACAGCGGGACATGAGCTATTATGTCTTATGGATGCTTATCAGGGATATCATCAAATCCCCTTAGCCCGCGAAGATCAGTCCAATGTTAGCTTTGTCACAGCGGGAGGAACTTTTGTTATGTCGTCATGCCCTTCCGATTGAAAAATGCTGGGGCTACTTATCAGAGACTGATGGATAAGATGTTCAGAGATCAAATAGGACGGAACGTGGAGGTTTATGTTGATGACGTCCTAATCAAGAGCAAGAAGGCCCAAAATCTGATAGAAGATATGGAGGAAGTCTTTGCCACTTTGAGAAGATTTGGCATGAAGTTAAATCCAGCTAAATGTACCTTCGGAATTCATAGTGGAAAATTCTTGGGGTACATGGTTACAGAGAGAGGTGTGGAAGCTAACCCTGAGAAAATACGAGCTATCCAAGAAATGAACCCTCCTCGGACTTTGAACGAAGTACAAAGGTTAGCGGGAAGAATAGCAGCACTTAGTCGATTCATGTCTAGATCGGCTGATAAGAGTTTGCCTTTCTTTAAAGCATTAAGGCGAGGAATGCAGTTCGAGTGGGATGATCAGTGTCAGAAGGCTTCCGAAGACTTGAAAGAATATTTAGCTTGGTTACCCTTAATGAATAAACCCGAGCACAATGAGACCCTCCTCGTCTACTTGTCGGTAACCGAGGAAGTTGTCAGCTCGGTATTAATTCAAGAGAAATTTGGACAGCAGCAACCGGTATACTATGTCAGCCGAGCTTTGCAAGGAGCCGAACAAAGATATCCTGAAATTGAAAAGTTAGCTTTGGCTCTGGTAATCACTGCAAGAAGGCTCCGGCCGTATTTTTTATCTCACCCTATCATGGTGGTAACGAGCACTCCTTTAGGAAGGCTCTTGTCAAAAGCTGAAATTTCAGGAAGGATGGTGAAATGGGCCACAGAATTGAGCGAGTTCGATATTTCTTATCAGCCTCGGAATACCATTAAGGCTCAGGCCTTATCTGATTTTTGGTTGAAGTAACTCATACTCGGGAAGAAAAACATTGGAGCCTCTTTGTAGACGGATCATCTACTCAAAAGGGAAGCGGTGCAGGAGTTCTACTGATCAGTCCAGAAGGAGAGGAAGTTGCTATAGCTATTCAGTTCGGTTTTCATTCTTCAAACAATGAAGCCGAATTCGAAGCTCTCCTCTCTGGTTTACAAGTAGCATTAGACGCCGGAGCTCGGAAAGTAAAAGTGTTCATGGACTCGATGCTGGTTGTACAACAGGTAAATGGGGTGTACAAGGTGAAAGAAGAAAAGTTGAGAAAATATGTGGAGAAGGCTCAAGTATTAACGACTCAGTTCCAGGAAGTAGAATTGAAGCAAATACCACGAGAAGATAATAACCGAGCAGATTCACTCGCAAAGTTGGCCAGTTCCATTCATGAGTGGAAGAATAGGAAAGTGCTGGTACAAGATCTTCTGGTCTCGCACATAGCTATCAACAGTATAATGAATTTAGAGCCTTGTATCATATCCGATTGGCGGGAGCATATCATCAAATTCTTGAAAGATAGGGTGTTGCCATTAGATCCGAAGGAAGCTGCTCGGGTGAAGAGAATGGAGAGACGTTTTGTGTTAGCAGAAGGTAAATTGTACAAAAGGGGATTTTCAGCGTCCTTCTTACAATGCACATCAGTGCAAGAAGGAGAACATTTGTTAAAGGAGATTCATGAAGGCTGTTGTGGAAATCATTCGGGAAGTAATATGTTATATCAGAAAGCCCTTCGGGCCGGATATTATTGGCCCAGTATGAGAGAAAATGCCGAAGAAATTGTTAAAAAATGTAACAATTGCCAGAAACATGCAAATTTATCTCATATACCCGCAGATGTCTTAAATAGCAGTATTACTTCCTGTCCCTTCGATCAATGGGGGATGGACATCGTCGGACCTTTTCCTCTTGCCACGGGACAAAGAAAATTCCTCCTAGTAGCAGTTGAGTACTTTACTAAATGGGTGGAAGCTGAACCTCTAGCAAAAATAACTGAGGAGGAAATTATCAGATTCTTATGGAGAAGCATAGTTTGTCGATTCGGAATACCGAGGAGAATTATTTCAGATAATGGAAGGCCATTTCAGGGAAAGAAACTACAGGAGTGGTGCGGGGAGATGAAAATCAGGCAAATATTCACGTCAGTAGCCTATCCACAATCAAATGGGCAAGTCGAAGTTATTAACCGTATTCTATTACATGGGATTAAGACGAAGCTGGAAGGGGCCCGAGGAGAATGGGTAAATGAACTACCTGGAGTCTTGTGGGCTTATCGAACAACTCCTCGGGTATCTACAGGGGAAACCCCGTATAGTCTAGTATACGGTTCGGAGGCCCTCATTCCAGCGGAAATTGGGATTGAATCCCTCCGCGTACAATGTTATGATCCAGAGCAGAACGAGGTTAAGAGAAGGCAAGAGTTAGATGAGATTGATCAGCTAAGAGAACAAGCTGTAGCAAGAACAGAGCTATATAAAGTAAGGATTACCAACGCCTATAACCGAAGGTTTCGATCAAGAACATTTCAAGTTGGTGATTTAGTGTTACGAAGAACAATCCTGCTGGTGAGGTGAAAACGTTGGCACCCAAATGGGAAGGCTCTTACAAAATTAAGGAAGTAATCGGAAGAGGAGCCTACAGGCTGGAGGATCATGAAGGTCGGAAATTGGTAAGACCTTGGAACGTTCATAACCTGAAGAAATATTTTGTGTAATCTTTCTCTTTTGTTTACTTTATGAATTCAGCCGTAATAAAATAAAAGGATTTGATTCATTGAGTTTTTTTTACGGAATCATTGCATTATCATCGGTTTACGCGTGGGATCGGGATGTTTGGTCCACGTTTAAACATTACATTATCATCGGTTTACTCGTGAGATCGGGATGTTTGGTCCACGTTTTAAACATAAAATTGCCTAAGTGTTTGTGTTCGGGGTAGCGAGCTTTGTTCGGAATTTTAGTTGTTTACTCGTGGGATCGGGATGTTTGGTCCACGTTTTAAACCTAAAATTACTCGTGGGATCGGGATGTTTGGTCCACGTTTTAAACCTAAAATTGCCTAAGTGTTTGTGCTCGGGGTAGCGAGCTTTGTTCGGAATTTTAGTTGTTTACTCGTGGGATCGGGATGTTTGGTCCACGTTTTAAACCTAAAATTGCCTAAGCGTTTGTGCTCGGGGTAGCGAGCTTTGTTCGGAATTTTAGTTGTTTACTCGTGGGATCGGGATGTTTGGTCCACGTTTTAAACCTAAAATTGCCTAAGGGTTTGCGCTCGGAGTAGCAAGTCTGTTCCAAGTTACAAGTAAATGATTTCATTAATAAAAAAGAAAGAAATACGATAAAAGGTAAAAGCTCTACCCTACGGCTGAAATAGCTCCTCAGGGAGGCTCTCCAGAGCAGCATTGACGTCAAGGAAATCATTTGAAGCCCCTTCAGGAGGGTAGCCTTGAGATCTAAATTGGCCGACGCATGCTTCAAAACCATGATCAAAGAACTTGTAAGCACGGTCAGCCACCATGCTGCTATACTCTGGAGACTTCAAAAACTCAGCTTTCTTCGAGAGCCATAGTTCTTCCACACGAGCAGCCGTGGAAGATTTCTCTTGAGCAAGCTGCTCGGAGACAGCTTGATGTTGCTCAGCCAGGGATTTATACTGCTCTGACAAAGTAGAGTTAGCACCTTCCAGAGCAGCAAACTTTGTCCGCTCCTCTGCCAGGACCTGCTCCGCCTTGTCCCGAGCTGATACCAGGGCCGAGTGCCGCTCCTCCAAAAGGCTCACTGTTTTCTTCAACTCCTCACCCATACCCTCTAACTGCCGGATGCGCTTCTGATTTTGCCCATCAGCCAATCGAACTGAATGAAAGCGAGTGAGAAGTTCACCCGCCATCATGTGGGCCTGCATCAGATCATATATAAAGTTAAAATAACAAAGGAAGGTATTTAAAAAAGACAAATGGAACAAATTAATGGGTATAAACATTTACCTGAGTAAAGGAGGAGGAGAAGTCGTTCACCAAGTTGCTGAAAGCCAGCTCCCCGAGGTATTTTCGATCAGCAGGGTTGGGGGTATAGCACAACATGGAATAGGAGGCTTTGGGATCGGGTTTTTTCAGTAGTGGAACAGTAAGGGAATACGTCCACGAAGGGATATGGTATCTCGAAGTAGGCCGAGATACACCGAGAGCGGGTTGAGAGGAGGCTCGAGGTTCGGAAGGGATGAGGGAAGAAGAAGTTTTCTTAGTAGGAGGTGCTTGGGGCGAAGAGCTTGGACCTTCGGGAGTAGCCTTCCTCTTGCGATGAAGAGCATGAGTCTTCTCAGGTGAAGCCTTCTCCTCAGAAGGAGTCAAAATCTCAATAGAATGGGAGGTGCAGGAATAGCAGCAGCCTTAGAAGTTTGGCCTTTTTGGCTCTTCTCCCTTAGCTTCTCGGCTATCATTGCCTTCATCGTTTTTGTTTCTGAAAAGAGCAGGGAAATATTAGTCCGAACATTATAAGTTAAAAGTAAAACGAAGAAGATTACTTAGAAAGCACTCACCGAGGGACACTTTCAAGGATACACCCTTGGGGCTCAATTGGAACAAGTATAGCAGTCCGTCGTCAATCAGCTCCATCAAATTAAAACACTGATCGCCAAGTGCACGACGAACCGACAAATACGGTTCCTCCTCAAGGTGACCCTTGATCGATTTCCCCCTCGGGAGACTTTCCCTCCACTCCATAGGGCAGTCCCAAGGCTGGAGGGGACGAGCAAAGAAGTAAGAGTTTTTCCAATTTTTTTATGGACGATGGGTATTTTTTGAGGAAGCCAACCCCTGTCCTTGAGGAAAGTAAAAAAGTCCGATCTCTTTCTTGTTCAATTGAAAGAAACAATGAAAAAGCTCGGGAGTATGGGTAAAACCCAGATAAGAAAGAACTATGAAGAAGCCTGCTAATAACCTATAGCTATTGGGAAATAATTGACTAAGGGAAACACAGAAGTAGGAGGCCACTTCAATAAAGAAAGAAGGGACGGGAAAACGGAGGCCTCCTCGGAGTTGGTCTATATAGAAAGGAAAATACCCCTTAGGGGGTAAGTGGGGACGAGATCCAGAAGGGGGAGCAATAATAGATGTCCCCTCAGAAATCCCCCATTTAGTTCGGATATTGATGAGTTGCTGAGGCAATTTGACCTCAGACTCGAAGATCTCGAACCAAGGAACACGAGCTTTAACTAAATCTCGCTCTGTAGCACGTTTCTGCTCTTGCTTACGAGCAGCCGACTCAGCAGAAGAGCTTAGGGTTTTGTCGCTATCAAAAGAGGAAGAGGGTTGAGGAGAGAGGCTAAGAGCGTCTCCTTCGTTAAACCTATCTATCGCTTGCAATGAAGAATCGGCTGAGGAAGAAACCATACTTAGGTGATTAAAAAAGGACTGCTGGGGAAAGTCGTTCGATCGTGTGGTGCTAGCTCGGAAGCAAAATTCAGCAAAGTAAGGACAAATGAAGAAAAAGGAGGGGTATTTATAGCGGGGACCATGTGAACAGTCATTTAATCTTTACCGTCCAAAAAAAAAGGGAATGGACGGTTATAAAGGAGCCTCGGGAAACGAAACGTCGCGCGGCATTTGAAATATTTGGGCGGGAAAAAAGGGCGGCAAAAATATCCCGAGCAGGTTAAGTTTGGGATTTTACCCGAAGACAATAAAACAAGACTTCAAAAGTCTCGTCCTGCTTTACTTTAGGAGGGTGAGGTGATGTCATATGATATATTGACCTCCTCGGGTAAAATCCCAAGGGCCGAACAAAGACATATACCGAACAGAGTGCACCGAACGGAAAGCACCGAGCAGGGTTTGTTCCGAACAGCTGCTAACCCTCCTCGGTTTTCTGGTCAAAGCTTAGCGGAACACCCGGGAATAACTAACAAATTAACCGGCGTGAATGAACGTGCAATAATGGGGCGCGGATTTCTCGGACGTGTGGGGCTCCAGTTAAGCCACGATCAGAGGACATCGTGTTCCGGATCTCCCGCGAGCCAATCACTAGGAACAGTCCTATAAATACCCGCAGATATCATCACAGAACGGTTGGATTTTTCTGGACAAAAATACTCCGAAGAGAGCAAATTTATGTCTGTTCGGTCTTTTCTGTTATTTTTATAAACAGTTGGTGTCTGTCATTGAACAATTATTTTTTGTGTCTAGAGAGTCGTGTAAATCATCAACATTTTATAGTGAAGTTTCATACTGGACTAGGTCCCGTGGTTTTTCTCTCCATTTGAGGGTTTTCCACGTAAAAATCTTGGTGTGTTTATCGTTATTTTCCTTTAACACCTTATTCTACCTTATATTCGAAAATCACGGATCACATCATTAATAATGTGTAATGTTTTATCAGAATTATAGATAGATTAATGAAGAGATATATATCAATTTATTTGTATTTCACATTTCGATCGTCTGAGCGTAGGAGACATGCTGACATCATGGGTGGCACACGTGTGATCGTTTATGACCGTGAATGCACGAAGCGACGTAGAGGCGACGGAGTATTCAAAGAGAGTAAATGGGCCCCAACGGCCCAAATACAGGTCCAATTTAATTTGTCCTCAACTTTCAAGACATGGACCGTACTCTCCGGTTGTTCTTTGCGTGAGCCGCACCTGCAAAATATAAATAATATAACAAAACCTAATGCGACTGCATTCCATTATTTTTATATATTTACTTACTGATAATGTGAATTTATATAAATTGCCAGCATTAGCTTACACATATGTGTCTGAAAACGTGACATGTAGCTTACTCACTGTACTTTTTAAAATAGACAGTTTATCATATGTGGTTTATAAAAATAGGCAGTTTACCCTATATAATTTATGAATTTGGTGTAAAATACTCCTAATGTGTATACTATGTTTTGCAAACTATCGGGGGAAAAATACATATTTTGAAAAACAATGGAAATTGTCTATACAAATCACAAGCGTTAAATTGTCTCTTAGGAATACACAGAGGCAAAATATCAATTTACAAATCATATAGGTAATATAATCAGTTGAGGTTGACGCAGATAAATGAATTGAATTCCTCAAGCCCGAGGGAACACCACGTGATTTCACCGTCACAGTCCACATTTCCCAAGTTTCGTGTGCTGCAGAAATATTCAGAATATTTAATTCGATTTTTGGTAATAAAATCTTAAATTAACAAATTTGGTCTGGGATCGAGTGGTCAACTAGACAGTACTCGGATCCTTTGATTATCTTCAACAAGTATTCTTCATCCATCATAAAATCACAGTTTCATTTAATATCATCGGCTAGCGAACACTTTCTTTTGAATATCCATCATCTACCACTTGATCTGGTCGGGTGACTTCTTATGTTTATGTCATTGGGTCATAATCTCCTACCCGAAACGACGGATCAAAGGGAGTAACGGGCTAGCCTATAAAAAGAAACTACGATCCCTCCCACGGAATTAGTCATGTGACAGATTCGAACGAATGTACATAGCTTTAAGATATACTAGAGTAGTAAGAATCCCACTTGAAACGGTTAGGGGCCATCGAATCGAGTTGTACCACTTTTGCTTTGATTCAATTTTAATGGCTCCCATATCAAGATTTTCTTAAGACCAATATAAAAAATGCTCATGCATGGAATCATAATTTCGTCAAAAAAAAAAAAACAAAGCCATTAAAACCTAATGAAGCCATGCAAGCCAAATAAAAGACATGTGAACCACCCAATAATAAAAATAGTAAACAAGATTACGTTTTTTTTTGTTAATTTTGTGGCTCAAAAAAGTAGTCATTAATTAGTCAATGTACCCTAGCCATCTCGGGGTTTGATGCCCATTGACTTGTATTAGCATCACCACTTGTGGGTTTAAATTATAAAAAAAATATTATAAAACTCGTTAACCAGTAAGTACCCAAAAATAAACAATTAAACTGAAATTTGGCGATTTGTGAATCCAAACAAAGCCCAATGCATCCTTCGGAGAATTTGTCGATTCTAGTGTACTTAGGTTTTCTTGTCTTTTAGTCTATGAAACGTTTACCTTGGCCACAACAATAATCCCCCTCCTTGCTTCTTCGATCTCATGTAATTTATTAGAGAATAAATAATAAATTGTTCAATATCTCTACAAACTCAAAATTTTCGATGAGACGGCAAAACATGATAACAGGACATCTGACTAACACCGATGTCATGTGTTAAAAACTCATAAACAACAACTTCACCGACAATAAAATATCCATTTGATGGGCCTCTTAAAAAAATGAACAAATCGGCTCACTTGAGTGAGGTGGAGTGTTAGAGAATAAATGATAAATTATTCAATCTCTCTACAAGCTCGGTTTTTAGATGCGATGTCAATTCAACATAATTTACCCAATATATGTTTTTTTTAAGAAGGTTTTTGTTTGTGGGTGCTTGACATGTAGTGAGGCGAATGTACACAAAATCACTGCAGTCTTTTATGGGCTAAACGCCAATTTAGAGTTCATTGGCTACTGTTATGAACGGCCTACAGAGTTAATTAAACATTCACTAAGAGTAAGATTGTCTTAAATGACAATACAATAAGCAATTTGAAATTTAAAATCACAAAAATTTGTAAATACATACAAATAATTGAAATACGAGTAGATTTTGAATTTCAAGCTCTTGTCCAACGAGCACACATGCCAATTTGACGTCCTAGGTTGTTGAAGTGCTTAATTATCCTTATTTTGATAGCGATCAAAGCGTGAGGCTTGGGCTGCTATACGATTTAAAGATTATAGTTGTATCATAACCACAAACAGTTGTTTTTGGTAAAGCGATAATCGTTTGATCCTACAATTGGTATCGGAATCAATGTCACATGTTCGATTCTCATGAGTTGCAAGATAATGTAATTATTGTGAGGGAGATTGTTGAATTGCAATAATTATTCATGTTTGGAGAGAGATCGGTGTGTAGTGCTTGGACTATCATTGTTGTTTAAAAATTAGAGTTGAATTGTTACCATCATCTATAGCATTTGATAATACGGTAAGTGCTTGATCCTATTCTATATAGGTAAACGTTAGATCTAAATGAACTCCTTTTTAAAAAAAAAAAACTGGACTAAAAAAAGTCACGAACTCGAAATTGAAATGGAAGTTGAGAGGAGATAATTATGGACAGATTTCCGGTCTCGAATTATTTTAAAATTTAAATAATGAAAATTTTAAAATAATGTAGATATACATTCCAAGATGCCCAATGGTCAAGAAATCACAGTGGTGACAAAACTTGCCTAATTAGCCGTATTATGGACACAACAAGAGAAAATTTCTAAACACAAACTGATGAAGTAAGATATAAACAGGCAAATGATTGAGAAATTTTCACTATTTTAAGACAAATTTTTAAAGTTATCTCATAACATTTCTTATGATGATGACGAGAGCTTAACAACTAATCTTTCCCCGGCATCTATATCGAATAATGCCGATAAGAGTCGTCTTTGTTTTGAATTAAGATAACCTTGAGGTTGCATCTAGATCGAAGGATTTCATTTCAACAATGCATTTGAAAATTTGGATTTGAAATGATTTCAATAACTAGTAATTTGAAATAACTTGGTATTGTTAAAAATGTCTTAATATAAATCAATGGATTTCAAAATTAGTCAAACAAGTTGAATGGTTCGTATTAAGGATTTGATTTTTCAAAGCTACCAAATCTTTCCATTTAAATAGAGTCTTACAATTGTGAAAATTTTCCCTTTAAAATTACGTAGTGTGTCGCATGTATAATGTCTATGCTTCGATTGCTTGTGTTTAATAATTTTGCACATGTTTTGAGTGTAATTCTTATACATATGTTTTTGTGAAGATTTTAAATATGCGGTTCAATTTATCGTAGAGTTAATAAATTTGGAATTCCGTCTCAACTCTGTTTCGCGGTCCCATAAAATATGAATTTTACAGCTACTTAGTCTCAAATAAATTATTTTTAATCAAAAATTGTCTTATATAAATGTTTATAACAAATTTAATACGGCAGTAATTATTTTTGAACAAAAATCTCATAACTGAATAGATTATCTTGAGACATTTTTTATTAAAAACAAAAGCTTGGACAATTTTCAATAAAAAAACAATTTTCAATAAAAAAACAATTTTCATAGGATTTTATCTAATTAGTCCTAAAAATTTGGGATTAATATTCCAAAAACATCTATGTTATCGGATCATTTTTTTTAAAATTAACCCACAAAATAATAAGACGCTAGATTTATTTTTTTTAAAATTAAAGATATAAAAAAATCTTTAGGAGTTCTCGAGGTTGAGTAAAATAATATTGAACTGAATTTAATATATTCACTTAGAATAGAGTTTGGGTCAAGCTTCAACTTAAGTTCTCACTAGCTGAATGATAAGTGCATAATTACACCTATATTTCATTCTCTTTTACTTTACTTTTATGTTGGTATTCGAACGGAATTACGTCTGTCGTTGTCATTTTTGTTGTTTTGTATGAATCCAAGTGATGCGGCATTTTATGACTAAAAGATGATGAAAATTGCATTAATGTGACAAAGACCGAATTTGAGGAGGAAAAGAAGAAGAATTCGAGCAAAAATGATGGATGAAGGAAGAAAGTTGAAGAAAAAGAGAGAACTGAAATTCAAAACACATGTCACTTCTTTCTCCTCGATTTTCTTCATGTTAGAGCCATATTTTAGAAATGTTACCAACATTAAAGTTGTAGCACTTTCTGTTATCTTCGTGTGGACAGCTAATTCGTTTAATTCGGAGATCGTATGAGAAAGTTATGACCAAACTACTAAGTTATAGCGTATTAGGAAAAAGGCATGCGCCCTAGGCAAAAAATATCACTGAACATTGTATCTGTTGGATACATGTATGTCCTAAAACGAACGGCTTAATAAAATTATATGAAGGATGATGGAGGGTGAAGAAATTGTTCATATAATTTGGAGAAAATTTTAAATATTTAGATGTATAATATATAAATTTTTAAATCTTTTTCATTCAATGAATTGATTATTTTCACTCTGCCTATTTTTGGATCATGGATGCGCCTTATCCCATTATCATGCTTGATTCATGTTATTTTGCCGCTACACATGACGGAGTTGTGTCATTTCTCCCACACCAGTTGAAGAAAAAAATGAGAATCTCTTTTATTTTAAAAGAAGAATTGAGTCTCCTAGTTTAAGTGTGTCAGCTAATAGTTTGTCTAACAACATTCGGCTATAGATAAAATTGATCTATAGTAATTCTTGAAAATTGGAGATATGTGAGTTAGAATTTTGATAGTGAAAATGCGTTGTGGATGTGTTATGACCGAGAAGATAAATTGTGTAGTGTAATTTATTCTTTGTTCCTGTTGGTTTTTTTCCTGATTTGAAAGTTTTTCATGTTAAATCCTTATGTCGTTATTATTTCTAATTTTTACTTTTTTGAGAAACCGAAAATAAAAAACAAAAGATGGCCTTCAGGTATAACAGTCACACACTTCAGTCTTCATATATGCAAAAAAACCTTATACCAAAGACTTCTCTACAAAAAATTTCAAGATATCCAATTAAAGTAGGCACAAAATTGCCAGTGTAATGAATTTTATATTTTGTAGTTAAATGATATATTTGGACATAATATATGCACATAGATTATGAATAAACTGCACACTTAAAGGTATTTAGAGAACCTAATACACCCTTAAACTGAATAAAAGGTATGCATGAAATGGCAACTGAATGTGGTGATCATGGAAACAGCAATATTATCCAAGTAAAAAATAATATCCTTTGTGTAACACCCATAAAATTATATTTAAGTTTAAAAGAAAATTACAAAAATGGTCTCATAGAATAGAGATTTTTTCAGTATTAGTATCAAACTTTAATTATAAATCAAATAGGTCACAAGGAAATTGTTCGGGACCACTTTTGATAAAATACAATTTTTGTAGGACTATATTTGTCTACACGTTTGAGACTAGTATTGATTAAAAATAATCTTGTGGGACAATGTGTTATTAGTCGTAAAAGTTTGGAACTAATATTAAGAAAACATGTATTCTATGAGACTATTTTTTTAAAATTTACCCTAAGTTTAATTTTTATTTTACTAATCAAGATCTAACCATCATAATTTTGCAGAACACCGACAGAAATCAACTGTTCCCGGTGAATCAATTAATTCACAATAATTAGAAAATTAATCATAATTTAGAATTGCCACCTTTCTAATTTCCTGTAGTCCTGTTGCATGGAGAATAGGTCATCACACTCTTAATTAATTATATTTAATGCAATCAATCAATTAATTATTAAGTTATTAATAACGGAAACTCGTCGAGTCGGCTTCTTTGTTTGATTCGTTGGTGGGAGATATTTGGACCTGTTTGGAATTCATGTGGTCCAAAAAGTTCGGTCCGGACCGGCCCAGTCTCATCCTGGTAGTGGTTAAGTTACAGTTATACCCCTCGTACTTCTCTTTTTGTTCTTTTTGCCGTGCTTCTTATCCAGAAACATGTTTCTTAATTGATGTATAACTAAATTATTTTGTGTGTGAATGTGTAAATATTACTTACTACTTTTAGGGTGCATTTGAACTGAGATATCTGAAGACATTTCAAATTATTGGTTTCAAATTCATTAAGCGTGCATTTGGATTAAGGGATTTTAAATTCATTAATTGTTTGGATGAATTTATTTATGTTTCAAATCCATATATTTACTTATCTATGTAAATATAATGTTAATTCTGATGGATTCGAAATGCATATAAGATAGACGTCATTTTAAATCGAGTTTCAAATTCTTTCTCAAATCAAATCACTACATTCAAATAAAATGCATCCATCCAAACACAACCTAATTGTTTGGATCAATTCATATTAATTATGTTTCAAATCAACATCTTTACAAATTAATGTAATAATATAATGATAATTATGATGGATTTGAAATGCACCTAAGATATGTGTCATTTCAAATCTATTCTCAAATCAAATCCCTTCATTCATATGAATTCATCCAAACACAACCTTAGGGTTTATTTGGATGGAGAATTTCAAATCCAATATATAAATTCATCCCAATTTGTTTAGGCGTTGTTGAAATCCATGCGTTTGAACTTCCTCCTATTAGTTTTTAAACTAATGATGGGGATTTCAAGAGTGTCCGAACAAGTGTGATGAATTTAAATATAAAATTAGAAACCCTCCCATGCAAATGCACCTTAATGTTTGTATTTGGATAATGAATTGATTTGAAGGAAAGAATTTAATTTGAGGAAATATTTGAAAAACATATTTGAAATAACACATATTTTATGTATAATTTAAAATGATCTCAAGTACACTAAAATATATTTATCCAAACAATCAAAGAATTAAAAATCCATAATTTCAAATACACATTGCAAATGCACTCTTAGATTGCTTTTGGGTTGATGTATTTGATTTGGATAAAAAAATTTGATTTGATGAAGGATTTAATTGGTATATTTCAAATGACACATATTTGGATGAATTTGAGATTGCTTAATTTGATAAATGGATTTGAAATTCATTTCAAAATAGTCAATTTATTTCAAAATAGTCAATATATATATATATATATATATATATATATATATATATATATATATATATATATATATATATATATATATAAACATTCGATCTATGTAAGTATTTTTCCTGATTGGACTTTCATAATGAGATTTATAAGTACCATATATTAATGTGGAACATATATTTTTTTACCTATTATAGGATATTTACAAATTATTATATTATAAAAATACAATGCATGGAACTTGAGAATGGAAGACCGAAGACACCTAATACATACTTTAAATGAGAATCACTGTAAACATTAATTGTGAATCCCCTTAATCGCTAAGTGGCATGATAATAATTCCATAGCTATTTAATAAATTCACCAAATTGTTTTGGTAAAGTTGACTTAAAAAAAAACATTAATTACGTAAAATTTAGTAAGGTTGTTCATAGAATAAGTTGAAAGCGAGAGACTTGTTGGAATAAATGAATTAAAGAAATCGGACGATCAATCGCGGCTTGCCGCGATCAATCGCTCAAGTCAGTAAGTTCCTGCTGTTGAAAACAAAGGGCACGATCGATCGATCAGTAAGTTCCTGCTGTTGAAAACAAAGGGCACGATCGATCGATCGCGCCCTGCACCTTTTGGCAGAATGGTGCGTTCATTCTCGTTCGGGTGCGTTTTTTCATGATATGATGCCTCCAAATGGTGTTTTTTGGACATATCTATTGTTATACTATATATATAACATTCTCTCACTTGTTTATTATCAAATTTTCGAAAATCAATGCAAAGTTTTGTGATAAAACTTGAGCATTTAGAGCATTTTCATCATTGTTCTTGTTGAGCGATTTAAACGTTTGTGGTTTAAAAAATTTGTGATTTGAAGTGCTCATCATAAATTATAGTAGTTGTATCTTAGGAGACAAATTAACAATTGAACTGTTAACACCATAGTGGGTCAATATTATCTTAAATACGGATATTCTAAATCTCGCCTCGACATTCCTATTATATACTCATTTGTTGTTTTTGCTTGCTACCTTCCTAAGATATACACATTCAGTAATTTTTTAACTACAAGACTGGCTCATAATCAAACGACACAAGTATTTCACAGATTGGTTCATAAAGAGGTAAAAAAGATCACACAATTGGGTGATTCAAAAATGAATCTGAGCAGCACCGTTAAACGTTGTCTTTTCATGTTAATGGCATTAAATCCTAGGTTGCCTGCCACGTTTTCCCCCGATGTGCACCATTAAACGAAGGTAAAAACATAATCTCATATGAGTTGATTCAGTAGGGTCTGCTCTGAATCGTATAATTAGGAGTTCGATTTCGTATACCAATATTTTCTCAATCTGAACTTGTTACACTGGCCTTGATATAAAAATATAATATTTTGATTACACATATATTATCTTTAAAAGTTTAAACTTGATATTTTATCGCTAATTAATATAATGTTAATGAAGATATTAGGGTGAGGTAAAATCTTTTTAGTCAAAGATTGAATGAATAATCAGCTTTCTCGTTTTGACTGACAAATTTAACGGAACCGTTCCCTCTGACAGTCACGTGACCTGAATCACTGTTCACAAATTCCCAAGAATTAATTAGGAAAATAACATCTCCTTGTGTCACTTACTTACTGAATTGACTAATCTACCCCCTCCCTCAAGATACTGGAGTTTGTTACACGTGTCAATATCCTAGGTCCCCATCAGATGCGGCGGCGGTTCGTTGAAAATATCTCGCAGTCACAGAGTTTATAATAATGAAATTATACATTTTAAATGTTTTTCAATATATAAATTTAATTAATTGTAAAAATTTATTTATAATTATAACTTCGAATCATTTATATTAGAAAATGTTAATTGAACTAATATGGACTTAGAAAAATTAAAAGATTTGACACATAAAAACGTGACAATGTGATTATCAAGTGAATTTTACAATTTCTAAATTATAAAAATGAAAAAAATTGAGATTATATTTATATCGATAAATTTGAAATCATATATTGTAAATTTATTTAATTATTGGACATCTCTTTTATTAATACATAAAATATAATGATAATTGTGATTTATTTAGTTTGTAAGAGTAATAGTATAATTTTATAAATATCTAGCCACATTAAATTAAATTACAATAATACGCGTATTAAGAGAAAGAAAAAAAAGGTAATATTTATCTCTGAAAAATTAGATATACAGTAACTTCCAATTCCAGCTATGAGATCCTATAAAAGAGTGGTTTCGGCTCGCATATTTCGGTCTTCACCGTAACTGACGAAGAAGCACATTCAACACACTCACCAGTCACCACTTTTCTCTCTCTGTTTTATAAAACACACTCCCTCTCCCGGTAAAGGAAGAATACTCAGTTTTCTTCACTTTCTTGAAGAAATCTTCAAGAAGAAAAGTAAGTTTCAGTCTTCGTTTTACTCTAAATATCCACCCAAAAGTTCGTTGCCTTGGTGAAGGAATTAATCCTTACTGTATCCATTTGATTCCCTCCATCACATATTCCTTCTTCCCTTTCCCCCTTCAACTTTCCTTGATTTTTTCCCACTTTTTCTTTCTGATTTCACGCTCAGAAGTGTGTGGTTGTTGTCTATCGGTGTCCTTTTTACTGGCCGGGCTACGCTTTAGCGTTGATCTTTCTCTTTTTTTTCTCAAAGAATCTCTCAGTGCACTCTCCTTTTTCAACCCATTACGCTCTCAACCCATTTCGCTTTCAATGCGAATCTGCTAAAATTTTCGAGCAAAAATCTCTCAGCAAAATGATGCCTCAAGAAGAAAAAACTATGCTATCTTGTAGAGTCAAATACAGTGAACACATAAACCAGACGACGGTAGTAAGCAAACCTGAATATTCCATTTCCGGTATAGGTAAGCTAGATACGACCAACATCACCACCAATTTCCCCAGAACCATAAGAGTTTCTGTTACAGACCCCGATGCAACCGATTCATCCAGTGATGAAGGGGACTGTTTTTTTCCCAAACGCAGAAGAGTCAGAAAATTCATCAGCGAGGTGAGAATCCAGCCTTCTTGCAGAGATAATGAAATAGCCAAGGTTACCCGCCCCTCGGTTTCTGTGATGAAGCGTAAGAAAAACAATGGCCGGAAAATGGAGAGAAGGGCGCCGGAGGTAGGAAATGTACGGAAGTTTCGCGGTGTCCGGCAGAGACCATGGGGGAAATGGGCGGCGGAGATTAGAGACCCCTCGAGGCGAGTACGACTCTGGCTGGGCACCTATGATACTGCAGAAGAGGCAGCCATGGTGTACGACCACGCGGCAATCCAGCTGCGTGGACCAGGCGCGCTCACCAACTTCTCAACTCCACCTGCCGTCGACGACAAAACCAGCTCTGGGTACAACTCTGGCGAGGAATCAAACAACAACGCGAAGTCCCCGAAGTCCGTACTCCGGTTCGTCTCCTCATCTGACTCCCACCAAGCCGAGGCTGAAGCCGAGCCGTGTTTTGGAAACGATTCGCTGTCAGCGAAAGAGGTTGATAATGAGAATTTCTCGGGTTTTTCGATTTTCCCGCCGAGCGATGATAACTTATTTCGCGAGTTTGAGAACCCGCTGCCTCTACCCGACTTGTTTGAGCAAACGGGTATCTGTGATGGTATTTTCGGATCGGAATTTGACCGCTGCGGTGACATGCTTATCGGGTCAACTCTCGATATTGGTTTTGATTTGGGACTTGGGCCTTCAAAGTGGCAGGTAGATGACTACTTTCAGGACTTTGGTGACATATTCGGGTCGGATCCTCTGATAGCACTCTGAGTTATTATATATATTATTATAAATAACATGAAATCAGCAAAATTAATTTGTTGATTTTCGGCGGTTTTGAGAATCATCGAGTCATTTTTATTTAATTTTGCAGTTTTGTTATTTATTTTATTTATTAGTTAGTTATCGTGATTAAAATAAACTACTCTGTCCCAGGCATGAAAGGAAACATTGTTGCTGCGGCACTGCCCTCAATGGCATTATCCATCATCCATGTGAAATCTTTTCTTTCTTTTTTAAAAAAAGATTCCAAATGAATGGTGATGATGCCCCTAACGCACTATCCTTAAGGACATCATCAAATAAAAACCGGCATGAAGGATGGTGTTCATGTTATTGTTGTGTTGGGTGCTAATATGTACTACTATGATACTGTCCTTTGTAAGGCACGTGTAAGATCACGTGACTCGTAATATTTTCAATTAGGTGGAACAATGAAATGGAATGAATTCCAATTAACACATGCTTAACGAAAACTAATTGTTAGCCCTAAAATTTCTCAAATTATTTGTTAGGGACGAAAGTTCTTTTCGAACAGAGCGACTCGTCAAGGGAGAGATGTGCTAAATCACTCCGGTTAAGGCCGGAAAGTTCCTTTAACTTTCGAATTTTATTTGGTTGGATTATAATGTGTCGTACAATTAATGCACTCCATGTTTCATATCATTAGCCGTCTTTGACTACTTTTTTCATTGGGACACAAAATCATAAATCATCAATACAAGCCCATTGCTTAACCTCATATTGATAATCAAAGATTAACACTTTGGGTCTGTGCTTGACTACAAATCGCCGGTTAGTTTTCTTTTGAATTTTTTAATTTTTTAACTACATTATTTTTAAAATTTTCGAATTCAAAAAGTTGTCTTTCGAAATGGTGTCTTTCAAATCAAGAGACATGTGATTTAATAATAACATTTCGAAATGTTTAAATATATATGAATAATAACCTTTCGAAATATTTAAATGTGTGAATAACATATTGGATTCGTAATATTTCATAAAGTGTTCTTGAAATCCTTTGTTGTATTTTAGGGTAAATTGTTTTGATAAGCAACGTAATATTACATTCAAGAAATTGTAATTTTCACTTCTCAAACCCATTTACGTTTTCTATTTTTCTAATAATTATAGCCTCAAACACTCCGTTCAAATTTATTTTCAATCCTCCTTAATTTTGTAATGTCATATAAAAAGTTAAACTTCCTGGCACTAGGACAGCTTTACCCAAGAGAACCACCCTCCACAGAGACTGAAGGGAGAAGGTTAACGGTTAAAAGTCCGCCTGGATGGCCAAACGAGGTTAAGTTCCATAATTGTTAATTAGTATAGATTTACCTTGACCCGTTAATTAATGGCATTTACCATGTTAGGTTGCATTTGAGCCGAAGATTTGAAATTACTCCATATTGAGATAGATTTGGCCTTGACCAGTTACTTACCTCAATCGTCAAAATTTTCCTCAAAAAATATTTGAATTCTTGGCCTCGAATTAGTTATCTTAAAACACAGAATCACATACATAACAAAGAGCCGTGTATCTATATATCTCCCGGCATGCAGGCCTTTGCGGTCTCACTTCTATACACTAGATCTTACAACACCAATATATTGGTATTTATAAACAATATAGCTTTGATGACAGATTAGAAGTACTGATTGTGGTCCTAGGATGAGGTGGGAGGTGGACAGGACATAGATTTGGACAAACAACTGGGGTTTGTTGAACCATTGCAGCACCAGAAATCTTTAACCTATACCGTTTTCATATACTTACCATTCAAAGAATTTGACTTTTTTTACGTATTATATATGTCAAGAATCATTTAATTATGCTTGTCATTGCTTATTTCTCTGCATCTCCATCTTCACAAAATTAATTGTCATTGGACTACATCATTTACGTACCATTTTAGGTAAAAGAAAATTATTAAGCAGAACTTATAAGTATATTGTTGAAAACAAAAATATGTAAATTTTTATTCATGAAAGAGAAACCGAAATATAATCATAAAATCTACGTTTATCTTCTGATATCTTAATGTTTCTTCCGATGGATTGGGCTTTTCTCCCATATCAGTGGGAAAGAAGAGATTGCCAGTTCATTGCTATAAAAGAAGGTTTTTAACCTTCTGATTGGGCTTTTAGTATGCTATATGGTTGCAGCTTTGACATAGCTTTTAAATCATAATTTTTTTTATTATGTGTCGTTCAGTCAAAGGGGGCGGGGTTTGAGTTATAAAATGTGGCTAGTGAGAATGCTTTGTTGGTGTGTTTAGGGTGAGAAGAAAAATTGCGTGGTTGTATATTTTTCATATAGTGTATTTATTATCTGGTCCTGATGTTTTTTTTCCATGATTTGGAAGATTTTCATATTAAATCCCTGTGTCGTCATTATTTCTCTTTTACTTGTGGCTAGTGGGAATGCTTTGTTGGTGTGTTTAGATTGAGAAGAAAAATTGTGTGGTTGTATATTTTTTTCATATAGTGTATTTATTATCTGGTCCTGATGGTTTTTTTCATGATTTGGAAGATTTTCATATTAAATCCCAGTGTCGTCATTATTTCTCTTTTTACTTGTTTTTCCCCAAAAAAGTACAGATCTTGATGGATGAATTTGAGGGTCAATTTTCAACATCTTCGAATAATTCTTTTTAAGTTTCATACGAAAAAATATATGTAGAGTTTTTTCCACTTTTACATGATTTATCATGTTTTTTATATGGGAATTTGTTAATTTATCTATGTAAAATTTTAATAATGTATATTGTATTTTTTCATATGATTATCTTATTCAAATATTGAACTCATTTTAAATACTTTATATTAAATCAAATTGAAAACCAATCATTTCCTAAAGAGGTAAACCAAATCATTCAAATACAATTGTATCAAATACTGAAGACATGAATAACCCGAATGTCCGCCTAAATTCATGTTTCTGTGCCAATGAGTTTCAAGTTCTCGATTCAATTACAATGAGGATAATACAATCATGTAGTATAAACAGTTAAAATGCATTAAAGTATGCGTGAGCTCTACATAAACATACATGGGAAAATTACCTAGGTTGGTCAAAAATAATGGCTAAAGTACTATCACGATTTAAAGATTTAGAACGGTAGGTTAAAAAACTAATTTTCAAAAATTAAAAATAAATTTTTTTTTTTTTTGGAAAATTTGTATGAATCCAGAATCCATCTAGCCCATAAGGTGGCTTTGTATATGCTGACACTCCCTAATTGGACCATAAAAGACCTAATAAGCCAAAACTAGCCTCTCATATTTGATGTATATGTCTTGGCTAACAATATTTCATGTTGTTATAGGCTCATCGGGATAATTTAGAGATTTAGAAGGGATGTTTTCAGATTTGGGCAGCCTCTTTTGTGGTAAGTCGTGCTGGTAAGTACTTATATGGATAGAATCTATGTAAAGACCAAGATACATAAATATGTATATATATATATAAATTTGTATGTGTATTGATATTTATAAGATCGAGTGTACATAGATGGGATCAGTAGATTTGGTAGCAAAAAATATAGGCTTGTATTTAAATGGATACCAAATATACTTAAACCGCAATATATTAGGTGGTAGTAGTATTCAGAACCGAAAAATCTATGTGAGTTGTGGCTATTATACCGCCACGTTAATGTATACGTCATGCAATTGGCCATGACATTAAGTCTGTTTTATGATACTTTATCACTGCAGTAAATTTGGTTGGAAAAACAATAAAGGTCATTTATTTTACAATTTGTCCAATTAAAAAGGTAGATGAGACTTGAGAGTGAACTTACTTTTCCAATTGAATACCCCTTTTGATTGCAACGAACATTTAAAATTCAACAAAACACATTGAAAATAATATAATGTGTTTATCGTTTTACCTTTAAATGCATGTTTTTAAAACAGGAGTCGCTGATAATTGACCAGATGTGATATCGTTAACAAACATTTATCCAATGTGGCTTATAATAAGCATTTTATCATCTTGTGGTATGATAATAGACATTTACCCACTGTTGTTTGTAAATAAACATTATACTCTCTCACGTGGCTTGCAAAAAAAAAAATCACACACTGACCTCTCACACGGATGACGAGTTTTGAACATATCCAGAAATCATGGGGGTTTAACTACGACTTTTCAAATCACATGAGGTTAAACTGTCTACTTCAAACCATTGAGATGTAAACTGTCTTTTTAGAATAGCAGAAGAGGATTTGTATCGAAGATGTGTATATGTAATACGAATTAGGTACATTTGAGATCTGTTGTCATTTATCTCTCAATATAAAATATTATTTAGAATTTGAAAATATCAAGGTAAAAATATGGCTCTTTAATTTTTCTAAAATTATTATTTTTTTTTTAAACTTAAAAATTAGTATTTATGTACATAATAATGTCACACAATTTTAAATAACAATCTTTCAAATTGGATGGATACTGCCTAATTCTAAAGAAGTAGAATGTAAAAATAAAAGTTGAAAATCAATGTGGAAAAAAAAACAAATAAACTTCAGATTAATACATTGGTCGTGATAAGAGAGATCTTCTTCATCCACATAGTATCAAATCATAGCCGTACGTTTCAACTGTATATTTACGGAACGAAATAGTTGTGCTATGGTCCCCAGGGCCCACGATCCCACTTGAGCTGGCTTAGCACCCACCACAGTTCGCCCTGTGTAGAGCAGGACTGCGCCTGCCGCGGTGAGTACAAAAAGCAGATTTCCTGTAGGTTAAATTATTATTAAATTACATAACATTGCAAAGGTTTTATTGATTACACGACACCTCATACGTCGTTTAAAAAATTTGATAGTGAAAACCCATGTCAAGTGGGTATGTTCATAGAACGTAGTCCCCGAAATGTAATTATACTACGTTTTTAATTGACTTGTTTAGTGTGGTTTACTTGACTGACGATATTCACATAATATTGTATTAATCCGATGATTACCCAATATGCAAACAAGATGATAGCTAATGCGAGTTTGCCCATCAAAAAATATTTAATACAATATTGATAAATTATATCAGACAGATTAAAGGGGGAGTGAGAGATCTCACGTTACCCACTTAGACTGTAATTTTTTATAAATGTAAGTGTTTATTCCTCGAGATAAACTTGATGAAGTATTTTATTATGACTCGTTGCACATATAAGTAATGCTATATCACGTGATCAAATTTCAAGTACTGAGAAAAAGAAAAAAAACCAATTAAATATAGAAATAATGTTGCAGTTAAGTGCAAATAAATGATTTGAATTACGTCGAGCTCTATAGGGTGTAGGCATGATATATTTCATGAAGAAAGGGTGGGACACATTCAATGCAATTCACGCCTCACTTGCTCCACTTGTTGGGACTAAAGTTGGTAATATCTATATTACTTCAAATTCAAACACACACCTATTAAATTTTAGGTATTCCGAAAGACCAATCGAGACGTGGTGTTTTAATTGCTATATAATTTATTTTATAAAATGTAAGTGTTTATTCCTCGAGATACAATACAATTGACATAATCTTTTATTTCTAAAATACTATTCCATCTAGTGTTTATATATTTTTTAAAATTTAAATAGATTAATATTGCTTTAACGTTATCTTAATTGCTTTAGAATACTAAATAATTCAATGAAAAAAATCTAAAAGCGCGAAAATTGTT